>JAGIQG010000012.1:13772528-14972528 GCA_024679065.1 Sphyrna mokarran | reverse complement strand
TTCATTTCTACATCTATACATGTACCCGGTGACAGGACAGAGAGAATTTTAATATTTCAATCTATTTTCAAAATGTTTTGTTAAGCCTCTTCTATTAGCTTTATGTACTTCAAAGTCTTTTCTGGATGAAGACAACATTTTATTGTGAAATATAGACATGAATTAATCAAAAACCTTGTAAATAAATTAATTTCCACTGCAGAATTAATGGAATAACATACCCATGTTTTGAACAGGGAACACTGAATAATGCTGATAGAAAGAGACAAGAAGCCATTGTTGATTACTGGTGTGTTTTAAAAGGATTCACTGCATGATTTTAGTGAGCAGCAAGTCCCCAGGTTTTGCAGAATGATGTGATAAAAATGGGCAGTTATTCCCACTAACTGGCACAATCAGAACGGCAAGGTATCCCAGTCGACAGAATACCTCTTAGACTGAGGCCGCATATGTTGCCGGAATGAGAAGTGTGTGCCACCAGTGGGAAGCAGGTGCCACTGGTTTACATGATAAAGAATGCTCCATACCAGCATAGATAAAAATGAAGGTTGAGGTAAACATTCATTTAAAAAGGGCATAGGTAAACTAAACTATACCCTAGATACATGCAGTGTGATTCAACTTACCGCTTTATCTTCCACATTCCAAAAGACAACAGAGCCCTCCCTGTGTGTGCAAGAAATAAAGATTGTTAGTGTTGCAGAAGGTCATGGAGAGGACCATCTGTTATCTTTTAACAGCCAGATAATAGACGGGATAGAATATAATTTCACAGCCTTAAGAAGCCCATGACTGGATCACAGATAGAAAATGCAAAAGCCAATTCATTTTTCTCAAACTATTAACAGTTAGTGATAAGTTTAATACCTCAAATGATAAGTTCACTACCAAATGCAGTGTTTGGTGAAATAAGTTCTGTTAGTGAATTAAAAATTTATCATGAAACCACGGGTAGGATTTTCTAGCTCCACCCACTGCTGGGATCTTCCGGTCCCACCAAAAATCAATGGAGATTTGGCACCCACAGTGATGGATCCTGCCATGGTGGAGCTAGAAAATCCCAGCCCAAATCTTTTGCATTTCAAAAATATCCCAGTCTTGAAAATTTCAATTGACTTCCAACTGACATCCGTGGAAAAGAGTTCCAGGTCCTAACACCAAGTGTGTAGAAAAGTGCTTTTTGATTTCACTCCTAAAAGGCCTTGTTCTAATTTTATTATGTTCCCTCATTCTGGGTTTCTTTTCCAGAAGAAAGAGTTTATATCTATTATATTATATCCTTATATCTATTCTATCTATCAAATCCCTTAAACATTTTAAAATATCATAATTAAATTATCCTTTATCCCTTAATCCTTTAAATTCAAGGAAGTGTAACTGGGGTTTATGCTACCTGTTCTTATGATTTAATCCTTTTAACCCAGTTTACACTGCAACCCTTGCAAGGTCCCTGCAGAGGTTTGAATGCAGTATGCCAGATGAGGTCTGATCAAGACTTGTTCAACTGAAGAATTACTACCACACTTTCTGTTTCTCTCTCTATTTAGAAAACATACTAATTCATCTTTCACAGATCCAAAATAAATAACCTCACCCTTTTCCTACATTAAATTCTGATCCATTATAGTTGTCTTCACTCACTTCGTTCATGTCACCTTTATAATTTCCTCCTTCCGTCTACACCACCTACCGTGCCTCCTAACTTAATGTCTTCTGCAATGATTAACCTACCTAACTGAGACAATTGTTAGAAGCAAAGTACTTTTCAAAAAAGGTTCTTTATTACTCAAAATGATGTATCCTTCCCACACTACTGCAGCTAGACTATAGTTCACAACATTCTAGGGATAATGTCATGTATAGATGCTATAAGATTGCCATGCAGAGCAGTATTGAACCGAGGATGATTGGTCATGCTAAATTGACCTTAGTGTCAGGGGGATAAGCAGGATAAATACGTATGGTTATATGATCTCAGTGAGATCACTGTCAATGCTGCTTGACAGGCTTCCTTCTGCACTTGTAGGGATTCTTTGATGACTTGTGTTTAGCAGAATGGCAATTCAGTCTGGACTGCAGCTTAAAGAAGACTAACAACATATTATTACTCGTGTCCTTGTAAAGTCTAAGTGGGCAAGCAAACGGTGATAGATTTATCAGTTTAAAAAATAAATTAACAATACCGCAGTGAAGATCAACCCAGAGAACCCATAATTAAGAGCAGACCAGCAGAGACCTGACAGGACAGATCTACTACTTATGATTAAGTTTAATATTTAGGGCATCAACACAATCCCAGTGCACTGAAGCATTCTAAGACAAGTAAGGTGGACTCATTATGTGGTAAAACATTTATTGGTCACCAATTTGTATTTTATAAAACTGTTTATGTTGGGGAATATCTCATGTTACCAAAAGGCATAACAATTGACCAGTGAAATAAGAAATATTAAAGCCAGGGAACTGAATGCATGGTCAAGAGATAGGTTGTTAAAATGAGATATAGTGATAACTGGAATGGTTTTGTGAAGTAACAATGAAATGATGGAGCAGATAAGCCTGGTTCAGAATAAGAACGTGTAAGTTGGAACATTGGGCTAGAGAAGGTTTCTTAAGAAAGATGAGGTGGGACTGCATAGTAAATGGAAGAGATTGAGAGGATGTGGGCCTTGAGGCATTGGGGCACAGGATGCCAGTGGAGCTGGGGGAGCAGAAGTGTAATGAGATTGCTGACCTTTGTCCTACAGAAAGCTTAGTGCACAAAGACTTGTATTAAACAGAATTTGTAACAGGTGACAGAGGAGAAATGGAGAGGCATAGAGTTCTTGCATTGGAGAGAGATCCTCAATGGTTTTGTTCAGCCACTGAAATATTACTTGTTCCACATCAAATCTGCATGTGCACATAAGCCCAGACAACTATGAATATATTTTGTTTTCAATAATAAAAAAGCCAGAAGTAGATATAAAAGTTTCGTTATGGATTAGCTTTTTTTTGAGATCTTAAAGTTTGGAGGTTCATAAAGCCAAAATATCTGTTCTCACTTGCTTTGTATGATCTTCCCAAGACAGTAATGAAAACTGACAGCTCTGTATTGGCAGGAATCAGACAAAGACTTCCCTCATCAGCTCGCCAGGGAAAGCAGATGCATTCTTCCCTCCCCAAGCACCATTATTGCCAGGAATCAGATGTGTGACACTCGGTAATTAACAAAATAATTAATTGGAAATAAATAAAATACCCACTTTTGTTGGACAGGAGTTGCTTATCCAGGATACAATGGTAAGATACAAAGACTTAAAAATGTGGGTGTGCCTAACTCAATAACATTAACATTCTGCACTTAAATATAAAGATTGTAAGTGCACCAGACTTTGGGCATTAGATCTTATAGTATAGACCATGCTGCAGTAGGATTCCACACAAGTCAGTGATCTAACTCCCAGATATATGATTGAGTTTGATTGTATGTATCCAGACAGCATTGTATAAGCCTCAGGTTCACAATATGACAGAATTCTTGATCAAGATGGAGAGTGACATAGTTGATTTTGCGACGAGAGTCTGAATCTTAATGAGGGAAACTACGAAGATACGAGGTGCAAGGCGACTATAATGGATTGAGAAACATTTCTTAAAGGGATGGAGAGACAATGGCAAACATTCAAAAAGTGCATGGGTGAATTGCAATAGTTGTTTATCCTGCTCAGTACAAAATTGGGAAAGGTCACCAAACCAGGATTTAAAGAAAATTAGAGATAGTAATAGATCCAAGGAAGAGGCCCATAAATTAGCCAAAAAAAAAAAAGACCTGAGGATTGGGAGCAGTTTAGAATTCAGCATGGAAGGACAAAAGAATTGATTAAGAAGGGAAGAATAAGAGTACGAGATTAAGCTTGCAGGGAACATAAAAACTGACTGTAAAAATTTCTATAGGTGTCTGAAGTGAGAAAGTTTGGTGAAGATGAATATAGGTCCCTTATAATTCAAAACAAAGGAATTTATAATGGGTAGCAGATAAATGGCTGACCAACTAAATACATACTTTGGTTCTTACTTCACAATGGAGGACACAAGTAACATACTAGAAATGTTGGAGAATACAGCGTTTAGTAAGAGAGAGAAACTGAAGGAAATTAGTACTCGTAAGGAAATAGTATTGGGAAAATTGATGGGTTTGAAGGCTGATAAATCCCCAGAGTAATTAAGAAAGTGACACTAGAAATAGTGAATGCATTGGTCATTTTCCAAAATTCAACAGACTCTAGAACAGTTCCTACAGATTAGAAGCTAGCTAATGTAACCCCACTATTTAAAAAGGAAGCAAAGCGAAAACAAGAGAATTATAGACTAGTCAGCCTGACATCAGTAGTGAAGAAAATTCTAAAGTCTATTGTAAAAGATTTAATAGCAGAGCTCTTGGAAAACAGTAGTAGAATTGGACAGAGTCAGCATGGATTTACGAAAGGGAAATCATGCTTGACAAATCTACTGGAATTTTTGAGGATGCAACTAGTAAAGTTGATAATGGGCAGCCAACGTATTTGGACTTTCAGAAAGCTTTAGACAAAGTCCAATGTAAGAGATTAGTATGTGAAATTAAAGCACATGATATTGGGGGTAGTGTACTAAGATGGATAGGAAACTGATTGGCAGACAGAAAACAAAGAATAGGAATAAATGGGCCTTTTTCCGATTGGCAAACAGTGACTAATGGGGTACTATAGGGATCAGTGCTGGACCCCAGCTATTTACAATATATATACTAATGATTATGATGAGAGAACTAAGACGGTGGCGGTGGCGGGCGGGGGGTGGAGAAGATGAGTTGGATTGTCAAAAAATTGAAAATTCATGATGAGGCACAATCATTCACCAAGTCTCCGAATACCGTGGAGAAAACAAATGACACAGGACAGAAAGGTTATATCAGTCAGGGAAAATTGAACAGCCTGGGTTATTTTCTCTGAAAAACAGAAGGTTTCAAGGTGGCTGTGAGAGGTCTTTAAGTTATTAAATTGGTTTTGATAGTGTATTCTTGGAGAAAGGTGGATCCACTTTCAGCTAAAATCAGAATTAGGAGCCATTAAGTGTAAAGTAATCTCTAATAAATCCAATAAGGAATCCTGGAAAAACTTCATTACTAGAATGATTGTTTGTGATATGGACCTAGGTACCACAGGGACTGGTTGAGATGACTGGCAAAGATGCATTTAAGAGACAGAACAATAAACAAATCTGGGCAAAAGGAATAGAAGAATTTATTGATGGGATTAAAAAGTTAAAGTTTAAAGTTTATTTATTAGTAACAAGTAGGCTTACGTTAACATAACAATGAAGGTACTATGAAAATCCCCTAGTCATCAAACTCTGGCACTTGTTTGGATAAACTGAGGGAGAATTTAGCATAGCCCATCCACCTGACAAGCATGTGTTTCGGACAGTGGGAGGAAACTGGGGCATCCAGAGGAAACCCACACAGACACAGGGAGAACTCTGTGCAGACTCCACACAGACAGTGACCCAAGTCGAGAATGGGACCCAGGTCCCTGGCACTGTGCCACACCATTAGATGAAGTAGGGTGGGTGGACACTCAGGAAGATCATAAATATTTGCTGGATTTATTGGACTGAATGGTTGTAAATACTAGATGGTATTACAAAAACACAAAATCAAATGATAATGTAGCATCTTATTTAGATTCAGCCATCTATTTATTCATGTTTAGGGTATCTAAAATCTCAGTATACAAAAATCGTTCCAAATGCATCCTTTTTCATTTATATTACTTCAGTAAAGTTGGAGTGTAACGAAATAGTTTCAACGCTTAGAATAATGGAAAATGATTGCAAAAATCCTTTGCATAAGCTGCACCTGTTTAATGGGGGTCAACTTGACAAAAATGTGATCAGTTGCCTTAGTATAAAATTCATATCATTAAATCAAGAGAACACAAAACACACCCAAGTGCATTGGAGCCAACCCAAACATTATACAGGAATGTAATAAATGCAGAGACGTAATGCAGACCAACCTGAATAAGAAAATTAGTCCATAATCATTAGGCTTGGCCAACATATCAGTTCCAATTACCAAGACATTTGAGGCATCTGGGGAAAAACATTGAGGAATTAATAAAGAGGTTTGTACAAGATTTAATACTATAGTAATGCAAACCAAATAAAAAGAGATGGGTGATACAGTTCAATTTGTAGCATACTGAAAAAGAAACAGCAGAAAATGAAAGCACTGTGCCCTCTGTTATTATTAAAGCCCAAGAATGGAGGGCGAATAAGAAATGGACATTATAGAAGATTTGTATAACGTCTGATTTCCAGGATCAGTGGACATTCAAATTCATCCTAATTGTACAAGCATTACTTGCTTACTTTACTCAAGCACTTGGACTACTTGAGTAAATTGAGTAATACGCAATCATCATTTATCCAGTATCGTGACCATTAAAGACTGGTTTTGGTGAAGTGCCGATGTTTATGCAGCATGAGCTGCAATGTTACATTATGTGAATTAAATGTTAAATTTATTCTTCTTTGCACACAGAAGTACCCCATTGCTCACTTTCCATTCCACCATTTTGGGTGGGCAAGGGGTGGAATGATGGAATGTATTGCGATGACGGGCACTTTTCCACACAAAATGTGTGGAAAAGTACTGAAGGAAGGTCACAGATTTTCAAGGAATGTTTATCTGGTGCCCTGCACGACAACGTTCAGGTGAGACAAAGAGGTTTTGGGAAGTCATGGGAATCGTGGTGTACAAAGGTTGTGATGAATCTAGTCAGGAAGAAAAGAAAGGTGTACAAAAGGTTCAGAGAACTAGGCGATGTTAAGGATCTAGAGGAGTACAAGGCTTGTAGAAAAGAGCTTAAAAAGCAAATTAGGAGAGCCAGAAGGGGTCATCAGAAGGCCTGGGTGGGTAAGGTTAAGGAGAATCCCAAGGCATTCTACAAATATGTGAAGGGTAAAAGAACGAGAAGGAAGGGTTTGGACCTTTAAAAGGTGAAGGGGGAAAAGTCTGTGTGAAACTGGAAGAAATGGCAGAGGTGCTTAATGAGTACTTTGCCTCGGTATTCACGGTGGAAAGTGATCTGGGAGGTTGAACTGCAAGTTCGCAGCACACTGAAAAGATTGAGTATATGTGGATGTTAAGAAAGGATGTGTTGGAACTTTTAAATTCTATCAAGATAGATAAGTCTCTGGGACCGGATGGGATCACAGGTTACTGGGGGAGGTGAGGGAAGTGATTGCAGAGCCCCTGGCGATGATCTTTGTGTCATTAATGGAGATGGGAGAGGTTCCGGAGGACTGGAGGATTGCGGATGCCGTTCCTATTTTCAAGAAAGGGAACAGGGATAGCCCGGGAAATTACCGACCGGCGAGTCTGACCTCAGTGATTGGTAAGTTGATGGAGAGAATCCTGAAGGACAGGATTTATGAGCATTTAGAGAAGTTTAGCTTGATCAGAAATAATCAACACGGCTTTGTCAAGGGCAGGTCGTGCCTTACGAGCCTAGTGGAGTTCTTTGAAAATGTGACTGAACACATTGACGAAGGAAGAGCGGTGGATGTGGGTTACGTGGATTTCAGCAAGGCGTTTGATGAGGTTCCCCATGCAAGACTTCTTGAGAAGGTGAGAGGGCATGGAATCCAAGGGGCTTTGGCCTTGTGGATGCGGAACTGGCTTGCCTGCAGAAGGCAGAGAGTGGTTGTGGATAGGTCTTTTGCTACATGGAGATCGGTCACCAGTGGAGTACCCCAGGGATCTATTCTAGGACCCTTGTTGTTTGTCATTTTCATAAATAACCTGGATGAGGAAGGATGGGTTAGTAAGTTCGCCGACGATACAAAGGTTGGTGGTGTTGTGAATATTCTGGAGGGATGTCAGAAGTTGCAGCAAGACATAGACAGGATGCAAGACTTGGCGGAGAAGTGGCAGATGGACTTCAACACAGATAAATGTGTAATGGTCCATTTTGGCAGGACCAATGGGATGAAGGAGTACAATATCAAGGGTAGGAGTCTTAGCAGTGTTGAGGAGCAGAAGGATCTTGGGGTCCAGGTCCATAGGACTCTTAAATCGGCCTCGCAGGTGGAGGATGTGGTTAAGAAGGCGTATGGTGTACTGGCCTTCATTAATCGCGGGACTCAGTTTAGGAGTTGGGAGGTCATGCTGCAACTTTATAAGACCCTCATCAGACCCCACTTGGAGTACTGAATGCTGTTCTTGTCGCCTCACCACAGGAAGGATGTGGAAGCTATTGAGAGGGTGCAGAGAAGATTTACAACATGTTGCCTGGATTGGGAGGCATGTCTTATGAAGATAGGTTGAGGGAGTTAGGTCTCTTCTCGCTGAAGAGACGAAGGTTGAGAGGCGACCTGATAGAGGTTTATAAAATGTTGAGAGGAATAGATAGGGTGGATTCTCGGAGACTATTTCCCAGAGTTGAAATGGTTGCTACAAGAGGAGATGTTTGGGGTAAGTTTTTCACTCAGAAGGTGGTGAGTGAATGGAATCGGCTGCAGTCGGTGGTGGTGGAGGCGAACTGGGGTCTTTTAAAAGACTTCTGGATGAGTACATGGAATTAAATGGGATTGGGAGTTACAGACAGTTCTATGGCCTAGTAGGTATGAGTATGATTGGTGCAACTTGTGGGCCAAAGGGCCTGTTTATGCCTATCTTCTATGTCAAGTTCAGTGTCTAAAGAGGATCGAATCATGTCTATCACTGAACCTGAGCCCTGAAAGAAAGAAAAGAAAAGCAAGTGAAGGAGATAGAAAGCAATTTTTGAAAAATATTTACTATATATATATATATATTCAAAGGGGGCAAGTCTCCGGCTCCACACACTCATGCTGGGGCTATGTGAGGCTGGAGATTCGCAGAGAGACGCCGTGCCAGAAACAACATCCTTTGGGATTCTTCCCGCGTCCTGAGGAAATCTGGTTCCCACTCAGCATGGATGTGAATCAGATTAGTATATTTAAATCTCATTTAAATAACAGCTGTTATTAGTGTGTGAAAAAAATCCATGAATTTCTAGTGAGAAAGTGATACTTCTTCAGTTGCCTATTACCACAAATTGCTGAATCATTTGTACATCCCTTCCATTTGCTCCATCAGAAATGGAGTCTGCAATTAACCTTTCTACAGATTTTTAAAAATGCCATAGTTGGACAATATTAATTTGAAGGTAGCTTTTGTGCAATGACAAAGGTGGAGGGGGGAGATTTGCATGGGGGAAATACAAAAATCAAATAACCAGATCAGAACCAGAAATCTCACCTCAACTGCAAAATGTAATTTAGAATTCAAAGTTCCATGTCTTCAAGTTGTGCAGTAGTTCTATTATGAACCCACATGACTTCAATTCAGCTATATTTAAGGGGACAGTGCTCAAATGGATGTTGGAAATGTTCTGGGAGGATAGTGGACCTGGAGCAAGCAGGTTAGATTCAGTGACAAATAGCTAGAATCACTGCTGGGTATAGTCAGGAACACAAAGATGTTCTTCTCCAGCAATAGAAGGAAGAAACTTGCCACTCTCAAGAATAAAGCCTGGCTGGAAGTGGCTAAAAAGCTAATTCACAATGTTAACTTATGTAATATGCAGCAAATCACCAGCTATCATGACATCTCACTGGTAAGCATTGAAGGGCATTCCCAGACTTTTCTAAGTAGCTGAGGTGGATCTTAAACTTCCCAAGACTTGCTGGTTACCATGGGAGTCTTGTTGTTGAGTTCCTGCAACTCACTGATGGGAATTCTCACAGGTATCGAGTCAGATTTGCAAGAAATACCCCTTTTCTCCTACAAACCAGTTCTTAATTATGCACCCTGGATTGTAAAGGTCTGGACTTCAACATTATGAACACCCAGAAAACTGATGAAACCTCCACAAACCTCTTGCAACTGGCAAATAGTTGGGTGAATTTATTTTTAATCCAAGTCTTCAGCTTGTTTCTGTTAGTTAGTCTCATGAAGACAATAGCAAGGCACCTCTATGCCATGGATTGCGCATCCTGTTCCTTATGGGAGTACCAGAACAATTCTCACATCAGGAATAACCACAAGTGCACAAACTACACAGAAAAGATTTACAAGAATGATTCTGGGCATGAGGGCTTCAATTGAGATCAGGGATTGGAAAAGCTGGGATTGTTCTCCTAGATAAGAGAACATTGGGAGGAGAATTGAATAAAAACCATGAGGGATCCATGCAGAGTAAACAGAGAAAAACAGATCAGATGGGGAATGGGATCAATAACCAAAGGACACTGAGTTAAGGTGGCTGGAAAGAGGAACAATAGTGTAATGTACCACCTGCGACTGTGATGGAACCAATATAATCAAGATTTTCAAAGGGGAGCCAGAGAGCCTATTCTGAATGTGTGTTCAGTCTGGCTATTGCCAGCATAGTGGATATTTACATAATTTTATGGCCCTGGAAAACAATCTGTGTCCTGCCTTATGCGTTTTTATGCAGCCAATTAAGATATGTTGGATGTATCATTGTTAGCACCCTGGAAGGATCAACCTGAGGGTGGTGATCACTGTTACTGTTGCTAGAGATGTTAGGTCCAAAAGGATCTTCTATCCCTCTACAAGGTTGCAGATGTCTGCTTCCAACTGATCTGTAAACCTTGTGGTGTGGGTAGTGCCTCCTGCCACCTCACTTTTTCCCCTATGTACCTCCTTCTTCTGCACTTTCTGATCCCATTGATACTGTTGATGTAGATGGTGATAGTTTTCCTCCTCTGATGTGCTGTCAAGCCGTTTCAATACAACTCCAATCATGTGCTTGATTTTTTGAAATCCTCCGAAACAGGAAAAGGTTCTAGTCTCACAGGTAATCTCAGCCAAACATTTTCCAGAAGAAACTGAGAGACCAGCTGCAATAAGTGAGCTTTTACATAGATGGGACAATGATAAGTTTAAAATGCCCACCTGAACTTCTGTTCAAATTCATCTCTGTTTTCCGGCTCTGTGAAATCTATGTTGCACAAACTAAATTAGAACCAAAGTTAAAAACAATTTTAAAATACCTCACTAATGTCTCCTAAAGTTGTAATAGTGTCAGTAGGTACTCACTCACCTGCAATAATGAAGTCCAAAACATTATGTGTAGATTTCATACTAGCACCAAAATGCATCTTCATTTAGTCAAAAAGTTGCATGCTGGAGCCAGGATGCTAAGCTCCAAGAATTACAAAAATTAAATCCCACCCATCCTCGGGGGGTTAGAAATCCACCCACCCCTGCCAAATTCATATTTTCTTTTTCATCATCCCTTTGTTTCTTTCTTGATCCTTAACTGTTATCACTCTCCCCTTGCCTGGATGACTGCAATTCCAATAACACTCAACTCAAAAACAGTTTCTTCTCTGCTGCTATCAGATGTTTGAATGGAGCTACCTTATGTTAAATTGATCTTTTTCTGCACTCTGGCTACATCTTTTTGTTTAAGAAGGGGAAGAGAGACCTTCCTGGGAATTATAGGCCAGTGAGTCTTACTTCTGTGGTGGGCAAGGTATTGGAGAGAATTATTAGGGATAGGATTTATAGTTATTTAGAGAGAAATGAATTGATTGGGGATAGTCAGCATGGTTTCGTGAAGGGTAGGTCATGCCTTACTAACCTCATTGAGTTTTTTGAGAAAGTGACCAGAGAGGTGGATGGGGGTAAGGCGGTTGATGTAGTATATATGGACTTTAGTAAGGCTTTTGATAAGGTGGCCCATGGAAGACTTCTACAGAAAATGCAGATGTGTGGAATAGAGGGTGATTTAGCTAATTGGATTAGGAATTGGCTGGCAGATAGAAGACAGAGGGTGGTGGTTGATGGGAGATATTCATCGTGGAGTTCGGTGACGAGTGGTGTGCCTCAGGGGTCTGTTTTGGGGCCCCTGCTGTTTGTAATTTTTATAAATGATCTGGATGAGGGTATTGAGGGATGGATCAGTAAATTTGCAGATGATACTAAAGTTGGTGGTGTGGTAGATAGTGAAGAGGGGTGTTTTAGTTTACAGAGTGACTTGGACAAGTTGCAGAGCTGGGCCGAGAGGTGGCAAATGGAGTTTAATGTGGAAAAGTGTGAGGTAATGCACTTTGGCAGGAACAATAAATGTGTAGAGTATAGGGCTAATGGTAGGGCTCTTAATAGTGTTGAGGAACAGAAGGATCTTGGTGTATGTGTCAATAGATCCCTGAAAGTAGGCAGTCAAGTGGATAAAGTTGTTAAGAAGGCATATGGAGTCTTAGCTTTTATTGGTAGGGGGATTGAATTTAGGAGCCGCAGCATCATGTTGCAACTGTACAAAACTCTAGTGCGGCCGCACTTGGAGTATTGTGTGCAGTTCTGGTCGCCACATTATAAGAAAGATGTGGAGGCATTGGAGAGGGTACAGAGGAGGTTTACCAGGATGTTGCCTGGTATGGAGGGCAGGTCCTATGAAGAGAGGTTGAAGGATTTGAGGTTGTTTTCGTTAGAAAGGAGGCGGCTAAGAGGGGATCTTATTGAAACATATAAGATGATTAGAGGTTTAGATAGGGTGGACAGTGATAGCCTTTTTCCTAGGATGGAGAAAGCTAGCACGAGGGGACACAGCTTTAAATTAAGGGGTATGAGTTATAGGACGGATATCAGAGGTAGGTTCTTTACTCAAAGAGTGATTAGGGAGTGGAATGCCCTGCCTGCAGCTGTTGTAGATGCGCCAAGTTTGGTGGCGTTTAAGAGGTTAGTTGATAAGTATATGGATGAGAAGGGAATGGTTTAGTTAGGAGGGGCATTGCTTTTTATTTTGGTCGGCACAACATCGAAGGCCGAAGGGCCTGTTCTGTGCTGTATTGTTCTATGTTCTATGTTCTATCTGTAATACTATATTATGCACCTTTTCCTTTCCTTCACCCCTATGTATTTTATGAATGGTAGGCTTTGTCTGTGCAGCGCAAGAAACAATACTTTTCATTGTGTAGTAATAAACATGACAATAATAAATCAAATCAAAGAAGCTTGACACCATCCAGGACAATATAACCCACTTGAATGGCACCCAATCTGCAAACATTCACTTGCCTCCACCATGAACACACATCAGAGCAGTGTACACCGTTTATAAGATGCAGTGCAGCAACTCATCAAGACTCCTTAGAAGCATCTTCCAAACCAAAAACCTCTACCACCAAGAAGAAAAAGACTGGCAGAATAATGGGGACATCACAATCTGGAAGCTCCCACTCCAAGCCACTCACCACCATGACTTGGAACTATATTGCCATTGGCTCAAAATTCTGGAATTTTCTAACTAACAGCACTGTGGATGTGTTGACACCACATGGACTGCAGTGGTTGAAGAAGGTAGTACATCACCACCTTCTCAATGGCAATTGTTGGCCAGTCAGCAAAGCCCATATCTTTGAATGAATAAAAAAATTGACATAGACTACTGATCCCCTCATTCCCCAAGAATGCAGAGGTCCAGCAGCCTGCACTACTATCAGCCCATACTTCCAAATATTTGCAATACAAAATTATTTGCAGCAGAGAGGTGAGAAAAGGTGCAGATACCTTTACTGCAAATTGTTTTGCTTCAGCAAACTCTGGGCCATGAATTCACTTGACATACATTTTCTTTAAGCCTTATAGAGCCACATCCATAAAGTGTAGTGAAATCTCTCATGTGGGGATTTATACTTTATGGTTACAACAGAGTTAAAAATCTCTTTGAGATACAGAGTGCAATGGCTAGTCTTACCTCTTGGCAGGTCTGTTACTTCATGGTAACCACTTGACATCAGATCATGGCAAAGGTTCTCTAGATGGTACTCATCAGCTGTTGCAAAGGCTGTACACTTCATCAGATCCTATCCAAACAGACACACAGAGATCAAACAGTTTTATAATATGCATAGTCCAACAAAGTACTGATAATTTTTTTTGTTGTATGACAATTGTAGTTCTACTCCACATCACATAAAAAAGTGCATTTATTTCAATAGCTGCTGGTTTCCTTCCTCTGTACCACTCCTGGAAGAAAATTATGGCATGACCTTGCATATATTTGCAAAAATAAGAGTGGATGAAGGTGAATATTTTCTGCAAAAACCCATAATTGTTGATAATTTTCTATCTGATGACAATTTTAACATTTTTTAAAGTCCAGATATTCCTCAGATTTGTATCCTTTTTCTCCCTTCAAAGAATCAACTGTGCCAAGATAGAGCTCCACAGGGAATAACGACCTTTTGGGAGCCATTTTAAGGAACATGAGCAGTTAATGTCTTTGCAGCTCTTGCTGAAAGAATTACAGCTGAAAATGAAGGTAGAAAAGGCTGATCCCCTTTTGGGCTAAATAATTTCCCATCTCTGACTTATCTCAACGTTTTCTCCTCTAGATCGTGAAACAGATTAAATTCTCCACTCACAGCTGCGTGATTGGAAAATTCCCTAGATTTTTTACACTGTCTTTAAACAAGATATGGTCAGGAAAGAAAATAATATTTCAAAAATAGATAGATAAAAATTTTGAAAATGTTTTATACTGAATACTGTAATTAAAATTTGTGATTCTATGCATTTGTTTGGGATTATTTTCTTTGTTGCATCACCAATGAAAACTAATGTCTGCACAAGCCAGATGGGAATTCATCCAGCATTTGGATGTCAACCTCAGGCAAAGCAGACAGAATTAGCTAGCCCTGAATATGGCAGTGATCACCTGTCCCACCGCAGGCTAAAAACATCCCGGAGCAAATTACGGCTACAGCACGAGTTGCAAATCCATTGTGAGAAGTAGAGGGAAGGGGAAAAAAACCTTTGATGCCATTAATTGTGAAAAAGGAGCAAAATTTTGGAGAGGAAATGATAAACAAAATGCAGATGATTTTAAATCCAGTACTGCAAAACACCACTAGAAATAGAGCAAAATGATTAATATGTTATAACGTAAATCATGAAACAAAGTTGCTTATATGTCAAAGATGATTTTGTAAATATGTCTGGTAAACACAATTACAAATATTATTTCAGTGAGGTCTGTTTGTATCAATTAAATACCTAATATTCTTATTAAGGCTATTGTGACTTCTTGAATTTAGGGAGTCACTAAGAGGAATGTTTTGTACCAAAACAATTGTGAAAATTAGCAGGAAGAAAAATACAAATGATAAGAGAGACAAATAGAATGAAGTAAACAGAAAGAAGCGGGAAATTAACAGAAGCATCATGAGGCAGTAACAAAGTAGGTGGCACAATGGTTAGCAATGCCAATTCCTAGCTTGGGTCACTGTCTGTGTGGAGTCTGCACATTCTCCCTGTGCCTATGTGGGTTTCCTCCAGGTGCTGTGGTTTCCTCCCACAGTCTGAAAGACGTGCTGGTTCGATGCATTGGCCATACTAAATTCTCCCTCAATGTACCCAAAGAGGTGCTCGAGTGTGGCGACTAGGAGATTTTCACAGTAACTTCATTACAGAGTTAATATAAGACTATTCATGACTAATAAATAAACTCTAACTTTAGGAGAAATTTTTATTGGCCCCAACAAACAAAGGATGGATCAATGAAACTAAACATAAGGGGCAGTTGCAGTAAAGCATCATCACTGTAACATAACCTGACTGTACTCATTTATTCTGAGGTACATTAAACTTGAATATAATTTATTTAAGATAACATTTTCCATCAGTATAGATAATTTATTCCAATATTATTTGAGCAAAATCAGTAATACGTTTATTAGCATCATGAATCCATAGAGTTCTTACAGTGCAGAGAGAGGTCATTCAGCCCACCAAATCTGCAAGACTCTTCTGAAAGAGCATCTTACCCGAGCCCACCCCTCACTCTATCTCCAAAATCCTGCGCACTTACTATGGCTAATCCACCTAACCTCATACTTTTGGAATCTAAGGGGCAATTTAGCATGGCTATGCCACCCTCCCTTCACATTTTTGGACTGTGAAAGGAAAACGGATCAACCAGAGGAAACCCATGCAGACATGGAGAGAATGTGCTAACTCCAATAGTCACGCAAGGCTGGAATTGAACTCAGGTTCCTGTTTATTTATTAGTCATGAGTAGGCTTATATTAACACTGCAATGAAGTTACTGTGAAAATCCCTTAGTTGCCACAGGCATCAGTGCTAACCACTGTGAGTAAAAGGTTATTTGCAAAAAATGTGACAGACAAAGCATGCTTTATTTCCTTGGTCACAGTTTATTTTGTGAGTTATCATGTATTGAAACAATACAGTTAATCACTAAATACACATGCACAAATTTGTTTCAAAATATGTGAACTGGAATTCCATTCATCAATAGGCATGAGGATATTGCTTTTGAATTATGCCACACAAAAAAAAATCAGAAATAGACCAAAGATCGTGGTTACTTGAAATGCTGAATAGTAAAATTCCAAAATCTGATCATACTGCATTGTTAAGCAGCAAAATCTCATATTGTGAGGCTTGTAACCACAACACCCCACTAATGTGGCAACATTGTTATGTGCTGGAGAGCGCAATGTGGCAAATGAAATGGTTGATACATGAATACATTGTAGTACCAAAGTGATGAAAAATAAAAGTTATTGTTTCAGTGTAGAGTTCCTTTTTGGAACACAGTGAATGCTCGGTATTTCAAAGATTTAGCCTCGTCATTTTCAGGCATGTCAGGAGAGAAAGGAAACAACATCTTTTACACTTCTAATGCAGTAAATATGAGCATTTTATGATTCCTCCTATTTCCCCTTCCAGTATAAGGCTGTCCTCAGGGATTACAAATCTTAAAACTCAAGAAAACAAAGAAATATTGCAAGAATAGAGTCTATTGCATGAATATTGCATGAATTGTGACCACAATTCGGTTACGTTCACCTTAGTGATGGATAGGGATAGGCATGAAGCTGGGGGCAGTAGTTATAGCTGGGGGAAGGGTAATTATGAGGCCATCAGGAGAGAATTAGGGTGCATAGATTGGACTAGGAAACTACAGGGACTGGGAACATCTGGAATGTGGAGCTTATTCAAGGAGCAGCTGCTGCGAGTCCTTGATAAGTATGTCCCTGTCAGGCAAGGAGGAAATGGTCGAGTAAGAGAACCTTGGTGTACGAAAAAAGTTGATTTGCTGGTTAAAAGGAAAAAGGAGGCTTATGTCAGGATGAGGCTTGAAGGCTCGGTTAGTGCAATGGATAGCTATAGATTAGCCAGGAGGGAGCTAAAGAGTGAATTGAGGAGAGCTAAGAGAGGACACGAGAAGACTTTGGCTGATAGGATTAAGGAGAATCCTAAAGCTTTCTTTAGATATGTTAAGAATAGAAGATTGGTTAGGGCAAGATTAGGGCCAGTCATAGACAGCAGTGGGAAGTTGTGCGTGGAGCCTGAAGAGATTGGAGAGGTACTGAATAAATATTTCTCTTCGGTATTCACGCAGGGTGATGTAAATGTAGTTATGGAGAACACTGAGGTACAGGGTAGCAAACTGGAAGGTATCGAAGTAGATAGGGAGGATGTGCTAGATATTCTCGAGGGTTTGAAGTTGGATAAGTCCCCTGGGCCGGACGGGATTTACCCTAGGATTCTCTGGGAGGCAAGAGAGGAGATTGCAGAGCCTCTGGCTCTGATCTTCAGGTCGTCGTTGGTTACGGGTGTGGTTCCGGAGGACTGGAGGATAGCGAATGTGGTCCCATTGTTCAAGAAGGGGAAGAGAGACCTTCCAGGGAATTATAGGCCAGTGAGTCTTACTTCTGTGGTGGGCAAAGTGTTGGAGAGAATAATTAGGGATAGGATTTATAGTTATTTAGAGAGTAACGAATTGATTGGAGATAGTCAGCATGGTTTTGTGAAGGGTAGGTCGTGCCTTACTAACCTCATTGAGTTTTTTGAAAAAGTGACTAAGGAGGTGGATGGGGGTAAGGCGGTTGATGTGGTATATATGGACTTTAGTAAGGCGTTTGATAAGGTGGCCCATGGAAGACTTCTGCAGAAAATGCAGATGTATGGGATAGAGGGTGATTTAGCTAATTGGGTTAGGAATTGGCTAGCAGATAGAAGACAGAGGGTGGTGGTTGATGGGAGATATTCATCTTGGAGTTCGGTGACAAGTGGTGTACCTCAGGGGTCTGTTTTGGGGCCCCTGCTGTTTGTAATTTTTATAAATGATCTGGATGAGGGTATTGAAGGATGGATTAGTAAATTTGCAGATGACACTAAAGTCGGTGGAGTGGTAGATAGTGAAGAGGGGTGTTATAGTTTGCAGAGGGACTTGGACAAGTTGCAGAGCTGGGCCGAGAGGTGGCAAATGGAGTTTAATGTGGAAAAGTGTGAGGTAATGCACTATGGCAGAAATAATAAATGTGTAGAGTATAGGGCAAATGGTAGGATTCTTAGTAGTCTAGATGAACAGAGGGATCTTGGTGTGTATGTGCATAGATCCCTGAAAGTAGGCAGTCAAGTCGAGAAGGTTGTTAAGAAGGCATATGGAGTCTTGGCTTTTATTGGTAGGGGATTGAATTTCGGAGCCGCAACATCATGTTTGATGAGGACTTGTCTGTTGAGGTAGTATGGGCTGAGATTAGAAACAGGAGAGGAGAGGTCACCCTGTTGGGAGTCTTTTATAGACCTCCTAAAAGTTCTAGAGAGGTAGAGGAAAGGATTGCAAAGTCAATTCTGGTCAGGAGTGAAAGTAATAGGGTAATTGTTATGGGGGACTTTAACTTTACTAATATTGATTGGAATAGCTATAGCTCTAGCTCGTTAGAGGGGTCAGTTTTCGTACAAAGTGTGCAGGAAGGTTTTTTGACTCAGTATGTAGATAGGCCAACTAGAGGTGAGGCTACATTGGATTTGGTGCTGGGCAATGAGCCAGACCAGGTGTTAGGCTTGGAGGTTGGTGAACATTTTGGTGATAGTGACCACAATTCGGTTATGTTCACCTTAGTGATGGATAGGGATAGGCATGAAGCTGGGGGCAGTAGTTATAGCTGGGGGAAGGGTAATTATGAGGCCATCAGGAGAGAATTAGGGTGCATAGATTGGACTAGGAAGCTACAGGGACTGGGAACATCTGGAATGTGGAGCTTATTCAAGGAGCAGCTGCTGCGAGTCCTTGATAAGTATGTCCCTGTCAGGCAAGGAGGAAATGGTCGAGTAAGAGAACCTTGGTGTACGAAAAAAGTTGATTTGCTGGTTAAAAGGAAAAAGGAGGCTTATGTCAGGATGAGGCTTGAAGGCTCGGTTAGTGCAATGGATAGCTATAGATTAGCCAGGAGGGAGCTAAAGAGTGAATTGAGGAGAGCTAAGAGAGGACACGAGAAGACTTTGGCTGATAGGATTAAGGAGAATCCTAAAGCTTTCTTTAGATATGTTAAGAATAGAAGATTGGTTAGGGCAAGATTAGGGCCAGTCATAGACAGCAGTGGGAAGTTGTGCGTGGAGCCTGAGGAGATTGGAGAGGTACTGAATAAATATTTCTCTTCGGTATTCACGCAGGGTGATGTAAATGTAGTTATGGAGAACACTGAGGTACAGGGTAGCAAACTGGAAGGTATCGAAGTAGATAGGGAGGATGTGCTAGATATTCTCGAGGGTTTGAAGTTGGATAAGTCCCCTGGGCCGGACGGGATTTACCCTAGGATTCTCTGGGAGGCAAGAGAGGAGATTGCAGAGCCTCTGGCTCTGATCTTCAGGTCGTCGTTGGTTACGGGTGTGGTTCCGGAGGACTGGAGGATAGCGAATGTGGTCCCGTTGTTCAAGAAGGGGAAGAGAGACCTTCCAGGGAATTATAGGCCAGTGAGTCTTACTTCTGTTGTGGGCAAAGTATTGGAGAGAATAATTAGGGATAGGATTTATAGTTATTTAGAGAGTAATGAATTGATTGGAGATAGTCAGCATGGTTTTGTGAAGGGTAGGTCGTGCCTTACTAACCTCATTGAGTTTTTTGAAAAAGTGACTAAGGAGGTGGATGGGGGTAAGGCGGTTGATGTGGTATATATGGACTTTAGTAAGGCGTTTGATAAGGTGGCCCATGGAAGACTTCTGCAGAAAATGCAGATGTATGGGATAGAGGGTGATTTAGCTAATTGGGTTAGGAATTGGCTAGCAGATAGAAGACAGAGGGTGGTGGTTGATGGGAGATATTCATCTTGGAGTTCGGTGACAAGTGGTGTACCTCAGGGGTCTGTTTTGGGGCCCCTGCTGTTTGTAATTTTTATAAATGATCTGGATGAGGGTATTGAAGGATGGATTAGTAAATTTGCAGATGACACTAAAGTCGGTGGAGTGGTAGATAGTGAAGAGGGGTGTTATAGTTTGCAGAGGGACTTGGACAAGTTGCAGAGCTGGGCCGAGAGGTGGCAAATGGAGTTTAATGTGGAAAAGTGTGAGGTAATGCACTATGGCAGAAATAATAAATGTGTAGAGTATAGGGCAAATGGTAGGATTCTTAGTAGTCTTGATGAACAGAGGGATCTTGGTGTGTATGTGCATAGATCCCTGAAAGTAGGCAGTCAGGTCGAGAAGGTTGTTAGGAAGGCATATGGAGTCTTGGCTTTTATTGGTAGAGGGATTGAATTTCGGAGCCGCAACGTCATGTTGCAACTGTACAAAACTCTAGTGCGGCCGCACTTGGAGTATTGTGTGCAGTTCTGGTCCCCACATTATAAGAAAGATGTGGAGGCATTGGAGAGGGTACAGAGGAGGTTTACCAGGATGTTGCCTGGTATGGAGGGCAGGTCTTATGAAGAGAGGCTGAGGGATTTGAGGTTGTTTTCGTTAGAAAGGAGGCGGCTAAGAGGGGACCTTATCGAAACATATAAGATGATTAGAGGTTTAGATAGGGTGGACAGTGATAGCCTTTTTCCTAGGATGGAGAAAGCTAGCACGAGGGGACACAGCTTTAAATTAAGGGGTGATAGTTATAGGACGGATATCAGAGGTAGGTTCTTTACCCAAAGGGTGGTTCGGGAGTGGAATGCCCTGCCTGCAGCAGTTGTAGATGCGCCAAGTTTGGTGGCGTTTAAGAGGTTAGTTGATAAGTATATGGAAGAGAAGGGAATGGTTTAGTTTGGAGGGGCATTGCTTTTTATATTGGTCGGCGCAACATCGAAGGCCGAAGGGCCTGTTCTGTGCTGTAATGTTCTATGTTCTATCATAGCATATTCTGGTGTATTCCAGGCCAGAAAGAGAAACAATGGCTGTGGATAATGTAAGCTTGGAATGTGAAGAATGACTTATATTCGAAGAACGAGAAAAACCCTACTTCAGTACGTATGCTATGCAAGGCATGCAATTGTTCTCTGCATTCAGTTATTGTCCAGCCATTAATGATATTAGCTCAGTTCTTCACACTATTTAATCTTTTGAATCAAAGTCTTCCTTCATAATTGATCTCCCGAAAGACAAACTAGTTTTAGAAAAAAAATGTCCAAATAGTAATAATATTGAGTGAATTGCCTCACAGATACTAGCCAAGACCATTTGAAACTTTATCCTGTTGTGTAATCAAATTCCAAATCAACTGAGCTTTGTGGCACAGTGGTTAGCACTGCGGCCTCACAGTGCCAGGAACCTAGGTTCGATTCCCGGCTTGGGTCATTGCCAATGTGGAATTTGCACGTTCTCGTGTCTGCGTGCGTTTCCTTCAGTGCTCCAGTTTACTCCCATAGTCCAAAAATGTGCTGGTTTAGGTGCACTGGTCATGCCAAATTCTGAGTGTGGCAACTGGGGATTTTTACAGTAACTTCATTGTAGTGTTAATGTAAGCCTTGCTTGTGACACTAATAAATAAACTTTAATTCTACTGGCAAACAGTCTATCCCTCATTACAAAAATCTGTGGTTCATTTGCAAAAGGATGGGTCCAAAGCAACCACACAGTGGAACAAGGTTTTGCTTTTATTACCATAGGACTTGATTGAAAACTGCAGAAAACATGCTTGGCAAAAATAAATTGTGAGAAGTAACTTTGAATACATTTTATCTTTCTACATGTAAGGCAAATTATACTCACTTATAATTCTCTGGCGTTCCTGAAATCCATACAAAAATGAATCTACACATATGAGTAAATGAAAAAGGGCTGTTTCACCAGAGCTGTTACAAACAATTCCTCCTCCTCCTCCCATTGCAGTCTCACAATCTCCTGGGGTAGGCAAAGTAACGGAGAAAAATAACCGCAGGCTAAATTAGGAAAAAAAACTCTTGGAAATTGGCCTCTGACCCTCAAATGCAAAAAAAGCAAGCGATAGGAGACTACAGTAATTTAGATGTACAAATGGCTTTTGGGGAAACAAATATTTGCCCTTCAAGTATTTATCCAATTTTCTTTTGAAAGTCGTTATTGAAACTACTTCCACCAACCTTTCAAGCAGTGCACACTCTCGGTCTTGGCAAGTCCCTGAATAAAAAAAGTCTCCTCACCTTACCTCTGACTTTTTTTGCCAATGGCCTGAAATCATTCTCTGGTTATCAACCCTTCAGCTACCAGATTCAGTTTGTCCTTTATTTTAACTATATCAGATCCTTCATGATTTTTAAATACTTATTAAATCTTCTGTTAACTTTTTGCCACTTATGAAGAGCTTTCAAATCCCATATCCCTGGAATCATTGTGGTAAATCTCTGCTGCATTTCTTGGGTTGCAGGCTTCCTAAACTGCAGTGCTTAAAAGTGAACACAATACTCCATCTATAGGGTCTAACCGGTAACTTGTAAAACGGTTTGGCATAATATGCTTGCTTTTGTATTCTACGCTATCTCTGTTTATAAAGCCGTAGATCTCATTTGTGTTAACAGCCTTGTGCAAAATCACACTGGCATGACAAGTGTACATATGCACCCAGGTCTTTTTGTATATGCAATCCCTTTAAAATTGTACCATTTAGTATATACTGCCTCTCCTTATTCTTCCTACAAAATGCATCACTTCATATTTCTCAGCATTAAAATTTCATCTCCCATTTGTCTGCCCATTTTCATCAGTTTTTCAACATTCTTTTGGGGGTCTATTACTAGTGTTCTGGTTCTTCATCAAATAACTATCTGAGACAGACTGGTTGGACTAGTTGCTATTTCTTCTCAGTGTTATTTATGCCTCTTTCAATTATATCTACTGCTTCTTCACTCACATCTATCCCTTTCTCTTTCCTTCACTTGTTTTTTCCCTCTCTCACTGTTCTGCCTCTTGATCATTCCTTGCTTGCTTGTGGATCTTTTACCAGTAATTATCTGGAATCCAGGGCTAGGGGGAATAGAAGTCTTTGGGCTCATTCTTAATCATTATCTGATCATTTCTGATGAAGAAATGAGATTAATGTGATTGACATGGACTCCAGTTACTTCGAAAAAAATCACTGCAGCACCCTTATTAAGAAGAAAATTTTAAAAAACACAGCATTTGTATGAGTTTTGTAAAGGTACTCATGATGCTACTTTGTTGAATCATGTTCCTATTATCTCTCTTGCTAAATGATTCAGCTAATCCTTTCAGCTAGCGGAAAATGAGTTATGTAATAGTATTCTCAAGTGTCAATTACACACTGGTGTTCAATTTGGGTTCCACAGAAAGCACTCAACTCCTAATCTTTGCACCTAATGAGCAAATAAAAAAGACTTAAGTTTTTGTGGGATGACATGGGATGTAGGCATCACTGGAATGGCCAAAATTGATTGTCCATCCTTAATTACAGTTAGAAAGTTGTGGTGAGCTACATTCTTAAACTGTTGCATTTCATCTGGTGTAAGTACATCTAGAGTGCTGTTAGGAATGGAGTTCCAGGAGTTTGACCTGATGAGTGAAGAAATGGCAATATAGCTCCCAGCCAGGGTGTTGTGTAGTTTGGGAGGAAACTTGCAAATGGTGGGGTTCCCATACAACTGCTGTCCTTGTCTTTCTAGTTGGTATGGGGTAATGGATTTAGAAGATGTTGTCGAAAGAGCCTTGGTGAGTTGCTGCAGTGCTGCCACTGTGTGTCAGTGGTGGAAGGAGCGAATGCGGTGGATGGGATGCTAATGAAGTGAACTGCTTTGTCCTGTAAAGTGTCATATTTGTTTGAATGTTGTAGGAGTTGCACTCATCAAGGCAAGGGGAAGGTATGCCATCATATTCCTGACTTGTGTCTTAATGATAGTGGACAGACTCTGGGGAGTTAGGAGGTTAGTAACTCACAGAATTCCCAGCTTCTGACTTGCTTTGGTTGGTCCAATTCAATTTCTGGTCAAAGGTAACCATCCCCCCAGGATGTTGATGGGGGGGTGATGTGGATTCAATGATGGTAATGCCATGGAATGTCAAGGGGAGATTGCTAGATTCTCCCTTATTGGAGGTGGTCATTGTCTTGCATTTGCGTGCTGTGAACGTTACCTGACACTTGGCATCCCAAGCCTGAATCTTGTCCACGTCTCACTACATATGGACATGAGCTACTTTAATATCTGAAGAGTTGTGAATGTGCTGAGTATTGTGCAGTCAACAACAATTATCTCCACTTCTGACCTTAAGGTGGACGGAGGGTGAAGCAGCTGAAGATGGTTGGGCCTAGTTACTATCCTGAAAAAACTCCTGCAGTGATGTCCTGGAATGAGATAATTAACCTCCAACCAACAGATCCATATTTCTTTGTGTGAGGTATGACTCCAACTGGTGGAGAGTTTCAGTTTTACTAGGGTTCCTTGATGCCATCCAAGTCAAATGCTATCTTGATATCAAAGGCAGTCACCCTCACTCCTATTTTTGGGTTCAGCTCTATTGTTCATGTTTAGGCTCAGAAAGAGTAACTGTCCTTACACCAAAGCATCATTCAACTATGTGGCATGTAGAGGTCCTAGCAAAATTCAAAGTCAGTGAAAATGTCTCTAGGAGCTTCAGCAGCAATTGACATGCAGAAGGATGGTTATCACCATTGTAGCTCTAGGACATGAGTGGTGGCATTCACTAGGGCAGAATCCGAGTCCCAACTATCTTCAGCTATTTCTTCAATGAACTTCCCTACATCATAAGATCAAGAATTGGCAGCTTGTTGATGGTATCAGTGTTCACTTCTATTCACAATGTTTCCAATAATGTAGTATTCCTTACAGTCCTACTGCAGGGCATGGAAAAAATTAATCTTGGATGGATGAATACTTGTATCATATAAATGTCAGTAAATGAGCATTTGAAATCAGAAAAGCTCCAACAACCTCCCCAGTCCATAACAGCACCACCATTACTTAATTTCCACCATCAACAGCGAGCCATCTTTGGGCATATCAATACCATGCTACGTTAGTAGAGCAGAAACTAGTTACTCTGCACCAAATGGCTCTTCTTCTATCTCCCTGTACCTCAATGTTCCTTCATTATTACTTGTATTGACACCTTGGAAAACAGACTGAAATAGTATAAAGTTCCTCATAGTTACGAAGTTATTAAAGGCTAAATGTTTAGATCTGAAAGAAAAAAACTTAGAATGAGACAGAGGAAATGCTGAGTAATAGTTCTGTGTATATATAAAATTTCCATGGCAACTGTGAAACAGTTGGACAAAAATTTCTATACAAAAATTTAAGTTGAGCAAAATCCAAGTAATAAGGATTTAATTCAACTGTGGAAGTATTTTAAAAGTGATCTATTCAAAAGTATTTAAGGCTTTAAACATTTATATATGTTTATCAAAGAACAAGTGTGATATCTGCTGTTGTTTAAGTTCATTAGTTGTGAAGATTTCATTGTTTAGCTTCAATTATAATAACAAACGTGAGGACTTCAAATGCTATTTCAAGAGTTACATCTGTTAACATTCAAGCATCATAAATCTACTTTAGTGGTTTTCTATTAGTGTGGGGACTCCCCATTGTTCTATCTTAAAGAGTCTGTTACAAGCTTATAAAATAACTATATTATTTCAGTGGCTATAATCCAGATGTTCATGGATTTGTGGAATCAGTGGCTCATAAATATACTGCTAATCTTTCTCAATATTTCAATCTGCACAAACTGCTACCTACATCTGTCACTTAAAAGGTTTTTGCAAGAAAAGCTTACAATTTCCCTTGTTCATTAAATCAATTAATTAATAATGATTTTTTTTTCTTCATTCACAGTGACACAATGGTTAGCACTACTGCCTCGCAATGGCAGGGACCTGGGTTCAATTCCCGGCCTTGGGTCACTGACTGTGTGGAGTTTGCACATTCTTCCTGTGTCTGCGTGGGTATCCCACAGTTTGAAAGACATGCTGGTTTGGTACATTGACCTGAACAGGCACCGGAGTATGGCAACTGCGGGAATTTCACCATAACTTCACTGCAGCATTAATATAAGCCTTACTTGTGACTAATAAATAAATTTTACTTTAAGGAAGCAAAGCTGTATCAAATTAAAGTAGCTTTTTTTTTAACATTTAGATCATCTGCAATGAAAGCAATCCACAATTTCATCAAGCACATCATCCCAATCACTTCAGTAGTTTCTGATTTTGGCTGGGTGTCTTTTTTACTTATTCATGAGAGGTGGGCATCGCTGGCTAGGCCAGCATTTGTTGCCCAATCCTAATTACCCTTGAACTGAGTTGATTACAAGGCCATTTCAGAGGGCAATTAAGAGTCAAACACATTGCTGTGGATCTGTATCACATGTAGGCCAAGCTGGGTAAGAACGATAGATTTCCTTCCCTAAAGACCATTTGTAAACCAGATGGGATTTTACAACAATCAGCAATGGCTTCATGACCATCATAAGACTTTTAACTCCAGATATGTCTAGAGGATAATCTCCCCTGAGGAAGTAAAATAATAAGCATAACTAGGGAGTTTCAACTAATGCCATCGTCTGCACATGATCCCCAAAGGGCACTTGATAGATGCCTTGTTTGAGGTCAGGAGTACTGATTCTGTCCATCCCGTGGTGAAGGAATTGTATAATACTGGAACAGCTTGGCTAGGGACATGGCTATTATTGGAGGACTAGTGTTCTGTACTTAACCAGGTCGTTTTCCAGGCCAAAGCCTTTTCAGTATCCAGTACGCTCAGCTGTTTTTTGACATCATATGGAGTGATTCTAATTGACTGAAGACTGACATACACAATGAGGGGGCCTCTGGAGGAATTCAATAGGATGATCCTATCAATGGAGGAAATGGGGTTTCAGATGTTTGTTTTTTGCAGTGACATTCTAGGATCTGTCTTCATTGAGGATAAGAATGTTCATACAGCAGCCTTACCTCCCCTTATTAATTGTTTACCGTCATTTATGACTGGATGTGATTTGCTGACTATGGGTTTTCTTAGTTGTATCTGTAGTATGCTGTTTCCACTATTTGGCATTAGTGGCTAAACGTGTTGTTGTATATGACAGATCTGCCTTGCCTTGCTCTCAATTAAAACTTCAAGTGTAGTGTTGTGGGCTTGTTGAAGGATTTTTTCCTTCATCATATTGCTACACATTATAACTTATAAAAGAAAATGCTTTATGGCATTTTCATTTCCCACACTAGCCACCAATTGTTATTTTTCTATTGCTATTAAAAAGGAGCATTGGATCGTGGTCATTCTGTTTTCAACCTGAGACCATTTGGAAATGGGTGGAGAAAATTAAAATTCATATAGCGAATGGCAAACTTGCCATTGTTTAGACTGAATTACATTTCAATTTAAAAGGTCAAAGTTAATTTGCACTTCCCATATGCTGCAGCATTTTATTCTATTCCCCTACTTTGCCACTAAGAATTTTAGTTTTCTCCACCCATTTCCAAATGGCCTCGGGTTGAAAACAGAATGACCGTGATCCAATGCTCCTTTTTAACAGCAAATAGAAAAGTAACAATTGGTGGCTAGCGTGGGAAATGAAAATGCCATAAAACATTTTCTTTTAAAAGTTATAATGTGTACCAATATCATGAAGAAAAAAATCTTTCAACAAGCTCACAACACTACACTTGAAGTTTTAATTGAGAGCAAGGCAAGGCAGATCTGTCACATACAGCAACAGGTTTAGACACTAATGCCAAATAGTGAAAGCAGCATACTATAGATACAGCTAAGAGAACACATAGCCAGCAAACCACATCCAGTCATTAATGGTGGTGACAATTAAATAACTAATGAGAGGAGGTCTGAACATCTTTATCCTCAATGAGGACAGATCCTAGAATGTCATGCAAAAAACAAGCACTCGAAACCCCATTTCCCCCATTGATAGGATCATCTATATTGAACTCTTCCAGAGACCCTCCCTCATTGTGTATGTCAGTCTTCATCGATTAGAATCACTCCATATGATGTTAGGAAACAGCTGAACATACTGGATACTGAAAAGGCTTTGGCCTGGAAAACAACCTGGCTCAAGTACAGAACATTAGTCCTTCAATAACAGCATGTCTCTAGCCAAGCTGCTCCAGTACAGCACAACACTGGAAACTATTCAGCAATGTGGAAAACTGCCCAATGTCATGTCCACGAAAGAATGACAAGTTCTCCAATCCAACCAATTATTGTCCCATCAGTCTACTCTCAACCATCAGCAAGGTGATGACAGATGTCATCAACAACATTATCAAGCAACAGTCATTCATGAATAGTCTGTTCACAATGGTCAGTTTGGTTTGTGCCAGGACCACTCTGTCCAGATTTCGCTCATTATTATCTTGGTCCAAACACATTCTGGCCTTGGGTGACTGTCTGTGTGAGCACATTCTCCCTGTGTCTGTGTGGGTTTCCTCCGGATGCTCCAGTTTCCTTCCACAATCCAAAAACGTGCAGGTTAGGTACATGGACCATACAAAATTGCCCCTTAGTGCCCAAAAATGCGTAGGTTAGGTGGATTAGCCATGGTAAATGTCAGTGGTTACGGGAATTGGCTGGGGATAGGCCTCAGTAAGATGCTTTTTCAGAGATTCGGTGTATACCCAATGGATTGGATGGTCTCCTTCTGCATTGTAGGGATTATGGGTTCTATGGACAAAAAGTCTGAACTCAGGAATTGAAAGGCAGCATTTAACGAATTAAGGAGGCCTAACTAAATGAAGTTGAAGGTAATCGCGGGGGGGAGGAACTCTTTACTGGCTGAAGTCATACCTAACAATAGAATATGGTTTTGATTGTTGGAGGCCAATCATCGCATCCCTAAGATATCACTGCAGGAGTTCATTGCGCAGTGCCCTAGGGCTAACCATATTCATCTGCTTTAATAATGATGTTTCTTCCGTCATTACATGGGTGCGATTGGTACAGAGGGATATGGGCCAAATGCGGGCAATTGGGGTTAGTTTAGGGGTTTTTAAAATAAGGGCGGCATGGACAGGTTGGGCTGAAGGGCATATTTCCATGCTGTAAACCTCTATGACTCTATGATGTCGGTAAATGAGGGTGCTTGGTGATGATTGCAGTATTCAGTTCCATTTGTAACTCCCCAGATAACATAATCTTACAATTATCTTACAATAAAACCTGAATAACATTCAGATTTGAACTGATTAAATGGCAAAAAGGTCCATGCCAGGCAGTGGTCATTTCCAACAACAGAGAATTAAACTACCTTTACTTTGAATTCAGATAGTCAGATTGTAAGGAATAAAACTGAAGTTTGCTCTTCACAGAATTGTGTTTTCCTTTTAGAGACATTCATTAAAAGAATGCACCTCCAAACCCAACAACTACAGTTTGAACTTTTTTTTAAACTTTATTCCAATCCAATCCAATCAAGTCAAATTAAAGTCAATTCAGAGTCCCAACAAGTTGGGACATTCCCGATCTAAGCTGACAAGACATTGAAACTGCTCTAACAGTAAGCAGCTAATTCCCAATAGTTGAATAAACAATTGACAAACAATGGTATTGGCATCACCAAATCCATCACATTAACATCCTGGGAGTCACCACTGACCAAATACTTAATTGGACGAGCCACTGCATCTACAGGTACATATCAGAGGTTGATTATTCTGTGGTGAGTGATTTACCTCCTGACTCCCTTATCCTTCATCTATAAGGAATGTGATGGCAGGAGTGTGATGGCAATCACTTAACTAGATTGAGAGATGCTCCAATAGCACTCAAAAAACATAACAATATCTAGTATGATGTGGATATGCTAGCGTTGGACTAGGGTCGGCAAAGTAAAAAGTCTCACAGAACCAGGTTAAAGTCCAATAGGTTTATTTGGTGGCACAAGCTTTTGGAGTGCTGCCCCTTCATCAGGTGAGTGCAGGATTTGGTTCACAAACAGGGCACATATAGACGCAAACTCAATTACAGATAATGGTTGGAATGCGAGTCTTAATAGGTAATCAAATCTTTACAGATGCAGACAACCACTCGCATTGTCTGCACCTGTAAACACTTGATTACCTGTTAAAGTCCTGATAGACTTTAACAGGTATTGTGAGACTTCTTATTGTGACAACATCTGGTATTAAACAGCTGTTTGATTGACATTGTATTCACCTCCACCACTGGTCCAAATTGGTAGCAATCCCAGAATGACCTGACTTAGAAATATATCAGTGTTCTTCCATGGTCATTGGGTCAAAACCTTGGAACTCCCTCCCCATTAGCACTGTGTGTGAACCTACGCCTCAAGGACTGCAGCACTTCAAGAAGGCTATTCACCACCATCTTCTTGAGGACAATAAATGCTGACTTTCCAATGATGCCCACATCCCACGAACAATAATTTAATTCTGCCTTTGAACTTCCGTGAATAAAGAGAGATGTGAAGTTAACAACACAATTCAAGAGAAATTTCTACAACTTGATAATACTTTATAGTCCCTATAATCCTTTCAATAATTCTTATCTGAAAGCTATAATTGAGTAATAGCACTTTTTGCATTCACGTTAATGGGAATGAAATCATGTTTAACTTTTAGCGTCCAATGTTACCATCTATATTCAAGTATTTACAGCTGCAGACAATGCGAGTGGTTGTCTGCACCTATAAAGACTTAACTACTTCACCTCCTTCCTCAGCCCTGTTCCCCAACAGTGCACCCACATCCATCCCAGATACATTAAAGCAACAACATTTCTTAGCTTCAACATCTTCAACTCTCAATTTTTAATGACATCAACCATCCTCTCTGATCATTGTGAGGGACATTACTAATTTAGTGCCTCATTAAAGGCACTGAAGTGTCCTAAATTTCAATTTTATGTTGGACCCTCTTACTTGGTAGACAGAAGAGAATCCAGTTAAAAATAGATAAACCTAATTGATATTTGATTTCTTTTCCTGAAGTTTTAGTTGAATATATGTTGCTTAATGTCAGTGAAGAAATATTTGGATAGACTTGATTTGCAATCTGTAACCATCCTACATACAGCAGACATTTTGCTAAAACGTTACTGCTCCAAACAAAATTCTTGTTTGAAGCTCTACATCTCTCAGTGTTTATTCAGCAAATGTTCTTAAATGTTGATCCTTGCCGAATAACTATTTACAAAGAACAATTTTTAAGAAAAGCAGAGCCTTTTAATTGTTGGGGAAATACAAATCTCAATTTTTGACCTAATTTTTAAATTAAGTTGCAAATCAGCAACTTTATATGTGACTGCAATTTAAAATGAGAGATTTCAGATAAGCAGAGAGTAGAAAAGTAGGGAGCATTTCTTTAGAGCAGAGAAAGTAAGAAGAAATTTAACAAGGACATTTGAAATCATGATGTCTTGGGATAGTATAAGGAGAACCTGTTCCGCTTGCAGAACGGGGCAGCACAATGGCACAGTGGTTAACACTGCTGCCTCACAGCACCAGGGACCCGGTTCGATTCCTCGCTTGGGTCATTGCTTGTGTAGAGTTTGAACATTCTCCCTGTTTCTGCATGGGTTTCCTGGGTGCTTTGGTTTCCTTCCACAGTTTGAAAGATGCGCACTTTAGGTGGACTGGCCATGCTAAATTCTCCCTCAGTGTACCCGAACAGGTGCCACAATGTGGCGACTAGGGGATTTTCACAGTAACTTCACTGCAGTGTTAATGTAAGTCAATTGTATTTACTTACAATTGACATTACAATTATGATTACAACTTACAATTGTGATTAATAAATAAAGTTTAATTTTGGAAGGGTAGGTAACCAAAAAACAAAATGCAACTGACAAAAGAGCCAAAGATGACATAAAGAGTTTTTTTTTAAATGCAGTGAATTGTAATGATCTGGAATGCACTGCCCGAAGGAATGGTAGAAGCAGATTCAGTAGTAACTTTCAAGAGAATTACATAAATACTGAAGAGGGAGAAATTTGCTGGCTGTGAGGAAAGAGAAGAGTAATAGAATTAACCGGATAACTCTCTCAAAAGATCCAAGACAAGCATGAGGGGCCAAATTTTTCCATCTGTGCTGTAAGATTTTATGAATTCAGAAGGACATCAACTTTTGGGGTGTTAAGCAGTCTTTAAATTCCTGAAGTACCTTCTCTTAATAATTTACAAAATATATTAATTCAACTGAAGCTCTCTCATGGATTCCATAATATCTTGATTCACATGGGATAACACCATTGTTTAGCCAGGTATTTTTAAAACTATCGGAATCAAAATGGCTCAAAATATTCTTCTTGTTCAGCAACGCCAATGTGAAATACTCAACAGAAAGTTTCTATTATAAACAAATACTAGCTGATATTTTGTATTGTAAGTTTAATTACAATACAAAATTGTATACAATTTTACATACTTTCATTAATATTTTTACAAAACCTTAGCCCCCCAAAATTCAGAACTTGCAACAGATACTTTTGCCAGACACACCACTCTATCAACTGAAGGAACACCAATTATATAAGTGCCTACAATTCTCAGAATGCCAGTTTCAGCATGTGTAGTGTGTAGAAATCTCCCAACATGCCTGAGTGCACTATGCAGTCCAACTGGAAGTGTCTCTCTTTCCTCAGGCTATAAGAATGTGTGGCTTTGATTTGACAAAATGTTTTGAAACAAGCTTAGATCAAATTTTAAGTAACAATTTCCAAGGTTTTTTTTTACTTTAGAGGGAGATAATGAAAATGTGAATGGAAATATGCACGCGAGAGACAGACAAATAGCAATACAAAGAAAGCAGAAAGATAATTATTATAGAGGTCATAAGGTTTACAGAATGGAAATAGATCCTACAACCCAATTTGTCTTTTTTTAATTAACCCCTAAACTAGTCCCAATTGCCCACATTTAGCCCATATCCCTCACACCCATGTAAATGTCTAAACACTTTTTTAAAAGACAGGATTGCACCCGCCTCTACTACCACCTCTGGCAGCTCGTTCCAAACACTCACCACCCTGTGTGAAAAAAATTGTCCCTCTGGACCCTTTTGTATCTCTCCCCTCTCACCTTAAATCTATGCCCTCTAGTTTTAGACTCCCCTATCTTTGAGAAAAGATATTGACTATCTAGCTGATCTATGCCCCTCATTATTCTATAGCCCTCTATAAAATCCTGCGAAGCCCCCAATGTTCCAGAAGAAAAAGCCCCAGTTTATCCAGCCTCTCCTTATAACACAAACCATCAAGTCCCAGTAACATCCTAATAAATCTCTTCTGCACTCTTTCTAGTTTAATAATATCCTTTCTATAGTGGGGTGGCCAGAATTGTACACAGTATTCCAAGTGTGGCCCTATCAATATCATATACAACTTCAATAAGACATTCCAGCTCCTGTATTTAATGTTCTGACCAACGAAACCAAGCATGCTGACAGAAACACAGACAGCCACTCCGTCCATTGTGACTCTACTTTCAAGGAGCTATGAACCTAGACGTCTAGATCTCTTTGTTCTCCCCAATGCCCTAACATTAATTGAGTCCTGGTTCAGTTGACCAAAATCATCATCATCTTGCACTTACCTAAATTAAACTCCATCTGCCATTTGTCAACTCACTGAAGAATTGATCAAGATTCCATTGCAATTCTAGATAACCTTCTTCACTGTTCAATATGCCACCAATCTTAGTAATGTCTGCAAACTTATTAACCATGCCTACTAAATTCTCATGGAAATGGTTAATATAAATGAATTCAACAGTGACCCAGCACTGATTCCTAAGTCACAGGCCTCCAGTTTGAAAAACAACCCTCTACAACCATCCTTTGTCTTCTATCATCAAGCCAATTTTGTATCCATTTGGCTATTTCATTCTGGATCCTGTGAGATTTAACCTTATGCAACAACCTACCGAGAGCTACCTTGTCAAAGGTCTTGCTGAAGTCCGTGTAGAGAACTTTAACTGCACTGCCCCCATCTACTTTCTTGATTACCCCTTCAAAAAACTCAATCAAATTTGTGAGACATGATTGTCCACTCACAAAGTTACAGAAAGTCTTTTCTCTGTCAAATGCATGGAAGATGAACCATCATATAATATATAGTGTTACATCTGCAATGTTCCATTCATCAAAATAGTGTTTTGCTGGATCATAGGAGATCAGCTGGTGTAACTGATAAAATACAAAAGATCTCAAAAGAGGACTAAGCACTCAACTGACATTCAATTAGCAGGTGACTTGGTAAAATGGATACTTCACCTCGAACAGAATACAAATGGATCAATTCAAGTAAAGCTCTTCCACAGATTCCATATATTGGTCAACTTGGCCTATTTGCTGAGAGTGAGCAATTTCACTGTGATTCAGAGGAGAATACCATTGAGGCAACATGGTGACACAATGGCTAACATTGCTGCCTCATAGCATCAGACACCTGGGTTTGATTACTGTTTGGGTCACTGTCTGTGTGAAGTCAGCACATTCTCCTTGTGTCTGCATGCGTTTGCTCAGGTTTCCTCCCACAGTCTGAAAGACATACTGGTTAGGTGCATTGACCCAAACAGACACTGCAGTGTGGCGAGTAGCGGAATTTCAAAGTAACTTCATTGTAATGTTAATGTAAGTCTTACTTATGACTAATAAATAAACATTACTTTAACTACCCATACCACTTAATATTATGACTAACTCATTGGTCCTGATATTGATCCAAAGCTCTGGGTGGGATTCTCCCAAAAAAATTCTAAGTGTCGAATTTGCATAAAAATGTGAATAAATCCTATTGGTTCTTTTCAGTGGGATTTTCAAAATGAATCTTGCACATCCTGTGCATTGCAGAGTGCCCTAGCTTGAATATCATTAATTAAGCCGGGCCTATTCCTATTGGAAATGCAGCAGCAAAGTGCTGAATAGGCCACTCTGGGCCGACAGATCAGTGCACGTGCAGTGCACTCCCAATTGCTGTCCAGCTTGAACACGGGCCAGCCCGTGCCCTCAAATTGCTACCCCTCCAACCCTTCTGCGGCCTGATTGCTGTAACCTGGGATGTGTGTGGGCCAGCCTCAATGCCCACACCCTCGCACTCCCAATTCCACCCACTCCCCACCCCCCCACAAAATTAGCAGCACTGACAAACTCCACCCCCCAACAGTAATAGCACTGACTACCACCACCCCTCATCTCCCCTCTGAGATAGCCAGCCCCAATTGTGCTGGCCTCCCTCCGTCTGTCACTGCTGAGTACAGAATAACAGTGGGACACCCTCGCCTCCAATGATCCCCTCACCAGAGGCCCCACCACCATTACTTCTGGCCCTGCCTGTTAGCACTCCCCTTCCCCCCAGGCATTGCCACCTTGCCCTTTGGGCAGTGCCAGGGGCCAGGCTGGCACAAGCTGGCAATGTAAGAAGTTTTTCTGAAAGCATTTTTTTATTATTTTAGAATCCCTACAATACAGAGAGGCGCCATTTGGCCCATTGAGTATATACCACCCAGAAACCACCCCCGTATCCCCATATATTTACTCACTAACCTACACATCTCAGGACACTAAGGGCAATTTTAGCTTGGCCAATCAATCTAACCCACACATCTTTGGACTATGGGAGGAAACCGTAGCACCCAGAGAAAAGCCATGCAGACACGAGGAGAATGTGCAAACTCCATATAGACAGTGACCTAAGCCAGGAATTGAACCAGGTCTCTGGAACTGTGAAGCAGTAATGTTAATCACTTTGCCACCATGCCACCTTTTCCTAGAGTCATAAAGATTTACAGCATGGAAACAAGCCCCTTGACCCAACTTGTCCTTTTTTTTAAAAACCCCTAAGCTAAACCCAATCGCCCGCATTTGGCCCATATCCCTCAATATCCATGTAACAGTTTAAATGCTTTTTAAAAGACAAAATTGAACCTGCCTCTGCTACTACCTTTGAAAGTTTGTTCCAAACATTCACCACCCTCTGTGTGAAAAAACTGCCCCTCTGGACTCTTGTATCTCTCTACTCTCACCTTAAACCTATGCCCTCTAGTTTTAGATTCCCCTACATTTGAAAAAGGATATTAACTATCTAGCTGATCTGTGCTCCTCATTATTTTATTGACCTCTACAAGATCATCCCTCAGCCTCCTACGCTCCAGAGAAAAGTCTCAGTCTATCCAGCCTCTCCTTATAACTCCAACCATCAAGTCTCGGTGGCATCCTAGTACATCTTTTTTGCACTCTTTCTAGTTTAATAATATCCTTTCTATAATAGGGTGACCAGAATTGCAAATAGTATCCTAAGTGTAGCCTTACCAATGTCTTCTACAACTTCAACAAGACATTCTAGCTCCTGCATTCAATGCTCTAACCGATGAAACCAAGCATGCCAAATGCTTTCTTCACCACTCTGTCTACCTGTGACTCCACTTTCAAGGAGCTATGAACACATACCCCTAGATTTCTTTGTTCTGTAACTTTCCCCAGTGCCTACCATTAACTGAGTAAATCCTGCCCTGGTTCAATATACCAAAATGCATCACCTCGCATTTGTCTAAATTAAACTCCATCTGCCATTTGTCAGCCCACTGGCCAAATTGATCAAGATCCCGTTGCGATTGGAAATAATTTTCTTCACTGTCCACTATGCCACCAATCTTAGTGTCATCTGCAAAATTACTAACCATACCTCCTATATTGTCATCCAAATCATTAATGTAAATGACAAAAAGTGGACCCAGCACCGATCCCTGAAGCACATTTCTGGTCACAAGCCTCCAGTTTGAAAAACAACTCTCTAAAACCATCCTCTGGCTTCTGTCAAGAAGTCAATTTTGTATCCATTTAAATACCTCACCCTGGATTCCAAATAAACCTGTTGGACTTTAACCCGGTGTTGTGAGACATTGTACTGTGCTCACCTCAGTCCAATGCCAGCATCTCCACATCATGAAATCATACATTAGAATCCTTACAGTGCAGGGATTTAGCTTATTGAGTCTAAGGGAGCATCTTATCCAAGTCCAATCCTCATAACTCCAAGTATTTGCCCCATTAATCCCTCTAATCTACACATCTTGGGATGGTAAGGGATAATTCAGTAAGGCCAATCCACCTAACTTGCCTAATTGCATGGGAAAAACACAGGAGTCAACAAAATGGATTGGAATTTGCAATTTTGATTCAATTGTGCCTATTAATTTTGCTCTCTGTGTTTTTCAACTTCCAAGTTACACAATGAATGTGATATGTGCATTCATATTGTAGTTTTAGCTGCATTTAATGGGTCAGTGCAGAAATTAAAATTGGAGATGTTTCAAATAGATGTGACACATCGAGCAAAAGCAGCACTTCGATTTAAATTGTTGTTGGCTGCATTTAGAAAGAGGCGTGTCTTGCTTATCCCAGCAATGAACTAAGAAACTTGCTGCTGTTACTAAGAAGGTTCTATTTAGAGATTGAGCAGTCCAAGCATATAATCCCAGGCCTATAATTTAGTAGGATGAGAGATGATCTAAATGAAATATAAGATTCTTAAACAATTTGACAGAGTAGATGCTGGGAGAATGTTTCCTCAAACTGGGGACTGTATGACAAGGGGTCACAGGCTCAGAATCAGAGGTTGGTCACTTTGGACTGCGATTATGAGATCTTCACTCAAAGCGTTGTGATTTTGGAATTCTCTACTCCATAAAGGTTTGGTTGAATATCAGTCATTCAATATTCTAGACAGAAGTTGGAACTAAGGGAATTAAAGGATATGAGGATTGTGCAGGCAAGTGAAGTTGGAAATAGATGATTAGTAGAGTAGGTTCAAGGGCTGAATGACCTACTCCAACTTCTGGTGTTCTAAAAGTGTGATTGGAGGTAGCTGAGGTGGATTTCACAGCCTCTCATAATACATGGCCATCATGTACTATGGTCCTTCTGTAGCAGGCTGAAGAAATCACCTGATGTGACAACATCAGCCTGCAGAATCTCCAAGAGGTCAAGAAGGCTGAGCCTCTGTAAACGCTGTGACATGGGGTGGCACCTCCTATGACCTGGGCCCCTCCTTGTGCATATACTGATCCCTCCACATGGCATCATTGCTGCCATGGGCAGTAATGGTCTTATACTTTTGATGTACTGTCAAGCACATCCAAGGCATTTTCCATCCTGATGTTATCAATTCAAAATCTTCACAAGCCTAACTCTTTGCCAGGGGGACTGATTCAGCAACTACAATAATTGAAGTTTGATTCAACTGGGATTAAGAATCCACCTGAACTGCTGGTCAGGCTTGCCTACGTTTTCTTGATCAGTTTTCCAAGCTCTGGAAAATAAAAGTTGCTGAAGTAACACTTGCAGCCAAATTCAAAACAATTTGAAAAGGCCTCATTATACCGTCTTCTAAGGGAGTTAATTGCAACAATAAACACAGACCCTATCCAATTAGAAAATTCCCAAGCAACTTTCTGCTGGCGTCAAAGTTTGTTAAACCCAGAAGTGGATGTGTCGGAGCCAGGTTGTTGCTCTTCTTCAAAGATCAATATTTTTTACCCCAGCCCAAGCATGCTTTTGTGAGCTGAAATTCACCACCATCTCTCACTGGTCAGTTTGTTCATATTTTTGTGTAGGTTAGAGGGACTAGTGAGTAAATATATAGGGATATGGGGATAAGGCCTGAGTGAGATTGTGGTCGATGCAGATGGATCAAATAGCCTCTTTCTGTACTCTAGGGTTTCTATGATTCTATGATTTACCCCCGTCTTTAGGTCCCTAAATCCCGTTACTTAACATCACAGTGCCTTCTTCAGTTGCAAGAGCAAAACAGTCTGGACTATGGACTTCTCTGTACTAAGGGACAACCAAACTGCATGATTACTCATCATCTGAATAGCAACTGCTGTTTGCAAAGCAGTACTGGCTCATAGTTCTTTATCCATTCTCCAAGTTGAAATCTAGCCATTATAGAGGAATGCTCCATCTTGTGGCTCAGCCAAGAACTGGTGAACTCACCAAACACATATCTGTCGGTATCTGTTCCAACAAATCAAGCTTAGTGCTTTTACACATGAATGATAATAGCTATTGGGTTATTGGCCTTTACGGATATATAAATGATAAGATCTAAAGAGCTGTCTGTTAACAAAAAAACATAAAATATTTTGTTTACCTGTAGATCAGCAAGTGCTGGCTGGTTGGTCCTTGATGGCTGTTTGGTCCGAGGCCCTTTAAGAGGTCTTTTGGCTGACAGTACTTTCTGTTGTGGAATCATTTTATTGCTGCCTGTTGCAGTGGAATGAAACAGTTTCCTTACATTCGCAGACTGTATATCGTGCAGGAATTGGTGATGCATTGTTCGGATACAAACTGTCCCTTTCCATTTTAAGCAGCATAATGTCAGCTGATAGTTGGATGATTTTTGATCTTGGCATTTCCATAGGCTACGTAGGGCATTTCGCTGATAAAAGCTGTGGGGCCTATTCCCGGGTAGCTGAATAATTCCCATAGGGGATCTCAAACAGAAAATTCTTCTCAATAAGTATGGAGATTGCTCCAAGACTCTGAGTAATTTAACAGCCATGACAAATGAGTAGTCAATCTAAAGGAAGAAAAATATAGATTATTTTGGAGAACTTGTATTTGTCACAATGGAACTAGTTATACTGTTTCTTATCACCTCCCTCCCATAAACTTTCATCATTAATCTGTGCTTAAGAGTAAAATTCTCTTCAAAGTAGGAGACATGTCACAAATTAAATAGATATTTGTTATGATGCAAATCAAAAAATTCCTCTGAATTGCTGAGTAATCATTACGTTTAAACATAGCCTCAAAGGATGATTAGCTGTCTGCCTTTCTCTGTGTCATTATATTATGTGTATCGGATCATGATTTGGATTGTTACCTTTTTGCAGGTAATGCAAAACAAAATCCCAGTATTGTAAATAAAATCCCGATATTGTAAATACAATCTTTTTTCTTAGTGCAATGGTTTATGCCAACAAAATAAATCCAAACGTTATCATGATTTTATAGGATTCTCACTATTTCCCCATGAGAACTGAAAGCCATTAGCCTTTCTCAGATGTAAAATATCTCTGCAGTGTAAAACAGGTCAGTTCTTACTGGAACATCATAATCGTGACAGTGCTCAAGCTAGTGAGTGCGTATCTGGATTGCTTAACAAGATACTTTTCTACACAATAGTGCAGCTAAAATTGCTAACGTACATACAAACACATAGATTCAGAGCAGGAGTAGGCCATTCAGCCTTTCAAGCTTATCCTGTCATTCAATAAGATCTGATTCTGATCCCAACGTCCTGCCTATCCCTTGAAAACCTTTGATTCCCTTGTTGGTCAAGAATCAATACCTTTGACTTAAAAATATCTAATGACCCAGCCTCCAACACTCTCTGGGGAAGACAGTTCCAAAGACTTGTGAGTCTCAGAGAAAAAATTCTCTTTAGCTATGTCTTAAATGGGAGAGTCCATATTTTTAAATTATGTCCTCTAAAAGTCTCATCCCCTAAGGTAAACCTCCTTTCAGTGTCTACCTGTCAATCACAATTTTGTATGTTTCAATAGGATCACTTCTCATTTTTCTAAACACAAATGGATAAAGGTTCAACCTGTCCAAACTTGTTCTTCAAAAGAAAACCCCTCTATCCCAGATATCAGTTGAGTTAATCTTCTCAGAACTGCTTTGAACATATTTATCCTTTCTTAAATAAGGAGACCAAAACTGTACACTTCTCCAGATGAGGGTTTACTAACACCTTATACAACTATAGCCAAATACCACAGTTGTAATATTCAATTCCCTTTGCAATAAACACCACTATGCAGAGGGTGGTGAGTGCCTGGTACAGGCTGCAAGAGGTAGTAGTAGAGACAGGTACAATTTTATCTTTTAAAAAGCATTTAGACAGTTACAAAGTACAAAGGGTATAGAGGAATATGGGCCAAATGTGAGCAATTGGAAATAGTTTAGGGGTTTTAAAAAAAAGGGTGGCATGGACAAGTTGGGCCGAAGGGCCTGTTTCCATGCTGTAAACGTCTAAGACTCTATTTGTCTTCCTAATTACTTGCTGTATCTGCAAACTAATTTTTTGTGATTCAAGTAAAAGGATACCCAAATCCCTTTGTACTACAGAACTTTGCAATCTCTTTTCTATTCTTTCTACCAAAGTGGACATTTTTCCACATCAGACTCCATTCGCCAAATGTTTGCTCACCCACTTAAGGAATCTGCAAAGGGTTACAAATAGGTTAAGTCCTATTCACAACTTAACTTCCTATCTATATTTGTCATCAGCAAATTTAGCTACTACACAATCAATTTCATTATTCAAATTATTGATATATATTGAAACCTCAACAATAATTCCAGTGGCACTTCATTCATTAGATCCAGTCTCATAATAACTCATTTATGCCTGCTCTGCTTCCTATTAATTGACCAATCCTTTATCCATGTCAAAATGTTACCTCCTACACCACAAGATTTTTTTTGTGTAGTGACTGTGACATAGCACCTGAGCAAATGACTTTTGAAAATCGAAGTACAACAGCCATAGATTCCATTTTATTCATGTCGTTTGTTCCTTCATCAAATAACTCCAAAAGATAAATCAAAATGATTTCCCTTTCATAACACCATGTTGACTCTGTTGATTGTATTGAGAGCTTCTAAGTGTCACACTATAACCTCCTTAATAATGGATTCAAACAACTGCCCACCTCAAATACACCACTGTTTGCAGAAAACTACCCAGCCTTCAGGAAAACAGCAACCACAACATCACACAACCCTGCCACGGCAACCTCTGCAAGATGTGCTGGATCGTTGACAAAGATATCACCATCACACATGAGAATACCATCCACCAGGAACACAGTACATATTCATGCAACTCAGCCAAGGTTGTCTACCTCACATGCTGCAGGAAAGGATATCCTGAGACGTGGTACATCGGCGAGGCCATGCAGGCATTATGACAACGGATGAATGGACACTGCGCAATCGCCAGGCAGAAATGTTCCCTTCCAGTCTTAGAGCACTTCAGCGGGTTAGGGTATTCAGCCTCCAATCTTAGGGTAAATGTTCCCCAAGGCAGTCTTCAATACACACGACATTGCAGAATTGCCAAACAGAAACTGATAACAAAGTTCTGTATGCATGAGGACAGCCTCAACCATGATCTTGGGTTCATGTCACACTACTTGTAATCCCCACCATACTGCAATGGGTCTGTGAAATCCTAGTAACTGTCCTGTCTTGAGACAATTCATAACTCTTTAGCCTGTGATTATCCCTCTCTCTATGCACACTGTTCATGCCTGAAAAGACTTGATTACTTGTAAAGAATCTCATTCTAATCTGTAATTATCTTGCAATTGTGTCTTTGCCTTTATATGTCATGTTTGTGAACTAATCTCCACTCACTTGATGAAGCAGCAACACTTCGAAAGCTCATGATTCCAAATAAACCTGTTAGACTTTAATCTGGTATTGTGAGATTTCTTACTTTGCCCACCCAGTCCAATGCCGGCATCTCCACCTCAAGTTTAAAACACTAATCTTAGGTCTACTTTTCTCTCCCTCAAATTAAATGTGAAATTCAATCATTTGTGATCACTGGTGCCTAGGGGCACCTTCACTACAAGATCATTCATTAATTCTGTTCCATTGCACTTTACCAGATCTCGTGGTTGATTCTAGAATATCCTGCTCTAAGATGCCATCCTGAAAATGCTTCATCATTACCAGACTGTCTTTGCCAATCCAATTTGTCCAATCTATATGTAGATTAAAATTACCCATGATTAACATTGTAACTTTTACACAACACCCATTATTTATTTCTGTATACCCTGTCCCACAGTGTGGTTACTGTTAGGAGGCCTATAAGCTATTTCCACAATGGTATTCTTACTATTACTATTTACCATCACTACCTAATTTGATTCTATAACCTGATCTCCAGGGCTAAGTAATTTCTCTCTATTGTATCAATATGATTCCTTATTAACAGAGCAACCCCACCACATTTTCCATCTTCGTGTCCTTCATATACTCTTGAATACTCTGGTCCTCATCTTTGACATCTTGCAATCATGTCTCTGTTATGGCTATCAAATCATATGTATTTATTTCTATTTGGGCACTTTGTGATAAATGCCATGTGCATTCAGATCAATTCTGCCCTTTTCATTTTTTTGCAATCTTTATTTCTGGTACACTTTTGTAATTCAGTCTCTTCCTGCCACGTTGTTTGTTCCTTCACCATTTCCGTTATTGCCAACTTGCTTTTAAGCTTTGTCTTCTCTATTTATCGTGTCTTCCCAAATTTGATCCCTTGGCTCCAAAATTTAGTTTAAAGCCCTCGCTACCATCCTAGTTACATGACTCGCAAGAACATTAGTCCCAGCACAATTCAGGTGAAGATTATCCCAACAGGACCTCCCACTTTCCCTAGTACTGATACCGATGCCTCATGAATTGAAGCCCATTTCTTTCACATCAATCTTTTAGCCACACATTTAGCTTTCTAATCTGATTTGCCTAAACTAATTTGCTCGTGGCTCATGTAATCATTCAGAGATTATTACCTTTGAGGTGCTGCATTTTAATTTAGTGCCTAGTTGTTCATACTCCCTCAGCAGAACCTCTTTCCCAGTTCTACCTATATTGTTGGTATCCACATGGACCCACTGAATCCTCCACTGTAATTCCCTTTACAGCGTAGAGCAGATGTCCTCAATACTGGCAGCAGGCAGACACCTGAACTCTTGGTTGCAGAGAAATGTGTCTATTTCTCTGACTTATATTATTCCTGTAACAGTTCTCTCCCACTCCTGCTTGAATGGTTTTCTGTACCATAGTGCCATAGCCAATTTGCTCATCTACTTTCAGCCCCACTTTCACCCATACACGTTGCAGGCACATTGAGCCATTAGACAACCACAAAGACTGATGCTCCTCCACTTCTATGTCCTCATATCTCCCTCATTTGCAGCCACACCTCCTGTGCCTGACAACTGACCAAACTAGAAATCCTTATCCTAAAAGGTGTGTCTGCCTCATGAAATAAAGCATCCCAATGAATTTTCATTCCCTGATGCATTGTAACGACTGCAGCTTGGCATCCAGCCCAATTACTCTGCAGCTGCAAACACTTGTCACTGACACGTTTGCCCTTGATCACACTGACATTCAGGAACTTCCATCTTGCAGTTGCAATATATCATCTGAGCTGTCATCGTAGTTAAGTGGTTTTTTTCTTAATTAACTAATTAATGGACAAAAACAGAAAGTGCAGGAAAAATCTCAGCAGGTCTGACAGCAACTGTGGATAGAGAACTGAGCCATTGTTTCAAGTCTGGATGACTCTTCATCGGAGCATAATTAATGAGCCCTATGACTTTCAATAAGCTTTACAACAGCTAGTAAACTTTACTAATAAAACCTTACAATTACCAATAAATTATCTATGCCTTGAAAGGTAAACGAGTAAAAAAGCAAAATACTTACCAACTAATCACTCACTTGTTTCCTTGTGTCATCACGTTTTATTTTTTCTTACACAATGCAGTTAGCTAAATATGCAGCTGTTTTCAAATCCTGGCCTTTCCCATCTCCTGCTTCTTTCAAGCTCTTGGACATCTCCCCTTTGATGTTGCTTTCAAATTCTTGGGCCTTACTTTGCTTTTGAACTCCAGCATTCTCAAAATAATATTTTGAAACTATTGTCATGTTAAGTTAAAGGATTAACAGAAAATTAGGGGAAACTGATAAGTAAAGTGGGACAGAAGTTGGAAGTACTGTTCTATCACGAAGTACTGGTACTAGCATTCCTTATTTAATAGGCGCTAAATACTCAACCTTTTCTATTGAAATAGAATTATTTTCTTAGTCTTAAAACTAGCTAAATATAAAGTTTTATATTGTATTACAGAAAATAGTAGTCTATACCTACCAGGTAACTATAGCCTTAATTCCAAAGATTGGAGCTATTGATAGTGAGTTTCTCAGTTCCTGGCAAGGTCATCGGAAGAAGCATTAAGAACAAATACATAATCACTGTCAAAAAGAAAGAAAACCATACACAGTTAGGTGCCTAAACCATAACAACAGCAAAGTAAATCTAAGCTCTCATTTTAAATTCACCTCTTATCAATTGACTACAGCAGTAGTTTTCAAACTATTTTTTCCAGGGACCCCTTTTTAGAAAATGGCCACTCCTCACGTCCCACTGGCCAGGCAACAAGCAGCACTAGAGTCACAATCTAAATGGGATTTACTGTACATTTAAAAATACATCTTCTTTTTCTTTCATACATTTCAAGTTATGTGCATTTTATCAGGCAATACTATGCTTTTTCTCTTCATGCTGGCCCTGTCAAAGTCTAAGTCAAGAAATCCTCATTGTCATACCACCTTCTATAAAATGCGCTCTACAAACAGAACATCCCGCTTTTTTTCGAACAGGATCACTGAACATCTTTGCAGTGTTTTGGACATATTTTGCAATGAACAGGACCATAGAACATGTTGTGATGCATTGAGCAAGATCACAGAACACGTTGTGATGTTTTGCACACACCTCACAATGTTCAAACAGAACCACAGCACATCTTGTTTTTCTTTTGAAAAGGACCAAGAAACATCCCACTTTTTTTAAAAAAAACAGGATATCCAGTGGCACATTTTTAAAATCCCTGCATGGGTGATGACCATTACTTTGAAAAACCCTGGGTGAGAGAAATGCCGACTACAGTCATGTAAGAGGCATAGTATTCTGTCCCACTGGTTATACAGAATGAGAAGCTCCCTGGAAATTTAAAATGTCATATTCTAATATTTCAGATATTGTCATGTTTTAAGAAGTTTTGGGCTATGCATAAAAAAGACTTAAATTACTTTTAAAAATTGAATTTATAAAACAATATGCTCACATAAAGTTAAAAAAAGTCGTGGCCCATAGGTCCTCAGAATGCTAATGTGCTCCCACTGATATTGGTTTAGATTGACGGAAGTATAAAGTTACTGAGAAAGGACAAATTAAAGGTAGCAATGACCAAGTGACAGTAAAAGGAGGGACTGGGTGAAGGAAATAGAAGTAATGGCTTGGTTCTGGAGGAGCATGTGAAGTGTGCATATAACTGGACAAAGAGGAAATTTGGATTAAGACGCGTGGAAGAGATTAGCAGAGATGCACTGAGGTCATTAATAAAGGCCAACAATATGTATTTATGAATATTGCTAAAAATGAGACAGACTATCAAAGCTTTTTGTCTTGGATTCATCAGGTCAGCTCGCAAAAATTATGAACAGTACAGAGAAACGACAATTTATACTGCATGAGACAAATGGTTGGTGGAGACATTGCCAGGGGGAATATAGCACAGAACAGTTAAGTGTTCTGCTGAAAATTTTAAATTGGTTTTCAATGTAAGAGTTTAGTCTGACCAACAGCATCAGATGGACAAATATCATAGTCCAGGATATTGCCATAGCATTATCTATCTGCATTGACAATGTGTTGATGGAGGTTGTTGCTAGCTTCATATATCAAAGCTCCAGAATCACCAATCAATCTGTCAAATGATATTGATATCAACATACACATTGCAAAGGTTGTAATTTTTAAGTTCAAGCTGAATAAAAGATTGTGGAACAACAGTAATTTGACTGAGAACACCAAACTATGATTCTACCTCCTTGGTGATGAGGCTTGGACCACATATGTGCTGCAGAGAAAAACCTGAATGGTTTCCACCTTCACTGTCTCAGGCACATCCTCAGCATCTCTTGGCAGGTCAAGAGTCCTGACTCCTCAGAAGTACTGACCATGCTAATTCCATCAAAATACACTCAATAGCACTTGCCTTGGCTCAGTCTATATGGAACCCATATTTCACAAATCTCTTTTTTACATTCACGAATGGTTCTTTTAATTTTTTTAATGTTTCTTGCTAGTTTACTGTCATATTCTATTTCATGTATTTAGCAAGGTCTTGGTCATCCTTGCTAATTTTTGAAACCTTTCTAATCCTCAGGTTACAGGGCAGCACAACAACATAGTAGTTAGCACTGTTGCCTCACAGTGCCAGGGACACAGATTCAATTCAAGTGACTGTCGGCGCAGTTTCCTCTGGGTACTCAGCTTTCCTCCCAGACTCCAAAGATAGTGCAGGTTAGGTGGATTGGCCATGCTAAAACAATCCCTTAGTGTCAGGGGGACTAGAAGGGCAAATACATGAGGTTACAGGGATAGGGTTTGGGAGAAATTGTTGTCAGTGCAGGTTTGAAGGACCAAATGGCCTCCTTCTACACTGTAGGTACCCTATGATACAACTCTTTTTAACAATACTGTAAGCCTTTTTTTTTAATCTAATACTATCTGCAACTTCTCTAGTGTTCAGATCACTCAGTGCACTTCTTGTATCTGAAGCAAATGGATATCCATTGAGAATTTTATGATTAAATGTTTGCCCTTATTTATCTACTGTCTTATTTTAAAATCTAATTTCCTAATCTATTTCAAGCAACTCATTCTCATCTATCCATAATTGGCCTTGTTTACATGTTGACACTGGCTTCAAAATTAACCATATCACTCATAAACATGAAATTCCAACATATTCTAATCCCGCTCCACAGGATCCTTTATTACTAATTAGCCTTATATTGTTACACAACACCAGGTCTAAAAAAGGTTGGTATTTCACAAGGATGTGGGTGTAGTTGAGCAAGTACAGCAGGCAACTCAAACAGCAAATGATATTTTAACCTGTCCATCGTTTCCATGTGCCCCATAATCTTGAACACCTCAATCAGGTCACCCCTCAGTCTTCTCTGTTCTAAAGAAAACAACCTTACCCTATCCAACCTCTCTTTATAACTTAAAATGTTCCATCCCAGGCAACATCCTAGTGAATCTCCTCTGCACTCCCTCCAATGCATTCACATCTTTTCTATCATACGAGCAGACCTGCATACAGTATTCCAGCGGTGGCCTCACCAAAGTTCTATACAATTCCATCATGATAGAAATCATAGAATCCATACAGTACAGAAAGAGGCCATTCAGCTCATCGAGTCTGGACTGACCACAATCCCATCCAGAGCCTACCCCTTATCCCTATATATTTTACCTACTCATCTCTCTAACCTACACATCTCAGGACACTAAGGGATAATTTTAGCATGACCAGTCAACCTAAACTGCACATATTTGGACTGTTGGAGAAAACCGGAGCCCCTGGAGGAAGCCCATGCAGACATGAGAAGAATGTACAAATTCCACACAGACATTGACCCAGGCTGGAAATCAAATCCAGATCCCTGCAGCTGTGAAGCAGTAGTGCTAACCACTGTGCTATCGTGCCACCCCTCTAATCTCTCTGCTTTTGTAATCTATACCCCAATTGTTAAAGGCGAGTATGCCACATACCTTTCTCATCACCCTACTAACCTGCCTTTCCACCTTTAGAGATCTATGGACAAACACACCATGATCCCTTTGTTCTTCAGAACTTCACAGTGTCAGATCTTTCATCATATATTTCCTTGTCAAATTACTCCTTCCAAAGTGTATCACCTCACACTTTTTAGGATTAAAGTCCATCTGTCACTTAACCGCTTACTTGACCATCTCATATATATCTTCCTGTCACCCAAGACACTCAACCTCACTGTTAACCACCCAACCAATATTCATTGGATTTGGGATTCAATCTAAACAGTCAGTTTTAGATTAAAATTATGGAAAAAGATTCCCACGTACTTAGGTGGACTGGCCATGCTGAATTGTCCGTCAATGTCGGGGGCGGGGGGCTAACAGGTTAAATACATGGGATTACAGAGATAGGGCCTGGGTGGGATTGTCATTGGTACAGGCTCAATAGGCCAAATGGTCTTCTTCTGCTTTGTTGGAATTCTACAATCCATACTTATGTTTACTGCACAGCATTCTGCTCAGCTTTCACATTAATGGACTTACATGTTCGTCAGCTATTGGTATAAAAAATGCATTGACATAAGATATTTCATAAACTTAAGACCCATGGGTGGCATGCTGGCATAGTGGTTGGCACTGCTGCCTCACAGTGCCACTTGTTCCAGCTTCAAGTAACTGCAGAGTTTGCACATTCTCCCCGGAGCCTGCACAGGTTTCCTCTGGATGCTCTGGTTTCCACCCACAGCCTCAAAATGCACAAGTTAGGTACACTGGGCATATGTCAGGGAGATTAACAGGGCAAATTAATACAGAAGTGGGTTAACGGGGATAGATAGTGTCTGAGTAAGACTCAATTGGCCGAATGGCCACTTTCTGCACTGCAGGGTTTCTTATCATTCTGAACCACTGCAAAGCACTTTCAGCAATTCTTAGCAGAGTGAGCAACCGCGCGTGCGCAGTGGGTGAGAGGTAAGTAGCCGCTCATGCGTGGGCGCTAAGCTGCCGCGCGTGCGCAGTCCGTCGGCGGTGAACAGCCGCGCGTGCGCAGTGCGTGGGGCATGAGCAGGATCTGCCGCGGTTCCCCGGCCAAGCGCATGCGCGCGTGCCCACCACTTCTCTCCTCCCAAATAAATAAACGTTCCTCCGGTGCTGACTAAACGGCATTTTTTTTAGCTCCTTGACGCACCTTCGTGGCCGCAACCTTTCTCCCAGCACCCCCATCAGATGACAATCCTCAGACGTTCCCTGGCGAACCGCCCCTCCCCCGCTCGCGCACCGACCGTTGGACCCCACCCTCTAATTACCTTGGGTGTCGTCACTTCCTGCATGAGCCCCGCCCCCCCTCCTGCTCGGGCCGTTCCACGACAAGATGGCGGCGGGGCAGGGTTTGGCGTTGCCGCAGGTGGAGGTACCGGACTCGCTTTCGGCCAAGTATACCGGGTCTGTAGTTAGGAAGGACGACAGCACCGCGCGCCGATTCCCCTACCCCATTCCTTGTAGGTCCTTGGGTGGGATTGTTGTTGCTGCAGGCTCGATGGGCTGAATGTCCTCCTTCTGCACTGTAGGGTTTCTATGAGTCGTATTGCTATAATCTATACTTGGATTTCTATTCAAATCCACTGCTGGTCTATAGAGAGACTGGCAATCGAGGAAGAGAAATTCTCCGATGTGGTCCTATGGGGCATGGGTTTGTGAACTTTTGTTCCATCATTTTATATATATATAAGGTCTGGATCAGCACAGTGGTTAGCGCTGCTGCTTCACAGCACCAGGGACCTAGGTTTGATTCCTGACTCCGGTCATTATCTGTGTAGAGTTCTCCCCGTGTCTGCATGGGTTTCCTCCTGATGTGGAGACACTGGCATTGGACTGGAGTAAGCACAGTAAGAATCTCACAACACCAGGTTAAAGTCCAACATGTTTACTTGGTAGTAAAAGCCACTAGTGATGGCTTTTGCCAGCAAATAAACCTGTTGGACTTTGACCTGGTGTTGTGAGACTTCTTATTGGGCTTCCTCTCACATTCTGAGAGATGTGCTAGTTAGGTGCATTGACCTGAATGTGGTGACTGAGGGAATTTCACTATAACATAATTGCAGTGTTAATGTAAGTGTGATTTGTGACTTAATAAATAAACTATAATTAAACCTCAAGTCATCCCCTCGTGTGCCAGGTAGTGCCTCATGACCTTAGGAAGTGCTTTGCAGTATGTTAATTTATTCCCTGTAGCACCACGAAGAGAAGAGATCTTCCATTGTGTCATATGGTGCTATCACTGTGCTGCATGGGATACATTAAGTCAAGATCCAGCAGCTCAAAAGAGGAAATCTATGCAGTGCTGTGGGGCAGCAGCAAAATTATGTATAACCCTAGTTCAATGAGATGTGTAGAACCTATACATGAACATGTGTAGAGGGTAACATTAGATGTATCTAAAAATATCCCAGACTAGTGCAGCTATGAGAGTGCGTTTCATGCTTGCTAAATAGTAATAAAGATGTTGCCACAGAAAGCAAAATATAACATGACCAATAGACCAGATCAAATCCTGTCGTCCTGCCTCAGTCTTGGTTAAAAATGTTGACATGGCAAGGAGAGTCATTAACGTCGCTGTCCTTCATGATGCAGCACTTGAGTGCAAAAATGAGGCTAAAGCATTTGTAACCATCTTCATTCACTTTGTTGTATGGATGAATTATTTCTGCCTTCTCCATAGGTCCCCACTATCACATGCCTATCTTTTATTCAATTCATATGACATAAACTGTGTACTAGATACAGCTAAGACTGTGGACTTATGACATTCCCGCTGTAACACTGAAGACCTGTGTTCTACAAGTAGTCATACCTCTAACTAGGCTATAATACTAACATCGTACATTCACGCTAATACAGAACTAATAATGTGAAAAATTGTTCACACATTCCTATTGCAAGGACAAATCCAACTGTGTCAATTTCCACCTCAGTCAAACATTGAGGAGAAAGGAATCAACAGCAGTGTTATCAAATGGCACATTTTTCACTAATAAACTGCTTGCTGATGCCCTATTTGTCATCCATCTGGACCACTCAACTCCAGACTACATTACAACCTTTATCCAAAAATGGTTTGCATCTGGATCACATTGTTACTTCGTCTAATGTCAAGGCAGCATTTGACCAAATGTAGTATGAAGAAGCCCCTGATAAAACTGAAGACCAGGGGAAAACCTCTCTGGCTGGATTCATACAAAACGGAAAGGAAGATGAGTGTGGTAATTGGAAGCCAAACATCTAAGTTTCAGGTTGTCACTGCAGATGTTGGTTAAGGCTACATTTGGAGCCAAGCTATCTTCACATGCTCCAACAATGACATTCCCTCGTCAGATTAGAAATGAGTCTGTCTCCTGATGATTACATAGTGCTCAACTATGTTTGCAATTCCTCTGCGTGGAACAGGCCAACACGGTAATCAGCAAGATGTGGGCAACATCTAGGCTTAGGCTGAGAAAGTGGCAAGTAATATTTATGTCACACCAGTACAAGGCAATGACCATCTATAATAAGACAGTCAAACTATTTCCCCAAAACACTTGGAGGGAATGGTATTGCTGAGTGCATGAGAATGCTATCATCTCGAAGTCTCATCCCATTTTGTCTTGAACAATGTGCTTGCCTTTCAACTCCAAAATAATATGCTTGGATTAAATTTTTAAAATTGAAGATGTACAGATGTTGAATTAAAAAAAATTCTATTTAACACAATATGTTTTTGAAAACTAAATGCAGCATGGAGATTCACTATCTGTTATTCAGATATGGCGAGGCAACTAATTTTATTACTGAAAATTTATAACACTGATAGAGGATTTTCTTTAAAGGAAAGTGGAGGCATTTGGTGGGGAGCTAAAAAAGACAGTACTTAGGCACTATATTTTCATAATGCAGGAAGGCTTTCATTGCAGAATGTGTTATGCATTTGTGAATTAAATGAATGAAAGATTTCTTGAATACAATTCCTAGAGAGTTGCAAAAATGCACTGATTGAGTGCTGTAGGAAGGTTCTTTGTTCAAAAGCATACAGTGCAGAACCGACGGACCCAGCGTTGAGAAGTGGGAACGGGGCTATAAGGTCTTGCTACTGACCCTTCTATAACCCTTCCTGTGATACTCTTTGCTGCAAAACTCCTTCTACCATCATTTAAATCCTGACTGTGTCAATCTGTGATCCTAGGACTCTGGTGGATGTGATTTCAGCAGCAGACACCAGTGCCCCTGGTGGCGCTGTTGACCGTGCAGCTCTGGGTGGATGGGTGAGTCTTCGTGTCATTTTATGGAAGAGATGGGCGCTTCAGTCATCAACTGGAGAACCTGTGAGGGACCAGTGTTGCTGCCTTTGGGGAAAGCCCACCGAATTATGAGCCAGTCAGGCAATTAAGAGATCACTGGCAGGCCTTCCTTGAGATCAGGAGCCAGGAATAAGAAGACCCATTCTGAGCTGCCAGGATTGCCACCAGGGGAGTGGTGCTTGCTCTGAAATCACATCCCAAGATCTCAGAGTGACTCAGACCAGATTTAAGTGATGGCAGAAAGTGTTTTGTGGGATAGGGGTGTCATTGGGAGGAATTGTAAAAAGGTCAGCAGTAAGAGCAGGGGATTTCTCCCCCAATGTTAGATCCCTTGATCCTCAACTGAATTCTTTTGAACAAGGAGTCCTTCTTAGGAGACCACACACAACCCATACAGATTTGAATTTCATGCTCTCTGGGTTAATATTAAAGTGGTTGGAAGAGGCTGTTGGGCATAATTTTTCTCCTACAGTGCCTCAGTTAGTGGCAAGGCAAAAAGTATTATGGATTTTAATGGGGAGGGGCAGGAATGTAGCAGTGTCCCCATCTGCCACCATCTCATCTGATTGTGTGCTCCCCCCTCCCACATCAAATTCACCCTTTTTTTTGAAACTATTCAGCTGTGATATCATTATTTCTGCAATTCATCTTTCCAGGGAAAATGATGAGGTTCTAAAAATATAAACGTCTGCACAAAATCCTGGCAGTGAAACTTGACACACACTTCTCTGGCCTTGAAATACTCCCAGCCAGTGTCTTCTGAGATTTGTCCCAATTCAGACACAATGCTAGTATTCATTAAGAGCTAGAGCCTGCATTAGCTTATAGAAGATCTATAACTTATCCGGTCATTCCAATGTCAGATCAGTAGACACTGTCTTTATCATAGTTACGTCTGACCATACTGCATGACTTCATCTAAGTTGCTTTTATGTGTAAAAGTCTTAGGTTCATTATTAGCGTTGATAATATGCAACGTTCCATTGTTCACTCCTTTCGATGTTGGGCAGCACTGTGGCACAATGGTTAGCACTTCTGCCTCACAGCGCCTGGAACCCGGTTTGATTCCAGCTTGGGTTGCTATCTGTGTGGAATCAGCACGTTCTCCCCTTATCTGTGTGTTTTCTCCCACAGTCTGAAAGACATGCTGGTTAGGTGCTTTGGCCATGCTAAATTCTCCTTCCGTGCACTTGGGGATTTTCACAGTAACTTGATTACAGTGTTAATGTAAGCCTACTTTTAACACTAATTGATAAACAACTCATCTCTAGATCAATGAGCTATTCAAAAGTGATTATATCTTGTACCACATGACCTTTGGGCTATGAGATCATGTAGGAGGTGGGTGGGAATGTACTCTTGAGGTTCATTTTGTTCAGAAAACCCTGACAGAAAAAGTGTATGATACTGAATGCTGATTTTGGTTCTTAAATTATTAAAAAATAAATTGCCACTTTTGGCATCTCATTAAAATTGCAAACATTGATTTTGCTGCCAACCACTTCAAGGCAGCTTGCTTCTTTAAAATAATCTGAAAAAAGAAAAAGAATAAAGACAGAGAAACAAATTTTGAAGGAAAACAGATTTGGAGGTGGAATTGTTGGAATGTTTTCACCATGATAGTGTGGTAGCGCTGACCTGGCTTGCTGCATTTATTTATTGAGGAAATGGGTGACCTTTCGACTGTTTTACTCTCTGGGGTTATGTCCTCACACTGTAGATCCAACCATCTGTCTGCGGCAAAATGGAGTTTAGTCAGCACATTGCATCCTGTTATTTTCCAGACTGGCCATGTTACAAATGCGACTGTTTATTGGCAACCCTTACCTGAGACTGTATTTTGAATAATTACTCTTTTAGAATTGATGTAAAGAAGACAAAAAACTGGCATCTTTTTTAGTAGCCTCTTGACATCTTGAAACCTCAACATGGCACAGCGGTCAACACTGGCTGCGTCGTTGTGCCAGGGACCAGGGTTTGATTCTGGCCTTGGTCTATGTGTGATTTGCACATTCTCCCCATATCAGTATGGATTTCCCCCAGGTGCTCTGGTTTGCTCCCACAGTCCAAAGATGTGTAGGTTAGGTGGATTAGCCATGGTAAATTGCCCTTTAGTGACTCAAGATATGTAGGTTAGATGGATTAGCCATGGTAAGTGTGTGGGGCAACAAGGATAGAGTGGGATAAGGTACTCTGTCAGACAGTCGGTGGGCTGAATGGTCTCCTTCTGCACTGTAGGGATTCTATGATTTCAGAAATGCATTGACATCATTTTACAAACAAAAAAACTTGGGCATCAAGGATATATTTTCCATCTATATATGGAAATGCAGCCCTAATTTTTAGTACTTAATCTTTTACCCTTGGAATCTTTATGTCTTATTGGTGTTATATTAATTATGAAAGTTCAAAAATTGTAAGATTTGGAAACCCATGATTTCAAAAGGGTTCTAGAATCATGAAACCCCTACAGTACAGAAGGAGGGATTATAATCGATACAAACTTGATGGGCTGTATGGCTGCGTTCTGTATTGTAGGGATTCTACATGATCATTCCAAAGGAAGAAAGAGCAATGCAGAGGTTAAAGGAGGGAATTCCAGAGTGCTAAGGCCTTGTCATCTGAAAGCAGAGAAGCCAATGGTGGAACAATTAAAATCAGGAATGCTCAAGAGGCCAGAATTGGAGAAGCGCAGTATCCCTGTAAGACTTCAGAGTATTGCACAGATAAGGAAGGACAAAGTCATTGAGGGATTCTAATTCAAGAATCCAGATTTTTGTTAACTGGGCACCAATGTTCATCAGTAAGGATAGGAATGATAAATGAACAGGATTTGGTGGAGGTTAGGACATGGCAGCAGAATTTTGAAGTTTACTGTAGATAGAAAATGGGAGGCCAACCAAGAGTGAATTGGAATAGTCAAGTCTAGAGCTAGCAAAATCTCCAGCACAGATTTCTTTGTCAGTACGCAGAACAGAATGCTCAAGCTAATTAACTCAGTCTGATTTTGTTTTTTAGGTGAAATACTTGCGAGATTTTATAACTGTTAAAGTTAGTACTTTATTGACATTTATGTCTTCAAAATCAATGTAATAAATTATGGTCAAAGCGTAGTAATTGTTACGTAGGCACACACAGATATCTTGCAATACCTGTGAGATGCAGAAGCAATTGATCCAGTTTTGGTGTAGATTGAGAGAGAAATGTTTCCCAGGGTGTGAGAAGTTTGTTTTATTCCAGCAATACCATGGGATCATTTATATTTAACTGAATTGGGTTCTTAGTTTAGCATCTTCTATCAAAGATGGGCACCAGCAACAATGTAGCGCTTCCTTAGTTCTACATCAGTGTTTCAACCAAGCCTATACTCAATTCTGAATGGAGCAAGCTCCTGAATCTGAGGCAAGAATAACATTATCTTAAAGATGCAGACATTCCAATGCGAGCAAGTTTCATTGAGCATTTCATTGTGGCAATTACGGCAGGAATTCTCTGACTTTGCCCATGGGTACGATTCCGGTCCAGCTGAAGTGAATGGAATTTTCGCTGAACACCAAAGGTCTCTGTTTTCTCTTGCAGCGGTGGCGAGATGCACAAGACTAGATAATTCCAACCTATATCTTTTCAGGCCTATAGCCTGAAACATTTCTGCTATTTGCTCAGGCTGTTGTCCTGGAATTCAAATGGATGTTCAATCATTAGCAATCATTAATTGCTGAAAGGAATACTTAAATTTATGTAAAATACTTAAATTTTTACTTAACTCCTCCGAGCATTTGTTGGAAAACAATCAATATGTGCTCAGCAAGGTCCCAAAAATAACATAGAACATAGAACATTACAGCGCAGAACAGGCCCTTCGGCCTTCGATGTTGCGCCAACCAATTAAGAAAAAGCAATGACCCTCTAACCTAAACCATTCCCTTTTCGTCCATAAACTTATCTACTACCCTCTTAAACGCCACCAAACTTGGCGCATCTACAACTGCAGCAGGCAGGGCATTCCATACCCTTACCACCCTCTGGGTAAAGAACCTACCTCTGACATCCGTCCTGTAACTACCACCCCTTAATTTAAAGCTATGTCCCCTCGTGCTAGCTTTCTCCATCACTGTCCACCCTATCTAAACCTCTAATCATCTTATATGTTTCAATAAGGTCTCCTCTTAGCCGCATTACATTACATTATCACATCACAATGTGATAATGACCTGTTTCAGTCATGTTGATTGATCTGATCCCCCCTTCCTCTTTTGAATAATGTGGGAACTTTTGCATCAGCCTAAGGCCGGATGGGACCTCAGTTTAATGTTCTCTACCTCATACGCCTACTTCATTATCCTGTGGCGTGTCTGAGTGAGTTCTCTATTGTTGCTGAGTCAGGCAATTTTGTGAAATTTATTTTGAAAAGAATCCACATAACCTTCAGGCAGAGAAAAGTTTCACCACTACATAAAGAGCTGACCTTGAACACAGGTTCACATATATCAGAGAAGAAATGTGCAAAATCAGAATTTGTTTAATGCTTTCACTTTTGCGATTACATGCACATGCCACCCTTAGCTTGCACATTATATTGAACAGCATGTTTCAGTTGGTATGATGGTGTTGTATGTACTGTAGATTTTGTTCTTTGCTGCACTTTCCCATCACAGAAGTCCACTGCATTTGCCAGTAAAATAACATCAGTCATTTGAGAGATCTATCTGTTATGTTAAAATTGCAGGAAATACTTCTGTGTGATCCTAAGGTTATACAAAATGAAAAAATTATGCTAGATTCTTGCATTCTGTAGTTGCGTATCCTGGCTGACATTCATTTCTCTTTCCAGGTCATTTGCATACTTCACTATGAAAGACCGACTTCCACAAATCCTGACTAAGGCTATTGATACAGTGCATCGGAATATGGAGAACTTTTTTGAGAAATATGGTCAGGTGGGTAGAAATATAATTTTACTAATATTGGCTTTGGAAGGGGTACAGAATGAATGCACAAGAATTAGGAGCAGCAATGGGCCATTTGGCTCATCCAGCCTGCTCCGCTACTCAATGAGATCATAGCTGATTTGATTCTGGCCTCAACTCCCCTTTCTTGTCTGTTCCCATTCCCATTAACGCCATTATTGATCAAAAATCTATCTTAACTCAACCTTGAATGTATTCAACAACCTGGTTTCTGCTGTGCCGCCTAATTCTAGACTTCCTGAGAAAGGGAAACATCCTCTCAACAGCCACTGTGTCAAGCCCCCTCAGAATCTTCTTTGTTTCAATAAGATCATCCCTCATTCTTTTACATTCAACAGATATAAGCCTAACCTGTTCAACCTTTCCTCATAAAATTATCCCTTCATTCTAGGAATCAATTGAGTGAAACTTGTCTCAACTGCTTGTAATGCAGTTTTATCTTTCCTTAAGAACGATGACTCTAAACTTTACATAGTACTCCAGATGCACACTCACTAAAATTCTATACAGTTATAGCAACATTTATAACACTCATTCCAGGTTAAAGCAGCATTTCATTTGCACCTTTTTCAGTTTGGTCTATTGCAGTCACTGCTCCTAATGTGGTTTCCTCTATGTCAGAGAGACCAAATGTATTCTGAGTAATAGCTTTGCTGAGCACTTTGGTCTGCGCACAATCAGAACCCTGACCTCCCCTTTGCTTAGTAAAGTTTTACAACACCAATTTTAAATCCAACCAATTTATTTGATAGTAAATTCGCTAGCTTTCGACTGTATAGCCCTCGTCAGGCAAATGCAGTGTTCTGGTCTGCAATAGCACTCATATCCACACAGACAGTTACAGATTGCTGATTAGAATGCGAATCCTTACATCTAACCTGCTATTCAAGTTTTAAAGTGGCTAACAACGTGTGTGAAGGGAAACCTGAGCATTGGTTAGAGAATTGTGTATTTTCTCCAGACAGCACAGTAAGTGAGGTTTTTTGCTAACCCAGGCAAGTTACGGGGGTTACAGATAGTGTGTCATGAAGCCAAAATCCCTATTAAGACCGTCCTCATGTGTGCGGAACTTGGCTATCAGTCTCTGCATCTCTACATCATGACTGCTATCGACTCCTCTTTGCTTGCCATTTTAACACGTGATCCAACTCCCATGCCCACATGTATGTCCTCGGCCTACTGCAATGTTCCAGTGAAGCTCAATGCAAACTGAAGGAACAGTATCTCATCTTCTGGCTAGGCACATTACACCCTTCCAGTCTCAACACTGAGTTCAACAACTTCAGATGATTAGCTCTACCTGATCTTGACCCCTTTATTTTCATCTTCTTTAGTTTTTAACTGTTCTCTACCTTTTATTTCATTATTGTCTTCCTTTATATTTCTTCTCCCTACTCTTTCCTGTATTTTACTCCCCTTTTTTTAATTTTTCTCCCCCTCTTCTCAATTTTACTTCTGTCCCAACCATCTTCACCTTCTCCCATATCTTCATCTGTCACAGTTCGCCTTCTGATTTCAGCTTCTTTGCTGTTTGGCCATTCACACCTATTCTCTCAATGAACTGCCATTAGCAACCGTTCCCCTTGTTTTGGTGGCTATGACTCATCTTTCATTCCCTTACCCCACAGTATAAATATCTCCCACTTTCAATGCCTTTTAGCTTTGATAAACGATCATCTGGATTTGAAACGTCAGCTCTTTTCTCTCCTTACAGATGCTGCCAGACCTGCTGAGATTTTCCAGCATTTTCTCTCTTGATTTCCCTACCTTTATTCTCAATTGCCCTTGCAATAAATGGCAACATTCCATTGCTTTCCTAACCACCAGCTGTACCTGCATATTAGCATTTTATGGTCCATGTACCTGGATCTCTCTACTCCAAAGAGTTCTGCAGTCTCTATTTAAACAATGGATTGCTTTTTTTATTTTTATGCCAGATGGACAAGTTCACATTTTCTCACATTATACTCTATCTGCCAAATTTTTGTCCACTCATTTAACCTGTCTAAATGATTTTGTAGACTTTATTATGCCAACTTAATTTCCCTTCAACAAATTTGCTTACCGTTCATTTGGTCTTTTGATACCAAACCTAATACTAAATTTAAAATGCTAAATTAAGTGGGCAGATTGCATAAACTTGTTTTATATTCCTTGGAGTTTAGAAGGTTTAGGGTTGAACTTGGCAAGGTGTTTGAAATTATTAAAGAACTCATTGGAGTCGATACACAGAAAGCTTTTCCCATGTTGAAAGAATTCTGACCAAGAGGTCATAATCTCAACATTATAGCTCAGCCATTTAGGAATGAAATCAGGCTGCGTGTTTTCACACAAAGCGGAGTGGACATCTGGCACTTGATTCTCCTAATGGTTGTGTGTGCTTGGTCAATTGAGATTTTCAAAACTGAAATTGTTAGATTTTTGTCAAGTAGGGATAAGGAAAGAATGTAGTTAAATGGAAACATGGTGAAGATAAGCCATTCTCTAATTGAATGGCAAAATGAATTTCAAGGTCCGATGTTATGTTCTTACGAACGTTGGCCAAGATGCTCTGCAATTCTTCAAAAAGACCATGGCATCTTTAATATCCATCTGAACAAGCAGACAGGCCCTCACTTTAATATCTGATTTGCAAGATATCCTGTGACAGTGCAATATTCTTCAGTCTACATTATTTTATTCAATTGCTGGATTGGGTTTGAACTTTCTAACTCCCACTAAAAGTGTTAGCAGTGAACTATAGTGAAAATTTAACTTGAATAACGGAATTTAGTTAGAGGTCTGTTCCTTGTTCTCCTCTAATATCAGGAAATCTCTGATCACAAGATTATGAGAAATAGAAGGAGTAGACCTTTCAACTCCTTGAGCCTGTTCTGTCATTCATTGAGATCATCATTAATCTGATAGTGATCTTGGCCCCACTTTTTTGTCTGCCTCCCATAACCTTTGACTTCCACTGCAGCCCATAAAACATAACAGTCATCCCAATGGGAATAATAAATAAGCATTGATGTAGCAGTTAACGTTTAAAAAATTGGTTTAAAAGAGAATATTGAATGAACCTTGTTGGAAGCCAATAAGACAGTAAAATTAGATTGGAATGCTCATTGAACAAAAACAGCTAGTACAAACCTAATGGGTGAAATTCCATTTTCCTGTGGGCACGGCACGGTGCCATAGTTGTTAGCACTACTCTCTCACAGTGTCAGGAAACAGGATTGGATTCCTGGCTTGGGTCACTTTGGTGTGGAGTCTGCATGTTCTGTCCATGTCTGCATCGGTTTCCTCCAAGTCCTCCAGTTTGCCCCCACAGTCTGAAAGACGTGCTGGTTAAGTGAATTGATCATGCTAAATTCTCCCTCAGTGTGCCAGAACAGGTGCCACACTGTGGTGACTAGGGAATTTTCACAGTAATTTCATTGCAGTGTTAATATAAGCCGACTTGTGACAATAATAAATAAACTTTAAAACTATTGTGGTGTGTGATTACTTGGTTATATGTTATCTATAGCAGTGGGATTAATGTACTATCATAATTTCTCTGTTCATTTCGGTGGAATGATCAGGTTTTGCAAGAAATAGTTAAACTATAACTTGTTTTAAAATGACCATATAAAAATGTTAGTTTTATTTTGTATTGTATTTCTCAAAGAATAACATATTAATTTGTGATGATTTTGTCTGAATGTGTTTTGCCTGAATGTATCTCAGATAATGCTGCGTGTTTTTCTAGGAAGGTGTGGAGGCAGAAAAAAGAGCCATCTTTCTCATGGCTAAGCTACGGAATGAGCTGCAAACTGACAAGCCGGCACTACCTCTTACAGATGGATTACCTGATGCTGACCTGTGGAATGAATATCTGGAACACCAACAGGCTAAACTGAATCCGGGTGAAAGCCCCAGCTGGTTTAAATCAGCCTGGCTGTACATGGAGTGTTACATGTACCGTCGCATTCATGAATCACTACAGCTCAAGTGAGTGAAGCAATTTATTGAAAATAAATTTAAAAGTTTTTAAAAACTTACATAACTTTTCATTTGAAAAAATTGGGCAGGACTTTCTGGCCATGCTCGCCCCAAGGCTGGAAAATCCCACCCTCAGTCAATGGACCTTTGCATGGTCCATGTTTTACACCCTATCATTCCTGTGCAGGTGGGATGGGGAAATTTCACCCATTATGTTCGGAACATAAAGATCTGAAGATGGAAATTGCATTCGTATGGTGTCTTTGCAACACTTTTGAATGTTTTTATTACCTTGTTCTCTCATTTTTAAAGATTTGTGTACCTGAAACCCTAAGTTGCTCTGCTGCTCTGCCTGTAAAGTTTTACCATTGAGTTTGTTCAAACTCTTCTTCCCTAAACATTATCACCTTGTCTTTCTATTCATTAAATTTCATCCACCATCAATCTACCCAATTGACTGATCAGTCTTTATCCTTCTGAAGTCATGCCCTGTTCTCTTAACCAATGCACAGTAAGAAGTCTCACAACACCAGGTTAAAGCCCAACTGGTTTTTTTGGAATCACAAGCTTTTGGACCACTGCTCCTTCATCAGGTGAATGAAACTGTAGTATGGTATTCACCTGATGAAGGAGCAGTGCTCCGAGGGTGGCATGGACAAGTTGGACAGAAGGGGCTGTTTACATGCTGCAAACCTCTATAACTTTAATTTGATGTTATGAGACTTATTATTGTTTTTTCTATTTATTGGTGTCACAAGTAGGGTTACATCAACACTGCAGTGAAGCTACTGTGAAAATTTGCCTGAAGTAGGGAAAGGATTAATGGATTTTGTATGTAGAATATATCACAAACATAACCCTTCATCATAACTGATCTTCTCAAGCTTATACTGCTCCTGGGAGTAATATAAGTTATTTGTTCATGTGTTACATGCTTTAATTCTCATTTTTATAAAGACAGATGGTTTAATGTGGCTGTTACTTTGTAGACTTTGCAAATCTGAACAATGCTGGCATCTCTACATCAGAACCAATGTAACAGTTCTGTGGCGTTTGCAAACTCTGATGTGTCCCTGCGTTTTCTTGGTTGTAAAAATCTTTGCAATATCTTGAGGATGTAATAGGTGCCATATAAAAGCAAATTTCTGTCTGATTGTGTCACACCTTGGGAAGTTTCTCAATGTTAATAACGTGTAAATAAATATAAGCTTTTATTTTTGTTTGAACAATCCCACAAGAGATCAGCAAGAATCAATGATGTTAAAGATCAAGGAAATGTTGGACTTCAAACTGTAAAGGCTGTAAATTAATTTACTTTTATGTTCATTATGTTGCAGTCCTCCCATGTGTGATTTTGATGTATTTAATGAAGCAAAGACCCAAAGTTTCTTCACATCACAACAGGCTATCATTGTTATTTGCACCTACTTTTTGGAAATGAAAAAGAAAATAAAATGTTTTGAGGATACTCAACTCAAAGCTGAATTTCTGCTGCTCATGCAGGTAAGCCTTAAATAAATGAGTGATGTGCAAGTTTGTATTTGTCGAGTTATTACCAAGATTGAAGGTTGAGCGCTAATATCAGCTTGTACAATGCAGTAATTGATCCATAATTCACTTCGAGCTACAGACCCTTGTATTGTTGCTTAGTGCTACATAGAGTCTGAAAGGTGAAGTTTTTTGAGCATTAGGAAAGAAAGATACTTCAGTATTTTCTTATTTTCATTCAATATCGACAAGATTACCTTCAAGGTACAAGATGCTTGCTAGAATCAGCTTCTTGGATTCATTCTGATGCACAGTTCACATAAACAAAATCTCACCAACACCAAAGAGAAAGTCACAAAATAAATTCTAAAAAGCAATTGTGTCACGATATGAGTGTTTGTAAAGTTATGATTAATATTGTAGATAACTGACAGCAACCACCAGATCTCTCATCTTTGTATACTCGTAGTCATTCACATAATTTTCTTGAGATGAAGGGACGGCATGGTGGCACAGTGATTAGTACTGCTGCCTCACAGTGCCAGGGTTCCAGGTTCAATTCCAGTCCTGGGTCATTGTCTGTGTAGAGTTTACACCTTCCGTGTCTGTGTGGGTTTCCTCCGGGTGCTCCAGTTTCCTCCCACAGTCCAAAGATACATGGATTATGTTGATTGGCTATGCCAAATTGAACCTAGTGTCAGGGGGATTAGCAAGGTAAGTGTGTAGGTTTACACATATTGTTTATTAGCTTATTGTTAGATAATTCAAAATTCCCAGAAAAATGCTAACTCCTAGTTGTTCAAAACAGTTAACCGTGGATAAATTATTTATCAACACCACTGAAACTTATGTTTTGTAACTTCAGAAAGAATGCAGAAAATCAGCAGGAATAGGCCTAGGTGGGAATGTGGTTGGTACAGACTTGCTGGGCTGAATGGTCTGCTTCTGTACTGTAGGGTTTTATGATTCCTGTTATAGATTTTTATATGATTGCATGTATCTGTATATATCCATTTGCAGTCATTTCTATGCTTTGTTTCAATCTTGTCATTATTAATCTATTACTGGCAGCTCAATTATTATGGATCAGTCAGACTTTTCCTATCCCTGTGTTCAAGGCATCTGCCAAAGGTGCTACATACAGATAAAAGAAGTGAAAATAGGCAGGATACACTAAGATGCAGTGAGATAAATGCTTTACAATCTGATGCATTTTTAGTATTACTTGAAATTTTGGAAAGTGTTGCATTTCCTGCAACAGTTACAGTCACTCATGTAATAGGTGCAGATTGGTCCTCAGCCAATTTTTTCTCTTACTGATGTCTCCAGCTGAATTTCAAGTTGTTAGATAATTTGAAATTCCCAGAAAAATGCTAACTCCCACTTGTTCAGAATAGTTAACTGTGGATACATTATCATCATCACTGAAATTTATATTCAGAAGCAATCTGGAAGATCAGCAGGAGATGCTTTAATCTTTACCTTCCATTTGTTACAATCCCAGCTGATAACACTGGACAATTAAGATTCTAGAGTGAAATCTGGCTTGATTAATGCTAACTTTTTTTAGAAACCGTAGTAGGATGTTACTGAACTAACAGAGACTGCTGATGAACTTCTAACATAAAGAATATAACATTTATTAAACAAGAAATGTTAACTATATTACACCAGACAAAAAGCAGAAAGATGTTAATGCCACAAGAAAATGATTCAAATCACACTAATCTGTTAGGGGCCAGCCCAGAAACTTCAAGGTATGTTGTGAAGTTAGCCTCGACCCCAACTTTTACTTTTAATTTTGGCATTTGGGTGAGCATAAGATGTTTCATTCCAGGTATAATGCAAGTGACCCACTAGGAAGCTTTTATCAAAACAAATTTTGTTTAAGAACATAGTTAGAATATAATGAAACGAATTTGCATAACTTTTACCAATTAAAATACTTAAACATGACAAAGTAAAATTCTTAACAACCAACAATCTCTATAGTTTCAATTTAAAGCAATATCCACATAGACATACATCCTTCTTCAGAATTAGTTAACATAAAAAACAAGTATGCTCATGTAATGCTAGATTTTCAGCCTTTTAACACTTGTGAACAGAGATCCAGATAGCAGTTTCCAGAGAAGGATATATCCTCAAAACAGCAGAACTTCAGAGACATGAACCTAGTCTCTGGCAGTTCCCAATTTTCAGAGTCAGAGAGGGATACATCTATCTGCAGCTTCCAGAGAGCAGAGAAAGAAAGTTAATTCCTATCAGATTCCAATCTCCTCCTTCAGAGATGGAAAAAGAGAGGCACTGTTTTTCAATTGTTCAACAACAACTCAAAGTCACAACTAAGCTTGAATTCTCTGTGTACGCCTAGCTCCACCAGTCATATGACCTTACCTATCAATCAACCTAATCAAGTCCTACCCCTGGGAACCAGTAAAAGCACCAGTCCAGATTAAAACAAACATTCTAGCAATTAGGAGCAATTATGCTGCTGCAATAACAATACAGGACTGCTGGATACAGACAAAATTATCAGAAATACACAAAAACTGCTAAAACATATCTTGTATAAGGAACATGACAAATACATTTCTTGAAGGCACAGTATAATCACAATTCCTTTACAGACACATAAGCCAGTAAAGATTTACTCATCACCCTCACCAACAGGCTTTTCACTTGAGACTGAAAGAGTTGCCAATGGTTTCTTCTGGTGAATTATTGTGGGGTCACATATAGGCCAGATCAGGTGAGGACAGCAGATTTCCTTCCCTAAAGGATATTAGTGAACAAGATGGTTCAACTAATGAATATTTTTTAAATTGTATTTTTATTTGTATATCTTCTTATGTTAAGGAAAGTAGAGTATTTTCAGTTTCATGTTGGTGGGGTTTATAAGTTTTGGTGGATGCTCAATGCTTTTCACCCAACTTGTATCTCTCCCTGAGGCACCCAAAGCCACACTCTAGACACACTATGGCTTCAACTGCAGAGTAAACACGAGTTCCCTAAACTCAGTCTTATAGTGGCCTTGCAGTATTTTTTAATAGAGAGCTTTAAATTCTGTCTTCTCTTTCTGACATATATTGAATTCTTCCCTGTCTTTCTCTTGGCCACTGTTTTTTTCTGCTTCCATGTTTTTTTCCCAAAATCATGAAACCTCAAACCCTTTTTTACCAATCTCTTTAACTTCTAACTCACTAAACCTTGACTTTTCCACCACAGATCCATCTAGACTTGTAGACACCAAAACTCATAAACCCTACCAACGTGAAATTGAAATCACTCTACCCTCCTTAACCATAAGAAGACATACAAATAAAAATACAATTTAAAAAATATGCATTGATTTGTCACATCTAGTCACTAATGTCCTTTAAGGAAGGAAATCTGCCATCCTTACCTGGCCTGGCTTACATGTGACTCCAAAGCCACAGCAATGTTGCTGATTTTCAACTGCCCTCTGAAATGTCTGAGCAAGCCATTCAGTGCAAGGGCAGCTAGGGATGGGTAACAAATCTGGCCCAGCCAGTGATGCCCATGTCCCACGAATAAATTTTTAAAAATTACATTTGCAGCAAAGAAGTATTTTCAGAAAAGAAGCTGCAAATAACAGATAATTACAAACAAAATTCAAAGCTGGGCAGGTAGTTATCAAATTAATGAAATACCCTGAGGTAGTCTGTCTTCATGGATTGCAATATTGCACTCAGTGAAGCCTTGATATTTAACTCGATGTCTTATTGATTTATGTTGCTGTTCCAAAGATTATTAGTGTTCTGAATTGGGATTTATTGGACAGTATTGAACACATCACTTTGCAAATTCCCCAGGCCCAGAAAATTCAAATAGATCAATACATTTTAAAAAATGCACAAATGGCTAATAATATACTTGGGTCTCAACCATATATAACTCACCAAGTACAGTTTGAATACCTTTCTATGGTTTTTGTGTCAATTAGGAATGGTAGGGAAGAGGGAAAAGCTTCAAAAGGGCGCTACAGTGGCTCAGTGGTTAGCACTGTTGCCTCACAGCCATGAGCCCAGGTTTGATTCCAAGTTTGGGTCACTGTCTGCGTGGAGCCTGCACATTCTCCCCACGTCTGCGTGAGTTTCCCCCAGATGCTCTGGTTTCCTCCCACGGTCTGAATGATGTGCTGGTTAGATGCATTGGGTATGCTAAATTCTTCCTCAGTGTATCCAAACAGGTGCTGTAGTGTGGCAAATAGGAGATTTTCACAGTAACTTCATTGCGGTGTTAATGTAAGCCTACTCGTGACACTAGCAAGTAAACTTTAAATTTTAACAAGTGATCTTTTAAGGTGTTCTAAGTCCATTTATCAATTATTTTTTGAAAAGATGTGGGCTAAGTGGAATGTCCATTTGTGATGCTTCTGATTACAAATTGTTATTTTCATATTTCTGAGGCATCATGGCAATGAACGTGCACTGTTAAAAATTGATTTTCCTTAACATTTTCTCACTGCAGTATTCAATTTTTGTTAAATGAATACAAATTTTAGGTCATACTCCAGTTTTCTCCCACAGTCCAGAGATGTGCGGGTTAGATGGATTGGCCATGCTAAATTGCCTGTTGGTGTCAGGGGGACTAGCTAGGGTAAATGTATGGGGCTATGAGGATAGGGCTTGGGTGGGATTGTGGTCAGTGCATACTCGATGGGCTGAACTGCCTTCTTCTGTGCTGTAGGATTCTACGATTCACTGTCACCTGCTTGTATCAAATTGCACAGTATTAAATCAAGGATCACTTCAAAGTGAATATTTTCACTGTCATTTCTGTGTCTTGTCATCTTGGGCGGAAAGAAAGATATTCTTAATGTGCGAAATAATGTTCCTACAGTTATTGTGGTCACTTTGTCAACATTTTAATTTCCTGTGCTGTGAGAAGCAAATGTCGGTAGCTTATAATGTTATTTTTTAAATCTAGGTTGCACTGTGGGGAAACAAATGTGACCTTTCCATTTCTGGTGGCCAGGACAACTCTCAAAAGCTCAATCCACTAATGTCTCTGGAATCTCTGAAGCCCTGCATCCTGGTGGATGACGCTGAAATTGTTTGGGAACTCCTCATTAACAGCAAGAGAAACAAAACCTCAGCAACAACGTGCACCCGAATAGATATTGTCCTTGACAATTCAGGATTTGAGCTGGTGACAGACCTGGTACTGGCGGATTTTCTCATTACCTCACGACTGGCCAACGTGATTCACTTTCACGGCAAAAGCATACCTTGGTTCGTTTCTGACACAACCAAGGAAGATTTTGATTGGACAATGAAGCAGATGCAGGCAGCCAATCACGCGCGGATGTGCAAATGTGGTGTGACGTGGGAAAATAATTTGAAGCGAGGTATTTGGGTTTATCATGATCATCCTTTTTGGACCCTCCCTCACGAGTTTTGTGACATGCCCCTGGTTGCACATGACCTGTATGCTGAATTGCAGAAGTCAAATTTGATCTTCTTCAAGGGAGACCTGAACTATAGGAAACTAACAGGGGACAGAAAATGGAGCTATACTGTTTCCTTTGACACTGCCCTACGTGGATTTCAACCAGCACCACTTTGTAGCTTGAGAACACTGAAAGCTGACATTCAGGTTGGCTTAAAGCCCAAACAAGGTGAACAATTGACAGCCTCTGATGCAGAATGGATGACCAGCGGACGATATGCCGTGATTCAGTTCAATAACCCTCACCAAAAATAATGCTTACAAAGCTATCTGCACGGTATATCAGCCAGTCTGTCTCGTTGATCATTGGGCTGCTCTGTAACAGTCAGCTTGCTTCTTTATTGTTTACAGAACACATATTGATCTTAAGAAAATTATAGTCTTAAGAATTTTATAATTTAGATTTTTGAGGTGGGTGGGAGTGAAGGGGGCTTCATTTCAGGAATGTTTTATGAAAATAACAGAATCTACCTGAACGTAATCTGCAGAAAACAAAATGTCTTTATGTAAAACTGAAATGCTACTCTAATGTCACTAATATATGATTAACAACAAATCATTTTAATATCAGTTACCTGTTCCTTGTGAAATATGTGTTCATTCAAAATTAAAATGATTGCTGGAGATGAGATGACATATGCTTTTGTTTCAAGCATTTTTCTAAACATTCAGCAGATACTGGGATGATCAACAAGCAATTATTCAAATAGAATTAGAGTGAAGTGTATATTGTTCCTTTCCTATGTGAACTGATAAATGACTGCAAGAGGTGTATCACCATATATACTGTTTTAACATATAACCTTTCAGGATGAAGAACATAATTGTAACTGACTATGGAGTGGTTTTAACCTGTGAGAAACCAGTATGATCAAATCAGCTACTCATTTTACACTCTCAATTCAATGGAAAGTAAAACCAGGCAACCTGTAAAATGGCTGCCTAATCTAATCACGCAAGTTATCCACTAGATGGATTCATAGTAAAACCACTATTTGCGACACTGCTTATGGTGTATTGAAGGTCTGAGAATCATTTGGCTTATGGGTCGTGTGTTAAATCATCCACAAGGCTTTTTAAACAGCAGTGGTTCACCCATCACAGTAACAATTATGCAGGGCCTTGATGAAGCCACACCTAGAGTATTGTATGCAGGTTTGATCTCCTCTTCTGAGAAAGGATGGTCCTGCTCTCAGTGGAGTGCAGTGGAGGTTTACCAGGCTGTTTCTGGGAGTGGTGGGACTGATGTATAACGTGAGATTGATTAGGTTACGATTATTTTCACTGGAGTTTGGACGAATAAGGGGGGGAATCTCGTAGAGACTTATAAAATTCTAACAGAACGAGACAGGGTAGATGCAGGAAGGGTATTCCTGATGGTGAGGAGTCCAGAACCAGGGATCACAGTCTGAGGATTCAGGATAGATCATTTAGGATAGAGGGGGTATTTCTTCACCCAAAGAGTGGTGAACTTGTGGAATTCATTACCATAAAAAGTAATTGATGCCAATCCATTGAATGGATTTAAGAGGGGGCTGGATATAGCACTTGAGGCAACCAAAGATTAAGGGGAGAAAGCAAGATTAAATTATTGAGTTGGATGATCAGCCATGATCATAATGATGGACTAGGCTCAGAGGCCAAATGGCCTCCTCATCTCCTATCTTCTATGTTTCTATATAACACAGCAAATTCACCACAACAATCCATCACATGGTGATCCAAGATAAACTGAGATCTTAGCAAGATACATGCTCTCATAGATCTTAATACTGTAAAGCTATTTGCTGACTAATGAGATGGAATTATTCTTGCTTTTCCCTCCTTTACATTGCAGTAGGATAATGATGTTAATGAAAGAACTATGGCAGGCTTGTTTCAATTAACATAATACACACAAAACACTGAATAACTTTCGTATTTCACTGTTAAAACAATTGACTGTATATTTAAATAAATTGAATTGATAAATAAAAATAATAAAAAATAAAATAAAAATAAACTAAACATCCATGACTGCTTTTCATGGATGGCCTTGAATCTCATCCCAGCCCCATTGTTGCAAAACTCAGATTGCTGGCCTTATTATATGCTGTTTGCCTTGGTCTACCCAGCTTGTACTGCTGCGATTCGAAGTATGGCAGAGATTCTGACATCAACTGCAGTTCAACTATAATCAATATGTTAGCATTCTTTCCAAAGGAAAGTTTCCCTTTTATGTTTTGTGCTGGTTTCCCTTTGTTATATCTTTCAAGTGTTCGTATTTTAATACATAAATTGTCCATAATTTTCTAACTTTTCTTCCAATACTGCCAACCTTTTGCTCACTGCTCTCAAGTGCTAGGACATGGAGGCTAAACTTGATTCTTCACTATAAGTTCCTTCGGGACTTTCCTGTTGGTTTGCCAAGCAGTCAGATTATTCGCTTGGATTTTGTGTAAAGCAGTAGTGACAGCACTTGCCGTTGATTTGAAAGAAAGCTGTTTGCAAGGATCCAGCAGTCCCTGTGGCATGGATATCAGCTTTCCCGATGTTACTTTGAATCTGGTTTCTGGTAAAATCTTTCCTATAATGTTTTCTCTTTGTTCACTCTTTGGCCTCTTCCCTTTCATTTTAGACCATTTATCGTCCTGCCCCTCCCTGTGCAGCACGTTGACACAGTGGTTAGCACTGCTGCTTCACAGCACCAGAGATCCGGGTTCAGATCCTGGCTTGGGTCACAGTGTGGAGTCTGCATGTTCTCACCATGTCTGTGTGAGTTTCCTCTGAGTTCTCACAAACTCCGAAAGACATGCTGGTTAGGCTAAATTCTCCCTCCGTGTACCCAAGCAGGCACCAGAGTGTGGCGACTCGGGGATTTTTACAGTAACTTCATTGCAGTGTTAATATAAGCTTACTTGTGACACTAAGAAATAAACCTTATTTACTGTTATTAGAACTTAAGAACAAGAAACAGCAGCAGGATTAGGCCCATCGTGTCTGCTCTGCTATTATCCAATGGACCTTATTTGAACTTCTTCCAAAGGAAATAGAATCTTTTTTAGGTATGGAAACCAAAACCCTACACCAGATTTGTCTGCATTGCAGCCTGCAGAGCTCTTGTCTGATGGCTGAAATTTCAGTAAGATGGGTCAGTGAATTCGAAGATTTCTGCAGGGAACTCCTTTCCCAGTATGCTATTCTCCTGCTACTGACAGGTTCACTATTGAGCCTATCAGCAGCAAACATGACTGTGATTGGAGGTTCAATAAGCATCGGTGAATGAGTATGTGATGTTAGAGACAGAGGTGCTGGAATGCATAGAGCCTCTGATTACTACGCATTCCAGTGGCTCTGGTTGCTTTCCCCCAGGTGACTTTCATAGAATTCCCAACAGTGCAGAAGGAGGCCATTTGGCCCATCGAGCCTGCACCGATAACAATCCCAACAAGGCCCTATCCCCGTAATCCCACGAAACCTATTAATCTCCTCTGACTCTAAGGGACAAGTTGCCACGACCAATCGACCTAACGCACATATCTTTGGATTGTGGGAGGAAACCGGAGCAGCTGGAGGAAACCCAGGTGGGTTAGGAAATGTTGATGTATAAAGAGACATGGGTGTCCTAGTATACCAGTTCTTAAAAGCTAGCAAGCAGGCACAGCAACCAGTTAGGTAGGCAAATGGTATGTCAGCCTTCATTGCAAGAGAACTTGAGTATTGGAAGCAAGGATGTCTTACTGCAGCTGTACAGGACCCTGGTGAGACCACACCTGGAGTATTGTGAACCGTTTTGGTCCACTTAGAATCATAAAATTACAAAAGTGCAGAAGGAAGCTATTTTGGCCTTCAGGTCGGCACCATCCACCCAGGCTCTATCCCTGTAACCTCACATATTTACCCTGCTAATCCCCCTGACACCAAGGGACAATTTACTTTGACCAGTCCACCTAACCCACACATCTTTGGACTATGGGAGGAAAGCGGAGCATCCGGAGGAAACCTACGCACCCAGCAGCCTTGTGTAAAAAACGTGGCTCATACATCTCCTTTAAATTTTGCCCCTCACACCTTAAATCTATAGCTCTAGTAGTTGACTTCCAACCTGGGAAAAAACTTCTGACTATCCATGCTGTCCATGCCCCTCAAAATCTTGTAGACTTGTATCAGGTTGCCTCTAAACCTTTGTCACTCCAGTGAGAATAAACCAAGTTTCTCCAACTTCTCCTTATAGTTAATGTCCTCCACACCAGGCAATATTCTGGTAAATCTTTTCTGTACCCTCTCCAAAATCTCCACATCCTTCAGGTTGTGTGGCAACCAGAATTGAACGCTATGTTTGCTATTATTATTATTTGCTGCTGCATTTTTGATGCTCTGCCTTGTTGATTGCTCAGACTGAAAGTTTATTTAAGGATCAGGACAGAAAAGACAAATTTGTCACCGTAGTAGAACTGGGACTGGGGGTTCTTGTGGCACATCATTGCTATGGGATATGGGACACTTTAAGTGTTACAAATGTTCCAAGAGATCATGGCATAATCATAGAATCTCTACAGTGCAGACGGAAGTCATTCGGCCCATTGCTTCTGCACCGACAACAATTCCAATTTGCATAACCCCACATATTTATGCCGCTAATCCCCCTGACATTAGGAATGATTTATCATGGCCAATCAACCCAACTCACAAATCTTTGGACTGTGGAAGCCAGTGCTGGATTTAGGCATAAGATAAACAAGCTTAGCCCCACAATCCGCAGGGGCCTCACAAAATTTCAGAAGGTTTACCATGAACAGAACATTTAAGAGCGGACACCAGAAAAGAAAAAGGAAGCACCAGTTTGAAGAGCAACTTAAAAAATTATCTGAAGTACTCCAGAAACAGATAAGGATCCACAAACTCAGGATTATCAGCAAAGTCCAAAAGAATCACAGCCTAGTGCCTCTGTTACTGAGACAACAGAGTCGGGAATCTCAGCTGAGGAAAACACTGGGAGTCATGCTAATGTGAGCATTGCAGAGCCGATATCCACAACTGAAATAACAAAATTTATGAAACTCAATGACCTAGGTCATTGGAGTGTCTTAATGGAGGATGAACCCCCATATTTCCAGGGTATACTCTAATATAACCTATGAGAGAGATCAAGCCAGCCAAATGATAAATGCATTCATTTGAAATTAATCTGTATTTTTCACTTTGCGATTAAATAGGTAAAAGACATAATTATATTTTCAATTTTTTTTGTGGTGACACAAGCCCTCTTTTGGTGTGCACCTTTGTGAGATCTTTTGGTGTAACTTTTTAACAAGGGGCCTCCAAGCTTGATATAGCTTAGGATCTCACCATGTCTAAATCTGGCAACTATTGGGAGGAAACCAAAGCATCCAGAGATCCACATGGACACAGGGAAAAGATGCAAACTCCACGCAGACAGTCACCTAAGCCGGAAATCAAACTTGGCTCCCTGGCACAGTGAGGTAGCCGTGCTAACACTGTATCACCATGCCACCTTATTGATTTGTTTAATTAATTTTTACATTCTTATCAGTAATTTCTTCTGATGGCTCATAAAATTTTGGTTTATTTCATAAATCCTTTGTAGTTTCTTAGTAGCAGTTTTCCAGTTTCTTCCTTATTGCTATTTGATACGTTTCCCAATCTGACAATGTATGTAATTTATATAGTAGATGGTAAATTCTCCCTCAGTGTACCCGAACAGACGCCAAAGTGTGGCGACTAGGGCGTTTTCACAGTAACTTCATTGCAGTGTTAATGTAAGCCTACTTGTGATACTAATGAATAAATTTTAAACAATGGGGAAATAGATGAAGTACTAATTCCATGAGGCAATTGGGGCATTCTACCATTAGGTAGCATCACCCCCATTCAGTCAGGGTTACAGAACATGATCAAGGCGTATTGGAATGTTTCACCCGTAGGTACATACTAATTTAATGCATTAAGTTTCCTTTGATCTTTGTTTGTCGGTTTATTTGTGGTGTTTCTTTATTACTCATTTTCCAAACTGAGCAATCACGAGTTTACAATTTCTTGAGGGCTTTGTGTGTCATGTTATAAAATTTCACATTGACTATGATGCACACAATCAAACGCTGTTCGTAGTATTAAATTTATAGAAAAGGACTAATTTGGTAGACCAATCCCTGTATTAAGCTGATCAGTAAGCTATATATGCACTATCTCGTTGAATATAAAATCTTTGGAATACATTACCTTCTCTATTCTGTGGTACACAGTTTACCAATATACCCAAAAGAATAGAGAAGGTAATCTATTCCAAGGTAATTTAATGAATCCAGCTTCCAACAGGAAACTATTAATTAGATTCTTAATCCTTCCTAATCTTCCTCATTCATGATGCAATTGGGAAGATAATTAAATTACATATTCAGGAATCTACCAAGTAGCGTTTGGGCCATCTTATAAGAAAAAATTTGCATTTATAAAGAGGCTCTATCCAGCTCTATGTCTCCACTAACTCTCTTAAACTTCTCCACTGCCTCTAAATTGTTATCCAGTAGCAGATAAGCAGAAATTACTTCCAACTAAATATCGTGAAGATTGTTTTTGATCTCTGCTACGAGCTGCACGGTGGCACAGTGGTTAGCACTGCTGCCTCACAGTGCCAGCGAAATGGGTTCAACTCCTGATTTGGGTCACTGTCTATGCAGATGCTGCCCGTTCTCCCTGTGTCTGCGTGGGTTTTCTCCAGGCGCTTCAGTTACCTCCCACATTCCAAAGATATGTGGGTTAGGCGGATTGGCTGGGCTAAGTTACCTCTTAATGTCAGGGGGGACTAGCTAGGGTAAATATATGGAGATAGGGCCTGGGTGGGATTGTGGTTGGTGCAGACTCAATGGGCTGAATGGTCTCCTCTGCATTGTAGGATTATATGATTCTAATTTGTGGCCACTAACTCCATCCCCCTATTTGGTAACTGCCTGAGACTGAAACAGATTGTTCATAGCCTTGGTGTCACATTTGACCCTTGGATAAGCTTTCTACCAAATTTCCCCAACATCACTAAGACAGCCTACTATCATCTCTGTAGCATTGCCCACTACTGCCCCTGCCATAGTTCATCTGCTGCTGAAACTCTCATCCATGCCTTTTGTTTCCTCTCCTTGCCTTCTCCTTGTGCACTTTATGAAAGGTATGTTTTGTCTGTATAGCGCACAAAAAGAAATACTTTTCACTATATCCCGATACATGTGACAAAGCAGCAACATAATAAAGGACCCCACGCACCCTGGACATTGTCACTTTCATCTTCTTCCTTTGGGAAAAGGATACAGAAACCTGAGGTTGCAAACCAACCGCCTCAAGAACAGCTTCTTCCCTGCTGCAGTCAGACCTTTGAGTGGAATTGCCTTGCATTAATCTTTCTCTACACCCTAGCTATGACTAACACTACATTCTGCACTCTCTTGTTTCCTTCTTGATGAATGCCTGACGAAGAGCAGAGCCTTGAAAGCTTGTGTGAGTTTAACTATCAAATAAATCGGCTGGACTTAAACCTAGTGAATTTGTGCACAGGAGACTACGAATAGGCTTATAATAGTCACCAAATCTCCTGTTGTTGCTTGGGGGATAATTATTGGTCAAACAGTAGGAGAACTCCACACCCTACTTGCAACAGGGCTTTGGTTTTTTTTACATACACCTGAGAGACCAGGTGTAACTTCTTCCCTGCTGCCATAGACTTCTGAATGGTCCTATCACAAAGTAAGCTGCTATTTCTCTACATTCCATCTGTAACTGCAAGTCTACATTCCCTATCCTTTCCCTTTCCTCGATGTACTCGATGAATGATATGCTTTGTCTGTATAACGTGCAAGAAACAATATTTTCACTGTATCCCAATACATGTGATAATAATAAATCAACTCTACCCAAATCAAATCAAATCAGTTTAATGTCTCATTCAAAAGATAGCACCTATCTTATGGGGAGGCAATGGCCTAGTGGTATTATTACTAGACTATTAATCGAGAAACTCAGCTAATGTTCTGGGGACCCGAATTTGAATCCCACTATGGCAGTTGATGGAACTTGAATTCAATAAAAAAAATCTGGAATTAGGAATCCACTGATGATCATGAAACCATTGTTGATTGTCGGAAAAACCCATCTGGTTCACTGATGTTCTTTAAGGAAATCTGCCTTCCTTTCCTGGTCTGGCCTATGTGTGACTCTAGAGCCACAGGAATGTGGTTGACTGTCAACTGTCCTCCAAGAGCAACTAGGGATGGGCAATAAATGCCAGCGATGCCCACGTCCCATGAATGAATAAACAAAAAACTTTGCATTATGATCTCAGTAAATCATGTTCTCAAGTCTCGACTCAGAAACGACAGGCTGGCTTACTGAAGTATGCCTGATATATAGTCAGCATTAGAAGTAAGGATGAGTTAGCTGTGCATTCAATTATTGTATGCCTGTGGACAGAGTAGCTGAACTTGGAAGAGAATTGAAACACAGCAGGGAACAGGGTAGTCAATTCTGCTCTGGTCCCTCACCTTGCACACCCACCTGATCTTAGTTGTCAGAAATGCCCAGCTTAAAGATCTGGTGAATGCATCCTGGAATTCAGGTGAATATCAGAGCACTAACAACATTGAATGAACAAGTGATTTGATGTGATTTGATTTATTAATGTCACAGGTACCCGAGATACATTGCTATCCATACAGATACCATATATAGCTCACAAACAGTTTGCCATGCTCCATTTTGCAATGTGGCTGTGGTCAATCCACAGTGAGGTCAGCAACATATCTCCATTCTCTCTCCACTCCCTCCACCCAGGGACCACCTGCAAGCACTCCAGGGCCCCATATTGAGGTTAGACTCTATGAATGGCCACAGATGGTTAGCAGTGTTGTCTCACAGTGCCAAGGACCCAACTTCAATTCTGACCTCGGGTCACTGTCTGTGTGGAGTTTGCATGCTCTCCCTGTGTCAGCATGGGTTTCCTCCCACAGTCCAAAGATGTGTGGGTTTGGTTGATTGGCCATGCTAAATTGACTTTAATGTCAGGAGGATTAGCTAGGGTTAACAGGAATAGGGCCAGGTGGAATTATTGTTGGCACAGATTCAATGGGCTGAATAGTCTCCTTCTGTACTGTAGAATCATAGAATCTATGAATTCTATGGATTCTATGAATCAAAGGGACACAACAACAGAAGAAAGAAACAAAGACCCCAAACAAATCAAAGAAAAACAGACAGCATCCTGCACAACAGACCACTGCCCTATATTAACAGAGTGACAGAGACTGCAAACATACCAGAGACCCAGGGGTCAGCCTACTCAGAACTAGGTTTCCCAAATAATAATCTCTGAAAACATTAGTGTGAGAATTTGAGTATAAGAATAGGGATGTAAGTGCACAACTACAGTGGTTGAAAGACTTGTATTTAGATATTTAAGTATTTAAATTCACAACCTCAGGACATGCAAACAAAGAAGTACTTTTGAAATGCAATCATTGTTGTGATGCAGCAGCCAACTTGCGCAGAGCAAACTCCCAAGCATTTTGTTGCTAACGCTCTGAATTTGAAGCAGGAGTTTTACAGATACTGACCAAGTTTACTGTCTTTGCAATCCCCTAAAAGAGCTAGTACATACCCGACAGGCCAAATGGACTCCTGTCTATTTGCAATATTGATTCCCTCCCAACCCAGACTCCGTGTCTGAAGTGAAACAGCACCATGGCTGAGGACTAGGAAACTGGGATTGTCAAGGAGTGTTCCAAAACAATCGTTAAGAAAGCATCAGCGCAGGCAGCAAGAGAAGGGAATTCAGGAAGGAGACTGACTCCATCTACATCTACGCAGTAATGAAGCAGTTTCATCCTGACACTGACATCTCCGAGGCCTCATGAACTCGTTCATTATTGACATTTTCGAATGCATCACAGATAAGGCTTCCCGCTTGGCTCATTACAACTCTTCCAGACCACTGTGTGCTTACAAAGAACAAAACAGCATGGGAAACAGGCCCTTACTGCTGCTTGAGAAAAATATACTTTATTTATAAAATCTTTGAAAGAAAGATGGCAAAAACATTTTAAATTGTTATAACAGGAAAGTGCAATATATTCACATTTTCTCCAAAGGTCAAGATGCATTCTGAGGAACTTCAATTCTGTAATGAAGCCATTTCACACATTTCAATATTTACATGACAGGGAGCACAATTCCTTACAGTCTATATACATTGATCATATTGCAGTCTGAGGTGCTTCAATAGTTATACACTGTTAGAATCATAGAAACCCTACAGTGCAGAAGGAGGCTATTCAGTCCAGTGAGCCTGCAGGGATTCTCTGACAGAGAATTCCACCCAGACCAAAGCCACTACCTTCTCCCCCATAAACCCACATATTTACCATGGCTAATCCTACTAATCTACATACCTTTGAACACTAAGGAGCAATTTAGCATGGCCAATCCATCTAACCTGCGTATCTTTGGACTGTGGGAGGAAACTGGAGCACCCAAAAGAAACCCATGCAGACACACGGAGCATGTGCAAACTCCACATAGTAACCAAGGTCAGAATTGAACCAGAGTCCCTGGCACTGTGAGACAGCAGTGCTAACCACTGTGCCACCCATATAGTTTGGATTAAGCACATAGTCCAAGAAGTTGTAGTCGATTAGGGGTGGCACGGTGGCACAGTGGTTACCACTGGGTTCAATTCCGGCCTTGAGTGACTGTCTGTGTGGAGTTTGGCTGTTCTCCGTGGGTTTTTTCTGGGTGCTCCGGTTTCCTACCACACTCTAAAGATATGTCGGTTAGGTTGATTGGCCATGCTAAATTGCCCCTTAATGACCCAAGGTTTATGGGTTAGGGAAATTAGCAGAGTAGATGCATGGGGTTTGCAGGGTAAGCTTGGGTAAAAGTTGGTGCATACTTGATGGACCAAATGACGCCTTCATCACTGTAGGGATTCTATAATTCTCTATGATTGCTAGTTGCTCTGTGTACAATGGCTGTAAGGGCTTAAAGAACTCAGTAAGAATCTAGCAGCACCAATTTTAAATCCAACCGATTTATTTGATAGTAAATTTGCGAGCTTTCGACCTTTTCGTCTTCGTCAGGCAAATGCAGTGTTCTGGTCTGCAATAGCACACATCAGCACAGACAGTCACAGACTGCTGATTAGAATGCGAATCCTTACATCTAACCTGCTATTCAAGTGTTAAAGTGGCTCACAATGTGTGTGAAGGGAATCCTGAGCATTGGTTAGAGAATTGTGTATTTTCTCCAGACAGCACAGTAAGTGAGGTTTTTTTGCTAACCCAGGCAAGTTACGGGGGTTACAGATAGTGTGTCATGAAGCCAAGATCCCTGTTAAGACCGTCCTCATGTGTGCGGAGCTTGGCTATCAGTCTCTGTTCAGCGACTCTGCGCTGTCGTGTATCACGAAAGCCCCCTTGAAGAACATATACCCGCAGGTCGGAGGCCGAGTGCCCATGACTGCTGAAGTGTTCACCCACAGGAAGGGAACTGTTTTGCCTGGTGATTGTTGAGCGATGTTCATTCATCCGCTGTCGTAGTGTTTGCATGGTCTCCCCAATATACCATGCTTCGGGACATCATTTCTTGCAACGTATTAGGTAGACAACGTTGGCCGAGTTGCAAGAGTATGTACCGTGCACCTGGTGAATGGTATCCTCACGTTTGATGATGTAGTCCATGTCTATGATCTGGCATGTCTTGCAGAGGTTGCTGTGGCAGGGTTGTGTGGTATTGTGGTCACTGTTCTCCTGAAGGGTGGGTAGTTTGCTGTGAACAATGATCTGTTTGAGGTTGTGCGGTTGTCTGAAAGCAAGAAGTGGGGGGGTGGGGATGGCCCTAGCGAGATGTTCATCGTCATCGATGACATGTTGAAGACTCCGGAGAAGATGTCGTAGCTTCTCTGCTCCGGGGAAGTACTGGACAACAAAGGGTACTCTGTCCACCTTGTCCCGTGTTCGTCTTCTGAGGAGGTCAGTGCGGTTTATCGCTGTGGCATGTCGGAACTGTCGATCGATGAGTCGAGCGCCATATCCTGTTCTCATGAGGGCATCTTTCAGCATCTGGAGGTGTCTGTCACGATCCTCCTCATCTGAGCAAATTCTGTGTATATGGAGGGCTTGTCCATAGGGAATGGCTTCTTTAACGTGTCTAGGGTGGAAGCTGGAGAAGTGGAGCATTGTGAGATTGTCTGTCGGTTTGCAGTACAGTGAGGTGCTGAGGTGACCGTCCTTGATGGAGATGCGTGTGTCCAAGAATGCAACTGATTCTGGAGAATAGTCCATGGTGAGTCTGATGGTGGGATGGAACGTGTTGATATCATCATACAGTTGTTTCAATGATTGTTCACCATGAGTCCAAAGGAAAAAGATGTCATCAATGTATCTAGTATATAGCCTTGGTTGAAGATCCCATGTGGTGAAGACATTTTGTTCGAACCTGTGCATGAAGATGTTGGCATATTGAGGTGCGAATTTGGTCCCCATGTCTGTTCCGTGTGTCTGAATGAAAAGCTGATTGTTGAAGGTGAAGACATTGTGGTCCAAGATGAAGCGAATGAGTTGTAAAATTGCATCCGGAAACTGGCAGTTGTTGGCATTGAGTACTGAGGCAGTTGCAGCAATACCATCATCGTGGGGGATGTTGGTGTAGAGCGCCGAGACATCCATTGTGACAAGGAGTGTCCCTGGTTCAACTGCTCCATGTGTGCTGAGTTTCTGTAGGAAGTCCGTAGTGTCAAGGCAAAAGCTGGGGGTTCTTTGTACAATGGGTTTCAGGATGCCCCCGATATAGCCGGAGAGGTTCTCACACAGGGTCCCACTGCCTGATACGATGGGACAGCCGGGTATGTTTGCCTTGTGTATCTTTGGGAGGCAGTAGAGATCCCCAATGCGGGAGTATGTGGAATGAGAGCCCAGAGGGTGTTCTGAAGGTCCGGATCAAAGGTTTTGATCAGAGTGTTGAGTTGACATCATGTAAGGGCTTACACAGTGGTGTTCCCCCATTGCATCTTCGTGACAGTTGCCCCAAGCTTGAGTGTATCCCTCAGCACATAGACCTGGATCTTGAAATGTACCAGTCTGAAACACTCTGTCATGGGCAATTTAGGTGGCATGGTGGCGCAGTGGTTAGTACTGCTGCCTCACAGTGTCAGGGACCTGGGTTCGATTCCCAGTTGCGTGGCTATCTGTGCAGAGTCTGCATGCACTCCCCGTGTCTGTGAGGGTTTTCCTCTGGGCACTTTGATTTCTTCCCACAGTCTAAAGGTGTATGTGGATTGGCCTTGCTAAGTTGCCTCTTACCGTTTGGGGGACTAGTTAGGGTAAATGCATGGGGTTATGGGGCTAGGGTCTGGGTAGGATTGTGGTTGGGGCAATCTTGCACTGTAGAGATTATATGATTAATTCTTTTCCCTGGCAGATCTGAGGGAACGGGCTAAGTGTCAGAGGGGACAAAGGTGGTGGACAAGTGCACCAGCTCCAAGTAAAACTGCCCCCTGTAATCTAAAGCACATCCTCCCAGTCCAATGCGTGTGAATGGTCACTCTGCATGTCTATCATGTCCTTTGCACCTCCTCCAGTGGCTCTTGCAAGCGGTTGCTCAGGGAAACGATGCTAACAGCGGAGCCGGCCTGGCATTGGCAGCGGCAGTGGAAACTTTCCCGGTGTTGCTCGCCTCAATGTCCAGCCTCAGAGGGACGGAGCCGGGATGCCCGGTGCCGGAGCTGATCGATGTGAACAGTAACCGGGCGCTGCGCTCGCTGGGCAGGGGCAGCGCCCCAGCAGCCGGCTACCGAGTGTCCGAGGTGAGTGAGCGAAGGCAGCTCCATTCAATCCCTGTCTGGGGGCTGTAACTCGGCATTGCAGGGGGAGGGAGAGGAGGGGAGAGTGACTTTATATCTGGGACACCAACACACTTATAAAGCGTAAAATACAGGCGGCAACTGGTGTAACCATCAGATGTAGAGATGCCGGCGTTGGACCGGGGTAGACTCAGTAAAGTTTCACAACACCAATTTTAAATCCAACCAATTTATTTCTTAGTAAATTCGCGAGCTTTCGACATTATGATCAGACCCAGTGGATATCTCAGAATATCTTATTCCATTATTCATTTTGATTATGGCCAATGATCAAATTCAGTGTCCTGATCTCTCCCCCTTCCCCCCCATGATAATAAAAGTCAAGTTTATATCCTACTATTAGTGACCCCAATTGGGGTGGCACAGTGGTTAGCACTGCTGCCTCACAGTGCCAGGGACCCAGGTTCGATCCCCAGCTTGGGTCACTATCCGTGTGGAGTTGCATCCTATCAGATCATAGAATCCCTACGGTGCAGAAGGAGGCCATTCAGCCCATTGAGACTGCACCGACCATAATCCCACCAGGTTTTACCCTTGTAATCCCACGTATTTACCTTAGCAGCCCCCCTCCCCCCCCCATTTATATAAATGGCACCATCATTTATTTTGATCACGGCCCATCATCGAATTCAATATCGGGATTTCCCCCCCTCCCTCTCACTACACCCTATATCCCTCGATCCACAGAACTTGAGGTCAGAGCCTACTATGGAGTGGCCCAATAGTTAGCACTGCGACCTCCCAGTGCCAGAGACTCAGGTTCGATTCCCGGCTTGGGTTGCTGCCCATGTGAAGTCAGCACCTTCTCCCCATGTCTCTGTGGGTTTCCTCCGGGTGCTCTGGTTTCCTCCCACAGTCCGAAAGACGTGCTGGTTAGGTGCATTGGCTGTGCTAAATTCTCCCTCAGTGTACCCAAACAGGCACTGGAGTGTGACGAGTCGGGGATTTTCGCAGTAACTTAATTGCAATGTTAATATAAGCCTACTTGAAGCTAATTAATAAACTTTAACTTTGTTAACTAATGTGCTTGAGAAAGAAAGACTTGCATTTATATAGCGCCTTTCCTGACTATAGCTTCATAGTGACTGATGTACTTTTGAAGTTAAGGCACTCCTGTAAAGTAAAGAAAATAGGCAGCCGGTTTGCAGACAGCAAGGTCCCACAAAGGCAATGTGACAATGATCAAACAGCTTTCTTTTTATGACGGGGAGCCTCCAATATACTTGGCAAATTGGATACTTGCCTTTATTAGCTGAGGTATCGAGCATGAGCACAAGGAGGTTATGATGGGACTGCATAAAATGTTTGTAACATCACAGCTGAAGTACTGTGTGCAGTTCTGGTGGCCACACCGTAAGAAAGATGTGATTGGACTGGAGAGGGTGCAGAGGAGGTTCACCGGGATTTTGCCCGGGCTGGAGAGTTTCAGATATGAAATGAGGCCAGTTAGGCTGGGGTTGTTATCCTTAGAGCAGAGAGGATAGACAAGGGACCTGATTGTGGTGTACAAGATTATGAAGAAAATAAGAAACATTTCCTCTTAGTAGAGTGGTCAATAAGCAGAGGGCATGGATTTAAGATAAGGGCAGGAGATTTTTTTTTTATCCAGACGGTTGGTGGGAATCTGGGAACAAAAACAGAAAAAGCTGGAAAATCTCAGCAGATCTGACAGCATCTGTGGAGAGAGAATAGAGCCAATAGTTTGAGTCTGGATGATCACTGTACTTCCATGCTACCTGGCAGGGTAGCACAGTGGTTAGCACTGCTGCTTCACAGCTCCAGGGACCTGGGTTCGATTCCCAGCTCAGGTCGCTGTCTATTTGGAGTTTGCATGTTCCCCTCGTCTCTGCATGGGTTTCTTCCAGGTTGCTCTGGTTTTCTCCCACAGTTCAAAGATGTGCGGGTCAGGTTAATTGGCCATGCTAAAATTGTCCTTTAGTGTTCTAAGATCCTTAGGTTAGAGGAATTAGTGGATGATAATATGTAGGGATATGGGGGTAGGGCCTGGGTGGGATTGTGGTCGGTGCAGACTTGATGGGCTGAAGGGCCTCTTTCTGCACTGTGAAGTTCTATGATTCTTTGTCATGTTGCATCTGGAATCTGCAACTCATTGCCTGAAAGGGTGGTGGAGGTGGGAACTTTTACAACATTTAAGAAACATTTAGATCAGCACTTGAAATGCCACAACATAGAAGGCTATGGACCAAGTGCTGGAAAATCAGGATTGGAATAGATTAGTGCTTGATAGCCAGTGTAGGCAGGATGGGCCGAAGGGTGGTGCCACAGGATCTTGACATCCACTTGAGTAGGCAGCGAGGGAACTGACATTGATTTGCCCCTTTCATACCCTCAGGATGTCCAAGTGTTTTTTCCCCTCAAAAATATTCTTTATTTAGACTGTCTGTAAAAGTACATTACAAAACATTTTGGCTTGAAAATGACCAAAGTGTCATAAAATTCAACGTGTCTCTGTATTGTATATTTCACTCCTTGGTGCCTCTGTAGAGCTGAAATCCTCTTAATTATTTGCCATTTACATTTCCTGTAAAGCCTGGAGGCAAAATACTTCAAATTGAAAAACTACAGAAAGTACAGTAGAATTCAATTTTCCTTAATACAGAGCCTGTTCCTCTCTGAGATGCCTCAATTTCAATATTCTTGATTTTGACCAAGTGCATTCAATGTCAGGTATGCAGCAGGAACGGTCCCAAGAATTTTGGAGGTCCCCACTCTACTGCGGCTGAAATGCCTCAGTGAGTGACCTCCCCCATTGCAGCAGTTGCCCCCCAGCCGATAAACATAGAAACCAGAATCAGAAGTTGGCCATTCGGCTCATCAAGCCTGCTCTGTCATTCATTATGATCGTGGCTGATCATCAAATTCAATATCCTGATCCCGATTTCCCTCCTATCCCTTGATCCCTTTAGCCCCAACAGCTATATCTAATTTCTTCTTGAAAGCACACAATGTTTTAGCCTCAACTACTTACTGTGGTGGTGAATTCCTTTTGATTTGATTTGAATTATTTTTGTCACATGTATTAGTATACAGTGAAAAGCATTGTTACTTGCCTGCTATACAGACAATGCATACCATTCCACACATGCACCACCCTCTGGGTGAAGTAATTTCTTCTTACCTCAGTTTTAAAAGATTTGCCACCTATCCTCAAGCTATGACCCCCTAGTTCTGGATTTCCCCTTTTTTTATCTGTCACATATATTAGTATACAGTGAAAAGTATTGCTTCTTGTGTGCTGTACAGACAGAACATATCATGTGTAGATAAAGGATAGAGTGTAGAATGTAGTGTTATAGTCATAACTAGGGCGTAGGAAAAGACCAACTTAATGTGAGATAGGTGTTCATTCAAAAGTCTGATGACAGCAGGGGAGAAGCTGTTTTTGAGTCAGTTGGTATATGATCTCAGACTTTTTCCTGATGAAGAAGGTGGAAGAGAGTACGTTTAGGATGTGTGGGGTTCTTGATTATGCTGGCTTCTTTGCCAAGATGTAGAGATGCCGGCGTTGGACTGGGGTAAGCTCAGTAATGTTTTGCAACACCAATTTTAAATCCAACCAATTTATTTGATAGTAAATCCGCGAGCTTTCGACACTATGTTGTGCCTTCGTCAGGCAAATGCAGTGTTCTGATCTGCAGAGGCACTCATATCTACACAGTTACAGATTGCTGATTAGAATGCGAATCCTTACATCTAACCTGCTATTCAAGTGTTAAAGTGGCTAACAATGTGTGTGAAGGAAATCCTGAGCATTGGTTAGAGAATTGTGTATTTTCTCCAGACAGCACAGTAAGTGAGGTTTTTTTGCTAATCCAGGCAAGTTACGGGGGTTACAGATAGTGTGACATGAAGCCAAGATCCCTGTTAAGACCGTCCTCATGTGTGCGGAACTTGGCTATCAGTCTCTGCTCAGCAACTCTGCGCTGTCGTGCGTCACGAAGGCCCCCTTGAAGAACATTTACCCGCAGGTCGGAGGCCGAATGCCCATGACTGCTGAAGTGTTCGCCCACAGGAAGGGAACTGTTTTGCCTGGTGATTGTTGAGCGATGCTCATTCATCCGCTGTCGTAGTGTCTGCATGGTCTCCCCAATGTACCATGCTTCGGGACATCCTTTCTTGCAACGTATTAGGTGGACAACGTTGGCCGAGTTGCAAGAGTATGTACCGTGTACCTGGTGAATGGTATCCTCACATTTGATTATGTCGTCCATGTCTATGATCCTGCATGTCTTGCAGAGGTTGCTGTGGCAGGGTTGTGTGGTATTGTGGTCACCGTTCTCCTGAAGGTTGGGTAGTTTGCTGTGAACAATGATCTGTTTAAGGTTGTGCGGTTGTCTGAAAGCAAGAAGTGGGGGGGTGGGGGTGGGGGTGGCCCTAGCGAGATGTTCATCATCATCAATGACATGTTGAAGACTCCGGAGAAGATGTCGTAGCTTCTCTGCTCTGGGGAAGTACTGGACAACAAAGGGTACTCTGTCCACCTTGTCCCGTGTTCGTCTTCTGAGGAGGTCAGTGCAGTTTATCGCTGTGGCACGTTGGAACTGTCGATTGATGAGTCGAGCGCCATATCCTGTTCTCATGAGGGCATCCTTCAGCGTCTGGAGGTGTCTGTCACAATCCTCCTCATCTGAGCAAATTCTGTGTATACGGAGGGCTTGTCCATAGGGAACGGCTTCTTTAACGTGTCTAGGGTGGAAGCTGGAGAAGTGGAGCATTGTGAGGTTGTCTGTCGGTGTGCGGTACAGTGAGGTGCTGAGGTGACCGTCCTTGATGGAGATGCGTGTGTCCAAGAATGCAACTGATTCTGGAGAATAGTCCATGGTGAGTCTGATGGTGGGATGGAACTTGTTGATACCATCATACAGTTGTTTCAATGATTGTTCACCATGAGTCCAAAGGAAAAAGATGTCATCAATGTATCTAGTATACAACCTTGGTTGAAGTTCTCGTGTAGTGAAGAAGTCTTGTTCGAACCTGTGCATGAAGATGTTGGCATACTGAGGTGCAAATTTGGTCCCCATGGCTGTTCCATGTGTCTGGATGAAAAGCTGATTGTTGAAGGTGAAGACATTGTGGTCCAAGATGAGGTGGATGAGTTGTAAAATTGCATCCGGAAACTGGCAGTTGTTGGCATTGATTACTGAGGCAGTTGCAGCAATACCATCATCGTGGGGGATGTTGGTGTAGAGCGCCGAGACATCCATTGTGACAAGGAGTGTCCCTGGTTCAACTGCTTCATGTGTGCTGAGTTTCTGTAGGAAGTCCGTAGTGTCAAGGCAAAAGCTGGGGGTTCTTTGTACAATGGGTTTCAGGATGCCCTCGATATAGCCGGAGAGGTTCTCACACAGAGTCCCATTGCCCGATATGATGGGACGGCCGGGTATGTTTGCCTTGTGTATCTTTGGGAGGCAGTAGAGATCTCCAATGCGGGGAGTACATGGAATGAGAGTCCGGAGGGTGTTCTGAAGGTCCGGATCAAAGGTTTTGATCAGTATGTTGAGTTGACGAGGGTGTTCTTTGGTCGGATCCGCTGGTAACTGTCTGTAGTGTTTCTCTTTGCCAAGACAGCTGGAAGTGCAGACAGAGTCAATGGGAACATTCTTTTTGAATCTACTGTGTCTAACCCTGTTAGAATTTTAAAAGTTTCTATGTGATCCCTTCTCACTCATCTAAATTTCACTGAATATAATCATAACTGACTTAGCCTGTCCTCATATGAGAGATCTGCCATCCCAGGAGTCAACCTGGTAAACCTTCCCTGTACTCCCTGTATAGCAAGGACATCCTTCCTCAGATAAGGACACCAAAATTGCACACAATATTCCAGATGTGGCTTCACCAATGCCCTATACAATTTCAGCAAAACATCCCTATCCCTATTTTCAACTCCTGGACTTGGAATGTGCCAGTCTCCTAACACTTGGTTGAGGACAACTCCTTACGTATTTGAGTGTAGTTAAGGCAACCTTGCCTTTGCCTGGTCTGATCTATGTGTGACTTCAGCCCCACTCATGCCTGGTTGATTGTGAATTGCACTGTCTAAAGTTACCCAACTGAGTCATCGTATTGTGCTTAACAGGTTGAAAAGGTCCACCACTACTTTTTCAGGCATGCGTATCGTATGCTGGCCTTGTCAATGGCATTTTCTTTTTATTCATTCGTGTGAGATGGGTATCACTGGCTTGCCAGCATTTATTGCCCATCCCTGGTTGCTCTTAAATTCAGTGTCTTGCTTGGCCGTTTTCAGAGGGCAGTGAGAATCAATCACATTACTGTGGCTCTGAAGTTAAATGGCAGATTTCCTTCCCTGGAGAACATTAATGAACCGGATTGGTTTTTCTGACAATCGACAAAGGTAGATTCTTAATTCCAGATATTTAAAAATGGAATTCAAATTCCATCATTTGCCATGGCGAGATTTGAACCCTGGTGCCCAAAACATTAGCTGGGTTTTTGGATTAACAATCTAGGGGTAATACCACTAGGCCATCACCTCCCCATCTATGGAGCATGGATATCTTCAATACAGAGAAACGTTTCAATTAAATAGTGATAATCAATTTGGTGTAATAGACTCCAAAAGTCTTAAATAGTATATGTTGGAACCACTGGCATAGGAAGGAATAGAACTGGGGACATTTTAGCAATGAGGAGATGGTATAAAAGAGCAGGATTAAGTGATAGAGTCCATGAGGTTGACCCTCAGTGCCATGTACAGGTCATGGCAAAGTTGGGAATATGAGGAATTAAATGTCTGCTTGGAGAGTTGTTCTGTGGGTGGGAAGATTTGAGACTCCTGGGATATTGGGAGCAGTTTTAGGATAAGGGAGACCTGGGAATACAGTTGGATACTGAAAAGATAGTATAAAAAGGGTAATAGTTCTCATTTCTTGGACAAAAAAGCATACATTTTAATCAGAGCCTCCACAGCAGATTCAGAACATATCAGGGCTAAATCTCCCTACAAAAACAAAATACTGCTGGTAACCTGAACTAAAACAGTAAGTCTGACAGCATGTGTGGAGAGAGAAACAGAGTTAATATTTCAGGTCTATTTCACCATTGACACTGGACTTGTTTGAACCTGGAGTAAGAGGGAACAATTATTAAAAATCATTCACATGGGACGCCAGGTACCCAGATTTGATTCCTGGATTGAGTCACTGTCTATGTGGAGATTGAACATTCTCCCTGTGTCTGCGTGGGTTTCCTCTGGGTGGTCCAGTTTCTCCCACTGTCCAAAGATGTGCGGGTTAGGTGGATTGGTCATGCTAAATTGCCTCTTACTGTCAGGGGGACTAGTTAGGGTAAGTGCACGGGGCTATAAGAGATAGAGCCTGGGTGGAATTGTAGTCAATGCACACTCAAATGGGTTGAATGGTCTCCTTCTGCACTGTAGGATTCTATGATTCTATGAGGATGTGGGCATTTAATAGATCTAAAAATTGTCAAGGTGAACTGATGGCCTGTTCTATATTCCTCCTACCCTAACATATTAGAATCATAGAACCCTGATAGTACAGAAGAAGGCCATCCAGCCCATCTAGTATGTATTGACGACAATCCCACCCAGGCCCTATTCCTGTAACCCCATACATTTACCATGACACTAGGGTCAATTTAGCATGGCCAATCCACCTAACCTTCACATCTCTGGACTGTGGGACGAAACCAGAGCACCTGGAGGAAACCCAGGCAGACACGGGGAGAATGTGCAGACTCCTCACAGACAGTGACCCGAGGCTAGAATTGAATTCAGCTCTCTGGAGCTGTGAGGCAGCAGTGCTAACCTCTGTGCCGCGACATGGGAACAAATCGGTGATGCATTATTCAGGGTCTTCCAAAGTTTTCTCATTCAGGAATCTTTGCTTGGATTGGAAAACTATCAGCCTATTATTTAAGAAGGGTGAAGAGATAAACTTGGGCATTTGCCAATCACGGGGAAACTACTGTCCTTAGGAACAGATTGAGCAATTGGACTAACTGATCAGAGAAAAAACCAACATGGATTTGTAAAGGTTAAATGATGTGTAACAAATCTAGTTTACAGATTTTGAAGAAATAATAAGCATAGTAGATGCCAGACTACCTAAAAATATTACATGGACTTTGAGAAAGCATTCAGTTAAGTTTATTTATTCGTGTCACAAGCAGAATAGAATAGAACATTACAGCGCAGTACAGGCCCTTCAGCCCCCGATGTTGCACCGACCTGTGAAACCAATCTAAAGCCCATCTAACCTGTATTATTCCAAGGCTTGCATTAACACTACAACAAAGTTACTGTGAAAATCCCACAGTTGCTACACTCCAGCGCCTGTTCAGGTACAGTAAGAAGAATTTATCACAGCCAATCCACCTGACCAGCATTGCTTTCAGACTGTGGGATGAAACCGGAGCGTCCGGAGGAAACCCGCACAAAGTCGGGGGGTGTGGGGGGAGGCGCATGTAAACTCTGCACAGATAGCGACCAAGCCGGGAATCGAACCCAGGTCCCTGTGGGGCAGCTGTGTAAACCATTGTGCCACTCAACATGATTACAGATAAGGAACTGAAATAAAATGTGAATGTGTTAAACTGGAGGCAATGTATTGATTTGGATATGATGTAGCAGACAAAAGAATAAGGTGATGTTAGGTTGCTGTTTACTCAGGGAGTCTAAGTTGCTGTGGGAACGTACACTTGTTGCATGCATGTTATTCTCTGCAGATATGGATGGTCATGGTAGGGGCTCCAAAGTTTTTCCCATCTCATGGCTGACCGTGAACCTCTCCTACTTTTACCACATACTATTGGCATGAACTGAAACAATAACTGTATTAAATAATAGTTCAAGAAAGTGTGGTGTAATTTACCTGCTATTTACAGAGGATAGTTTTTAGGAGAACATATTTTAGCTTGGTGTTAGAATGAGTGTTAATGCTTAATCTAGCTGGATGTGTTTGCAATGTGTACTGTTGTTTCTGGCACATTAACCAGTTCACCTGACTGGGCAGATTAATCCCCAACAGTTTAAATATTTTTCAGTTGTGGAAAGCACTATTTGAATAGTCTGCTCCATTTAAAAGGAGGATCCTCATCACTGAACTGGTGGGAGGAATAATGTTCCTTGTAAAATAAACTTGAGAAGTGAAAGATGCATCACACAATATTTAGAGGGAATTAAATATTTAAGGTAATTATGCTTTAATAAGCTGCAAACTACTTAATGAGCACTTGTCTCTGCCCCCAAGCTACCATATCATTACAAGCTTTTATTTTAATTTCAGTATGAAAAAGAAATACTTTGGTGGTATTGCAGGTGAATCGGGATATCCCAGTCTCTTTCAAGTTTAGTGAGACCGTTCCTTACATTGTGGTTATTAAAACAGTTATTATTGCTCACAAATCAAACTTAGGATGGCATGGTGGCACAGTAATTAGCATTGCCGTCTCACAGTGCCAGGGACCCTGGTTCGATTCCCAGTTTAGATCACTGTGCAGAGTTTGCGCATTTTCCTTGTGTTTCTGTGTGTTTCCTCTGGGTGCTCTGGTTTTCTCCCACACTCCAAAAGACGTGCTGGTTAGAAAATTGGCCATGCTAAGTTGTTCCTTAGTGTCAGGGGGATTAACAGGGTAAATATGTGGGGTTACGGGGATAGGGGATAGATGCTGTGGATACTCTATAGGTTGCACAGTGGTTAGCACTGCTGTCTCCAGGGACCTGGGTTCATTTCCTGGTTTAGGTCACTCTTTCTGTGGAGCCTGCATGTTCTCTGTACTGTGTGGATTTCCTCCAGGTGCTCTGGTTTCCTCCTACACTCCAAAAGATTGGGTAGGTAGATTGGCCGTGCTAAATTCTCCCTCAGTGTACCTGAACAGGTGCCGGAGTGTGGCGACTGGGGACTTTTCACAGTAAAATCACTTCAGTGTCAACGTAAACCTACTTGTGACACCAATAAAAAAGCTAGTTCGCTTTTACAATCATGGTTATTGTGATCCAACCTTGGGCTACAGCTAAGTTTTATAGTCACGAAACAGGAGTTTGTTATTAAACTGTGACGGGTGCACCAGTTTATCTTTATAACTACCAGATTAATCTTCCAGCTTCAAGAGCAACTTAATGCAATGAAACGGCAAATAGCTGAGAAGGAAGAATTAATCACCACTCTGACTGCTGGAAGGTAAGAACCCATGAGGGAGACATTAAGTGTCTGTCTCAGTGTGTGTGTGCGTGTGTGTGAAGAAAAAGAAGTAGCAGCAATCACTTGTATTTATACGTCTTTAACTCGTAAAATGCTTCTAGACGTTTCAAGGAGTTTATCAAACAACATATGACACAGGGGATGGGATTTTATGTCCCGTCTCATCCTGAAACTGGAAAATCCCGCCCGAATTCAATGGACCTTCCCATTGTCCGTCCCTCACCCACTCTGATTCCTGCGGTGAACAGTGCGGAAAATTTCCAGCCTGGGTCTATAAGGAAATGTTAGGGCTGGTGACTAAAAACATAGTTAATGAGGTTTTAAAGAGCATCCTAAAGGGGGGGAGGAGAGATAGAGAGAGAATGACATAGATTTTCAAGGAGGAAATTCCAGTACCAGTATCTTTTCAGCTAAAGGCACTTTCCAAATATGCAACTTTCACCCTAGTGACAAGGACTATGTGGAAAAACCACCGCCTGTATGTCCCCTTCCAAGCCATGCGTCATCCTGACTTGGAAATATATTGACAGTTCTTCTGTCATTGCTGGTTCAATATCCTGGAACTCGCACCCTAATAGGAGTGGGTGCATCTTTCCCTCATGAACTGCAGTGGTTCAAGAAGACAGCTCACCGCCACCTTCTCAAGGGAAATTAGGGAAGGGCAATGAAATGCTGGTCTAGCCCATGTCCTGGGAAAGAATAAAAAAGTTGCTACCGAAGGGGAGGGGAGTAATTAAAATTGGTGATCCTCAAGAAATCAGACTTGGAGGAAGAAAAATGTCTCAGAGGGTTCAGAAGAGATTATCCTGGTGGGGAAGGACAAGAACATAGAGCGATGAGGATAGATTTCTAAAATTAAGGCAATTTTAAACATGCTGTAAAATAGGTCACGGGCGCACAGGACTCTGTATATAAAATCATAGAACCCCTACAGTGCTGCAGGAGGCCATTTGGCCCATCGAGTCTGTACTGATCACAATCCTACCCAGGCCCTATTCCTGGAAAGCCATACATTTACTCAGCTAATCCCTCCGACACTAGGGTCAATTTAACATGGCTAATTAACCTAACACACACATGTTTGGGATGTGGGAGGAAATCCATGCCAACACGGGGAGAAAAAGCAAACTTCACACAGACTGAAGGCTGGAATTGAACCAGGATCCCTAGCATGTGAGGCGGTAGTGCTAACCACTGTGCCACCATGCCACCCTGTGGGGGGAATGGTTATGGATAGCAGAGTATTAGATGGTGTCAGATTTACAGAGGGTAGATTGTGGGAAGCCAGCCAGGATTGTGCAGTAATAGTCAAGTCTAGAGATGACAAGGATGCGAATGAACATTTCAGTACAGATGAGTTAAAGCAAGGATTGAGCTGGGTGATATTATGGAGGTGGGAAGAGGTGGTTTTACGTCTGTATGGAGTCTACACATTCTCCCCGTATCTGCGCGGATTTCACCCAGGTGTTCCGGTTTCCTCCCTCACTTCGAAAGAAACGCTGGTTAGGTGTGTTGACCAAACTAAATTCTCCCTCAGTGTACCCGAAAAGGTGCCAGAGTGTGGCGACTAGGGGATTTTCACAGTAACTTCATTGCGGTGTTAATGTAAATCTACTTGTGACACTAATAAATAAACTTTTAATTTCTTAGTGATGGTTTGGATATATGATTGGGGACAGGTCTCAAAATCTGATATGACACTGGGGTTGCAGACAGTCTGGTTCAACCTCAGAGAGTGTAGGTTGACTAGGGAAGAGAGTTTGCAGTAGAAAGGAAACATTTCAGTCTCCCCAATATTTAGTTGAGGAAATTCCTCCGCATCTAATATAGAAATTAGTGGCACGGTGGTTAGCACTGCTGCCTTACAGCGCCAGGGACCCTGATTCAATTCCGGTCTCAGGTCACTGTCTCTGCGGAGTCTGCACATTCTCCTTGTGTCTGCGTGGGTTTCCTCCAGGCGCTCTGGTTTCCTCCCACAGTCCAAAGATGTGCAGGTTAAGTAGACTGGTCATGCTAAATTGACCTTGACATCAGGGGATTAGCTAGGGTAAATACATGTGGTTACGGGAATAGGGCCTGGGTGGGGTTGTGGTCGGTGCAGACTCAATGGGCCAAATGGCCTCCTTCTGCACTGTAGGGATTTTATGATTCTCTTTGCAATCTGGACAAGTTGCAGACAGTGGTGGGGTGGAAAGTAGGTGCTGGTGAGTTGGAGCTGGGTGTTTTTCGTGAACATGTAGAAATTGATGCTGTGTTTTCAAATGATGTCATTGAGGGGCAACATGTAAATACAGGCATCACAGTGGCGCAGTGGTTAGCACTGCTGCTTCACAGTGCCAGGGACCCAGGTTCAATTTCGGCCTTGGGTCATTGTCTGTGCGGAGTCTGCACATTCTCCCCATGTCTGCGTGAGTTTCCTCTGGGTGCTCCAATTTCCTCCTACACTCTGAAGATATGCCGGTTAGATAGATTGGTCATGCTAAATTCCCCCTAAATATCCCTGGACTTGTAGGTTAGGGAGATTTGCTATGGTAGATATAAGGGGGTTATGGGGGTAGGATGGGGGAAGGACCTGGATAAGAATCGCCTTGTCAGCACTAAACAAAAAGAATACAAACACGAGGAGGCCCACAATAGATCCTTGGGAAGTGACAGTGCAGAAAGGGGAAGAGAAGCTATTATAGGTGATTGCTTATTCTTAGATAGATGAGAATGAATGTAGGTCAGTGCAGTCCCACTCAGCTGGACAACATTGGAGGGACACTAAACAGAATGATGTGCCCAGCTGTGTCTCAGGGTGGAGACAGGCTGAGGCAAATGAGAAGAGGCAGTTTGTCACTGCCACATAAGGTGCCATTTGTCCATTTCATTAGAGCTGTTCAGTGCTGTGCCTGATAGCAGTGACTCAAACATCAGAGTTCCCGAAAAGATGGGCACAGATTTGGGAGGCAGTAGGATGATCAAAAATCTCCAGAGGAGAAAGAGAGGTTGGAGATAGGGAGGGGCTAAGGGTGAGAAAGGGTATGTCATGTATATCATACATATATAGTGTTGCTAGCCCACTGCCTCCCTGTCCAACCTGGAGCTGGCACAGCGAATAGACTGTGATCGGGTGCTGCACCACCCCTCCCCCCCACCCCCACCTCCACCCAAACCCCCACCCCGCCTCCCCATTCCTCATCACCATCACATTGAAATGAATAATTAATGGTTAATTAGGCTTGTTAGCAAATCTATTGACTGGGATAACCCAATGCCCATTTGGCATATCCTAGCTGAAAAACAACAGATGGGAAGGGGGCATTTCATGCAGGGGTACCCAGTGTGAATTGGGTATCCAGTATGCATTGGGAGTACCCAGTGTGCATTGGGATACCCAATGCACATAGAGGTACCCAGAATTAATTGGGGGTGCCCACTGCGTGTTTGGATAGTCAGTGTGCACCGGGGGCAACACTCCCTCCCAAAGATGCCACCCCACCCCTCCTCCCTTCTTCATCGCCTCCTCTCCAAAAGTACAATCTCCAACCTAGTGTCAGGAGAATTAGTCGGGTAAATATGTGGGGTTATGGGAACAGGATCTGGATGGGATTATGGTCAGGACAGGCTCAATGGGCCAAATGGCCTCCTTCTGCATTGTAAGGATTCTATGATCCCTCCAACCCCAAATGGATCCTCCTTGTCCTAAAAGCCTGAGACTTTCTTTTCTGTAGCAGCCAGTTCTCCATGCTGATCCATTCCCAGTGGCACCCATTACTGCTGACCAGTCGGATTGGTCAACAGCAGCTGAGGGCCGGACCTCCTCCCAGTAAGGAGTGAACGTCCTGCTCTCTGTGTGTCATGGTAGCAGGGTGAGCTGCATTATGGTGTGTTGGTTTAATTTTTTTTTAAGCATCATAGAATCCTACAATGCAGAAAGAGGCCATTCATCCCATCGAGTCTGCACTGGCTCAATCCTACCCAGGCCCTATCCCCATATCCCTAAATATTTTACCCACTAATCCCTCTAACCTATGTATCTCAGGACACTAAGGGACAATTTTAGTATGGCCAATCAACCTAACCCATGCATCTTTGGATTGTGGGAGGAAACCGGAGCACCCAGTGGAAACCCACGCAGACGCAGGGAGAATGTGCAAACTCCACACAGACAGTGGCTGGAGCCAGGAATCGAACCCAGCACCCTGGGAGCTATGAAGCAGCAGTGCTAACCACTGTGTTACCATACCAGATGATTTCCTCCCTCTGTAAAATGCAGCCTGTGATTGTTAGAGATCAGAAAAGGATTCAGAGATATATTTTGCAGGCATTATTTCAATGGTCATGTTTCCCCAGAGCTGCAGCGAGGAGATTCTATTTTGACATTCAGAATGCCAGTATTGTATGAGCTCCTTTGTAAAACCCCGCCTGACGCCAGTGGAGAATTCCGGTCGGCACCCCTTGATTCTTGAGTGGGCCAGGCAGTAAAATTCGAGGAATATGTGGAAAGGGCCTGCATTTTACAAGCACCGCTGCTGGAATTTTACTGTCTCGCCCGCCTGAGACTTGTAAGACCCTGCCTGAGGTAAACAGAAAATGCTGTGCTGCGGGGCAATTCCAGGCAGGCATGCCAGTAAAATATTTCAAAGCCTTTCACAGGTGGGAACGTGGAGCTATAGAAATGCAGGTTGTTGTTGTTGTAATTACTCTTGCAGAGCACTGCCTGTTGCTATGTCGGTAAACAGCAACCAGCTGCACAAAGCAAAGTCCCACAAGCAGCGAAATGAATGGTCAGTTAATCCGCTTTTAGTAAGAGAAATTGAGCACAAACTCCCTCCTCTTATTCAGGTCTCGTCATTGGGTCTTTTACATCTACCTGACGCGTCAGGTTGGATCTCGGTTTAACATAATATCTGAAATGCAACACTCCCTGAGAAAATACTGAGGTCCGGGGTGGAGCTCAAACTTAGGAGTGCTGCGGTGGCACAGTGGTTAGCACAGCTACCTGACAGCGCCAAGGATCCGGTTTCAATTCTAGTCACGGGTCACTGTCTGTGTGGTGTTTGTACATTTCCCTTGTGCCTGTCTGGGTTTCCTCCGGGTGCTCCGGTTTCCTCCCACAGTCCAATGATGTGCAGATGAGGTGTTTTGGCCATGTTACATTGCCCCTTAATGCCAGAGGCTTAGCAGGCTAAATAGATGGGGTTATGGGGATAGGGTCTGGATGGAGTTGTTGTCAGTGCAGGTTCAATGGCCAGAATGGACTCCTTCTGCACTGCAGAGATTCTAGGATCCTTCTAACATTGAACCCTTTGGTTGATAGGCAGAAATAGCCCACACATAACACTTAACACAATGCAATTGATTATAGGTCTGTTATAAGCTGTATACTTCAGGCAGATGTGTATGTTGCGCACTTTTTATTTGCTTGTTAGTTGGCTTTCAAGTGTCAGATTAAATATTTGGTATTTTTTTTCTCAGTAGTAAATATAAAATATATTTTTGAAGTGAATAATTCTATGTAGTGCACCCAGTTTGATGCCCTGCCTTAGGGGACTACAGTAAATCTTGGGTGTGATGTGTTAGACCAGTACCTGGGATCAATGGTGTAACAATTCAGAGGAATGCTTATCCATATTAATATTGGTTTAAAGAAGTAAAAGTTACTGCAGATAATAAAAAGAAGTCACAATGGAGCCATTACAAACATCAGGTCTGCACTATTGAATTCAATATCACGGGTCATTTTCCTAATTGCCCCTCAAATACCCTCTGAATAGGAGCTTACTCTTATTGCTGAATGGGTAATCTTGTGATCTGAAGGCTAGAACACCCTTTTTCTCTTCCTGCACCTCGTGGTGCACTAAGGCAAAATTTCAGCTGTTTTCAGAGCTTGTTATTCCTGGAACAGGTCACTAATCTGTCACTGGGATTCTAGTTTGAGGAGGCACCACTCCACATCAAGCATGGCTCTCCCGCTCTTGCAGCCAGCCATTGGCGTGTTTGGAAGGATTTTACAGGTTGACACTCACCCTATTTGATCTGGTTATGAATGCACCTTCTTTGGCCCTCAATCTCTGGGATGGAACTGGAACCCGGAGCTTGTTTGTCAGAGGTTGGGAGTCTCTCCCACTGGGGTAATGGGTTGAAGGGTGTGGAGAAGGCAGGAAAATGGGGACAAGGAGCATATCGGCCATGATCAAATGGTGGAACGGACTTGAGGGGCCGAATGACCTAATTCTGTTCCTCTATCTTATGAATCAGGAATCAAACCCAGGTCCCTGGTGCTATGAGGCAATATGCTAACCACTGTGCCACCATGTGTGTTCTTAAATCTGGATTTAATATTAGAGTGCAACATATCTGGAAATGCTTGTCTTGTGGTTTTGGGTGCATTTTGTCACGGTTAGGTGTGGAGGTGGGGGATGGTTAGGTTCGTATATCATGTGTTTGGAATGAAACTCTGGCAACCTTTGGGTTGAAGACGGGACTGGCATGCTAATGGGCTTTTGGGACTGACCGTTGAAGCTGCACCCCTTCATCATCAGAGAGAGCAGTAGCTGCAACTATCCTCCTGTGGTACGTTCACCATTGAGAAATTGGGATAATGGAATTCATGTGTACACAGCAAGTGTTCCTTGACAGGGCCTGCGTCCCAGAGGGAGAGGGTAGCTCGATTGACCAGCCCATGAGCAGGGAAGAACATAGAGGACAAGCTGTCGTGCTCAAGTGGCACGGTGGCACAGCGGTTAGAACTGCTGTCTCCCAATGCCTGGGACCCAGGTTCAATTCCGATCGCTGCCTGTGTGGAGTTTGCACGTTGTCACTGTGTCTGCATGGGTTTCGTCCGGGTGCTCCGCTTTCCTCCCACGTCTGAAAGAAAGGCTCAATTCTTCCTCAGTGAACCCGATCAGTGCCAGAGTGTGGTGACTAGGGGGATTTTCACAGTAGCTTCATTGCAGTGTTAATGTAAGCCTACTTGCGACATGAATAAATAAACTTTGCCAAACTTGTGTGGAGTTTGCACGTTCTCTCCGCATCTGCATGGGTTTCTTCTGGGTGCTCCGGTTTCTTCCAAAGATGTGAGAGTTAGTTGGATTGGCCATGCTAAATTGCCCCTTAGTGTCAGGGAAATAGCAAAATGGGGATTACATGGATAGAGTCTAGGTGGGATTGTTGTTGGTGCAGGTTCAATGGGCCAAATGGTCTCCTTCTGCACTGTAGAATTGTATGACTTTGTGAAGTTACACAAAGGAGGCAGGATCAGGTACCAGTATTCTGACATAATTGTGAAGGCTGACCTAATACTCAATAATATGTTAAGGTTGGTCAAAGGAGAACTAACACTGGGATATTTACTCAGGGATTGTGTAATGCATAATGTTGTTTCCTGTTTCATTGAAAGGATTCTAGAATTTAAAAAAGATTCCTCATTGTTAGGATATGAACATGGCTTACATTTATCACCCAAGCCTTAGTTTTCCTTGAGAAGGTGGGGTTGGTCTTTGACCTGTTCAAGAAGTAAGCACCTTCTATATGTTGCCATGTATTGTTATCACTGGTGCATTTATCAGCTCTCCCTTACAGAAGGTTGGAAAAGCATGCACAGTCAGCACAATGGCACAGTGGTTAGTGTCGCAGCCTCACAGCACCAGCGACCCGGGTTCAATTCTGACCTGGGTCACTGTCTGTGTGGAGTTTGCATGTTCTCACTGTATCTGCATGGGTTACCCCCAGCGTTCTGTTTCCCTCCCACAGTCCAAAGGTGTACAGGGGTAGGTGGATTGGCTATGTTAAATTGTCCCTTAGTATCAGGGGGATAAGCAGGGTATGTGAGATTATGGGGATATGCACTGGGTGGGATTGTGGTCAGTGCGTACTCGATGGACCAAATGGCCTCATTCTGCATTGTAGGGATTCTATGTGTGATATGTTCTTTTTTTTAAGACAGTATCTTCAAGATTTCATAACATTTCCAACTGATATACTTCAACCCATTTGCTTTTAAAGATTTAATTTAGAAAGAAATATTTCTGTGGTGTGTTCTGTATCTGTGTTCATTTTAATCTGTAATGTTGACATCATTTGGTATTCAGGCACTGTAGTCAGTAATTATTGTGAATTCATATGTACTTTATTCTCCTCTCGCTGCAGGAATTGGAGCAGATTAGAAACTCAAAAGGTGAGTGTTTGGGTTGAAAGTTGCAATTGACGATATTAGCAGATTATTCAATGCCTGTTATAATTGTAACTGATATCATTGGATAAGTCAAATCCCAGGGTACAACCAGCTCGTAGATCCCAACCTTCATTTTTAATTTTGAAATAGAGTGGTTACTGAATAGAGTGACAACAACTGCTGATGTACTCTTAACAAAAGAATAAAACATTTATTAAACAAGGGAAGATGAACTATAATACGCTATTCCTTCACCCGAACTATACCTTTATAGATATATACAGATTTGTAAGGGTAAAGTTACAAAATCTCTCTTAAACTCTAATGTTCACAATAAGTACACAGTCCATGTAAACCAATAGGCACTCTGATACTAAGTGATAGTGCCACCCAAACAACTTCTAAGGATTTCCTATCTATTCCTCCCCAGATGTTTGTCACACCATCGACCAATTGGTCTCATTGGATCTTTGCCTTTCACACAAAGGTTTCCAATCTCTGCTTTCGAAGACCTCACCCTAAAATCTTGTCCCAAACGACACTTTCCCTGGATGTCTTCACCAAGGATCCACCCCCAGGGTTTCAACCTCTCCATCCAATGTTTCTCTCCCCTGGTTGACACATGCATTCTAGTTTCATCTTCCAGATCAGGATCTATTCGAGATACCTAAACTTAAGCGTCTTCCTTTAGAAATTGCTCCTTGTAGTTCCCTCTCCCAGTAGACTGCTGACAACTTGTTATTGCTTCTGAGACCCAGGACTCACTTGAAGTTAACTGTTACTTTAACTTTAAAGCATGGTGGCGCAGCGGTTAGCACTGCTGCCTCTAACACTAGAGATCAGGGTTCAATTCTAGTTTCGGGTGTCCGTCTGTGTGGGGTCTGCATCTTCACCCCTGTGTCCATCTGAGTTTCCCCTCACAGTCCAAAGATATGCAGGTTCGGTTGATTGGCCATGTTAAATTGTCCCTTAGTGTCAGGGGGATTAGCAGGGTAAATATGTGAAGGTTACAGAGATAGGGCCTGGGTAGGATTGTTGTCAGTGCAGACTCGATGGGCCGAATGGCTTCTTTCTGCACTGTAGGGATTCTATTCCAGCTATCTAGGATTCTTAGACTTATTTTCTTCAGCAACCAGCTGGAGAGAGACTTAAACTGCTCTCTGCCTCTCAAAGCAGCAGAATCATCAACTGAAGCTGCTTTTGCCCTTTGTTGCTGGGCAACAACATGCAGTTTTTCTCTACTTAAGGGTCATAAAACTCATTAAAATGAATTTAAATGTGAGGCTAAAGCTCAAATCTTCTTAAGACAGAGTTGCAGGAATATATTGAGCTTAAACTTATGCCCAAAACACACAGATGCAAATTCCCAAAAACTATGGGTGGGATTTTCCAACCATGTGTGCCCCAAGACCCACCTGAGGCCAATGGACCTTTAAATGGCCCACTAAATTTTCTGTCCCACCCGCTATGATTCCTGAGGCAGGCTGGATGGGAAAATTCTGCCCTACATCTACCTCCTACATGTTAGTGTGAGTTTACCCTCCCATTATATAACGTACAGTGAGATGTGGTAGGGACACCTCCAATCCTGTTTATTTTCCAACATTAATAATAATTGTTCTTAGGGTACCTATTATAAGATACTTTCCACGTGTTCACGAGAAACGCCCAGGTCCGACTCACCAGCACCCAGTTTCCACCCCTCCACTGCCTGCAACCTGTCCAGGCTGCAAATAGAATCATAAAATCCCTACGATGCAGAAAGAGGCCATTCGGCCCATTGAGTGTGTACCAACCACAATCCCACCTAGACCCTTTTCCTATAACCCCACGTATTTACCTGCTAATCTCCCTGACACTAAAGGGCAACTTAACATGGTCAGTCAACCTAACCTGCGCATCTTTGAATTGTGGGAGGGAGCTGGAGCACCTGGAGGAAACCCACACAGACATGGGGAGAATGTGCAAACTCCGCACAGACAGTGACCGAAGCTGGGCATTGAACCTGGGTCCCTGGTGCTGTGAGGCAGCAATGCTAATCACCATGTAAATTACAGAGAGCTCAAAATAGGTAGGTGTTTAGTGACATTAGGCGTTCATCTGTCAGGGTGGAGTGTGTGTAGCAAATGAAGTTCACACAGTCTGTTTTTCCATCTTCCAGGGAACCTTTGAACCAATGGCGGAAATTCCACTCCTGCGGGAGCAGCTGAATCATTATCGGATGTCACCCGAAACAGCGCGGAGTGAACTGGCTGCACTACAGGTCAAATATAAAAGCAGCCAGGCTGAGGTAATTGGGAATCCTGAGGCAGAAAGGGGCTTGTGATTGGGTGTGAGATTTCTATGAAAATTTGGGAAAGTATAAAGTGTAATGATTGATTCTTAAAATCTCTACAGTGCAGGAGGAGGCCATTCGGCCCATCGAGTCTGCACCAACCACAATCCCATCCAGGCCCCATTCCCACAATGCATTTACCTCGGCCAGTCCCTCTGACATCTAGTGGCAATTTAGCATGATCAATCCACTTAACCCGCACATCTTTGGAGTGTGGGAGAAAGCCAGAGCATCCGGAGGAAACCCATGCAGACACAAGGAGAATGTGCAAACTCCACACAGACAGTGACCCAAGGTCGGAATTGAACCTGGGTCTCTGGGTGCTGTGAGGCAGCAGTGCTAATCACATGGCCACCGTGCCATCGCCCAGGTTGTCACAGGTCTTAACCTCTTTTGACCCATTTTGTTTATTGAGTTATATATGTGCTTCCAGGAGTAGAGCATGCTCAAAGGAGATTCACCAGGCTAATGACCTGGGATTACATCCCAGGCCTGGGATGTAAGGACTGTCCTATTAGGAGACAGTAAATAGCCTGGGTTTGTATTTCTTGGAGTTTAGAAAAATGTGAGGTGACCTTATTCAAACATACAAGATCCTGAAGGGTTTAACAGGATAGATGGTGAGATGTTTTCACTAATGAAGGAGTCTCGAAGAGGGGGATATGTCCATAGACCTCAGTTTGAAATGCCTTGCCCTCTATCTTGTAGCTATGTCCCCCTGTTTGAGACTCTCCCATTAGTGAAAACATCTCACCATCTACTCTGTTAAGCCCCATCAGGATTTTATATATGATGAAGTTACTGTGAAAATCACCAAGTCACCACACTCTGGCACCTGCTCGAGTACACTAAGGGAGAATTTAGCACAGCCAATGCACCTAACCAAGCAAATCTTTCAAACTGTGGGAGGAAACCGGAGCACCCGAAGAAAACCCACGCAGACATGGGGAGAACATGCAGACTCCGCATAGACAGTGACCCAAGCCAAGAATCGAACCTGGGTCCTTGGTGCTGCAGCAGTGCTAACCATTGGTGCCACCAGCAATAAAGCACTTTGGAAAAATCCGCAGTTGTGAAATGCGATATATAAATGCAAATTCATCCCTTAAATTGTGCAAAGCCATAATTCTGCAGTGATGGGTAATAATCAGGAGGTCATGACTCCCAGAATTACTTTTAAATTATTCTCTAGACATAGGTTAATGCAATGCAGAGAGCAAACTGATTTAAACTTGATCTTGACTGAAGTAACATGACAATCGTTACTTGACATTTGGTAACAATGTCAAAAGATAAGGTTATTAATTACTATGAATCCTGTAGAAATGTAACAGATTCTCCTGATAGCTTACAGATGTGTGTATGAGACTTGCCTCCCGAGAGGGCTACATCCAGGAGCTAAAGGCAGAAGTCGAAAGCTATAAGGTGGATCATACAAGGCAGCAATCCCTTATTAGTCGCCTGCGAGAAAAGATCCTGGAATCAGAGGAGAAATCTGGGACATTTCTTACTGCAAAGACCGAGGCAGAATTAACCGTACAAGTCTTGGAAAATGAGAGCAAAGAACTCAAACAGAAGAATGCAGAATTAGAGAGCAAACTCAGGTAGGCTCTTCCTCAGTCACCTCATATCCTTGACATTATTCTTTTATCAGTGTAGGCATTAACACTGCAATGAAGTTACTGTGAAAATCCCTTTGTCGCCGCACTCCTAGTGCCTGTTCAGGTACACCGAGGGAGAATTTAGCACGGCCAATGCACCCGACCAGCACGCCTTTTGGACTGTGGGAGGAAACCAGAGCATCTGAAGGAAACCCACACAGACATGGGGATAACATGCACATTCTACACAGACAGTGACCCTAGCCAGGAATTGAACCCGGGTTCTTGGCGCTGTGAGACAGTTGTGTTAACCACTATGCCACCGTGTCGCTTTCCAAGCTTTCTCCAGCAAGGCCTCCAGTACCATGTCCAAAAACCTGGGAATCCACCATCTCCCGTGTTGTGCCATTATTCCATGATTTTCCATGTAGGAGGGCTACCTCGCCTATTGTCTTGCCACCTTTTACACCCACTTAGGAAACAGATAGGGCTTCAGTTTGATTTCTCATCTGAAGGGTGGTGAATGTGTGAAATTCGTTACCACAGAAAGTAGTTGAGGTCAAAACATTGTACGATTTCAAGAAGAAATTAGATATAGCTTTTGGGGCTAAAGGAAAATGGGGAGAATCAAGATCACGACATTGAATTAGATGACCAGCCATGAACATAATGAATGGTGGAGCAGGCTCGAAAGGCCTCTACTTTTGATTTTGGTCAAAGGACCAACACCTCTATTTTTTCAGTAGACTAAGAAAATTTGGCATGTTGCACCAACTTCTACAGATGCAACACAGGAACTATTCCTTCTGTATTGTATCACAGCTTGGTATGGCTCCTGCTATGTCCAAGACTGTAAGAAACTACAAAGGCTTGTGAAAGGTAGCCCAGTCCATCGCTCAAACCAGCACCTGCCCCAGCTACAATGCAACCCCTTTTGAGAGGCGCAGGCTAGCTTTAAGTAATCCAGGCCAACTTTAACTCATTAAAGATACTTTCACATTAAACCCGTTAAAACGCAAGTAACAGCTCCCTGATGGTTTGTGCAGTCACAGTTGGCACCCATTGCTTGCTCCGATCATGGTGATGGGTAGACACTTCGGGATTGGCATGCTGTCTGCATCACCTTGCATAGGTACAGAGTAATCATGGATGGGAGCCAGGCAATTCAAACCCCTTTACATTAGGGGAGAAAGTGTCTTTCTTCATCCTAATTTCAGTACACTTCTTACAAAAAGCACAATAAAAATTTAGAAGAAAACTGAAGGCATTTGATTATGTCAGCTGTACGTTGTCAACACATAGTGTGTATAAACATTAGTAATACATACCTGTGAGACAGTGAGAGAGACAGACATACCCCCACATCTTTCCTCAGCCTATCTTGTTTTATTCGTAAGTTGGACATTGCTGGCTGGCCAACATTTATTGCCCATTTCTTGTTGCCCTTGAGAAGGTGATGGTGAGCTGTTTTCTTAAATCGCTGCAGTCCACGTTAGGGAATGAATTCCTGGATTTTGACCCAGTGACTGCGAAGGAACGGCAATATATTTCCAAGTCAGGACGGTGAGTGGGTTGGAGGGGAACTTGCAGGTGGTGGTGTTCCCATGTATCTGCTGCCCTCGTCCTTCAAATCTTTGTCCACAAAGATGGAAGTGTTCATGGGTTTGGAAGGTGCTGTCTAAGAATGAATTGCTGCACTGCATTTTGTAGATAGTACACACGGCTGCTACTGAGCGTCGCTGGTGGAGAGAGTAGATGTTTATAGATGTGATGCCAATTAAGCGGGCTGCTTTGTGCTGGATGGTGTTAAGCTTCTTGAGTGTTGTCGGAGTTGCACCCATCCAGGCGTGTAGGGATTATATTATCACATTCCTGACTTGTGCCTCATAGATGGTGGACATAGCTTTGGGGAGTCAGAAGGTGAGTTACTCGCCACAGTATTCCTAGCCTCTGACCTGCTCTTGTAGCCACTGTGTTTATGTAGTGAGTTCAGTTGAGTTTCTGGTCAATGGTAACCCCAAGGATGTTGACAGTGGGAGATTCAGTGATGGTGATACCATTGAATATTAAGGCGTGGTGGTTAGACTGGCTCTTATTGGTGATGGCCATTGCCTGGCATTTGTGTGGTGCAAATGATACTTGTCGGCCCAAGCTGGATATTGTCCAGATCTTGTAGCATTTGAACATGGACTGCTTCAGTGCTGAACATTGTGCAGTGCAATCATTGGCGAACATTCCCACTTCGGACCTTATGATGGAGGAAGGTCATTGATTTATTTTTGAGAAAGCAGGTACGTGTTTATGGAGGCTGTGATAGAGGGGTTTGGAATTGGATATAGTGACCGAATGACTTCTCGGGGGAATGAGGTGGGGGGCCTAGGTAGCTCAGTGTGAGCTGAGCGACAGTGCAACAATTGGTTAGGAGACTATTGGGTTTGAGAAGATGGTGAAAAGGGAAAGGAGGAGAGGAGTAAGGTGAATGAATCAGCAATCACCAGAATGATGGGACGGGAAAGAGTACGGGGATGTGATACAAGTGAGGGGAAAGTTAGATGGTGCGAGGATGAGCATGGAATGTCTGAGGGCTGGATTAGCCCTGGAATGCATGACTGGCAAACACAACCTTTTCATGTCACACCATCCACTATATTACACCTCAAAGAACAGAAAAACACAACAATACAAGAGGAAAGCAGAAATTAAAAAAACAGAGAAGAGTAATGGAGAAAGAAACAAAAGAGAAAGACCGAGATAGAACGGGAGAGAGAGGGAGACAAAGAGTGAAAAACCAAGAGAAGACTAAAATGTGAGATCTTATTCTCTGATTTATTGTTTTCCCTGGAAAGATGGAGGCTAAGGGGAGACCTGATAGAAGTCTACAAAATTATGAGAAGCACAGACAGGGTGGACAGTTCAGAAGCTTTTTCCTAGGGTGGAAAACTACAAGACGGCCCAGCTTCAAGGTGAGAAAGAGAAGATTTAGGCGCAACTTGTGAATTATAAATTCCCTTTACTGCAGCAGGAGGCCATTCAGCCCATTGAGTCTGCACAATCTCACCCAAGCCCTTTGCTGTAGCCCCACATATTCACCCTACTCATCCCGTGAAACTAAGGGGCAATTTGGCATAGTCAATTAGCCTAACCCACGCATCTTTGGACTTGTGGGGAAGGTTTTTGACACAGAGGGTGGTGGGTACCTGGAGCAAACTGATAATGGAGGTGGTGGAAGCAGGCACATTAGCAACATTCAAGGTGTATCTTGATAAAGACCTGAATGGGAGGCAAAAAGAGGGATAGTAACCTGCGTATGGGCAATAAATAGTGGGTCTAAATAAGCAGGCTTGGTGAACCTGTTCCTGCACCCGCCCCATGTTGTTCTTTGCCTTATCTTAAAAACCACTAGAACTACAGATATTGCAGTTACCTATTATAAAAAGAAAATATATGGGTACATATGAGATCTAGATGTAGCTGATATGTAATCAGTCAAATTATCAATTACGTTAGTGTCATATATTTAGACATGAAATTTAAGAAATCAAAGACTTGATTTACAAACCTTAACTCAAAGTGTTGTCTAATGTTCACTTGTCAGGAAATATCTAACAGAGTGGAATGACAGCAAGCAGGAAGACACGAGGAGACTGAAAGAACAGGACGAATTTTTGGAGAAGTTGGCCAGTGCCATGAACGCCGACTCCCGAGGGACTGAACTTCATCTGGATTTGCTGGTTTCACAGGTATCTCAATCAGGCTTAATGCAAAGGGGTTAATAATCCAGGTAATGGTTAACCAGACTACCTCATGGGCCAACCTTTATATCCTGTCCAGGAGGTTAGAGTCATAGAGGTTTACAGCATGGAAACAGGCTCTTCGGCCCAACTTGTCCGTGCTGCTCTTTTTTTAACGACTAAGCTAGTTCCAATTACCTGCATTTGGCCCACATCCCTCTATAGCCATCGCACTCATGTAACTTCTAAATGCTTTTTAAAAGACAAAATTGTACCCAGCCCTACTACTAACTCTGGCAGCTTCTTCCAGACACTCACCATCCTCTGCGAAAAAATTGTCCTTCTGGACACATTTGTATCTCTCCCCTCTCACCTTAAACCTACACCCTCTAATTTTTAACTCCCTTATCTTTGGGAAAAGATATTGACTATCTGTGCCCCTTGTCTATGCCCCTCATTATTTTATAGACCTCAGTAAGATCATCCCTCAGCCTCCTAATGTGCAGAGTAAAAAGCCACAATCTATCCAGCCTCTCTTTATAATTCAAACTGTCAAGTTCTGGTCGCATCCTAGTAAATCTTTTCTGCAAGAAAGCTTTGCGTTGATGCAATGCTTTTCATGAGCACTGGATGGCGCAAAGTGATTACAACCAATGAAATACTTTTGAAAGTGTTGTCCATGTAGAACAAGCAAAATATGCATTGCAAGCTGCTCCCTCACCACTTGGTGTTAAAAATTACGTCTAGGGATTCCCCAGTCAGTCAGAGGGTAGATGGGTGGAGGCATCAGTGAAAGAAAATCCTACATATGCAATGTGCACTACAGTGAGAAGCTATCATGGGTTATAGAGCCTTTACTGTTAGGCTTGGGAAGGCCTCTCAGCAAATGGATGGCACGGTGGCACAGTGGTTAGCACTGCTGCCTCACAACATCAGGGACTCGGGTTCGATTCCCGGCTCGCTCACTGTCTGTGTGGAGTTTGCATGTTCTCCCTGCGTCTATGCAGATTTCCTCTGGGTGCTCCAGTTTCATCCCACAGTCTAAAGCTGTGTGGATTAGATAGATTGTTCATGCTAAATTGCCCCTTAGTGTCAGGGGGACTAGCTAGGATAAATGCATGGGATTGTAGGAATAGGGCTTGGGTGGAATTGTGGTCGGTGCAGATGTGATGGGCTGAATGACCTCCTGTACTATAGGAATTCTATGATTCTAACTCCCAGGGAGTGCAGATAACTTCCTGCTCGCATGGTAAAGCATCTTTTAGATGTGACGCAAAATCCTGACCAGCTGAAATCTACAGGCGCATTTTCTGAAACAATAGCTCTCTGGCCTCGTATGCCCCTCTTCTCTATGCTGGGGAGGATGGAGAATTCAGCACTCAGCCAGATTTCCATCCACTGCACCAGAGAATCCCAGCAACGGGCAAGATGGGAGAATTTCGGCCAACATATTTCTTGAGCCCGGCCCAAACCGCTCCTTAAATTTATCACTGTTACGAAGCCAGTTTCTGCTGCTCGATGTGCTTTCTTCCTTAGGTTGGCGAGGTGTACAAGGAGAACAGCAGGAAAGCTGTCCAGATTCAGAGCCTGGAGGAGACTATCAATGCCCAGGATGTGGAATCCAAGGCCAGTCGGGAAACGATCATGAGACTGGTTTCTGAGTTGGGAAGGGAACAGAAAGCTGTCTCTTCCTATGTGCAGGAACTGGACACTGTCCATAAGGTAAGAAAAAAGATGACAGTGACGTGCTCTTCAAACCAAATAATAAGAGATTTATTAAACCTTAATTAGAAAACGATGTTGATGAGTGAAATGTAAGAATGAAGGGGTTGACTGGGGTGTTCAGAGGGTTTTTGATCTTAGTCATTTATTTACAAGCGGCTTAAACACTTCTGCCTCCACCATCACCCCTGGTAACCCATTCTAGACTGCTACCACTCTCTATGTAAAAACACTTGCCCTTACATCTTTGAACTGCCCCACCCCCCCTCTCATCTTAAATGCATGTCCCCTAGTATTAGACATTTCAATTCTGGGAAGAAGATTCTGACTGTCCACCCTATCTATGCCTCTCATAATTTTATAGATTTCTATCTGGTCCCCCCTCAGCCTCCGCTGCTCCAGAGAAAAACAACCCTAGTTTGTCCAGAGAAGAAAATGCTGGAAAATGTCAGCAGGTCTGGCAGCATCTATAAGGAGAGAAAAGAGCTGACATTTCGAATCTAGGCGATCCTTTGACAAAGCTTTGACAAAGGGTCATCAGGACTCGAAATGTTAGCTCTTTTCTCTCCTTACAGATGCTGCCAGACCTGCTGAGATTTTCCAGCACTTTTTCTCTTTTAGTTTCATATTCTAGCATCTGCGTTCTGAAAGATGTGCTGGTTAGATGCATTGACCGGAATGGGTGCCAGAGTGTGGTGAATTTCACAGTAACTTCATTGCAGTGCTAATGTAAGCTGTACTTGTGACGAATAAATTAACTTTTAATTTTCTTTTATGTAGTTTGTCTAGCCTCTCCTTATAGCTCATACCCTCTAATCCATCCTGGTAAACTTCTTCTGCACCCTCTCCAAAGCCTCCACATCCTTCCTGTAATGTGGCAGCAGCAATTGAACGCAATACTCTAAGTGTGGCCTAACCAAAGGTTTGTAAAGCTGCAACATGACATCCTGACTCTTGTACTCAAAGTTTTAAAACCAGAGATGACCAAAAAATAATAAAGAGGGAGAAGATAAACTATGAGGGTCAACAAGTGGAATGAAAACAGACAGTAAGAGCTTCTTTAAATTTATAAAAAGGACTAGAGAGGCCAAAGTGAACATAGACCCCTTAGAGAATGAGACTGGGGAAATAATAATGGGGAATCAGGAAATGGCAGAGGAGCTAAATAAATATTTTGCGTCAGTCTTCATGGTAGAAGATACTAACAAAATTCCAAAAAGACTAATTGAGTAGGGGAGGAAATGACTACAATATCTATCACTAGAGAAACAGTACTAGGCATACTAATGGGGCTAAAGGCCAATAAATTCCCTGATGGGTTGCTTCCTAGGATTTTAAAAGAAAAAGCTACAGTGATATTGGATGCATTGGTATTGATTTTCCTGAAATCATTAAATTCCAGAAAAGTCCCAAAGGATTGGAAAACTGTTGATGTCACACTCTTATTTAAAAAGGAAGGGAGACAAAAATTGGTAATTATAGGCCAGTTAACTTAACATTTATTGTTGAGAAAATGTTAGATTCCAACATGAAGGATGTAATTGCAGAGTATTTAGAAATACGTAACATAATCAAGGATGGCTTCATGAAAGTGAAATTGTACCTCACAAATCTATTAGAATTCTTTGAGGTGGCAGTGAGCGGGATAAATAAAAGGGAACCAGTAGATGTAATATACTTGGATTTCAAAAAAGCATTCATTAAGGCACTGATGTTTAATAAGATAAGAGCCCAAGGTGTTGGGCACGTACAGTGGATTGGCAAATTAATAGAAGACATAGAGTGGGATATTCTGGTTGCACTCACCCCCATGGTTGGAAATTCCCTCCCGAGGTCAACAGACCTTTGCGTGGTTCGCCAAATTTTTTGTCCTGCCTGCTCTGATTCCCGTGGTGAGAAGAACAAGAAAGCTCCACCCCAGAGGGACATTTTCAGGATCGCACCCTGTAACTAGTGGAGTGCCACAGCGATAAGATCGGGCTACAATTATTTATAATATATATTAACAAGTGGGATGAGGGAAGTGAATGTACAATTATCAAGTTTGCAGATGGCACAAAAATAAGTGGGAAAGCAAGTGGTGAGGATGACACAGGGAGGGATCTACCAGCTGTGCTCACCCCAAAACCGGAAAATCCTGCCTGAGGTCGACAGACCTGTGCCCCCAGGAATCGTAGTGGGCAGGATGGGAACATTCTGGCGACAAAGAGTCTAAAGAAGGATAGAGATAGGTTAAGTGAGCAGCCAAAAGGTTGGCAGGTGGAATATAATGTAGGAAAATGTGAAGTTATGCAATTTGGTAGGAAGAATAAAGGGAATGAATGTAATTTAAATGGAGAGACACTGCAGAAAGCTTCAGCACAGAGGAATCTGGGGGCCCTTGTGCATAAATCCCAAAAGGTTAGCATCCAAGTTCAGCAGGTTACAGGGAAAGCTAATAGAATATTTGTCTGTATTTCAAAGGGACTGCGATATAAACACAGGGAGGTCTTGTTAAAATTTTACAAGGCACTAGTTAGATCACACCTGGAATACTGTGAGCTGTTTGGGTCCCTTTAATTAAGGAAAGATATATTGGTATTGGAGGCAGGTCAGAGAAGGTTCACTAGGTTAATCCTGGGTGTGAAGTGATTTTCTTATGAGGAGAGATTGAGTAGATTGGGCCTGTACTCATTGGAGTTTAGAAGAATGAGAGGCAACCGTATTGAGACCTATAGGATTCCCGGGGGGGTTTGATAGGGTAGACGGTGAGGTAAATGCTCCCCTTGTGGGAGGATCTAGGACCAGAGGGCATCAACTCTGAGTAAAATGTCATCCACTTAGAAGAATTTCTTCTTTGAGGGGAGTGAAACTGTGGAATTCTTTATTGCAGAGGGTGGGTAGAAGCTGGGTCTTTAAGTAAAGTTGAGAGAGACAGATTTGTAATCAGTAAGGAAATCAAGGATTTTGGGGATCTGGCAGGAAAGTAGAGCTGAGGATTATCCAGTCAAATCAGTCATGATCTCATTGGATGGCAGAGCAGACTCAATGGACCTACTTCTGCTCCTACATCTTAGAATAAAGATCAGTACAGCACAGGAACTGGCCCTTTGGCCCTCCAAGCCTGCACTGATCACATTGCCCTATCTAGACCTATATATCCCCTCGATTTCCCATCTGTTCATGTGCCTATCCAGATAAGTCTGAAATATCGCTACCCTATCAACCACCTCAATTAGCAGTGCTTTCCAGGCCCCCACAACCCTCCGTGTACAAAAGCTTGCCCCGCACATCTTCATTGAACTTTTCCCTCCTTACTTTGAACCTGTGTCCCCTTGTAATTGTCATTCCTGCCCTGGGAAAAAACTCCCAACTGTTCACTCTATCTGTACCTCTATCAGATAGCTCTTTAGCCTCTGTCTTTCCAGGAAGGACAATCCCAGTTTATTCAATCTCTCTTCATAGTTAATACCCTCTACACCAGGCAACATCCTGGTAAACCTTTTCTGCATTCTCTCCAAAACCTCCACATCCTTCTGATAGTGTGGTGACTAGAATTGGACACAGTATTCCAAATTTGGCCTAACCAACATTTTATATATCTTCTGGTTATATTGTCTCCTGATTGCCCTCTCTCACTTTATTTTTAATCATCTTTTTACACTCTAACCCCTACTTGTTTCTTGGCCATTTCTGTCCTGTCTTAGATTAGCCTGTTCAATGATCTCCTTTCCTGTTTCATTTACACTTAGCCTTGTTTCATTTCTTAAAGTTTATTTATTAGTCACAAGTAAGGCTTACATTAACACTGCAACAAAATTACTCTGAAATTCCCATGTACGCCACACTCCGGTGCCTGTTCGGGTACACTGAAGGGGAATTTAGCATGGCTAATGCATCCAACCAGCGCATCTTTCAGAATGTGGGAGGAAACTGGAGCACTGGGAGGAAACCCACGCAGACATGGGGAGAACGTGCAAACTCCACAAAGACACTGACCCAAGTCGGGGATCGAACCCAGGTCTGTGCCGCTGTGAGACAGCAGTGCTAATCACTGTGCTACTGTGCCACCTACTTCTAGAGATCTTGTAGATTCCTACTTTACTAATTCAAAGCCTTTTCCCTATGGATCTCGCCATTAGGGCATTGGTCGCACTCCAGTTATTGGAGTCCCTCCCACTGGTATTCCTCCTTCCTACATCTCAAACATCCTCAAAGCTTTCCCAATGATTGTCTCCGTTCCCCATTCAGATTCGAAGCTCCTCGTTGCTGTGTGTGTATTTGATTTTCTCTTTTTTAACAACCTCTCAGGAATTAGACAACGCACTGAATGCTAAACACCACCTGGAAAGAGAAAACAGGATGCTACACGACAGGTTGGATTCAATGCAAAGGGTCTTGGAAGCCAAGAAGTTGGAGACCGGGAGCTGGGAACAGCGTTCCAAAGAGCTGGATCGGAACTTACAGACCAGTGTGTGCGAGGCCAAGGCCACTCATGGTCAACTGGAAGCATTCAAGCATCAACTGGCGTTGCTGCTCAGCAAAGAGGATGTAGTCATCCAACCTGTTGAAGATGCTATCAAAGGAAGGATCTGTGAAATTTCAAGCAGTGAGAAAAGTAGCAGAAAGGTAAGTGGTGTCTCTCCGCATGATATCGGGGGCCGGATGGTGAAAAGTGCAGTGGGGAGAATGTGCCTAGCAATTGGGACAGGGGTAGGGTGGGCTAGTGACATCACTCCGTCTCCCCCCACCCCCCACCTCAGTATATCTGCGCTAAAACCCTCACCTAGGCCCCAGACCCAGCCGTTTCAGCGCACTCCTCATTGACCTCTCCCCTTTCACCCTCATCCAAAACTCTCCCAATTTTACATCTTATTCATCCATCAGCCTTACAATCCTAGCAGCTCAAATTCATTCTCAACCTCGCGTTCCTAACCCCTCTTTGGTGGCACAGTGGTTAACACTGCTGCCTAGTACACTGCCAGGGGCCGAGGTTCGATTCCCAGCTTGGGTCACTGGTTGTGAAGAGTTTGCATGTTTTCCCTGTGTCTGCATGGGTTTCCTCCAGATGCTCCGGTTTCCTTCCACAGTCTGAAAGATGTGTTGGTTAGGTGAATTGACCCAAACAGGCGCCAGACTGTGGTGACTAGGGGAAATTTCACAGTAACTTCATTGCAGTGTTAATGTAAACCTACTTATGATACTAATAAATAAATTTTAAACAATGGGGAAATAGTGCAAAGTACTGATTCCATATTTGTTGCAATGGAGACATTCTGTCACCAGGTGGCGTCATTGCCATTCAGTCAGGGTTGCAGACATGCCTGTTAAGTATATCCTCTGGAAGTTTGGCTCAAAATAGAGCATGCTTGATTTTTATGAATTAGTTGCAGAGTTTAAAAAGATTTGAGTGCTGGGTGAACAAAAGTCATGAATAATCCTTAGAATAGAATCCCCACAATGCAGAAGGAGGCCATTTGGCTCATCGAGTCTGCACCAACTACAGTCCTACCCAGGGACTCCACTTATTTATGCTGCTAGTCTCTTCCCTGACGTTAAGGGTCAATTTAGCGCAGCCCCAATCCACCTAAGCTGCATATCTTTGGAGCGTGGGAGGAAACTGCAGCACCCAGAGAAAACCCATATAGACACGAGGACAATGTGCAAACTCCACACGGACCATGGGACTTGAACCCGGGTCCTTGGCATTGGGAGGCAGTAGTGCTAACCACTGTGCCACCATGCCGCCAATCCTGGATTTATAATCTCCGGATAATAATCCAAATTAACCACTGGAACTTGTTTAGATTTGAGGCAGAGGTTTTAAAACTGCTACTCTGAGAGTTCCATCATTTGATTCCTGTCCCTCAATCAGCAAGTTTCTCCACTTTGTATTAATATTATCAGCTCTGCCCCAATGAATGTATTCCTGTCAACTTAACTCTTGTATTTGGGTAATTTACCCCCCTTCCCCTTTTTCAAAAGAAAGGGGCTCAGTCAATGTTTGCAGGGGTCCCCAGGACTTAGCCAGAAATAAAGAGCTTCAAACAAAATACTGCGGATGCTGGAATCTGAAACAAAGATAAAAAATGCTAGAAAATCTCAGCAGGTCTGACAGCATCTGTGGAGAGAGAATAGAGCCAACATTTTAAGTCTAGATAACCCTTCGTCAGATCTATTCTCCCTCCACGGGTGCTGTCAGACCTGCTGAGATTTTCCAGCATTTGCTGTTTTTAAGTAAAAAAAAATCTCCTGAATTTGTCGTCAGAGATTACCTCTTACATTTATGGCCCTTGTTATCCCAAATCTGTGTAAGTCTAATTCTCTTCCTGGACTTAGTGTGCACTAGGGCACCCTGTTTCCATAGTTAGTAATCCCTGGAACAGGTCAGGAGTCTCTCGCCAGAACCTCTTGTTTGAGGGAGCGCTATTGCACATCAAGCATGGCTGATCAGGAGTCTCGCTGCTCTTATCACCAGCCATTGGCACGTCGGAAGAATTTGGCAGGTTGACACACTCGCCCTATTTGGCCGCGTTATGAACTTGACTCTCCTTGGCCATCAAGACCTAGGATGGGCCTCGAAACCGGAGCTTCTGGCACAGAGCAGGGACGCTACACACTGCACCCATAAGACCTCCAATCTATGTAAACATTTCTATGTTTGCTGTATCGCTCCTCCTCACAATGTTAAAGATCTCTATCAGGTCACTTGGGGCGGCAGGTGGCACAGTAACACTGCTGCCTCACTCTGTCGGATGCCGGTTCAAATCCTGCCTTAGGTCACTGCCTGTGTGGAGTTTGCACCTCCTCCCCGTGTCTGCGTGGGTTTTCTCCGGGTGCTGCGATTTCCTCCCACAATCCAAAGGATGTGCCGGTTAGATGCATTGGCCATGCTAAATTCTCTTTCAGTGTCCCCAAACAAGTGCTGGAGTGCGGCAACTAGGACATTTTCACAGTAACTTCATTGCAGTGTTAATGTAAGTCTACTTGTGACACTAATAAATAAACTTCAAACTTTAAAAAACCTCTCAGCCTTCTTTTTCCCAGGGGAAAGTGCTTTTCCCTGTTATATATAACGGGTGGGATTTCATGATCTCACTCGCCCGAAACCATAAAACCCCACCTGAGGTCAACAGACCTTCCCATGGTCCGTGCCTTGCCCGCTCCGATTCCTGTGATGGACGGGAGGGTAAAATTCCGGCCAACCTCTCAGTTCTGACATGATCCTTTCTGGATTATTTTATGCTAACCCGCTTGTTTCAGAGGTTACTGTGACCAATTCACTTTTTGTTTATGGTGATAAAAGGACAAAGGAAACACTAAGAAAGCTCATTGGCGTACAATGCCTGGAACGCTGTAAATGTGACTGGAGGAATTGGTTCCTGTTTGCGTTCTGATGGAGCGATTGCATTAAACCTCCAAACAATGGTGTTATTATTGGGAGATTCTGCTTTGACTGACGAGCCTTGATCCAAATCAAGGGAAAGCTTTGCGCGTCATGCTTGAATGGGTACCTGCGGTGGAATGTGCTGTTTAGCTGTACGACACCAGACCAGCCAGTGTTCCCCACAACCACCCCCAACACGCCTTCAAAGTAGGGAGGAATTGAGAGTGGATTATGGATCTGCTTGATTACTTCACAATTCCCTGAGTGAACAAAGTACAGATTGGGGTGGGGGTGTGTGTGAGTGTAAGTCTGAGTGTGTGTGTGAGTGTGTATGTGTGTGTGTGAGTGTGAGTGTCTGAGTATCAATGTGTGTGTGTGTGTGTGAGTGTGCGTGTTTGTGAGTGTATGTGTGTGAGTGTGAATGAGTCTGAGTGTATGTGTGAGTATATGTGTGTGTGTGTCAATGCGTGTGAGCGTGTGTGTGTTTAATGCGTGTGAATTGAGAGTGGATTATGGATCTGCTTGATTACTTCACAATTCCCTGAGTGAACAAAGTACAGATTGGGGTGGAGGTGTGTGTGTGTGTGAGTGTGTGTGTGTGTGTGTGTGAGTATATGTGCGTGTGTGGGTATGTGAGAGAGAGAGTGGGTGTCTGGATGTGAGTGTGTGAGTCTGAGTGTGTGTGTGAGTGAGTGTGTGTGTGTGAGAATGTGTGTGTGTATGTGAGAGAGTGTGTGTGTGTCTGGGTGTGAGTATGTGAGTCTGAGTGTGTGTGTGAGTATGTGTGAATGAGTATATGTGTGTGTGTGGGTGTGGGTGTGAGAGTGTAAGTGTGTGAGTGTGTGTGTGTGTCATAGAGTCATACATAGAGTCAAAGAGGTTTACAGCATGGAAACCGACCTTTCAGCTCAACTTGTTCATGCTGCCCTTTTTTTAAACCCCAAAGCTAATCCCAATTGCCTGCATTTGGTCCATATCCCTCCATACCCATCATACCCATGTAACAAATGCTTTTTAAAAGACAAAATTGTACCTGCCTCTACTACTGCCTCTGGCAACTTGTTCTAGACACTCACCACTCTCTGTGTGAAAATGCCCCTCTGGACACTTTTGTATCTCTCCCCTCTCACCCTATGGCCTCTGGTTTTAGACTCCTTTACCTTTGGGAAAAGAAATTGATTATCTAGCTGATCTATGCCCCTCATTATTTTATACACCTCTATAAGGTCAACCCTGAGCCTCCTCAATTCCAGAGAAAAAAGGCCCAGTTTATCCAGCCTCTGCTTATAATTCCAAACCATCAAGTCCCGATAACATCCTAGTAAATCTTTTCTGCACTCTTTCTAGTTTAGTAATATCCTTCCTATAATAGGGTGACCAGAACTGTACACAGTATTCCAAGTGTGGCCTTACCAATGTCCTGTACAACTTCAACAGAATGTCCCAACTCCTGTATTCAATGTTCTGATCGATGAGACCAAGCATGCCGAATGCCTTCTTCACCACTCTGTCCACCAGTGATTCCGCTTTCAAGGAGCTATGAACATGTACCCCTAGATCTCTTTGTCTGTAATTCTCCCCAGTGCCTTTCCATTAACTGAGTAAATCCTGCCTTCGTTCAAGTTACCAAAATGCATCACCTTGGATTTATCGAAATTAAAGTCCATCTATCATTCATCAGCCCACTGACCCATTTGATCAAGATCTCATTGCAACCAGAGTTAACATTCTTTACTATCCACTATGCCACCAATCTTGGTATCATCTGCGAACTTACTAATCATGCCTCCTATATTCTCATCCAAATCATTAATATAAATGACAAATAACGTTGGACCCAGCACTGACCCCTGAGGCACGCCGCTGGTCACAGGCCTCCAGTTTGAAAAAAACTCTCTACGACCACCCTCTGACTTCAATCAAAAAGCCAATTTTGTATCCATTTAGCTACCTCGCCCTAGAACCTGCGAGATTTAACCTTATGCAAAAACTTACCATGCAGTACTTTGTCCAAGGCCTTGCTAAAGTCTATGTAGACAACATCAACTGCACTGCCTTCAACTACCTTCTTACCCCTTCAAAAAACTCAATCAAATTTGTGAGATGTGTGTGTGTGTGTGAGCCACCTTCTTGAACTGCTGTAGTCCATGTGGTGTAGGTACACCCACAGTGCCATTTGGGAGGGACTAGGGACCCAGCGACTGCGAAGGAATGATGCTATATTTCCAAGTCAGGATGTTGTGTGGCTCGGAGGGGAAACCGCAGGTGATGGTGCTCCCATGTGTCTGCTGCCCTTGCTCTTCTAGGTGGCAGTGGTTACAGGTTTGAAAAGTGCTATTGGAGAGTCTTGCTGAGTTGCTTCAGTGTATCTTGGAGATGGTATACACTGTTGCCACTGTGCGTCATTGATGGACAGATTGAATGTTTGTGGATGGGGTCCCAATTAAGTGGGCTGCTTTGTCCTAGATGGCGTTGAGCTTCTTGAGTGTTATCCAGGCAAGTGGGGAGTATTCCGTCACACTCCTGACTTGTGCCTTGTAGATGATGGACAGGTTTTGGGGAGTTGGGAAGTGAGTTACTCTCCACAGTGCGGGATGCTGCATTGTTTTGTTGACATATTGAAGCAAAGCTCCGTCTCACATCTCAAATTGAAGTAAAAGATCCCGTGGCATTTTTTGGGATGGAGTTTTTTTACAGGACTTGTCTGTTAAAGAAAAGTGTGTAGTCTTTTGTATGTTAATAGCAAGTTTTTATTACCTACGTATTTGCAACTATTTATAAATATATAATAGAGTCCAGCAAGGTGAAATCTCCATCCTGGGGCTTAACTGCCTGGCCAATGTCATATTGACCCCACGTCTAGGTCTCATGTCATTGTGTGGGCGTTTCTCTATTCAGCCCCACGTTAACCCTGTAAGTGCCAGAACCGTCTACTGCAGCACTGGCCATAGAACAGCAGGAGGTTCTCCTTGAGATCCTGGACAATGTTTAGCCTCAGCCAACATCATTATCAAAGAAACATAAAAACTAGAAGGAGGAGGCCCTTCAGCCCTTCGAGCCTGTTCCACCATTCATTATGATCATGGCTGATCACCAAGTTCCACATCCTGATCCCCCCTTCCCCCCAAATCCCTTAATCCCTTTAGCCCAAGAGCTATATCTAATTTTTTCTTGGAATCACACAACGTTTTGACCTCAACTACATTCCATGATAGCGAATTCCACACATTCAGCATTCTCTGGTTAAAAAAAATTTCTCCTCACCTCAATTCTAAAAAGTTTACCCCTAATCCGCAAACTACGGCCCTCAGTTCTGGACTTTCTCACCATTGGAAACATTCTTTCTGAATCTACCCTGTTTAACCTTGTTAGAATTTTATAACTTTCTGTGAGGTCACTAAAGCAGATGATGTGGTCATGAGTTACCTCATTGCTGTTTGTGGGGGTTTGTTTCTGCTTTATTTGTGTCGGGAATCACAGATTAATATCCATATTCCGCCAACAGTCTAATGGATAGTGCTCGCTAAACCAGACTCGACAGGTAGCCCTGATCACGAAACTTATTAATGGAAATCATGTAGAGTGAATCTTGAAGATTCCCAGTGATGGGCTTGTGTATATTTTCTTTGCATCGTGGGATTGTTCTTGGGGTGAAAGGTTTGTCCAAACACTGGCCTCAACTTCCTGGTCTCGCCCATTGTGGGAATCGTCGCGGATAGGATGGAGAATTTGACGGACAAGCGAAAGATCTGTTGACCGCGGATGGGGGCCTTGGGGAAGGTGGGACCCATTGTCTTGGAGACAGACAATCATTCTAGTTTATGTGGACGATCTCCTTGTATTGGTTGCTCCATTTCCTTCAAGGACTGTACTTTGAAAAGTGCTTCATTGGCTGTGGAACACGGGACATCGTGAGGTTTTAGTTCAGTAATTCGTGGGACATGGGTGTCGCTAGCTGGGCCAGCATTTATCGCCCATCCCTAATTGCCCCAGGGCAGCTGAGAGTCAACAACATGGCTGTAGCTTTGGAGTCACATGTAGGCCAGACCAGGTAAGGAAGGCAGATTTCCTTCCCTAAAGGGCAATAGTGAACTAGATGCTTTTTTTTCAACAGTCCATAACGATTTCATGATCATCAGTAGATTTCTAATTCCAGATTTTTTTAATTGAATTTGAGGTTGTGAAAGGTGCTATATCAATGTAACTAGAACCTAACATAGACGAATAAGTGAGAAGTTTATTAGTCACAAGAAGGCTTCCATTAACACTGCAATGAAGTTACTGTGAAAATCCCCTAGTCGCCACACTCTGAGCTTGTTTGGATGCACTGAGGAAGAATTTAGCACGGCCAATGCATCTAATCAGCACTTCTTTCAGACTGTGGGAAGAAACCCACACAGACACAGGGAGAACAAGCAGACTCTGCACAGACAGTGCCCCAAGCTGGGAATTGAACCCGGGTCCCTGGAGCTGTGAGGCAGCTGTGCTAACCCACTGTGCCACGGTGCTGCCCTATTGGGCATTACTGAATACTCAGTAGGGACACTCCACATTTCTTGCTCAAGTTCTCTTCAGCTCTCCCTCTTGGAGAGACATGTTGCTGCCCTGAGATTATCATTGTGTTTTTAAACGGTGCATCATCCTGATGGCGGGATTTGGGACGGGAGCAGAGCAGTGAGGGGAGTTTCGAGGTTAATGTAAGATTGATTATGTCCAGGAGTTTGTGGAGTGGCAGCAGAGGTTAGGGAACGTGAGGAATAGGAGCAGGCAGTTCACCCCAACCCCCCCCACCCCTGCAACCCCCCCCCGAGGCTGTTCAACAAATCAGTTAGATCAGGGGTTTCCAAACTGGGCTCTGCAGGACTGCTCCAGGGGTCCCGGGATTCCGTGAGGTGAGGGTGGGCAAGGATGAAAAAGTGGGCGAAGGTGGGACTTCACACGGGTGTGGGTGGGTGACACCGCATGAGGATGAGAGGTAGCAGGAGTTTGACTGGGCAAGGGTGAGAGTGTGTGACTGTATGGGTGGGTGCGTGTGTGTGTGAAAATATGTGTGCGTGTGTGTGTGAACGTGTGTGAGCGTATTTGTGAGTGTGAGTGTGTGTGTGTGTGAGAGAGAGTGTGTGTGTGTGTGAGTGCGTGATTGTGAGTGTGTGTGTGTGTGAGAGAGAGTGTGTGTGTGTGAGAGAGTGTGTGTGTGTGTGTGTGTGTGTGTGAGTGTGTGATTGTGAGTGTGTGTGAGTGTATCTGTGTGTGTATGTCAGTGGGTGTGTGTGTGTGTGAGTGGCTAAGGTGTGTGGATGGGTGAGTCAGTGGCGGGGGGGTGTGTCTATGTGTGTGTGTGTAAATGGATGGGTGTGTATGTATGTGTGAGTGGGTGTGTGGGTGAGTATATGGTGGATTTATGAGTATGTACGTATGTGTATGTGAGTGTCTGTGTGTGTATGGGTGTGGATGGGTGTGTATGTATGTGTGTGTGTGTGAGAGCATGTATTTATATGTGAGTGGTTATGTGAATGGGTGGGTATATGTGTGTGTGTGTGGGGGGGGGGGTGTGAGTGTGGGTGCGTGTTTGTGTGTGACTGTGTGTGTGTTGTGTGTGAGTGTGTTTGGATGTGTGGTGTGTGAGTTGAGAGGGTGTGTGACTGTGTGTGTGTGAGATGTGTGGGTGTTTGAGAGGGTGTGTGACTGTTGTGTTGTGTGTGTGTGAGTGTGTTTGGATGTTGGGTGTGTGTGAGAGAGTGTGTGTGTGTGTGTGTGTGTTTGGATGTGTGGGTATTTGAGTGTGTGTGTGTGTGAGTGTGTTTGATGTGTGGGTGTGTGTGAATGTGTGGGTGTTTGAGAGGGTGTGTGACTGTGTGTGTGAATGTGTGTGTGAGTGTGTTTGGATGTGTGGGTGTTTGAGAGGGTGTGTGACTGTGTGTGTGTGAGTGTGTGTGTGTGTGTGGTGAGTGTGTGGATGTGTGTGTGTGAATGTGTGGGTGTTTGAGAGGGTGTGTGAGTGTGTGTGTGAGTGTGTGTGTGAGTGTGTTTGGATGTGTGGTGTTTGAGAGGGTGTGTGACTGTGTGTGTGAGTGTGTGTGAGTGTGTTTGGATGTGTGGGTGTTTGAGAGGGTGTGAGTGTGTGTGAGAGTGTGTGTGTGAGTGTGTGGATGTGTGGGTGTGTTTGAATGTGTGGGTGTTGAGAGGGTGTGTGACTGTGTGTGTGAGTGTGTGTGTGTGTGTTTGGATGTGTGAGTGTGTGTGAATGTGTGGGTGTTTGAGAGGGTGTGTGACTGTGTGTGTGAGTGTGTGTGTGTGTGTTTGGTGTGTGGGTGTGTGGTGTGTGGGGTTTGTGTGTGGACTGTGTGTGACTGTGTGTGTGAGGTGTTTGACTGTGTGTGTGAGTGTGTTTGGATGTGTGGATGTGTGGGTGTGTTTGGATGTGTGGGTGTTTGAGAGGGTGTGTGACTGTGTGTGTGACTGTGTGTGTGAGTGTGTTTGGATGTGTGAGTGTGTTTGGATGTGTGGGTGTGTTTGGATGTGTGGGTGTTTGAGAGGGTGTGTGACTGTGTGTGTGACTGTGTGTGTGAGTGTGTTTGGATGTGTGAGTGTGTTTGGATGTGTGGGTGTTTGAGTGTGTGACTGTGTGTGTGAGTGTGTTTGGATGTGTTTGGATGGGGTGTTTGAGAGGGTGTGTGACTGTGTGTGTGACTGTGTGTGTGAGTGTGTTTGGATGTGTGAGTGTGTTTGGATGTGTGGGTGTGTTTGGATGTGTGGGTGTTTGAGAGGGTGTGTGACTGTGTGTGTGACTGTGTGTGTGAGTGTGTTTGGATGTGTGAGTGTGTTTGGATGTGTGGGTGTTTGAGAGGGTGTGTGACTGTGTGTGTGAGTGTGTTTGGATGTGTGGGTGTGTGAATGTGTGAGTGGGAAAGCAGATACTCTGATTAAAAATAACAAAAAGATAAGACTTGGAAGGTACTTGTTGAAGAACAGAACTTCTTTATTTTATAATAAATGGCTGTATATAAGACAGAAAAATTTTTAAGTTTGGTTTTGTATATTTACACCTATTGCACCTTAATAATCAGCTTTAGTGATTTAATTCTTCGGTATAACGAGAATGTTCCTCAGGGGTTCTGTCAGTACTCTGGGAGGGTTACCTGGCTGGAGAAGTTTGGGAAACTCTGAAAGAGACCACTTCAGAATTATTCCTCCATCCCATTTAACCGAGTTTGCTCATGTCCCTTGAAATCTTTGCCCAACAAAAAATTTTGATGTTGGTCTTGGATATTGAACTCTGTACCTTGTAAGGGAGAGAGTTCTGGATTGTCCCTACCATTTCTGAAATTACTCCCAAATGGATGGAATTTTAATGTGAGGCCCTTTTATTGTCCTGTTCGAGGACCCACTTTAATTCCACCTTCCCTCATATTACTCTAGGCATCTCAGTCCACAGCCTCCAGTCTCCACGAGAATCCAGACTAATCTTTTTTTCCATCTTTAGTTGTAGTGTTAAGAGAATGATATCTGCTTGTGTTTTACTGCTCAAAAGTAAGCAGTGCCTCTGCTGCTAATCATTTTGTTGCCACGTGGTGTTGCTGCAAAGCACTGAGAGACTAATGACATTAGCAAGCACGCGACTAGGCACAGACGCTGGAGATGGACAGCTATCGAGGGGAGTAAAGAGGGAGCGTGAATCATTAGAAAATGAAGGAGAAAAAGGGGAGAATAGAAGGAACACACATACACACACAGCAGTATGATTGTTGCTATGCAATGCAAAGACTGCAAGAGACTGAAATAAGATTATTTATGCATAACTGCCTTCAAATACAAAGTGGAAATAGTAAGAGATTGAAAGGAGAGACAACCTGCTGGTGATCCCACTCTGATGAAGTTAGGGGCCCATGTTCCAAGACTGATATCAGTGCCGCCTGAAGGAAGGTCAATGCAGTGTATTAGATCTGATGTTAAACTAAGGCCCCATCCATCTGCCTGTTCCAGTGAACGTGAAAGATCCCCTCACACCTTCCCTGGCACGAGCATTGCACCGATTTCAAATAAATCCTTCATGGCAATGCCAGCAATTGTAGCCCATCCCTAATTGCCCTTGGACTGAGTTGCTGCCTCAGCCATATCAGGGGGCAGTTAAGAGTTCGAATCCCCCACTGTGCAAAAGAAGGCCATTCGACCCATCGAACCTGCACCGATAACAATCCATCCAGGCTCCATCCCCATAACCCCATATATTTATCCTGCAAGCCTTCCTGATAGGAAGGGACAATTTATCATGGTCAATCCACCTAACCTGCACATCTTTGGAGTGTGGGAGAAAATCAAAGTACCCAAGGTAGCACGGTGGCACAGCGATTAGCACTGCTGCCTCACAGCTCCAGGGGCCTGGATTTGATTCCCGGCTTGGATCACTGTCTGTATGGAGTCTGCATGTTCTCCCCATGTCTGCGTGGGTTGCCTCCAGGTGCTCCAGTTTCTTCCCACAGTCCAAAGATGTGTGGGTTAGGTTGATTGGCCATGCTAACTTGCCCGTTAGTGTCCCATGATGCGTAGGGTTAGAGGGATTAGCGGGGCAAAAATGTGGGGTTATGGGGATAAGGCCTGAGTGGGATTGTTGTTGGTGCAAAATTGATGGGCTGATTGGCCTCCTTTCGCACAGTAGAGTTTCTGTGATTCTGTGAAACCCATGCAGCAGGGAAGAAGCTGTTCTTGAGTTGTTAGTACATGACCTCAGACTTTTGTATCTTTTTCCCAATGGAGGAAGGTATGAGAGAGAATATCTGGGATGAGTGGGATACTTAATTATGCTGGTTGTTTTTCTGAGGCAGCGGGAAGTGTGGACAGAGTCAATGGATGGAAGGATGGTTTGCATGACAGACTGGGCTTCATTCACGACGTTTTGTAGTTCCTTGTGGTCTTGGTCAAAGCAGGAGCGTTTCCAAACTGTGATACGTACGGAAAGAAACTTTCAATGGTGCATCTGTAAAAATTGGTGAGAATTGTAGTGGACATACTGAATTTCTCCCAGAGAAAGCAGTGTTGTTGGTGGACTTTCTTAACTATAACCTCGGAGTGGAGGGACCAGGACAGATTGTTGGTGATCTGAACTCCTAGAAATTTGAAGCTCTTGACTATTTCCACTTCATTTCTGTTGATGTATACAGAGGCATGTTCTCCACTACGTTTCCTGAAGTTGATGACTTTCATTTACTAACATTGAAGGAGAGATTACTGTTGTCACATCAGTTCACCAGATTCTCTATCTTTTTCCTGTACTCTCATCATTGTTTGAGATCCGACTCACTACGGTGGTGTCACCAGTAGACTTGAAAATGGATTTGGAGGAGAATTTGGCCGCTGGGTCATAAGTGCATAAGAAGTATAGTATGGGCACTGGTGTTGAGGATAATTGTGAAGGAGTTGCCTATCCTTATTGATTGTGGCTTGTGGGTTAGGAATTGAGCACATTAAACCCTGCCCGTACGTTGGAAGGAAGGATTCCCAATTTATCTTATATTTGGCGACTATGTCCCACCTTATGCTGAGGCACAGTGGCAGACACACCGTGTACACAGTGTCCCTGCATCTCTTTGAATTGGGAAAGTAGGAAGGTGGCATTGTGATTGCTGACATCGGTCTATACACTAACAGCTATCATAGAAATTATAGAATCCCTACAGTTCAGAAGGAGCCCATTGAGCCCATTGAATCTACACTGATCTCAATCGCACCCAGGCCCCTATTTCTGCAAACCTACACATTTACCCTGCCAACCCCCATACACTAAGATCAATTGAACAAGGCCAATCAACCTAACCCACACATCTTTGAACTGTTCCAAATCTTTGGACCCTTCTCAAGGACAACTAGGGATGGTGGCACAGAAGCACAGTGGGCTGCTATCTGTATGGAGTCTGCACTTTCTCTCTGTATCTGCATGGGTTTCCTCCAGGTGATCCGGCTTTTTCCCGCACTCCGAAAAGACGTGCTGGTTAGGTGGATTAGCCATGCAAAATTCTCCCTCAGTGTACCCGAGTGGGCACTGGAGGGTGACGACTGGGGGATTTTCACAGTAACTTCATTGCAGTGTTAATGTAAGTACATTTGTGACAAATAAATAAATTTTAAAATGCTGGCCATCCAGCTACCTGGTGTATCACACTCAGATGGTAATACAACCCTATGAGATCTTACACTTAGACATCCCCATTCTACAGCAGACCACAAACTCTGTCTGTAACTTAGATCTGAAACTATTATCAAACTGAATGATAAAAGGACATTATCAAATATCTGCACAAAGAGCTCAAGTTCTCACCAACCTGTGTTGCTGTTTTCTGAATTGCGTTGCTCACTTAACTATTTTTGTCAGCTGTTTCCTCCCTGCCTGGAGGATTTGGAAAGACTGACAAATATTCCAAGACTATTTGCAATTTTTTTTTTTGAAAATGATTTTCATCTCCTGATGTGGCTGTGGAACTTCAGAAGTAGCCATGTTCCTAACGCTGCAGTTGGAGGGCCACTGTCTGTGTGGAGTTTGCATGTTCTCCCCGTGTCTGCATGGTTCTCCTCCAGGTTCTCCGGTTTCGTCTCACACTCTATACAGTAAAAAAAAGCCCACCAGCGCTTCTACTTTCTCAGGAAGCTTAGAACATTCAGTATGTTTGCTATGAGTCTCACCAACCTTTACAGAGGCACCATAGAAAGCATTCTTCCTGGCTGTATCACAGCTTGGAATGACTGCTACTCTGAGCAAGAAACTACAAAGGGTTGTGAAAGTAGCCCAGTCCATCACACAAACCAGCCTCCCATCCATTGGCTCCATTTACATTTCCTGCTACCTTGGAAAAGCAGCCAGCATTATCAAGGACTTTATGTATCCCGGACAGTCTCTCTTCCACCTTCTTCCATCGATACAAAAGTCTGAGATCAAGTACCAAATGAGTCAAGAGCAGCTTCTTCCCTGCTGCCATCAAACTTTTGAATGGACCTATCTTACATTAAGTTGATCTTTCTCTACACCCTAGTTATGGCTGTACCACTATATTCTGCACCTGCTTGTTTCCTTCTCTGTAAACGGTATGCTTTGTCTGTATAGCGCGCACAGACAATTTTAGGTTGATTGGTCATGCAAATTTGCCCCTTGGTGCCAGAGGAACAGCGCGGTAAAATACATGGGTTAAAGTGATGAAGCGTGGATGGGATTGTTGGTGCAGGCTCAATGGGCTGAATAACCTCCTTCTGCACTGTAGGGATTCTATAATTCTTGATCATTTACGTTATGGTTTGATTTGATGGTTTGAGTTATAAGGAGAGGCTGGATAGATGGGACGTTTTCCTTGGTGCGTGGGAGGCTTAGGGGTGATTTTATAGAGGTCTATAAAATAATGAGGGGCACAGATCAGCTAGATATGAAATTGGAGGATGTAGGTTTGTTGTTGGTTAGAGGTGAGAGGGGGGAGATACAAAAGGGCCCAGAGGGGCAATTTTTTCACACAGAGGGTGGTGAGTGTCTGGAACAAGCTGCCAGAGGGAATAGTAAAGAAGGGCACAATTTTGACTTTTAAAAGCATTTAGACAGTTACATGGGTAAGATGGGTGTAGAGGGATATGGGTCAAACGTAGGCAATTGGGATTAGCTTAGTGGTTAAAACAAAAGGGGCAGCATGGATAAGTTGGGCCGAAGGGCCTGTTTAGATGCTGTAAACCTCTATGACTCGATGCGTTCCATCCCCTTTGTCTTCTTTTCAGTTATCTCTTGTCTGCAGAGACATTGTAAACAGGCTGGACCTCATCAAATTGCACAAGTTCAGTGGTTGACAGAAACTGCAAGATGAATGGTTTGATGAATAGTAGTGTTATTGTAGTGTTGTATTTTATTTCTGGGTAGGCGTTGAGTTTCCTAATCTCTGGTGCCAATCTGCGGAGCTCAGTGTTTATCTGTGAAAGGAGTGGTCCTGATACGGATTACTTAATGGCGCACCACGCTTTACAAATGTGTGTGATGAGAGCACGGGCTCCGATCAGCCTTGGAGAGACCGTGTTTGTAGAATTAACATAGAACGTTACAGCACAGTACAGGCTCTTCGGCCCTCAGTGTTGTGTCGAGCTATGTCCAATCCCAAGATCAAGCTATCCCACTCCCTATAATTCTGGTGGTCGGAACAAGCCCATTTTTCTACCAACCTTGGAGTTGGAGTCTCCCCAAAGCTCAGGCAGAGTGACACTGCAAACTCAGTGCCTTATCCCCTGGGATCGAGAATCCAGGTCCATGTTCATCCCAAATCTCCCACCCAGAACAAAATTTTCCAATGGCCAGGGATCTTAAAGCTAGCCCAGTGGTACCAACAACCACAAAAATGGCCAAACAAAAGAAATGAGTCAGCGTTTTTATATCTTTGACTGTCTTTGCCCATGCTGAACATTTATTACCCGGAAAATCTTTATTGAAACCCTGGTGCCAATAAATTGTCTCAAATTGGTGGAGGGGGCGGGAATGGTCACTGAAATGAAAACAATCTCAGCATTATTTTGTGACAATGACGCAATGTTTGGGAGAGGGCTGGACTTATTTATTCAGCGCTCTGGAAGTAGGAGTGCCCCAGATGTAGGCTATTAACCGGACGTGGCCCCCCCTCTTCAGCCAGACGGCGCTTAAGTGCTCATAAATGCCACTGAAATATTTCACAGCAGGATTAAAATCAGCGGAACCACAGCCGAGTATGCAAACCCCAAGTGAAAGCAGACAATCCAGGGCTTTGCTCACTAGGTGATGGGAGAGTGGGCAGGTTGATGCTTCGATCTGTACCATGGAATCCCTGCAATCCAGAGAGAGGTAGTCTGCACCCTGACCCTCTGAAAGGGCATTTTACCCAGAACTACCCATGTCGCATTTAGCATGGCCAATCCACCTAACCTACACATCTTTGGACACTCAAGGGCAATTTAGCATGGCCAATCCACCTAACCTGTACATCTTTTGACATAATGAGGTAATTTAGCACAGCCAATTCCCAACTTGCGCATCTCTGGACACGAAGGGACAATTTAGTATAGCCAATCCACCCAACCTACACATCTTTTGACACAAAGAGGTAATTTAGCATGGCCAATCCACCCCAAGCTACACATCTTTTGACATGAACGGGTAATTTAGCATGGCCAATTCACCTAACCTACATATCTCTGGACACAAAGGGACAATTTAGCATGGCCAGTCTACCCAACCTACACATCTTTTGACACAAAGGGGTAATTTAGCATGGCCAATCCACTTAACCTATACATCTTTGGACACTAAGAAGCAATTTGGCAGGGGCAATCCCCCTAACCCACATATCTTTGGACTGTGGGAGGAAACTGGAGCACTCGGAGGAGACACAGGGAGAGTGTGCAAACTCCATACAGTCACCTGAAGCCTGAATTTAACCCAGCTCCCTGGCTGTGTGAGGTAGCAGCATTAAGTACTCTGTCACCCCTGCATCAGAACTGAAGATGGTACGGTAAGAAGTCTCACAACATCAAGTTAAAGTCCAACAAGTTTATTTGGTAGGAGGAGCTTTTTAGCACTGCTGTTTCATCAGGTGAGTAGGGAGTTGAGTCCACTCACCTGATGAAGGATCAGTGCATCTATAGGGCATATATGAATACAGTTCTGTTACATTCCTCCTCATCTGAGCAGATCCTTTGTACATGGAAACTTGTCCGTGAGACTTTTTACTGAGCCCAATCCAGTCCAACGCTGGCATCTCCACATCGAAGATAGAACAGTAAGAAGGCGTTTTAGTCAGGGTGGGAACAGTGTAGAGGGAGGGGAGAGAATTTACGCATTCATGAGTCACATTGGGAGTTAAATGCCAAGACAGGTTGTTGGTGATTTAGGCTGAGGGGAACTTTGATTCTCATTGTGAGACAGGCTGGGCAGGAGAAATAATCAAAAATATACAACACTGAGCAAATCCAGAGTTGGAAACAACTGCAAAAAAATTGAAGTTATATGTACTTTATCTAAATGTGCAAAGAATGTACAACAAGGTAGCTGAGTTGATAGCACAGATTACAACAGAGGAGTATGGTGTATTATAGAAATGTGATTGCAGAATGATCTGGATTGGATACTCAGTATTCCAGTATATATGATGTTCCAAAAGAACAGGCCGAAGGGGAAAGGAGGTATGGTTTTGCTGTTAATTATGGAAGGTTTCAGAGCAGTGCAGTCACAATATAAAAGCAGTCATAGTGGTTTACAGCACAGAAATAGGCCCTTTGACCCAACTTGTCCATTTTTTTTAAAAACCTTAAGCTAATCCCAATTGCCCGCATTTGGCCCAAATCCCTCCATACTCATCATATCCGTTGTAGCCGTCTCCGCTACTACCTCTGACAGCTTGTTCCAGACTCTCACTGCCCTCTGTGTGAAAAAATTACCTCTCTGGACACTTTTGTATCTCTCCCCTCTCACCTTAAAGCTATGCCCTCTAGTTTTAGACTCCCCTACCTTTGAGAAAAGATATTGACTATCTACCTTGTTTATGTCCTTCATTATTTTATAGACCTTTATAAAGTCATCTCTCAGTCTCCTACATTTCAGAGAAAAATGTCCCAATCTATCCAGCCTGTCATATAACTCAAACTATCAAGTCCCAGTAACATCCTAATAAATCTCTTCTGCACTCTTTCTAGTTTAATAATATCCTTTCTATAATAGGGTGATCGAAATTGTACACAGTATTCCAAGTGTGACCTTACCAATGTCTTGTACAACTTCAACAAGACATTCCAACTCCTGTATTCAATGTTTTGATCGATGAAACCAAGATGCTGAATGCCTTCTTCACTAATCTGCCTACTTTCAAGGAGCTATGAACATGTACCTCTAGATCTCTTTGTTCTGTAACTTTGCCCAATGCCCTCCCATTAACTGAGTAAGTACCCCGCTAGTTCAATCTACCAAAATGCATCACCTTGCATTTGTCTAAATTAAACTCCATCTGCCATTTGTCAGCCCACTGACCCTATTGATCAAGATCCCATTGCAACTGGAGATAACTTTCTTCACTGTTCACTATGCCACCAATCTTAGTGTCATCTGCAAAATTATTAACGATGCCTCCTATATTCTCATCCAAATCATTAATATAAGTGACAAATAACAGTGGACCCAGCACTGAATCCCTGAGGCACACTGCTGGTCACAAGCCTCCCGTTTGAAAAGCAGTTCTTTAAACCACCCTCTAGCTTTTGTCAAGAAGCCAATTTTGTATCCATTTAAATACCTCACCCTGGATCCTGTGAGATTTAACTTTATGCAACAACCCCACCATGCGGTACCTTGTCAAAGGCCTTGCTAAAATCCATGTAGGCAACATTAATTGCTCTGTCCTCATCTACCTTCTTGGTTACCCCTTCAAAAAACTCAATTAAATTTGTGAGACATGATTTTCCACTCACATAGCCGTGCTGACTGTCCCTTCTCAGTCCTTGCGTCTCTAAATGCCTGTAGATCCTGTCTCTTAAAATACCTTCCAACAATTTACAGATGTGAGATTCACTGGCCTGTAGTTCCCAGGCTTTTCCCTGCAGCCCTTTTTAAACAAAGGCGTAACATTTGCCATTGCCCAATTTTCAAGCACTTAACCCGTGACTATCGATGATTCAAACATCTCGGCCAGAGGACCCACAATTTCCTCCCTAGCCCCCCAGGGATATACCTCATCAAGTCCCGGGGATTTATCTACCTATATAATGCAGAATTGGTTTGGGTTCATTGAATCATAGATTCATTATAGTGCAAAATGAGGCCATTTGGCCCATTGAGTGTGCACCGACCATAATCCCATCCAAGCCCTATTCCAGTAACCCCACATATTTACCCTGCTAATCCCCTTGACTCTAAGGGTCAAGTTAGCATGGCCAATCAACCTAACCAGCACATCTTTGAACTGTGGGAGGAAACCGGAGCACACGGATGAAACCCATGCAGACATGGAGAGAATGTGTAAACTCCATACAGAAGTGACCCAAGGTTGGAATTGAACCGGGTCCCTGGCGCTGTGAGGCAGCAGTGCTAACTACTGTGCCATCATGCTAAAAGGGGGAAGGGAGACAAGAATGGGAATTGACTATACATCCCCAAATGTGATTTTTCAAAAAGTCAGAGCTTAAATGGGGAAATATCAAGGAAATATTCAAAGGGAACTGCAATTGTCATAGGAGATTTTAATCTGCATGTTAATTGGACAAACCAAACCAGCAAGGTTTGAATAATATGTGGATTGTATCAAGGATTGCTTTTTAGAATAGTATGTTGTGGAACCTACTCAGGAACGGGCAGTTTTAGATTTGATTTTGTGTCATTAGTTCATAAGATACAGGAGCAGAATTAGGCCATTCAGCCCATCGAGTCTGCTCCTTTCAATCATGGCTGATATGCTCCTCATCCTCATTTTTCTGCCTTCCCCCCATAACCCTTCAACACATTAAAAATCTGTCTAACTCCTCTTTAAATTTACCCACTGTCCCAACATCTGCTGCAGTTTGGGGGAGCGAATTCCATAGATTCACAATTCTTTGGGAGAAACAGGTTCTCTTCAACTCTGTTTTAAATTTGCTACTTATCCTAAGACCATGACCTCTCATTTTAGAATGCCCCCACAAGAGTAAGCATCTTCTCCATATCTACTTTATCCACACCTTTTATCATCTTGTAGATTCAATTTGAAGGAAGATTAATCAAGGATCTTGTGGTTGGGGGGGGGGGGGGGAGGTGGGGGAGATGACCACAATATGATAGAAATCCAGATACATTTAGATTACCTTAGGTCCATAACCAGTGTCTTCAACTTAAATAAGGGTAATTATAATGGGATGAGGGAGGAACTGTTCCAGGTGAACTGGGTAAAGAAGCTAAGTTACAGCTCAGTAGATAAGCAGTCACAGATATTCAGACTGGTCCAAAACACTCAGCAAGGGTTCACCCCAATCAAAAAGATGTATTCCATGTGAAAGAGGCAAAATCCATGGTTTAGGAAGAAGGTCAAGGATAATGTTAAATTGAAAAGCAGGATATATAAAGTGGGAAGGGGTAGTGGTAGAGCGGAGACTGAGAAGCTTTTAGGATCCAGCAGCAAAAGCCTAAAAAACTCAAAAGCAGGGAAAATTTTGAGGGAAAACCTGCGTACAGTGTTAAAATAAGCAGTGAGGCTGGAATGTCCCCCTGCCTGCCATGGGAATCGGAACGGGTGAGGGACAGACAGTGGGGAAGTCCATTGACCTCAGGAGGGATTTTACAGTTTCAGGACGAGCGAGACTATAAGATCCCATCCTAAGAGTTTTTATGGATATACAAATAGGAAATATGTGGCTAAGGTAAATGTGGGACCTCCACTGTGACATGCAGGTGAAGTGATAACAGCAAACCAAGAAATAGCGGACATGCTAAACACATTTTGTGCATCAGTCTTCACCGTAGGAGACGTTGCAAATATTCCTGGGATATCAGATGGGCTGGTTTCAAATGACATGATAGAACTTACAAAAATCCCAATCACAAGGGATAGCATATTAGAGAAACCCAAAGAGCTAAAGGCGGACAAGTCACCAGGATCTGATGGACTGCAGGCTAGGGTTTTAATGGAAGTGGTTGCAGAGATAATGGACCCATTGCTTGCAATTTTTCTAACTTGCTAAATTCCAGCAGAGTACCAGGAGACTGGAAAGCAGCCAATGTAGGAATTTTACCAGTATACCTGCCCCACATCCAGGGCTGGCGAGACTCAGAGAGTGGCATTCTCCATTGGCCTTGGATGGGATTGTACGAACCTCGGGCAGACGTGCGGGTAAAATTCTGCGCAATGTGACCCTCTAGTTCAAAAAGGGAGAAAGATAGAAGACAGGTAATTATAGGTCATTTAATTTAACATCTATTATTGGCAAGTCGCTGGAGTCAATAGTCACTGAGGAAATAGCTAATCATTCAGGAAAACTGAATATAATCAAATGTAGTCAACATGGTTTAATGAAAGGTAAATCATGTTTGACAAATTTGCTCAAATTCTTTGAGGATGCAACAGAGATAGTAGATAGAGGGGAACCTGTAGATGTAGTGCATTTAGATTTCCAAAAGGCATTTGACAAGGTTTCACATTTGAGGCTGGTGCATAAAGCCCATGGAATTGGAGAAATGTGTTAGCATGGATTGAAAACTGGCTGTCACATAGAAAACAGAGTTGGAATAAATGGGTCCTTTCCATAGTTGGAAGGTGTACCTAGTGGAGTACTGCAGGGATCAATTCCTGGTCTCCGATTGTTCACTATTTACAATAATGACCTGGAGGAAGGAACAGGATGTAAGGTTTCCAAATGTGCAGATGATACGAAGATAGATGGAAGGGCCGATTGTGATGCAGATATTGTGATTCTGCAACAGCATACAGATAGATTAGGTGATAAATCTGGCAAATGGAGTTTAATATGGGGAAATGAGGTCATGCAGTTTGGTAGAAGGAATATAAAACAAATTATTATCTAAGTGGAGAGAGACTCCAGGTGAGTGAAGCACTGAGGGATTTGGTGTTCTGGTACATGAGTCACAAAAAGCTAGCAAGCAGATCCAAGAAGAAGTTAAGAAGGCCTTTACTCTAAAGGGATTGGAGTTTAAAAATAGGGAGATTTGGTTGCAATTGTACAAAATGTTGGTGAGGCATCATCTGGAATATTGAGTATAGTTTTGGTCCATTACTTAAAAAAACAATATAGTAATCATAGAATTCCTACATTGCAGAAGGAGGCCATTTGGCCCATCAAGTCTATACCGACCACAATCCCTTCTAGGCCCTATCCCCTTAACCCTATCTATTTACCCTGCTAGTCCCCCTAACATTAAGGGGCAATTTAGCATGGCCAATCAACCTAACATGCGTATCTTTGGACTGTGGGAGGAAACAGTCCAACAGTCCAAGGAAGAAACCCACGCAGACACGGGGAGAACGTGTAAACTCCACACAGACAATGACCTGAGGCCAGAATTGAAGTCTGGTCCCTGGCGCTGTGAGACAGCAGTGCTAACCACTGTGCCGCCATGCTTCCCACTGGAGGCAGTCCAGAGGAGAGTCGCCAAGCTAATTCCTGGGATGAGAGAGGGTTGTCCTCTCAAGAGAGACTAAATAGGACAACCTAACGGGACAACAAAAGTCACTCCCAATTGCGGCTTTAATTGTTTCTCATATCCTTGGCAGATGGTGGCACAGCTGGAAGAGAACTCGACCAAACTAACGGAGCAACTGGAGAAACAGGTGGAGCTGAACCAAGCTGCCTTGCAGCGCTCAGTGAAGGCGGAGCAGAGGCTGCAGGAACTCCAGGAAAAAATTCAGCTTCTGGAGGGAAATCTCCTGACTGGAGATGTGCTTTGTGATAGCTTGAACCTGGACAAACAGAAAGTATGGTGCCCAGCTGGATCAAGTTTATTTTCTCACTGTTTCAATATCCAAGTTGCTTTTATATGAGTGTTTTTATTATTATCCGTTTATAGAATAGTATTTATTGCCATTCTGAACTGTCTTTGAACTGAGGGCATTTAAGAGTCAACCACATTGCTATAGATTCAGAGTCTTCACGTGGGCTAGGCTGGCAATGGGTGGCAGATTTCCTTCCCTAAAGGGGCATTAAGGGTAGAACGGTGGCACAGTGGGTTAGCACTGCAGCCTCACAGTGCCAGAGACCCGGGTTCAATTCTGACCTTGGGTCACTGTCTGTGTGGAAGTTGCACATTCTCCCTGTGTCTGCGTGTGTTTCCTCCAGGTGCTCTGGTTTCCTCCCACAGTGGATTGGCCATGCTAAATTGCTCCGCAGTGTCTCAAGATGTGCAGGTTGAGTGATTAGCTATGCTAAATTACCTCTTAGTTTCCCAAGATGTGCAGTTAGGTGGATTGACTATGCTAAATTGCCCCTTAGTTTCCCAAGATGTGCAGGTGAGGTGGATCGGCCATGCTAAATTGCCCCATAGTATCTCAAGATGTACACATTAGACGGATTGGCCATGCTAAATTGCCCTTTAGTGTCCCACAATGGATTAGCCGTGGTAAATGTGTGCGGTTACAGGGATGAGGGGGGGGGGGGGGGTGTGGTTGAGGGTTTGGGTAAGAGAGGATCAGTGCAGACTCAATGGGCCAAATGGCTTCCTTCTGCACTGTAGGGATTGTCTGGTTGGAGAACCAAATGGGTTTTCACAATAATTGACAATGGTTTCAGAGTCATCATTACACTCCTAATTCCAGATTCCTAATGAAATTAAATTTTACCATTTGTCCTGGTGGGATTCGAACCAAGGCCCCCAAGGAGCCCTGGGACTCTGGATTATTGGTGTGGTGAAAATACACCTAACCACTGCCTCCTTTGTAACAGTCAATGGAAAGTATTAGCCCATTAATATGGGAGGGAATGGAACGGGGTTATCATATTTCTCTTGGTTTTCTTCCAAGCTGCTGACTTTACTGTTCGCCTTTCTCCTCCTTAACCTTCAGCACACTGGAGGCCACGGAGTTCTCTGGCTTTGCAGACACTTTGCTTGCTGCCCCACCTCATCATTCCGGGTGCCCTATAAAACACTCCCTCCAATCAAAGCAACATACCTGGATGCTGGAAATTGGAAATAAAACTCAGCTGGCCTGTGAAACTCTGGATAAATTCTGTGGAGAGAAACACAGTTAACAACATACAGTCCTGCAGAAGAGTCATGCAGACTCAAAACGTTGGGGGGGGAGCAGTTTTGAGCCGGCTGTGGGAATGGCCACAGTTGCTCAATACCCAGACAGACCCAGAAAGCGCGATCTGCGCCGGCGAGTTTTCCGAGTTTCGGTCTTTGGTGGAGTCATCAAACACGTCACGGGACCTCAGGAAGCTCATTTTAATACATTAGCACGTCATTACGTCATTAGCGAGCACCCCCTCGTGTTCCCCCATCCCACCCACTCCTCCGCTAATTTTCTCGCCAGAAGCAACACTCTGGACAGGACTTTACGGTCTTGCTTGAGCGAGACTGGATATTTCTGCCTGTGGTCAACAGGACATTTCCATTGTCTGCCCCTTGCCCCCCTCCAGCTCCACAGTGGGCGATAGAATTCTGCCTTTTTTTTAGTTAAGGATCAGCTATTAACTCTGCTGTCTGGCTCCACAGATGCTCCCAAATCCGCTGAGTTCATTCAGCATTTCTTAAACGTGCCCCCCTCCTGCTTCAGTCATGAACATTTTACCCACTGAGGGTGCGCGTCTTTGAATGCCAGTGCCAGTGTTAAAACTGAGGCCCAAATATGATGTGAATGTCCTCGGCTTTCCGACTATCCTTCGGTTTCCTTTCTGTGGTGTTCTCAATTCAGATAAACGTGTGGGCATTGGGGAGGCCATTCACAAATAGACTGGTAAATGAAATTCAGCCCTGGTCACAGGATGGATTTCTCCTGGGATAGCTGTCCCCTCCAACATGGACACCATCTTCCCTGGACTGCCAAAATCAGGGAATGAAACAAGACGCGTCTGCTCATGGTATCCGTTCCTTGAACCCATTGTTTTTGGTTGGGTCCCGTGGTTGGATTTTCAGGGTGTGTCACGGTTCGGTGTTTGGGAGAGGTGAAGGTGGCATTTGTACCGGTCAGAGCCCATGGTTTAATGTAGACGATGGTGGCACAGTGGGTAACACTGCTGCCTCACAGCGCCAGGGACCCGGGGTTCGATTCCGGCCTTGGGTGACTGTGTGGAATTCTCCCCCTCTGGGTGCAGTTCTGTGGGGGCTGGGTGGGATTGTGCTCGATGCAGACTCAATGAGCCAAATGGCCTTCTTCAGCACCGTAAGGATTCTGTGCTCTGTTTTGCTCCCACTTTCCAAAAATATGATTGGTCATACTAAATTGCCCCTTAGTGCCAGAGGAATTCTGTGGGAATAGTGCCCGGCCTCGATTGTTGTTGGTGCAGGCTCAATGGATCAAATGACCTCCTTTTGCACCGTAGGTATTCTGTGATGTTTATCGATGTCGGAGCTAAATGTGGGACAATGTGATCGGAATATTTCTCCATCTTTTCTGAGATTGCAACCACGAATGCGTGCAAAATAACTCACATGTTCCTTTCTCATGAAGTACCTCAAATTCTTGGGGGACATAGCAGAGAAGATGAAGCTGGAGAGGATGACAGCAGAGATTGGCTTCGATATGCAACTGGAGGCCATTCTTGCCCGGACTGATCAGCTGGTTAAAATGGAAAACGAGGCCATCGTTGAGAACAAGACTCTTACGTACAACCTGAAGAGAAAGGTAGAATCATCTGAGGCATCCAATTCTTGGCAATGTCCATTCGATTTGATTTCTGTGTACAACAGTGAATGTTGAAGCACTGATGCTATGAACAGATGGCCCAGTGGTTAGCACTGCTTCCGCCACTGCACTAGGGACCTGGGGCTCATTCCCGGGGTTGGATCACTGTCTGTGCGGATGAAAATCTGAGGGTTGAGGCGATCCTTCCCAGGAAATTACTGTCCAGACAGCAAAAGTAAAAATCTGACCCCATCATCTTTAACTCAATAGCGATGAATCTGCAATCTAAATACTTGAATAGTTTATGATAGGGTGGAGTGTGCATTGGGTTTGAGAAGGAGATTGAGTGAGTTAATGGAGCCTGTGGTAGGGGAGAATGTACAGTCTCAAATGGCTTCATATCATGTGTGAGTGCGTTTAACCAGGCTGTTATGTGTGAACCGGAGCCAATGCTTCATGCACCAAGTCCAATTGTACTTTCAGCATTCTAACCCAGCAGTTCTCACTGTTAAATTCTTATTGGGTTGGCACAGTGGCACAGCTGCCTCATAGCGCTAGGGACCCGGGTTTGATTCACGGCTTTGTCACTGTCTGTGTGGAATCTGCACCTTCTCCCCATGTCTGTGTGGGTTTCCTCCAAGTGCTCCAGTTTCCGAGTTTGAAAGTGGTACTGGTTAGATGCTAAATTCTCCCTCAGTGTACCTGAACAGGCACCGGAGTGTGATGATTTTCATAGTAACTTCATTGCAATGTTAATGTAAGCCTACTCATGACAACAATAAATAAACTTTATGCTTAAACTACAGACTTTACTTGGTAGGCTTTCACACCTGTTACTGCTTACATTTTAGATTGGAAATATCTGTCCAATCTCCTCAATTCCTAATAATCAAATCACCTTATTTGATTTTAGCTCAGCGCTGAGAACAGGAAATTGCAGGCTACTGTTACATCCAACTGATTTCGATTTAACACCCAGATTTGAAGCAATATCCGTTCACTATAACTGTGTGTAGGAAAAGTAGCAATCAGGAGGCTCTCGGGGTGGGAATTTATTTACACTGGATCGCAGTGAGGCTTGTAAATTCATTTTCACCTGAAGCTTCGTCACAGCCTCCTTTTGGAAGATGTGTGTGCTGGCTGATGAAGCTGAGAGATATTGATGTTGGAGACGGGAATTCATCTCAGTATCAAACATTCCCTGTGTCAGGAACAGTGCAGACAAGATGGACAATAAAACTCAGTCCTAAAGAAAGAGAAACCTCAACACATCACAAAGTTCTTTACCAGGCAATGAAGCACTTTTGAAATGATTATGTGTTTATTTTGTTTATTATTAGTGTCACAAGTAAGGTTACATTAACGCTGCAGTGAAGTTACTGTGAAAATCCTTAAGTCTCTGGAGTGGGATTTGAACCCACAACCTTCTGACTCCAAGTCTACGGTGCACCCAGTGAGCTTGCGCTGACATCTTAAAGAGCAAATTGCTTTTAATCTGTGAAAGATCAAGAACTGGAACGGTACGGTGGCACAGTGGTTAGCACTGCTGCCTCACAGTGCCAGGGACCTGGGTTCGATTCCCGGCTTGGGTTGCTGTCTGTGTGGAGTTTGCATGTTTGTGTGGGTTTCCTCTGGGTGCTCAGGTTTTCTCCTGCACCGCCTAAAGATGTGCCCGTTAGGTTGATTGGCCCTGCTAAATTGCCCCTTAGTATCAGGGGCATTAGGAAGGTAAGTACATGGGATTACGGAGATAGATTGGGATTGTTGTGTAGGCTTGATGGGCCAAATGTCCTTCTTCTGTAGTGTAGGGATTCTATACTAATAGGCTTCTATGATGATAACTGGAGACTAATTCTTTTGGGTCGTGTCCAACCTATCTCCTGGGCCATTGCTCCCACTCCCTACCCACCCTCGCTGACCCAGGATAGAGCACCCCTTGTCCTAATTTTTCACTCCACCAGCTTCTGCATACAAAGAATCATCATTTGCCACTTCCGCCAACTCCAAAATGATGCCACTAGCCAACACATTTTCCCCTCACTCCCCCTGTCAGCATTCCGCAGGATCTGTTCTCTCCGAGATGCCATAGTCCACTCCTCCATCACACCCAATACCTCAACCCCAGCCCACGGCACCTTCCCATGCAATGGTTGAAGGTGCAACACTTGCCCCTTTACCCCCTCCTTACTCACCGTTCCAGATGCTTCACATGCACTTGCTTCAATCTGGTCTTTTGCATTCGCTGCTCCCAGTGCTGTCTATTGTACATCGGAGAGATCAAACGCAGACTGGATGATCGCTGTGCAATCCGCCCGCAAGCAGGACCCAGACCCTCCTGTCGCTTGCCATTCAACACACCACCCTGCTCTCCCGTCCACACATCCGTCCTTGGCCTTTTGCAATGTTCCAGTGAACCCCAACGCAAAAAGGAGGAACGGCACCTCATCTTCCGATTGGGCACTTTACAACCATCCAGACATAACATTGACAACTTCAGAGCATGAACTCTCTCCTCCACCATCACCCCATTCCCATTTATTTCATTTCAATTCTCCTTTTCATTTCATTCATCCATTTTTATCACTCTTCATCCTTCTATTTTTCCACTTCTCCAATATTGTTCTCCTGTGTCCAAACCCCCATTCACCCCCTGCTCCCCACAAGGGCCATCCGCCACATTTCTCAAATAGTCCTTTAACAATGTGTAGGTCCTGTCATTCACAAATTCTGATTGCTTAATGGATGCTTTTAGTACCTTTCTAAACCTTCATTGTCATCATTTACGTTTCCTTTGTCCACTTAGAGCCACCACACCCCTCCCCTCGTCCTCATAGTAGAAATCTTGTCTGATTTTCTTTAATGCTCTGATGAAAAGTTATCCAGGCTGGAAACATCGGCTCTATTCTCTCTCCACAGCCCTTGTCAGCCCTGCTGAGATTTTCTGGCGTTTTCTGTTTTTGTTTCAGATTCCAGCATCCGCAGTAATTTGCCTCGGTCGGGACTAACTCCTTCGTTTCCCTAACTCTTCCAGCTTAAAGCCCAGAAAGAGAAACTGGTCAGCAAAGAGCTGCACATGGACCTGCTGAGGAGGAAGATTACTCAGCTGGACGTGGAGAAACAGACTCAAACAGCGCTGGCGGTGGAGAGGGACGAGGCCCACTTAATGGTGAGGAAACTTCAGAAAAAGGTGGAACGTCTTGAGAAGGAGCTGCACAAGACACAAACCAACAGCATGGATCTGAAAGCGAAGCTCTCTGACACTCATGAGCTTAAGGTAACTCCAAAAGCCCCCGAGCCTCTTACCATTGACCCACGTTCTAATATTCTGCCTTGGGGAGTTACTACCTCACAACCATTGGCCTGCAAGGCTCCTGTGAATGGAGTGGGGCAGTGGAATAGAGCTTCCAACATTCAACACTGTTAGGTTGGATGATTTGCCCTTGAAAAGCTGGTATTTGTGGATGGTGGATGTTACCTGGCTCCGTACTAGTCGCCAAGTTCCTTCACTTGAGGAATGTCTGAGGACTCTGGCTCTGTACTCGATGGGAGTTTAGAAGGATGGGGGGGACAATGCTGAAAGGCCTGGATAGAGTGGACGTGGGGAAGACATTGTCATTAGTAGGAGAGACTACGATCCGACAGCACAGCCTCAGAATGAAGGGACGACCATTTAGAACCGAGATGAGGAGGAATTTCTTCAGTCGGAAGGTGCTAAATCTGTGGAATTCAGAAGCTGTGGAGGCCAGGTCATTTTTTTAAATTCATTTGTGGGACATAGGCGTCGCTGGCTGGTCAGCATTCATTGCCCATCCCTAACTGCCCGAGGGCAGTTGAGAGCCAACTACATTGCTGTGACTCCTGAGTCACATGTAGGCCAGACCGGATAAGGATGGCAGATTTCCTTCTCTGAAGAACATCAGTGAACCAGATGGGTTTTTCCTACAATTGACAATAGTTTCATAGGTCATTCTGAATTCCAGATTTTTTTTTATTGAATTCAAATTTTCCTGTCTGCCTTGGTGGGATTTGAACCTGGCTCCCCAAAGCATGAGCTGAGTTTCTGGATTAATAAATCTAATGTTAATACCACTCGGCCATCACATCTCCCTACTGTATTTAAAACAGATATAGGTAGGTTCTTGATTGAGAAGGGCTCAAAGGTTCTGGGGAAAAGGTGGGAGAATGGGGTTGAGGAACATATCAGCCAAGATCGATGGGCTGAATGGCCTAATTCTGCTCCTATATTTAATGGTTTCCTATGGTCTCACAGTGCTCTGGTGAACTTATCAATCCTAACATGAACAGTCCATTGATCTGCCCTTGTAGAGAGAATGCAGGTGCCAGAATCATTGCTGCACAGTGTACATCTTACACTGACCTCATTATATCAGTCCCTCACTGGAAACATTAGATTAGTGAATTGCCTCTTGTATATATTGTGAACATTTAAATAGGCATAGTTAATGAGAAATTCAAAAAATATCCCTGATTCCCTGTTCTCTTCTCATGCCAATGGTGCATCAAGGCAGACTTTAGCCTTTTTCCATAGCTAATAATTCCCGGAGGGGATCACTAATCTGTTGCTTATAGTCTGAGGGGTGCCACTCCACACTAAGCGTGGTTAACCAGGAATCTCTCCCCCGCGTGTTTGGAAAGATATTTCAAGTCGATACTCAGCCTGTTTTGGCCATGTTATGAATACCTTCCTCGGCCATCAAGTCCTGGGGTGGGACTTGAACCTGGAGCTCCTGGCTCAGAGGTGGGGATGCTACTCACAAGATAGTGTTTTTTTTTGTTTTTCATGCTGGGGCCATGGGCACCATATTGGCAAGGCCGACATTCATTGACCATCCCACTGGGAAAGTGATGATACGCTTGCTTGGCCACTTCAGAAAACAGTTAACCATGTCCGACCCACACAAAGCGAGGCAGAATAAAGATGGCAGGTTTCCTCCCCTAAAAGACATTTACGAATCGAGTGGGTTTTTATAACATGGCTGCCCTTACCGATGTTTTTTTTTAATAAAAGCCTAATTGGTGTTTAAAGCTGCCATGGTGGGATTGGAAGCAACCGATGGTGGTGGAGGTGACATGCCATTGGCAGGATCTTCCTGTCCCGCTGTTGTCAACGGGCTTTCCCAATGTTCCCACCTTCCACTGCTGGGGAACCCGTGATGGAGGGGTTGGGTCAACATCGGTGGCATTGGAAGATCCCACCATTGAAAATGCCTGGAAAATATTGGCAACTGTCCCTGAATTGCTAACTCAGGAGTTAAACCAACTCAACCTTGATCATGCAGAGTTTGCAAATCGCCCTCCACACTGGGATGTCAAATGAACGTTTACAGACTTCCTTCCATTGCATTGAAAGTCGAGTTGTTGTTTCATTCTCTCCAAAGTCTGCTCAATTCCAACTGATGGAACTCTCTCCCCCCTCCAACATGTCCGGTAGATTAAAACACTGGAGCAAGGGAAAACGATCGAGGAGCTGAATAAATCCGTCAGGAAGCTGGAGAAGTTGAAAGAGACGGCGATCGCCAAGTTGAACTCCACAAAGTCGGAGCTGCACTTCACCGAGTTCGAGGCAAAGGAGGAGAAAGATCGAGCTCGGAACGTTCTGGAGGCTGTGGGCAGTGAGCTGAAGACACTCAAACAAACCCTGGAGGAAGTGGGCAAAAGAGAGAGACAGGTAGTTCAGTTCATAAGACATAGGAGCAGAATTAAGACATTCGGCCCGTCAAATCCGCTCTGCCGTTCGATCATGGCTGATATTCTCCTCATCCCCATTTTCCTGCCTTCTTCTCCTAACCCTTCAACTCATTGTCGATTAAAAATCTGTCCAGCTCCTTCTTAGATTTACTCACTGTCCCAACATGCATCACACTTTGGGGTAATGAATTCCACAGGTAAGGTTATTCATTCCCGCACTCATGGAGATGAAGAGGGACATATCTGGAAAATGGAATAGTTCCCATTCCCAGCAGTACTGAGATGTCCCCATTAAAAGATTAACAGACTTGAAAGGTCATTCTTGCCTCTGAATGCAAAGGCCACTGGTTGAAGCCCCACCAGAGACTTTAGAGAAATTGATTTACGGCATGTGGGTATCTCTGGCTAGCCTGATATTTATTGCCCACCCCTAGTTGCCCATCTTTGACAGTGGCTTGCTAGACCATTTAAGATTTATTTATTAGTGTCATAAGTAGGCTTATATCAACACCACAATGAAGTTACTGTGAAAATCCCCGAGTTGCCACACTCCGGTGCCTGTTCGGGTACACTAAGGGAGAATTTAGCACGGACAATGCACCTAATCAGCACGTCTTTCAGACTGTGGGAGGAAACCCATGCAGACATGGGGAGAACACACAAACTCTGCCCATCAATGACCCAAGCCAGGAATCAAACCTGAGTAACCCCAGATATTTACACTACTAATCTACCTGACATTGAGGTCAAATTAGAATGGCCAATCAACATAACCCACACATCTTTGGAATCTGAGAGGAAACCCATGCAGACACGGGGAGAAAGTGCAGTTCCACATACTCAGTGACCCCAGGCCAGAATTGAACCTGGGTCCCTGGTGCTGTGAGGCAGCAGTGCTAGCCACTGTGCCACCCTTCGCATGCAGAAGCTAGAAGTGTGTGACAGAGAGAAGCACATTCAAGCGGCTCAGGTGGCATTTTTGTGTCAACTGCTACCAGCTGGCATTGCCAGGGTGCCTGTGCCCAGGGGGACGGCAGGCCAATAATCCAACATGGCTCTGTCCACTAAATTGTGTGGGGGCTTGGGAGAGGGCTTTAATTAAGCTTACTGACAGCTATACCCTCACCCCGACTGCCCCTCTCAGCCCATCAAGAATGTGTAAGATTCCTCCCCAGGATTTCTAGCCAGCAGTGCTAACCACCATGCCACAAGGCTGAGGTAGATAGATTTTTACAGGATACGAGAAACAAGGAATAAAGTAAAGCTTATTTATTAATCACAATTAGGCTTACATTAACACTGCAATGAAGTTACTGTGAAAATCCCCTAGTGTTCGGGTACACTGAGGGAGAATTTAGCATAGCCAATGCACCTGACCAGCATGACTTTCGGACTGTGGGAGGAAAATGGGGCACCTGGAGAAAATCCAAGCAGACACGGGGAGAACATGCAGACTGCACACAGACAGTGACCCAAACCGGGAAAGGAACCCGGGTCTCTGGCGCTGTGAGGCAGCTGTGCTAAGCACAGTGCCAGCGTTAGGTAAGGTGGAGGAACAGAGTTGAGATACAGGTCAGTTAGAACCTAACTGAATAGCCAAGGAGGTATAAAGGGGGTAAATGGCCTCCTCTTGTTGCTGTCCCCATTCCTAGCAAAGAGCAGAGTTTTTAATGGAGATTGACTATAGTGACTATGTGATGGCTATATACATCCAGTGTGCCTAAACACATTCCATAATCACAGAGGGAAACTAAAATGCTCAGTTAATAGTTTATCAATAATGTCCAAACTCTGAAGAATGACTACACACTTATTCTGGAACTATCCGCGTAACTTCTATCAATGGTCTTCTTTCTGTGCTAGAGTTGGCACCCTTGCTATTTTCTCACCTGTCCCACTTGCCCAGAAGAGGGAGTGTTTTGCTGCAAAATGCTAGCCCCTAGTTCACCATGAATCAGGCAGACCATGAGGGAGCACTTGTACCATTCCCCCCTGCACAGTGAGAAGGGGAACAGGAGGGGCAAAAGGAACTGTGAATATTTTAAGGCCATTTTTGAGAATTGCTGGGTAGTTTGGGAAATCTTCTGCCTCAGGGCTTTGGGTGACTGTGCGACGTTTGCACATTCTCCCTCTGTCTGCCTGGGTTTCCTCCGGATGCTCCGGTTTCCTTCCACATGCCAAAGATTAGGTGGATTGGCCGTGGTAAAATTAGTGTCTTAAGATGTATAGATTAGATAAAATAACCACGGTAAATGTGTAGCATTATTGGGATAGGAATTCTTGTAGTGCAGAAGGAGGCCATTCAGCCCATCGAGTCTGCATCAATTCACAATCCCACCCACGCCCCATTCCCATAACCCCACATATTTACCCTGCTAATCCTTCTGAGACTAAGGGTCAATTCAGCATGGCCAATCAACCTATCCCACACACCTTTGGAGTGTGGGAGGAAACCGGAGCAGCTGGAGGAAACCCACACAGACATGGGGAGAATGTGCAGACTCCATACAGACAGTGACTCGAGGCAGGAATCGAACTCGGGGTCCCTGGCACTGTGAGGCAGTGGTGCTACCACTGTGCCACCGTGCTGCCCCAAATCAACATCAGGAGTGGGATTTGAACTCACGACACCAGAAGAGACTGTAACCTGAACACATTGCCTTAGACCAGTGGGCTATCCTGACTCCTCCATGGGCTGAATAACCTCCTCCTGCACTGTTAGGGATTCTATGAAATTCTATTCTAAGGCTGAACCTTGGTGACTTGGAGTCGACGAAATTGGGGAAGGGGTAGCGAGAGGAATGTGGAGAGTGAATGGACCACCATTGCCTCAGGGCTAACCAATTTCTGGTTTGGATTCTATGCTTCGATACCATGTCCCCGACTAAGCTATTCTTGGGACCAGGCCTGTTTTAAGAGGTTGCTCAGGACCTCTATATTGCGCCTGACTCAAAATGGTTTCAGAAGCTATTCCGTCATGGGAGGGTAGTCCTCTCATTTGGATTGCTGCGTACCTAGAAATCAGAACAAGGTCCAACTGAATACAAAAGAGAAAATGCTGGAAAATCTCAGCAGGTCTGGCAGCATCTGTAAGGAGAGAAAAGAGCTGAGTTTCGTGTCCAGATATCAAAGCTGAAAGGCATAGAAAATGGGAGATTATTTATACTGCAGGGTGTAGGAATGAAAGATGAGTCATAGCCACAAAAAACAAAGAGAAAGGCTGCTAATGGCAGCCCATAGAGAGAATAAATGCACGAATGGCCAAACGGCAGAGAAATCAGAGGATAAGCTGTGACAGATGAAGATATGGGGGGAGAGGGGAGGTGAATGGGAGAGAGGTAAAATTGAGAAAAAGAAGGGAAGGAAAGAGGAGAAAAGTTAAGGAAAGAGGAGGATAAAATAGGGAGAAAGAGCATGCGGGGAAGAAAAATGAAGAAAGACAATGAAGAAATAAAAGGTAGAGAATAGTAAAAAATTAAATAAGATGAAGACAAAGGGGTCGAGGTGGGGTGGAGCTAATCGTCTGAAGTTATTGAATTCGATGTTGAGACCAGAAGGGTGTAATGTGCCTGGCTGGAAGATGTGATGCTGTCTCTCCAGTTTGCGTTGAGCTTCACTGGAACATTGCAGCAAGCCAAGGACAGACATGCGGGCGTGGGAGCAGGATCGTGTGTTAAAATGGCAAGCAACAATTTTGAACATATCTAATTTTAAATACAGCAGGAGCCTGATTCAATACAGACTCTCCTGTTAGATATTCAGGCCACTTTCAAGTCACTTCATTCACTGCCAGTTGGCAGTTAACTGGTTCTTGGTTGGGGGGAGGAGTGGGGAGGCTTGAAGGGAACAGTAAGGGCAACTTCACAAAGTCCAACTCCTGGAAGAAATCTTTTCACCGGGAGGGAGTGTATTGGGTACTCACGGTGATCGTCGGATGGGATGTTTGAGCTGCGCTCCCTGCCGGCAAGGCTTCATGGTGGAGGTGCAGTTTTATGAAATAATCAATGACATTCTGTCGATCCCCTTAACGCACTGTGTCATGTCTCCAGTTTATAGGTTACACTACATGCATGTCGTTACGATCCCAGCGGGGACCCACAAGCAAATGAACCACATTTCCCGAACATCCCCAAATGAAGAAATTGCCAAACAAGAGCTTCGATTCTCCCAAAAGTGCTGAATTGGTGGGAGAACGGTTCTGGATCCTGATTGTTTTCTCAGCTTCTCCGCTGAATCTCCACACTACATGCACTGCCGAAGTCCCAGTCCTGAATCTCATTAAAAACCCAGACGGGGAGCAGGGCATAGTCACGAGGTCTGACAGTCCTGGGACTCAGTGCATGCGCAGTGGCCCCAATCAGTCAGCCTCCCCAACCCGGGACCCCTGCAGTGCTGCCTCTCCAGCACCCCCCAACGCTTGATTGTGACCCCCACAGCAATTCCTGGGCCAGCAGTGCCCCCCACACCAACCCCCCCCCCAGCTCAGAGCACTTTGATGTCCAGCCCACTACCCCTCTCCCCAAGCCATGGCAATCCACCCCCCACCTCCCTTACCCTGGCAGACCGCTCTCCCCCAGCTGACCCACCCTCCCAGGGTCAGACCCCCCTCCCAGAGGCAGGACCACACCTACCGACCCCCCCCCCCCCCCCCCCCCCAGCTCACACCCAACAACGGCCCTCCCTCCATCCCAGACCGATCTTGTCTTCAGAGTAGCAGCGGGACCTCTCCCTCCATCCTCACGGATCGCCCCAAGGCCCCACCCAATAAAGACCCCCTGCCCCCTTGGCACTCCCTGATACCCGATGGGTAGTGCCAAGGTGGGAGTGGGGTGTCCCTGCTCCTTGGGCATGGCCAGCGGCACAGGCTGGCACTGCCAGGATGGCCATGCCCAGGGGGCACCATCCCCTGCTGCCTGATCCCCTAGGAGGACCCCCGCTCACCCCTCTGGCGTTGTCTCCCACTAGTTCCCTGAATGTGGGGAGCTAGTCTGAACCCTTTTGGAATAAAGTGCTCCTGATGAGGTGGGAGATTCTGTCAGGACCTGAAAGTTCTCCAAAATGACCTGCTAAACATATTAAACATACATTTAGAAAAAAGATTTAAATCACTCACCTACCTTTCTGCTGGTTTGCAGCGTGCTCTGACCAGCAACTGTTTGCCAGCTCTGGGAGATGAGTGTGCATTCCTGGCGCACGTGCATACCCCGGAACAAGCCGGAGACACCATCTCCCATCCCGAATGCCGGAAAAGTTGTGCGTTGTGATCGCGGCCAAGGTTTCATTTTTTTGGTAACTCTCGTTTTAACGTGAAGTTAAATTAACACAATTTAACAGGCAAATTGGTGTGAATTATATCCTATAAATGGATAACAATGGGAGATCTCACAGAATTTCAGGAAAGTACACTCTGCCCAAATGGCACCAATCTTGGCCACAAATTCTGCAAATTCCAGTCTCTTTTCTTCAAGGATTCCTCTGATTTCCCCTTAATCAGCAGCTTCCATGTAAACTGAGTTGCGGCTGTGCAATCTTTTATGCAATGGCACTCAATTTTCCAGAACTTTCTCAGCTGCCCTTGTTTGTGGCCACGTGGATCGAACAGAACTGCCTTTGCCCTTCTCACGGAGGTATGGAAGATTCTGGGCTTTTAAGTGAATGAAACAGTGGCAATAGTCCTAATTGAGATTTCCCACTGGTCAGAAATCCAGCTCTCCGACTCGCTAACCACCTCCTCTCGCCATTCTTCCCCCTTCTTTTCTGTCTTCCATGCAACCTCTGCATTTTAACTTCCTTCCTGTTGGTACTACTCCCAAGTCCGGGTCACCAACTCATATTGAAAAGTGTCTTTTTATTCTCCAGAAATTATAATTAATCCCTTTTCAAGTGATACAAACTTTAAAAAATCCTTTTTAAACATTTGTTTAAAAAAAATTACAGAAACCCCAAACATTTCAAGATAAAGTTTCCTTACTATTCGTGTTCCTGCGTCAAAAGCCACCCCAATGTGATGCCAATGTGGTTGCTCATGGTGACTGTGAATCTGTGTGGCGTGTTGTTGAGTTGATGACTCTAAAGAAAAGTGGATTGGTGACACAGTGGGTTAGCACTGCTGCCTCTTAGAACCAGGGATCCAGGCTCGATTCCGACCTCCACATTGTCTCTGCGGAGTTTGCACATTCTCCCGTTTCTGCGTGGGTTTCCTCTGGATGTCTAATTTCCTCCCACATTCCAAAGATGCGTAAGTGAGGGGATTGGTCATGCTAAATTGTCCCTTAATGTCCAAAAATGTCAGTTAGTTGGATTGGCCATGCTAAATTTCCTCTTGGTGTCCAAAGATGCACACATTAGATGGATTGGCCATGTTAAATCGCCCCTTAATGTCCAAAGATGTGCAGGTTTGGTGGATTGGCCATGCTAAATTGCCTCTTAGTGTCCAAAGATGTGCACGTTAGATGGATTGGCAATGCTAAGTTGTCCCTTAATGTGCAAAGAAGTGCAGATTTAGTGGATCGGCCATTGTAAATTGCCCCTTAATGTTCAAATATGTGCAGGGTAGGTGGATTGGCCATGCTAAATTGCCCCTTAATGTTCAAATATGTGCAGGGTAGGTGGATTGGCCATGCTACATTGCCCCTTAATATCCAAAGATATAGTTTAGATGGAGTGGCCATGCTAAATTGTCCCTTAATGTCCAAAGATGTAGTTTAGGTGGATTGGGCATGCTAAATTGTCCCTTAATGTCCAAAGATGTGCACATTAGGTGGATTGGCTATGCTAAATTGCACCTTAGTGTCCAAAGATGTGCAGGTTAGGTGGATTGGCCATGCTAAATTACTCCTTAAAGTCCAAAGATGTGTAGGTTTGGTGGATTAGCCATGCAAAATTGCCCTTTAAAGTCCAAAGATGTGCAGGTTAGGTGGATTGGCCATGGGAAATGTGTGGGGGTACGGGGATAGGGTGTCAAATAGGGCCCAGTTAAGTCAGAGAGTTGGTGCAGGCTCAATGGGACAAACGGCCTCTTCTCCACTGTAGAGCTTCTATGATTCAGTGTGTCTGCCTGGCGAAGGAGGCTCAATTATTTTGTAGACCGCACTCAAACAGCCCGAGACCTCACAATCTCCTTGCACTTTGCTGTGGTATCTGCAAAAGTTCAACTCCCACGTTTCACAGGTACACAATGTGTGTGGAGGCTGCAATGTTCCGTGTCGGCTCTCCAATTGTCATCAGCTCCCCAATGCAGGAGCAAGATGATAAATCGAATGTGCTCATTAATTGGGAAATGCACTTTCACACCCAATGTGCAGTTGCCCATATGACGTCTGCCCCAAACGAGTTCACAGACATTAGAGAAAAAAATAATAGTCTTAAAATGGACTCAGTCAATATTTTGTTCTGCAGCTTGAGCTTTTTGTTCCCATTTGGAGTACTGTGTACAATCCTGGTCACCCCTCCTGTAGGTAGGATTTTATTAAACTGGAAAGGGTGCAAAAAAGATTTACAAGGATGTTACTGAGATTGGAAAGTTTGGATTATAAGGAGAGGCTGGATATATGGGACCTTTTTCCTGAGAGCATAGCAGGATGAGGCATGACCTTACAAAGGTTTATAAAATCATGAGATGTATAGATAAAGGAATAGCCAAGCTCTTTTCCCCAGGGTAGAGGAGTCCAAATCTAGAAGGCATTTCTTTAAGGGAAAGATTTAAAAGGGACCCGTGGGGCATCTTGATGGTGCGTGTACGGAATGAGCTGCCAGAGGTGGTGGTAGAGGTGGGTACAATGGCAACATTTATAAGACATTTTGACGGGTACGTGGATGGGAAAGGTTTAGAGGGGTCGAATGCAGGCAAATGGGATTAGGTCAGCTTAGGAAACCGGTATGGCATGGGACGAGTGGGGCTGAAGGGCCTGTTTCCAGCTGGGTATCTCTATGACTCTGTGGCCAGGATTCTTCCAAAAATATTCCAAGTGCCCAGCGTGTGGGAAAATGTGAGTATGTCCTGCTGTTTTCCTTTGGGTGTGATTTCCAGAATGAATCCCTGACAATCTGTGCATCAGAGTGCCCAAGTGGAAATCCGGGAGTGGAACCTATTCCTGTTGGAGAAGCCATTAGCATAGCGCTGAATGGGAGCATGTGCCGATCTGTCGTTGCTGAGATCAGTGCACGCACAGTGGCTGACCTCCAGGTCACTGGCCAGCCCGATTTCTGATCTGCCCCAGCGGTCCCTATCACTGGCCTACCAACCCCTCCAACCTGGCCAGCTCCGATCTCACAATTCCTCCCCTTATGATGATTGATAATGGTTTCATGGCCAGCAGTGGACTCTTAATTCCGGATGTGTTTACGTGATCGAATTCAAATTCCATCATCTGTTGTGGCGGGATTTGAACCCGGGTCTCCAGAACATTGGCTGAGTTTCTCCCCGCCCCCAATTAGCACTGCTCCCCATTTTCACTTGGATGTCCTAGGGATTTTTAAGCCTGATTCACTGATCCATGTTCCCCATCATCCACAGCGTGAGCCTCTTTCGTAACTTTCGCCCTCAGGCTCTGTGACCCCTGTGGATTAGTAACCCTCCTACAGTTTTTAGGTAATCCCACTAAATCTCCTCGTTTGTGTTCCCTTTGCCTTATTCTCTGGTCTCCATTGTTTTGCTACTTCCACATGCTCTATTTTTAGTTTACTCTCATAAAGCATAGAGGAGGCCATTCAGCCCCTCATGTCTGTACTGGCCCTCTGAGGTTGGGAATTGTCTTACAAGATGCGATTGAGGAAGCTTCTATTCTCCAGTGTTTCCAGGAATAAAAGGTGATTCATAAAATTCTTACAGGACATGACAGGATAGATGTAGAAAGGGTGTTTTGCCCCCCCTGGCTGGTGAGTCTAAAACCAGGGGACAAGGGGCGCGATCTTATTGCTTGTTCGTGCTCCGCGCCCCATTGTAGCGCGGTTAGAGAATCTGGCGGCCAGCCAAATTTCTGTTCACTGCAGTGGGATGGGAAAATCCCATGAACGATGCTAAGATTCCGGCCACAGTCTCAGAAAAAGCCAGTGAAGACTGGAATGAGGAGGAATTTCTCCGGTCGGAATTCCGGCAGATGAATCTTTGGGAATCTGTACCCCAGCAGGCTGTGGAGGTTCAATCGCTGAGCACGTGCAGGACAGAAACCAGTAGATTTTGGGATACCAGTGATATCAAGGAATATCTGGGGAAATGGAAAGAAGAGGGGAATGGTTAGCTAGCATAATATTCTGGGCTTTATTGACTAGGACACAGAGTGTAAGAGCAAGGAGGCTATGCTGAACTTATACAAAACACTAGTTAGATCTCAGCTAGAATATTGTGTACAGTTCTGGACGTCACACTATAAAAAGGACATGAACGGACTGGAGAGAGTGCAGGAGAAGTTTATAAGAATGGATCCATGGGAAGAGAAACTTCAGTTTACGAGGAGAGGTTAGGAGTGTTCTCCTTTGAGGGGAGAAAACTGAGAGGAGGTTCACAATCATGAGGAGGCCTGGGACAGACAGTATTCCCACTCATAAAAGGATCGGGAATGAGAGGGCACAGATTTAAAACGATTTGCCAAAGGAGCAAATGTGATGGGATGAGAAATTTGGGAGTCGTTGGGAGCTGAAATGCACTGCCTGAGAGCGTGGTGGAGACAGGTTCAATCGAGGCGTTAGAGAGGGCATTGGATGACAATTTAAACAGAAACAATGTGCTGGGGTAAGGTGGGGAATGGCATCAAGTTGTGGAGCGGGGGATTTTCTGGCCGCACTCGCCTGGAAAATCCTGCCCAAGGTCAATGAACCTTTGAATGAACAAGCCTTCCCCTTCACCCCCATCCCCTGGTCCCCGGCACCCCGCCCGTGACAGGCAGACGCAAAAATTCCCCCATGATGTTCATTTGGAGAGCCAGTGCACAAGGGCGAAATAGCCTCCTTCTGCATCGTAACAATCTGTGGCAACGTCCGCCTAACTGTAGGCACAGGAATGGGAATGGAGGAATGACATCCTTAAATGCTAAAATATCAAACATTTTGGTCAAAACTTAGGAGTTGAGATGCCTGCTCCTCACTGCACTTCTCTCTTTATCTTCTTTTGACTTGCTTTTAATAATCTCCCCATTCCCCTGCCAGATACTTGGAATAGTTCTCCCAGATCTGAGGTTCTGCATTCCTATCTAAACCACAATGCCCTGTGTTGCTGTTTCCACAGTTCTGATGTGCCCCAGCTGTCTTGTGTGTGTCCAACAGACTGTTAAATATTTCTCTGACTCCTGGAGTGGGATTCCCTCGTTCCAAATCCTGCCCAGGGTCAATGGATCTTTCCCTGGTCCGCCTCCTCGCCCATTCCGATTCCCTCGACGGGCGGAGCGGTAAAAGTCCAGCTCTCAACCCTTTTCTGAGTTTCGAGGCGATTTTCTTCAAAATTCCTCAAAATATGAATAGCTGGTAGGGTAGGAAACTGCCGAGATTGAAATGGAGGAAATCTTTCCGGGGACATTGCTGTGTTTTGAGTTTTTTGAGGAGCGTGAGGCACTTGCCTGTTTATCTCGCCAGCTGTTATTATCAGCAGATGGGTCCTGAACATCCAATGACATTGTTGCAAATTCCACTTCATCGAATGGCCACTTGCACCCATTCTCTCAATTCTAATTCTCCCACCCCTGTCGCACCCACATAGTATTCAGACTTCGCTTCCATTCCACATATCATTCCACACATTTCAGTGGTTACTGAAGACGAACGATCGGAATTACTTTGGAAGGAGCCATTCGGCCCACCGTCCCTCTGCTAACCCTTCAACTGGAGTTGCCCACTTTAGCTCCGTGGCACTCTCCTTTCCCCTTAGCTTATCATTTCCTTTACTTTCCCAGTATTTATCCAATTCCTTTCTAAATACTTTTAAGTAAGTCAGTCTCTCCTTGCGCTAAAGCGTTCCTTGTTTTCATAACCCTCTGGATGAAATACTTCTACTAACTTCTCCCTTCATCCCTCCATTTGATTGTTTTTTTACTAATTCGTGGGTCGCTAGCTGGCCAGCATTTATTACCCATCTTAGTTGCCCAAGGGCAGTTGGGAGTCAACCACATTGCTGTGGCTCTAAAATCAGAGTTAGTAGGCCAGACCAGATAAGGATGGCAGATTTCCTTCCCTAAAAGAAGTTAGTGAACCAGATGGATTTTCCAACAATCAAAAATGATTTCGTGGTCATCATTAAGTAGATTTTTAATTCCAGATTTTTTTTTATTGAATTCAAATTCCACTATCTGCCATGGTGGGATTTGAACTCGGGTCCTCGGAGCATTAGTTGAGTTTTTGAATTAATAGTGTAGTGATAATACCACTAGGCCATTGCTTCCCGTGAATTTATTGTCACACGTACTAATAGACAGCGAAAAGTATTGTTTTGTGCGTGTTATACAGGCAAAGCATATCACACATAGAGAAGAAAAGGAAAAAGTGCAGAATGTAGTGTTGTAATCGTAGATAGGGTATAGAGAAAGATCAACTTAGTGCGAGGTAGATCTATTAAAAAATCTGATGGCAGCTGCAAGGAAGCAGTTCTTGAGTCGATTGGTACGTGTCCTCAGACTTTTGTATCTTTTTCCCAATGGAAGATGGTGGAACAGAGGATGTCCAGGATGCGTGAGGTCCTTAATTATGCTGGCCGCTTTTCCGAGACAGTGGCAAGTGTAGACAGAGTCAATTGATGGGAGGCTGGTTTGTGTGATGTACTGGGCTTCCTTTGTAGGTCTAGCGGTCTTGACCAGAGCAGAAGCCATACCAAGTTACGATACACCTGGAAAGGATACTTTCTACGGTGCATCTGTAAAAGTTGGTGAGAGTCATAGCTGACACGCCAAATTTCCATAGTCTTCTGAGAAAGTAGAGGCATCAGTGGATTTTCTTAACTAAAGTGTCAGCATGGGGGGAACTGGACAGGTTGGTGGTGATCTGGACTCTTAAAACTTGAAGTTCTCCAGTTAGTTTGTGCAGTCTTGTCACCAATTCATATCTAGTGGGGATAATCATTTAGTGTTTCCATTCCCAAACCCTTCATTATGCTGAATGCCTCCATTATCTTCCCGTTTAAACTTCCCGGATAGAAGGAGAAGTAACTCATTGTTGCTTCACCCATATTTTGAATCTCAGAAATGGCTCTTGTAGGCCTTCTTTCTTCAGTCTGACTCTGAATAACACTCACAAACATCTTCAAGGGTACCTTCTTGTAGAAGTTTACCTGCCCCCGCCCCCGGCCAATCTCCATTCTTTCACCCTCTGTAACTTTTCGCTTGTGTAAAATTTTGTGGTCCATTTCTGAACTCAGACCAGGCCCCTTTCTACGCTGTGCTCCACTGTCTCCCGATCTGAGAGTGCCTCATCTTTACAATTCTCATCCTTGCATTCAGAACCATCCATAGCCTTGCGCGCTCTCTGTCCATGTCACCTCCTACAGCCCACCGAGATCTCTTGCTTTCTCCCAGATCTACTCTCTCATTCATCCCCGATTCATTTACTCACTCTTGATGGCCACGCCTTCAGCTCTATAAGCCATAAATTCTGAAATTTCCTCCCTGATCCTCTCTGACTCTCTCTTTAAGACTTCTCTTTTAGCCTGATATTTTACTTCATTGTCAATGTGTCAAAATTTGTTTGATAATACTTCTATAAGGCATTTTGGGATGCTTTACTATGTTACACATTTTAGCACGTTAGCTGCCATGGATATAGAATCTCTGCAGGGCAGAAGGGGGCCATTTGGCCTATCAAACTTTCACCGACAAAATCCTACCCAGGCCCTATCACCGTAACCCTATTTATCCTACTAATTCCCCGACACTAATGGGCAATTTAGCATGGCTAGTCAACCTAACCTATACATCTTTGGAGTGTGGGAGAAAACTGGAGCACCTAGAGGAAACCCATGCAGACACAGGGAGAATGTGCAAACTTCACAAAAACAGTCACCTGAAGCCAGAATTGAACCTGGGCCCCTGGCGCTCTGAGGCAACTGTGATAACCACCATGCTGCCAAATGATGGGCCGAATATCCTCCTTCCATGTTATAAATTTCTTTGATTCGGTGCTGGGTAGTATATAATTACAAGCAATTGTTCTGGTTATTTCCACTTGATTTTCCAAAGAAACTGATTCTGATGCTACTTTGAATACACAGTGAACAGGGTGTATACTTTAAGTGTGCCCTGACTGTTAAGTGGACAGTAACGTGGTCTAAAATTAGAGATCGGGAGATGTGGTATTTTGGTAATGTCACTGGACTTGTAATTCATGAGGTAAAGACTAATGCTCTGGGGATAATGAATTATAGAATCCCTACAGTACAGAAGGAGGCCATTTGGCCCTTGAGTCTGTACTGACCATAATCCCACTCATACATTTACCCTATTAATCTACCTGATCCTAGAGTCAATTTACCATAGCCAATCAACCTTATCCTTTGGACTGTGGGAGGAACCCAGAGCAAACCCGCACAGACACGGGGAAAACATGCAAACAGCACACAAAACAGTGACCTGAGGTTGGAATTGAACCTGGGTCCCTGGCGCTGTGAGGCAGCAGTGCTAAACACTGTGCCACTGTGTCGCCCAAGTGGAATTTGAATTCTGTTAATAAATTTATGACCATGAAACTATCATCGATTGTTGTAAAAAAAACACACCCCAAATGGATCCCCAATGCCCTTTAGGGAAGGGAATTTGCTGTCCTTACCTGGTCTGGCCTGCATGTGACTCCAAGCAATGTGGTTGACTCTAAGCTGCCCTCTGAAATGGTCTAGTTGAAGTGTAATTTGGGATGGCAACAAATTCTGGCCTTGCCCACATCCCATGACAGAATGAAGAAAAGATTAGGGAGTCTTCGCGGGCGAGAGAAAAATTTCGGCAGACCATGCAAAAGACCTTGGGTGGGGATTTCCGATCTTGGGGCAAGCGTGGCTGGAAGATCCCACCTCAGATTTTTAAACAGGTGTGTCGGTCAACTGGCGGGTTAATGTAACGCTGCCCATTCTATTGTTTCAGCTGCTGGATTTCAGAGAGGTCGTCTCACGGACGCTGGGCCTGAACGTGAACGCTCTTGCACTCCCTGACTACGAGATAATCAAGCGGTTGGAAAAGCTGGTCCAAGCTCACCACACCTCAGCCGCGGCGGCACTGTGCCTGGAGAGCGCGGTGGGTAAGCTGCATCAGGGCTACGCGGCGGGACGTGAGGCCAGGCACAGGTTGGCGGGCAGCCTGGACCATCCAGGCCCCAAGCCGATGGCCGCATTGCCAGCAGGAAGGTCAAAAAGTGGCTCGTCGTAAAACAGATGCTTCGTCAATGGGACGGACGTTCATGTTCACGCTGATTATTTTGAGATGTCGCTGCCTATCTGCACCCCTCTCTTCCCAGAATGAACTCCCCCAACCCGAAACCCGAGTGAGCAGCTCAGCTGGTAACTCTCTCGACAATGTCAGGAGGCTGTGGGTTCAAGTCCCACCCCAGTCACTTGAGGTAATCTAGGCTCCAGTGAAGTACCAGGGGAATATTGCACATCTAGATGAGACTGAGACCCCTTGAGGTCCGTCCGTGTAAAAGATCCCATGGCATTCATTTGAAGAAAAGGAACCACACCCTCAGCCCGCATTTATCCTTCAAACTGCACCGCTAGAATAGATGACTGTATCATGACTGCGTTGCTATTCGTGGGATCTTGCTGTGCACAGTGCACTTTCCTGCATGACAGCAGTGGCTACACTTCAAGGGTTGATCTGCGAAGCACTCTGGGGAGGGTCGTAAAAGGTGTTGCATAACTGCAGGCTCTTTCTGAATGATCTTTGCAGAAGCTTGTCAGAGGCAAAATGTGGTGGCTGAGCTGGAAGAAGGAAAGGAGATGGGGATAGAAGCCCAACCTAGAAGAGAGGCTCTCAAAGCAGACAGGGCAGAAAGGTAGCTGGCCAGAAGAGTAACAGGGGTCTTCAGAGTACAGGAGCATAGGCACTGGATAGAGAGGCATGGCGGCACAGTGGTTAGCACTGCTGCCTCACAGCGCCGGGGCACAAGATTCGATTCCCAGCTTGGGTCACTGCCTGTATGGATTCTGCACATTCTCCCCGTGTCTGTGTGGGTTTCCTCCGGGTACTCCGGTTTCCTTTCACAGTCCAAAGACGTGCAGGTTAGGTGGATTGGCCAGGCTAAATTGTCCCTTAATGTCACAAGATGTGTAGGTTAAGTAGATTGGCCAGGCAAAATTGCTCCATTGTCCCAAAACATGTAGGTTAGGTGGATTGGCCATGCTAAATTGCCCCTTAGTGTCCCAAGATGTGTAGGATAGGTAGATTGACCATGCTAAATTATCCCTTAGATGTGTAGGTTAGTGGGGATTAGTGGGGTTATGGCGATAGGGTTTGGGATGCTTTTTCAGAGAGTTGGTGCAGATTCGATGGGCCGAATAGCTTCCTTCCAGACTGTAGGGATTCTATGATTCCAATAACAATTCTAGGAATGAGTGGCCAACAGTGATGGAATGAGAGTAACCAGGGTAATTGAGTTATTGAGATACATGTAGTAAAGCATGGGGAGGGGTGGGTGAGAAAGGGATGACAGTGAGAGTGTGGAGGGTGATTCACAAGTGCAGCTATCCCGCGTGTGTGTTTGGGGGCTCTCCACACTGCTGAGATATCGTTATAGTTTGGCTTTGTCTTTGTCCAATGTGGAATTCAATTGCCCTTTCTTCACCCGAGTACCCTTCATTTACCAACATCCAGAACTTCAGGCTAGACCAGCGTTTGTTACCCATCTTTAACTGCCTTTGAGAAGGTTCTGGGGAGCCATTATGACACATAAGGAGGCTATTTGGCCCATCAAATCCTATCCCAGTCACTGTCGAGCAATCCTGATGTCTTCATTTTAGCCCAGTGCCACTGCGAGTTTAGTCCCTCAAATGCCCACCCAATTTCCTTTTGAAATCATTGCTTGTTTCTGCTTCCATCACCTCTACTAGTTCCAGGTCACTACACAAAACAAATTCTTCCTCACAGTCTCATTGCCTCTTTTGCCCAAAACGTTTATTCTCTGACCCCAGATAATTCTATCATCAGCTGACGAGACAGATTTTCTTTATCTACCTCATGTAAACCTGCTATAATCTTGTACCTCTGTTAGATTTCTCCTCGCTCTCTGCTTCAAGTGAAACAAATCTGGCTTTTCCAACCCAACAGTGTAGTTGAAATCCCTCATTCAGCAATCAGGAATTCTGGCAAATCTCCTCAACACCATCCTCCATTCTCCTCACTTCCCTCCTCATCTCACCCTTCCCCAAGCTCACTTCATCCCCCTGAGCTTGTGAAAGTTACAAACAATCTGCCCCTATGCACTCCTTCTGGTTGTATCCCAGCTTGGTATGGCTCCTGCTCTGCCCAAGACCGCAAGGAACTACAAAGGGTTGTGATCGAAGCCCAGTCCATCACTCAAACCAGTCTCCCATCCACTGATACCGTCTACACTTCCTGCTGCCTCAGAAAAGCAGCCAACATAATCAAGGACTCCACAAACCTCGGCCATTCTATTTTCCACTTTCTTCTGCCAGGAAAAAGATACAAAAGTCTGAGATCACGTACTAACGACGTTTCCCTGCTGCCGTCAGACTTTTGAATGAACCTCCCTCATATTGAGCTGCCCTTTCTCTACACCCTAGCTATGACTGTAACAGCATATTCCGCACCCTCTGCTTTCCTTCTCTGTGAACGGTATGCTTTGTGCACAAGAAATCATACTTTTCACTGTATACTAACACATGGGACAATAATAAATTGAATCATAGAAGCATAGAATCCTGACAGTGCAGAAGGAGGCCCATTGAGCCTGCACCAACAGCATTCCCACCCAGGGTTCATAATATGTGGGGTTATTATGTATCCATAACCCCACATATTTACCCTGTTAATTTTCCTGATACTAAGGGGCAATTTAGCCTGGCCAGTCAACATAATCTGCACATCTTTGGAGTGTGGGAGGAAACCCATGCAGACACAGGGAGAATGTGTAAATCAGAAGTTCGGGGGCCTCGTGAGCACTGTTCAGAGGGAAAAAAGATTGTGAGCAGTAACTTCACTGTTTGGGAGTCTGCAAATCTCCCCCTGGACTTGCTGACGTTGGGATGGGCCTGTTTGTCAGATGGGATCTTTCATAGCAACTGTGGGAAAAACTATCAATGAGGTTGGAGGGCTTCAGTTTTTTTAAATTTAAGTTTAAATTAGTTTATTAGTGTCACAAGTAGGCCTACATTAACAGTGCAGTGAAGTTACTGTGAAAATCCCTGAGTCACCGTTCTCTGGCACCTGTTCAGGTACACTGAGGGAGAATTTCGCATGGCCAATTCACCTAACCAGCATGTCTTTCAGACTGTGGAAGGAAACCAGAGAATACCCGCACAGACATGGGGAGATTGTGCAAATTCCACATAGACAGTGACTGAAGCTGGGAATTGAACCTGGGGCCCTGGAGCTGTGAGACAGCAGCGCTAACCACTGTGCCACCATGCCGTCCTCAGTGTTTGCTGTGGAAGAAAGTGTCCCACAAGCAGCAACTGATTGTCCAACTCAGATTGTAACAAGAATCGCCAGGAAGAGAGTAACTGAATGGGGAATATAGGTGGCTCAGACACAAACCCAATACATAGAAGCAGCAGTAGGCCATTCGGCCCTCCGAGTCTACTCCACCTCTTCATTATGATCATGGTTGATCATCAAATTCGATATCTTGATCCCCCCTTCCCCATATTTCCATGGGTGGAAAGGAGAATCTCCCGGAAGATTGAAACCATTGAGAGAGGGAAATAAGAGGTGCAGGTGGACCTTCTTAACTCAGTGTATTGAAGATGCACCCATTTTGCTATTCACTCAAGGTTCCAGGTCTTTGGCCCTGCATTGATGAAGGCTCGGCAATGTAATTAGATTAGTGTGTGAGTGACACGGTATTTTGGGGTGATCGGATCCCTGTGTACCTGCTGCCCTTAGCCTTCCTGCTTGGGGGAGTCATAGGGGAGGGAAGAGCTATGAAGGAACCTTGTTCAAGCTACACACTGCGGCCCCAGGAGGGATGGATGATTAAGGGCAACATGATGGCACAGTGGGTGGCACCGCTGCCTCATAGCGCCAGGGACCCAGGTTCAATTCCCTCTCTATGATTTTCTGAGGAATTTTAATCAAGTTTGATCTAGAGTGTGGAGAATGTTGGATTGTTGGCCTGCCCTCCCACTGGGCACAGGTGCCCTAGCGCTGCAGTTAATGCAAAAATGCCATCCGAGCCACTTGAGCATGCTTCTCCCTGTCACCCACTTCTAGTTTCTGCAAAGGGAGGGTGGCACGGTGGCACAGTGGTTAGCACTGCCGCCTCACAGTGCCAGGGACCCGGGTTCGAATCCCGGCTTGGGTCACTGTCTGCGCGGAACCTGCACATTCTCCCCATATCTGCGTGGGTTTCCTCCCACAGTCTGCAAGCCGTGCCGGTTAGGTGCATTGGCCATGTTAAATTCTCCCTCAGTGCACCTGAACAGGCGCCAGGAGTGTGTATTTTCCCAGTAACTTCATTGCAGCATTAACATAAGCCTACTTGTGACACTAATAAATAAACTTTCACTTTAAGATTGTGCATTAGCTGGGCTTGCCCTGGGTGGAGGTGACTTGGGGTGCCTCACATTAGGTGAGAGATCTGGGGGAATACCCTGCGAGGCAACAAGGCATTCCAGAATTTTGAATAGGTTGAAGATAAGGAAGTAGTCGCAGACAATGGATGGGTATAGAGTCATAGAGGCACAGTGGTTAGCACTGCTGCCTTACAGAGCCAGGGACTTGGGTTCAATTCCTGGCTTAGGTCACTGTCTGTGCAGAGTCTGCACCTTCTCCTATGGGTTTCCTCCCACATTATGAAAGACATGCTGTTTAGGGGGATTGGCCATGCTAAATTGCCCCTTAGTGACAGGGGGACTAGCTTGGGTAAATGCATGGGATTATGGGGATAGAGCTTGGATGGGATTGGAGTTGCTGCAGACTTGATGAGCTGAATGGGCCCCTTCTGCTCTGCAGAATTGTATATTTTGCCCCACGATAGTGAAAGTGCACCTCTCCTACGGCTGGAAATTGAACAGGCTTTCCCTGATTCTCTCTCCTGACTTTGATGGTGGAAATGAGAGAGAAACAGCAGGAATTCTACCTCCTGAAGTCTAGACCTTTGGACTTCTTTATAATCTTTGTAAAATCGCTGTTATCCAACAGCAATGAATGTATGTAAGTTTGCAGGGGAGATCTGGATTTTCACAGAACTATGATTTTTCTGTCTGTTTAATGGTTTTCATTTGCTCCATTATATATGACAATCCTGCATTTCATTATTTCTCCTTATTGACTCGAAACCTGCACTTGAATTGCATTGTGTAGTTGCAAAATGACTGTCTGGTTATTTTTCATTCATAAAACTGATCTGAAGGAGGGTTCTCAATGAGGCAGAGTGTTGAGTGCCAGAGACTGGAGATGGGCAAACATAGTCCTGATTCTGCAAAGCCCACACACTCCGATTATGACTGTGGTGCTGGAAGTGCATGATCCTGGGATTAACCCCCCTGCTGATCATAGACAGCCACTTCTTGCCATTCAATAGCCGGCCATTCGGAATATTTTAACCCTGTACGATTTCCACACGGAAGTGCCATTTGTTTAACTTTGTGAACAGCACAATCCAACGGCGTTTGATAGTGAAACACCACAGGCGGGATTTTACGGCCTCGCTCGCCCCCGAAACTGTACAATCTCGCCCAAGGTCAATGGGCCTTCCCATTGTCCGCCTCTCGGCCGCTCCGATTCCCATGGTGGGCGGGACGGTAAAATTCCAGCCATTTTCTTTACATTTGTTTTGGAGCTTAAAAAGTTTCTGAATGTAAAGGAAGTAATGTGACGTTTGGAAGCTTGAAAAGTGAACATAATGAAATATATCTGTAATTGGTGTAATTATATAATATTGCACCCATAGATTTAGAATGAAAAATGGTATTCTGAATCTGAACAGGACAGTAGCATGTCGTATCAACCGGAATGTTTTTGCAAATGCAGATAAAAGTGTGTTTCTTCTGGTCTGTGAATTGAAATGTTTTTTTTGTGGAGAATTGAATCGTATGGTACCTTTTTATATCTATTATCACTGAAAGAATGGTCTTGTCGACTGAGAAAGAAGTTGGAGACCTTGAACTGTTGAAAGCGAGCAATCAATCACGTTGCAGACAAGACTGCTCCCTCACAGTTCATAAATTTACGTCCTAATGGCCAAAACGTCTTCCATTTTGTGCAGGAGTGTCTGGAGGAGTCTGGAAGACCTTGAGACAGCTGTAAAGATTTGACTTACAAATGCTCCACCATCGTTGCATAACGCAGGACTCCAAGAATGTGGCTTGGAGGAGGTTGTGTTCCTTTTTTAAAAAACACACTAACAGACCTCCAAGGTCCCCTTAGACACAAGAACATCCTTCTCTTAGAAGGATGTGGATGCTTTGGAGAGGGTTTATCAGGATGCTGCCTGGCCCGGAGGGTATTAGCTATGAGGATAAACTCGGTTTGTTCACTCCGGAATGACAGAGGTTGAGGGGTGACCTGTTAGAAGCTTCCAAGATTATGATTGGCGTGGACAGAGTGGATAGTCAGATGCTCTTTCCTAGAGTTGAGAAGACAAGTATGTTGGGACATAGGTTTAAGGTGCGTGAGGAAAAATTTAGAGGAGATGTGCGAGGCAAGTTTTTTTTACATACAGGGTGGCGAATGTCCAGAATGTGCTGCCCAGGGAGATGGTGGGAGCAGGTAAAATAGTGGCATTTAGATGAATATATGAATAGGATGGGAATGGAAGGATACGGTCTCTGTAAGTGCATATGGTTTTAGTTGAAGCAGGCATCATTGGCGTTGCAGGCTTGGAAGGCCGAAGGGCCTGTTCCTGTGCTGTACTTTTCTTGGTTCTTCTTCCCTGAGGCAATCATTGCCCTTTTGGAACTCTACTCATCTCCCTTTGTTTCTTCAGCACCACAGCCGCTTCTGAGGGCAAACGTAGCTCATGCAGGCACCCAGCCCATCTCCATAACGGAGCATGAGATCGTCAACACAACCGCCCATTCTTTAACCTATCCTGACTGACCCCATGCAAGAGCACCAGCCCATCTTTGATGAGCCGGATGGCCTAATTCTGCTCCTAGAGCTAACGGACTTTGGGTAATCATGAAGTAGAGATGCCGTCGTTGGACTGGGATAAACACAGTAAAAAGTCTCACAACACCAGGTTAAAGTCCAACAGGTTTATTTGGTAGCAAAAGCCACAAGCTTTCGGAATGCTGTTCCTTCAGCAGGTGAGTGAGGAGTTCTGATCACAAATAGGGTATATAAAGGCACAGACAGTGTATAGAATACTGATTAGAATGCGAGTCTTTCCAAGTAATCTGCTATTTAAGTCTTAAAGCTGCCAGTAGAAGAAAGTCCCTCGGTCTTTTCGACCCCACCCCATTTCCTTCTGTAAGGGTATTTTCAAGAATTGGTCTCAGGGGCATCAGTAGATTCTTAATTCCAGATATTTTTTACCGAATTCAAATTTCACCTTCTGCTGTGGTGGGATTCGAACCCTGGGTCCCCAGAACATTAGCTGGGTTTCTGGATTAAAATCCTAGCCATAATACACTAGGCCATCGCCTCAGCTCAGAGCTGTTTCCTGGGACAGAATCTGTTACTTCATTCTTTATGCTGGAACTTGCTGGAATGAGGAATTAGGCCTTTTTTTTCAGAAAATAGACATAAATCAGCTCAAGAATTCAAGTATAACGATGGGTGGCTTCCAAGAATATTGAAAAAAAGGGTACATTTATATTGTGTTTTCTGACAACATGTCAGACATGAATAATTGTGTGCTTTGTCAGTTTATTCTTGTGAACCGTAAATAATTATATGGTGGATATATTATGACTCTATCTTTATCAATGTATCTAATCATTACTAACCTATCACTTGAGCCTTGGTTGGTAACACTCTCACCTCTTGAGTCAGCAGGCTGTAGGTTCAACCTCTCTCCAGAGATTTCAGCTTAAAACCTGGGCTAACACCCCAGTGCAGTACTGTGGGAGCACTGCATTACAGGAGGCTATAGCGTGACACTTGCAGGTGGCTGTAAAAGATTGGTATGGTTTATTTTGAGGAGTGGGAGGAATCCTTAGCAGGGGCAAAAAACACAAAATGCTGGAAAAGCTTCAGCAGGTCTGACAGTGTCTGTAGAGAGAGAATGGAACCAGTGTTTCAAGATTGGGTGACCCTTTGACAGAGATGTGTAGTTTGGATGGCTCTGATGAAAGGTCTTCCAGACTCGAAACGTTGGCTGCATTCTTTTTTTATTCATTCATGGGCATCGCTGCCTGGGCCCCAGCGTTTATTGCCCAACACTAATTGCCCGAGGGCAGTTGAGAGTCAAGGCCTTCTACAAATATGTGAAAAGTAAAAGGATGAGAAGAGAAGGGATAGGACCTATAAAAGGTGAAGGGGGAAAAGTCTGTGTGAATCTGGAAGAAATGGCAGAGGTGCTTAACGAGTACTTTGCCTCGGTATTCATGGTGGAAAGTGAACTGGGAGATTGCACTGCAGGTTTGAGGCATACGGAAAAGATTGAGTATGTGGATGTTAGGAAAGAGGATGTGTTAGACCTGTTAAATTCTATCAAGATAGACAAGTCGCCGGGACCGGATGGGATGTACCCCAGGTTATTGTGGGAGGTGAGGGAAGTGGTTGCAGAGCCCCTGGCGATGATCTGTGCGTCGTCCATGGAAACGGGAGAGGTTCCGGAGGATTGGTGGATTGCGGATGTGGTTCCTATCTTTAAGAAAGGGAACAGGGATAGTCCAGGAAATTACCAACTGGTGAGTTTGACTTCAGTGGTTGGTAAGTTGATGGAGAGGCTTCTGAGAGATAAGATTTATGAACATTTGGAGAAGTTTGGACTGATTAGAAATAGTCAGCATGGTTTTGTCAAGGGCAGGTCATGCCTTACGAGCCTAGTTGAGTTCTTCGAAAATGTGACTGAACACATTGACGAAGGAAGGGCGGTGGACGTAGTGTACATGGACTTTAGTAAGGCGTTTGATAAGGTCCCCACATGCAAGGCTTCTGGAGAAGGTGAGAGGGCATGGGATCCAAGGGGCTTTGGCCTCGTGGATCCAGAACTGGCTTGCCGGCAGAAGGCAGAGAGTGGTTGTGGATGGGTCTTGTTCTGCATGGAGGTCGGTAACCAGTAGAGTGCCCCAGGGACCTGTTCTGGGACCCCTGCTGTTTGTCATTTTCATAAATGACCTGGATGAGGAAGTGGAGGGATGGGTTAGCAAGTTCGCCGACGATACAAAGATCGGTGGTGTTGTGGATGGTCTGGAGGGATGCCAAAAGTTGCAGCGGGACATAGACAGGATGCAAGACTGGGCGGAGAAGTGGCAGATGGACTTCAATGCAGATAAATGTGTAGTGGTCCATTTTGGCAGGAATAATGGGATGAAGGAGTACAATATAAGGGGTAGGAGTCTTAGCTGTGTTGTAGAGCAGAAGGATCTCAGGGTCCAGGTCCATAGGACTCTTAAATCAGCCTCGCAGGTAGAGGAAGTGGTCAAGAAAGCATACGGAGTACTGACCTTCATTAATCGAGGAATAGAGTTTAGGAGTCAGGAGGTAATGATGCAGCTCTATAAGACTCTTGTCAGACCCCAGTTGGAGTATTGTGCGCAGTTCTGGTCGCCTCATATAGGAAGGATGTAGAGGCTATTGAGAGAGTTCAGAGGAGATTTACAAGGATGCTGCCTGGATTGGGAGGCAGGCCTTATGAAGATAGGTTGAGGGAGCTGGGACTCTTCTCACTGGAGAGACGTAGGTTGAGAGGCGACCTGATAGAGGTTTATAAAATGTTGAGAGGAATAGATAGGGTGGACTCTCAGAGACTATTTCCCCGAGCGGAAATGGTCAATACGAGAGGACACAGATTTAAGGTGCAGGGAAGCAAATACAAAGGAGATGTCAGGGGTAGGTTTTTCACTCAGAGGGTGGTGAGTGAATGGAACCGACTGCCGTCGGAGGTTGTTGAGGCAAACTCACTGGGGTCTTTTAAGAGACTTCTGGATGAGTATATGGAAAAGAATAGGATAGGGGGTTATAGATAGGTCTGTGGATTGATAGATGTGATCGGCGCAACTCATGGGCTGAAGGGCCTGTTTGTGCTGTATTGTTCTATGTAACCATGTTTCTCTGGCTCTGGAGTCACGTGTAGGCCAGACCAGGTAAAGATGGCCGATTTCCTTCCCACATTAGTGAACCAGATGGGTAAGGCCAGAGACTCATCTCTCCCCACAGATGCTGTCAGACCTGCTGCGATTTTCCAGCATTTTCTGTTCCTGCTTCATATTCCAGCATCCGCAGAAGTTCGCTTTTAATAGGGTTCTGGCCAATATCTATCCTTCAGCTGGCCTCATCACAACAGATTACTGGGTTCTTATGTTTTGCTGTGCATAAATTATCTGCCATATTTCCTGTACTCCAACAGTCACTGCACTTAGAAGCGATTCATTGCAGTGAAGGGCTCAGATGATTGGAAACATTATGTAAATGCAAGCCCTTTTTAATGTACTGGGTTGTAGTTTAGTGTGCTAACATGTAGTATGTCCAATTACTGAGCATTACTGGGCGGCACAGCGGGACAGTGGTTAGCACAACTGCCTCACAGCGCGAGGGAGCGGGTTCGATTCCAGCCTCAGGTCCCTGTCTGCGGAGTTTGCACGTTCTCCCAGTGTCTGCGTGGGTTTCCTCTGGTTTCCTCCCACAGTCCAAAGATGTGCAGGTCGGGTAAGCTGTCCCAAGATGTGTAGTTTAGGGAGAATTAGCGGGTTACAAGGATAGGGTGGGCATAAAATGCTCTATCAGAGAGAGGGCACAGACTCAATGGGCTGAATGGCCTCCTTCTGTACTGTAGGAAGTCCATGCTTTATGTGGATAATTTCCTGTCCTGATCTTGTGGTCACTATAGGAGTAATTCATTGGATGTAAATTATTATTTAATGAATGACCTCCCACAGTACCTACTACAGGGTGAAGGGCTGGTTGGAGATTTAGTTGCACTTAGCAATTTCGAATGAATGCACCAACCACATGCATCCCTTTGCTGAATGGCTGCTGTGAAAGGCACGCCAGGGTGAAAGCCAATTCACAAACCTCATGGCATTTCACTGAGGTGCAAATGGCTATAAGAAAACACCCTGCTAATGTTACAGAGAACCTTCAAAATAACAGTGTGGAAATCATCAAGAAAATGAGAATTCACATCAACAACGCTTCAATCTGAATGCACCAAGGTTATGATCACTTACAAAACAACAGACATTTGAGTCTGTGACCTTACATGCATCGCAGCCCAATATGCCTCATCACATCATTGGTAATCATATCTTCAGATCTTTTGGAATTGGATATCTAAACTAATCAGCCCTTTAAACCCCAGTTTAAAGAGGGACAGGGTAAGGGGGCGACATGGTAACACAGTGGTTAGCACAATGACCTCACAGCACCAGGAACCCGCCTTCGATTCCCAGCTTGGGTCAGTGTCTATGTGAAGTCTGCATGTTCTCCCCGGAGTCATGTTTTCTCTGGGTGCTCTGGTTTCCTCCCACAGTCCAAAGATGTGCAGGTTAGGTGGATTGGCCATGCTAAATTTGCCCCTAAGTGTCAGGGAGACTAGCTAGGATAAATGCAAGGGGTTATGAGGATAGGGATGGGATTGTGGTCGGTGCAGGCTCGATGGCTCAAATGATTCTATGATTCCATGAGGAAAACATCTCAAGAGGACATTACATTGAAACTAGAAGCAAGAACCATTTGGTCCTGCTCTGCCATTCATTTATTTTATATTATTATCGCAAGTTGGCTTACATTAACACTGCAATGAAGTTACTTTGAAAACCCTCTAGCCTATTTCTTGTCTATTTGGGTACACTGGGAGAGTTTTTAGCATGGCTAATTCACCTAACCAGCACGTCTTTCAGATTGTGAAAGGAAACCAGAGCATCTGGAGGAGACCCACGCAAACCCGGGAAGGACATGCAGACTTTGCACAAATAGTGACCCAAGCCGGGAATCGAACCCGTGTATCCCTGGTGCTGTGAGGCAGCAGTGCTGAGCACTGTGCCTCAAAACTGCCCCTAATTTAATTTGATCGTTTTGATCATGGATGATCATTGAATTCAATATCCTGATTCCCCCCTTTCCCCCATATCCCTTGATCCCTCTTCTACACTCCAGTGAATATAATCTTAACCAACTCAGCTCTGCTCATATGACAGACTTGCCATCCCAGGAATCAGCCCAGTAAACCTCCACTGTACGCTGTGCGGAGTCTGCATGTTCTCCTTGTGTCTGCATGGGTTTCCTCCGGGTGCTCCAGTTTCCTCCCACAGCCCGAAAGATGTGCTGATTAGGTGCGTTGGCCATGCTAAATGCTCCCTCAGTGTGCCCGAACAGGCACCGGAGTGTAGCGACTAGGGGATTTTCACAGTAACTTCATTGCAGAGTTAACATAAGCCTACTTGTGGCTCATAAATAAACTTTAACTTTACTTTTTTCGATAGCAAGGACATCATTCTTCAGATAAGGACATCCTGCACATTCTCTGCAAACTCACTTTGCAGCAAGATCCTTCTCAGCCTTTTGGCTAAGAGCAAACATTGGTTCAAGCCCCAAGATCGGGGGCAACACCTTTCCTCGTCCACTTGGATCTTGTACGTCTGTCCTGCGGACATCATGAGTTAGATTCAGTTGGAATTTTAATTGGTTTTTGGGGCAAGCAAAGATTGAAGGTTTGGCGCGTCAAGTCTGCGCGTTAATTTTGTAACTCTGAGAAAGGAATAAAAATAATTTTGCAGCAAGATCCTTGGGAAGATGAATTAAAAAGCCACTGATGCCAGCAGCTGGTACTGTGTGAGAACACCACTCAAATCCCAGTAACACAAACAGCTGCAGTCTCCATTCATATCTTAGCTAAGGTTGCTGTATTGTGTGCTGCATAAGAGCTTTCAACCACCGAGAACAATAAAGGTCGTGAATGTAACCCAATCCACGATTCAAGCTAACCTCCCATGTATTGACTCCATCTCCACTTCTCACTGCCTCAGAAAAGCAGCCAGCATAATCAAGGACCCTACGCACCCCAGACATTCTCTCTTCCGCCTTCTTCCATTGGGAAAAAGATACAAATATCTGAGATCTTGTACCCACTGAACAGTTTCTTCCCTGCTGCTCTCAGACTTTTGAATGGACCTATCTCACACTAAGTGGATCTTTTTCTGCACCCGAGCTGTGACTGTAACACTACATTCTGCACTCTCTCCTTCTCTTCTCTATGAAGGGTATGCTTTGTCTGTGCAGTGTGCAAGAAACAATACTTTTCACTGTGTACTACTACGCGTGACAATAATAAATCGCATCCTAAATCCAAATACTTTCTGTCCTGACCAATCTTGGTAAAAAGTGACAGGCTGAGTATGTTAATTTAGGTGAAAAACAAGAATAAGTGTCAATGTGTGGGATTTCAACGACCAATAGAATCCCTACAGCACAGAAGGAGGCCATTTGGCCCTTTGAACCTGTAATGAACCCAATCCTACTCAGGCCCTATTCTCAGAACCCTTATTTGCCCTGGTAATTCCCCGATAGTAAGTGTCAATTTAGCATGGCCAATCAATCTAATGCTCACATCTTTGGATTGTGGGAGAAAACCGGAGCGCCTGGAGGAAACCCACACAGACACGGGGAGAATGTGCAAACTCTGCAGGACAGTGACCCAAAGCTGGAATTAAACCCGGGTCCCTGGCGCTGTGAGACAGCAGTGCTAACCACTGTGCCGCCGTGCCATCAAAATGATGAATCCTTTGTACCGAGCATGCCTGTTTAATGTAGGTGTGATTTGCAAGGGAAAGTAGATTAGCATTGATTAAGTTTGGTGGATTGGAGGTCACTGTGGAAGGGATTGCACTGTGATCTCCATTTTCTCAGTCCTGGTCTGTTAGATTACGTGTCGGAAATGGCACAGCCTGCCTCGGCACACTGTGTTCTATACCGTAACGCAATATAAAGCAAGAGTCCGGTACATTTTGTTTGTTCAGCTGGTACGCAAAGGCAGCTGGTATGCCAAGCCAAGTGGCACTTTGAAGTGCTAAGCTGATGGACTGTGATCATGACGATTGCCGTTCAGGGTGATGTGTGGACACAGACATTTGTGACCCAGGTGCCTTTTTGAAGCAGACTTGTTCTTCTTGAAACGGGGCATTTATTGCACCTTTACCGTTTAATGCTCATTGCTGGCGAGGGGGAGCTTTTACATGTTGGTCTCCAAGACTGATCTCTCTGCGCTATTGAAAAAAAAATTAAATGTTCAAAGACGTTCTTTTTTTGTTCCTCTGTAGTTCACACGCAATTCAGTCATGCTGTACCTGAGAAAAAGAAATAAATTCCAAAGACGTGGAACTGGTTGTGAGGTCGCTAATCATTTAGGAAGCGACATCCAATTAAAAGTCCAATCCCATTGTTTCCCCAAGTCTGCTATTGACTGTCTTTCTTTCTTCGACCCACGACTATTTCCTACACTTCAACTAAATGGGATGTTTTCATCACTGAGTTTATAATGTTGGATTTAGACGTTAATTTTACAATCTGCCCTCCACATGCAAGCGCTTGTGTGATTGCTATTTTGGATAAATCCAATAGCTAATTAAACTAAGTCAAATAAAGTGAAAGTATATCACTTCAGGCAAAAACAAATCACAAATAAAGCTTAAAATCTTGATCCAGATGTGATTCAGAGGGTCAATAAGGCATCATAGAAACTAGGAGCAGGAGTAGGCCATTTAGCCCTCGAGCCTGCTCCATCATTCATTTTGATCATAGCTGATTATCAAATTCAATATCCTAATCCCCCCTTCCTCCCTTTAGCCCCAAGAGCCACATATAATTCCTTCTTGAAATCATAGAATCCCCACAGTGCACATTTGGCCCATTGGGTCTGCAACACCCACCATCCCACCCAGTCTCTATCCCCATAACCCTACTAACCCCCCCCTTAACACTAGGGTCAATTAAGCATAGCCAAACCTAACCCAGATATCTTTCGGACTGTGGGAGGAAACTGGAGCACCTGGAGGAAACCCACGCAGATCCGGGGAGAATGTGCCAGCTCTACACAGACACTGATCTGAGGCTGGAATTGAACCCAGGTCCCTGGTGCTGCGAGGCAGCAGTACTGACCACTGTGCCACCATGACACTTCCTTGCAATATCATTCTCTTGCAAATTAATCAACGTTTTGGCCTCAACTACTTTCTGTGGGAGTGAATTCCACACATTCACCACTCTCTGGGTGAAGAAATTTATCCTCACCTCAGTCCTAAAAAGTTTACCCTTTATCCTCAAACAATGATCTCTAGTTTTCAACACCCCACCATCAGGAATATTTTTCCTAGACCTACCCTATCTAAACCTGTTAAAATTTTATAAGTTTCTATGAGATTCCCTCTCAATCTTCTAAACACTAATGAATATAATCCTAACCGACTTAATCTCTCCTATATGACAGATTTGCCATCTCAGGAATCAGCCTGGGAAAACTTTGCTGCACTCCCTGGATAGCAAGGACATCCTTCCTCAGATCAGGATACCAAATCCCAAATCCCAATGCCAAGGCATTGTGTGCTCCCTCTCTAGGGACACTGGGCATGGATGTAGCCCGGGTAGAGGGCAGGCAGTTAGATCAGACAACCTCCTCCATCGCCCACTGCCCGGATCTGTTGATGGCGCTTGTGGCTAGACCCAGGAGCAGGTTCACAAAGAGTTCCTCCTCTTTCCCTTTCCTGCTCTCCACCAGCTCTCCATAGGTTAGGAATGTGGGGCTGAGGTGCAAGCAAAACTGTAGCTAAATGGACAAAACTGTAGATTTGCCTTCTGCGAGTTTGCTGGAGCACTGCTCCTTACTTGATGAAGCAGCAGTGCTCCAAAAACTAGTGACTTGTGCTACTAAGTAAACCTGTTGGACTTAACCTGGTGTTGTGAGACACCTTACTAAATCTTACCAAAGCATAGCAAGTATTCTTTCTGGTGAGAAAGCTGAGAGAACTAGTCAGTTTTCCCTCCAGATCATATGATCTGGGGTCAATATAGAGTTAGGAGGGGGGTCAATATATGGCAGAAGGATCAATATACAGCAGGAGGATCAATATATGGTAGGGGGCCAATATATGGCAGGGGTCAGTACATGGCTGGGTGTCAATATATGGAGGGGATTAATATACAACAGGGGGTTAATATACATGGAAGAGTCAATATACAGCAGGGGTTAATATATGGCAGGAGTCAATATAGGGTGGGGGGGGGGGTTCAATATAAAACAAGGGGTTAACATATGGCAGAGGTCAATGTATGGCAGAGAAGTCAATATATGGCAGTGAGGTCAGTATATGGTAGGGATCAATATACAGCAGAGAGGTCAATATATGTTGGGTGTCAATATATGGCACAAGGGTCAGTATATGACAAGGAGGTCAATATACAACAGGGGATCCACATATGGCAGGGGTCAATGTATAGTGAGGGGCTGGGTTAGTCATATTTAAATACATGGGGAAGATCCAAAATTGTGTTCTTGGGAGCTGCTCCTCCTGAATCTTGAGTCTCTGACAGCAACCTCGCGGATGGAAAATATGGGTGCAAGATCCTGGCCAAAGAGATAGATGTATTGAAAATGTCGCATGGCAACATAGTGAGGACAACACAAACAAAGCAATTGCAATTTATAACGCAGTTAGAGACAATCAGTAAAATAAAAATAAAATATTAAATAAGAGAAGTATTGCACAATACTGAGCATTTCAACTATGCAAATAATTACATCATGTTGCAATTAATTTACAGAATAAGAAGGAAGGATCCACTCTGTTCTGCATTTTGAATTGAAATCTGAATGTCTACAGTGCAGAAGGAGGCCATCAGCCCTCCTCTCTCTCCAACTCTCTGGTGAAGCATCCACCCAGCCCCCCCCAGCATTTATCCCCATAACCTACACATCTTTGGATACTAAGGGGCAATTTAGCATGACCTATCCACCAAAACTGCACATCTTTGGAGTTAGGTGGTTTTAGGACAGATGTCAGAGGTAGGTTCTTTACCCAGAAGGTGGTAAGGGTATGGAATGCCTTGCCTGCGTCAGTTGTAGATGCGCCAAGTTTGGTGGCTTTTAAGAGGTTAGTAGATAAGTTTATGGATGAAAAGGGAATGGTTTATGTTAGAGGGTCACTGCTTGTTCCTAATTGGTCGGCGCAACATCGAAGGCCGAAGGGCCTGTTCTGCGCTGTAATGTTCTATGTTCTATGTTTTGGGAGAAAACTGGAGAACCCAGAGGAAACCCACGCAGACACGAGGACAATGTGCAAACTCCACACAAAACAGTCATCCGAGGCCAGATTTGAACCTGGGTCCCTGGGTCTGTGAGACAGCAGTGCTAACCACTGTGCCACCATGCGGCCCCAAGATCATATGTTGTGTGATTGAGTTTATTAATTTTTCAATCATTTCATAGAATCCTACAGTGCAGAAGGAGGAAATTCAGCCCATCGAGTTTGTACCAATAACAATCCCACCAGGTCCTATCCCCATAACCTCATGCATTTAAAATTTAATTGATTAGTCACAAGTAAGGCTTACATTAATACTGCAATGAAGTTACTATGCAAATTCCCTAGTTGGCCCACTCCGGTGCCTGTTCATGGCGATGCATCTAACCATCATGTCTTTCAGAATGTGGGAGGAAACCAGAGCTATTGTAGCAAATCCTCCTGAACTAAGGGATGATTTAGCATGCCCAATCCACCTAATCTGCATATCTTTGGCGCATGGGAGGAAACCACAGCACTCAGAGGAAACCCATGCAGACACAAGGGGAATGTGCAAACTCCAAATAGACAGTGATCCGAGCTGGGAATTGAACCTGGGTCTCTGGCGGCAGTGCTAACCACTGTGCCAACCCATTTCTTTACTATCGGCATGTTTTACAAATTGGGAGATTGGGCTGTGTTATAGTCTACTGATTCCACGGGTGGAATTTTCCTGTCCCCAGCAAGGCTGCAAACCACTTCTGCACTGTAACCTCTCTGAATTCCAGTGGAAACACTATTCAAAAAAAAGACTTACATTTGCCTGTCATACCTCAATTCACTTTACAACTAGTGACGTTCCTTTGTCAGTCCCTGGAGTAACATAGGAATTGTTGCAACAAAATTCCCAAAAAACCTCAATGTGCTTCCCTGACCGATGGAACCTTTCTACAAACAAGCAAATTTTGGAAAATCAACTCCAAAGCCTTGACCCCTGGGAAGTGTGTAAATAAATGATGATATTGATGTACTTCTTTTTATCCTACAAGTGCTTTGGTCCACCTTGTTGCCTAACGAGGGGCATACACGCGATGGGTCGTGAGAGGGCTGCTCTTGGATTCTTTTTCGAGAGTATCCTAGTGCTTCACGTTGTTAGTGTACGCTTGACCTGGACCATTTGATGGGCAACACGACAGCTCAGTGCCTATCGCTGTGCTGTGCAGATGCATGGATTTGGGCCTGTGTCTGTGGGAGTTTGCGCATTCTCCCCGTGCTTGTGTGGGTTTTCTCCGGGTGCTCCGGTTTCCTCCCACATCCCAAAGATGTGCTCTTAGGCTAATTGGCAAAACAAATTCTCCCTAAATTGTCTCAAATTTGTTTTTTAATCCATAGATCTATAAACATGGACAGGGATCGCGGGTAGAGGTGGGAACATCGGGGTGGCGGTGCGGGCTCGTTGGGCTGAAGGGCCTGTTTCCCGTACTGTTTTGTTCTTTGTTCTTTGTTATTGACAGACCACCTGGTGTATTTTGTGATGTTGCATTGCCAATAGTTGGTTGCCACAACGACATAATCTGTGCAATGGAATTACAGGAAAGTGACACTGTTCCACTATAGAGATTTAGGGCGGTATTTTCCAGCTGTGCTTGCCTCTGGACCAGAAATTCCCACCCCACGGTCAACCTTCGCCTGGTCTGCCAAATTTCCTGTCCCGCCTGCTATGATTCCTTTGAATGTAGATGTGATATGGATTGGATTTCAATTTCTTGGTGTCACAACACTTCCTCTCCTTTCCCTGCTCTTTCTTTCCCCAGAGCATTATCTCCCTGCTCTATTGATGGAATAATTGGTATCAGTCTTTGGGCCATAATCTCTGGTCTTGAAAGATCAAAGGTGTTCAAACCCCACTTCAGGGACCTTGGCACATCATCTAGGTTAACATTCTAGTACAGTACTGAGCCAGTGCTGCATTGTCAAATGTCCCCTCTTTCAAGTTAAATATTAAACTGAAGCCTCAACAGGACTGAAGGAGAGCAGGGAGCTTCTCCCAAAATCCTGGTCACTATTTATTCCCTTAACCAACATCAGTAAAACCAATCATTTGGTCGTTACAAAGTTGGGACTTGAAGGATCCTGCTGAGTTCAAATTGGATGTGACACTTCAGAACTGTTTCACTGAGTGCTTTGCAATTGCCTGAGGTCATGAGAAACATAATAAATGTGAGTCTTTCTTTCTGTTTCCATGATGTTAGCTCAAAATAAAATACTGTGGATGCTGGAAATCTGTAACAAGAACAGAAGAATGCTGGCTATAAACTCAACAGATCTGGCAGCATACGTGGAGAGAGAGGGACAGAGTTAATATTTTGTGTCTTAATGATCCTAGACTCAAAACATTAACCGTATGGGGTGGCGTGGTGGCACAGTGGTTAGCACTGCTGATTTACAGCGCCAGGGACCTGGGTTTGATTCCCAGCTTGGGTCACTGTCTGTGCAGAGTTTTCATATTAGGAGCACTGGCCATGCTCAATTCTCCCTCAGTGTACCCGAGCAGGAGCTGGAGTGTGGCAACTACAGGATTTTCAGAGTAGCTTCATTGCAGTGTGAATGTAAGCCTATTTGTGACTAATAAATAAACAACTTTACATTCTCCCCATGAATGCATGGATTTCTTCCAAGTGTTCCGATTTCCTCCCACACTCCAAAGATGTGCAGGGTTAGGTGGATTGGCCTTGCTAAATTGACCCTTAGGGTCAGGGGGACTAGCTGAGTTAATTGCATGGAATTATGGGGATAGGACCTGGGTGGGATTGTGACCAGTGCAGACTCAATGGGCTGAATGGCCTCTTTCAGCATTATGGCGATTCTTTGAGTCTGTGCTTCGCTGAGTCTATGCTTCTCTGCACAGAGGCTGCCAGAACAGCTAGGCACGATTTTCCCAAAAATAGTGTCCAATGGGAGACTTTCCGGTCTTTTTTTTTGGGTGAGCTTAGTGAAATTAATTTACGGTATTCTGTGCAGCACAGAGACCATCCGGAGAGTTACGCCAGTAGGGTGGGGGAGAATGGAGCCTAATCACGTTTGAGAGGTTGGCACCCAGACTGCTGTAAAGTGCCGATCCCCCAGTATACCAGGAGATCAGGTCACCTCCTCAAACCATTCCCCCCCACCGCACCCCTCTGCCTGCCCACCCCCGCACGATATCATCCCAGTTTCGCTAAACAGATTGAAATGATTTCGCGAATATTGTAATCAGCCTCTGGCCTTTCCATGGCTGATTACAGCAGGAAAAATGGCTCGGAGAGATCCCAACCGGCTGAACGATTCCCGTTTCTGGCCTCCCGCTTTGTACCCTGCTACACTACTCGACCAGTGCAGCGAGACGGGAAAATGGTGCCCGCTGAGTTTGTTCAACATTTTCATTTTTGATTAATTTAATGTTTATCTCCCTCACAAATAACTATCTTCATCTAATTGCTTCTCAATCAACCAGCTGATCTCATAAATTCCCTATGGAATCCTGAATGCAGAAGGAGGTCATCCGGCCTATCAGTGAGCACAATCTCACCCAAGGCCTTATTCCTATAACCCAAAGTATATCCCCTGGCTAGTCCACCTGACATTAAGCATCAATTCAACATGGTCAATCCACCTAACCCACACATCTTTGGACTATGGGAAACCAGAGCACCCAGAGGAAACCCACACAGATATGGAGAGGCTGTGCAGTCTCCACACAGACAGTGACCCGAGGCCAGAATTGAACCAGGATCCCTGGCGCTATGAGGCAGCGGTGCTAACCACTGTGCCACCGTGCAGTCTGCTTCTAATTGCTTAGCTCATGCACTATGAACGTTTAATTCAAAGGATGTATCTTGCGAATCAGACAATATTAATTGTACAACAAATTCCACATTCTGATCAGTCCAATTATCAAACTTATATCTGGAGCATTGCAGATTTCAGCATTTCCCCTGCAGCTAACTCTTTCAAGAATTATAATTTGCACACCTTTAAACTCGCCAAGAGATGTCAGATTCATGGATAAACCCATTTCTTGCACCCAAACTCCCAACTGTGTATCCACCAGGGCCATCAGTTATCTATTTCAGATTGTTCTTTCTTAGACTGTTTATTCTTCCATTAAGACATTCTGATCTTTTAATGTGCCACTATTAGCATCTTTCTTAGCTACGAGCACCACCAGATCCAGGAGCAGAATACTGCAGATGCTGGCAATCTGACCTTAACATAACAGAAAATGCTGGGAATCCCAGCAAATCAGCTCTTTCTACTGTAGTAGAAAGAGAGACAGAGTTAATGTCTCAGGTCGAGGGCCATTCCTAATGTTTAGACCCAAACCAGAAACTCCAAGGTGTTTTGTGAAGGTAGCCTTAACCCTAAGTTTTTACATTTGATTTTGACATCGGTAAGTAAAGCTGTTTCACTCCAGCTGTGATTCAAGTGACCCACTAGAAAGATTTTTAATCAAACTAAGTTATTTAAGAACATAGAATATAATAAAAATAATTGGCATAACCCTTGCCAATTACAAGACTTAAACATGCCACAGTAACCGCTAGCTATCTCTGTTGTTCTAGTTTAAAAGCAATACCATATACGCATATACCCTTCAGAATTAGTTTGCACTAAAACAAGTATGCTGACATGATACTAGATTTGCGATTTTAAACGCCTATAGACAGAAATCCAGAGAAGAATATATCTTCAAGACAGAGTAGCAAACCTAGTCTCTAGCAGCTTCCAATCTTTAGACTTCAGAAACACGAAAGGATAAGTCTCTCTCGTCAGCTTCCAAAACAGTAACATGCAGACGACAAAATCTCCAACTCCAGAAAGGAGAAAAACAGTATCTGAAAACAGCAATTGAGCTGGAATTCTCTATGAAAGCTCTGTTGTCCCCCATCATGTGACCTGACCTATTAATCATCCCAATCAAACTGTACTCTACAATCCTAGGGAAACAATCGAACATTACATTGTTCATATTAAAACAAACATTTTATTGACTATATTGCTTCAGTAAGAATAGACAATATCGGTTTAGACAAATGGTTCCAATAAAATTCCAGAGACTGCCAGAAGCATTTTGCAGTGAATCATGATTAAAATACATTTCTAAAGGTACAGTATTGTCACACAAAGAGCTGGTAAGTTTCAGTTTGGTGACAAGTTGGAGATTCTGCATTCTATGCTGGGTTTGGTGAGCATTGGTCTCTCCAGACTAGCTACACTTCCCACGTCTTACAGGATGTGCATGACTCAGTTGCTGTCAGAGTAGATATTAATGGTTATTACAACAACAACTAATTAGTTGAAGAAGGCTAGGTGCATGGATTGGTAACCAGAGAGGCTACAGGGGAAAACTGGTTCTTACAAGTGCATTATACAGCAATGCTGGAACAGGCTGAGGCCATTCAGCCCATTGAATCTGTATCACCATTCAATTTGATTGCAGCTGCTCTGCATCTTAACTCAAGTTTACTCACCTTGGCCACATAGTGCCAAGCCTAACAAGACACCTACTAGTCTCAGATTTCAATATTTCAATCCAGGCTCATTGGAATAGAATTCCAGAATTCAGTCATTTATTCTGATTCCTGATCTTGAAACAGCCTCTAGAACATAGGAACACTACAATTAGGAGCAGGAATAGGCCATTTGGACCCTCCATCCTGCTTTGCTATTTCATAAGATCACGGCTGACATGATTGAGATCGAACTCCCGTTTTTGTTCACTGAGAAAGAGAATTCCATTGATTAATGACCTCTCTGAGAGAATAAATTCTCTTTATCTCAGTCATGGGCAGCACGTTGGTTAGCACTGCTGCCTCACAGTGCCAGGGACCCAGGTCCAATTCCTGCCTCAGCTCACTGTCCGTGCAGAATCTGCACTTTCTCCCTCTGTCAGAGTGGGTTTCCACTGGGTGCTCCAGTTCCCTCCCACAGTCTAAAAGATGTGCTGGTTAGGTGTATTGGCCACGCTAAATTCTCCCTCAGTGTACCCAAACAGGTGCCGGAGTGTGGCAACTAGGGGATTTTCACAGCAACTTCATTGCAGTGTTAATGTCAGCCTACTTGTGACACAAATAACTAATCTTTAAAGTTTTTAAATGAGGGACTCCTATTTTCTAAATGGCTTTGCCTTGCTCAGCGATCCCCACAAGGAAAAACATCCTTATGATTTGATTTGATTTATTATTGTCAGATAGAATCATAGAATCCCTACAGTGCAGGAGGCCATTTGGCCCATCGGGTCTGCACTGACCACAATCCGACCCATCTATTCCTGCAACCGCACATTTTTACCTCAGCTATTCCTCTAAGGGGCAATTGAGCATGACCAATCCACCTAACCTGCACATCTTTGGACTGTGGGAGGAAACCGGAGCACCTGGAAGAAACCCACACAGGCACAGGGAGAACATGCAGACACCATGCAGGCAATGACCCGAGACTGGAATTGAACCCAGTATCTAATGCTGTGAGGCAGCAATGCCACCCACTGTATTAGTATAAAGTGAAAAATATTATCTCTTGCACATTATACCGACAAAGCACATCATTCATGGAATATAGAGGGAAGAAGGACAGGAGAGATTTCAGAATGTAACGTTACAACCTTAGATAGAGTATTAAGAAAGATTAATATAAAGTTGGTCCATTCAAAAGTCTGATGGTAGCAGGGAAGAAGTTGTTCTTGAGTCGGTTGGTGCATGACTTCAGACTTCTGTATTTTTTCCCCAATGGAAGAAGGTGGAAGAGACAATATTCAAGCTGAGTGGGGTCTTTAATTATGCTGGCTGCTTTTCCGAGGCAACAAGAAGTGTAGACAGAGTCAATAGATGGGAGGCTGGTTTGATGATGGACTGGGCTACATTCACAATCTTTTATAATTTCTTGCAGTCTTGCTCAGAGCAGGAACCAGGCTAAGGTTATGATACATTCTCTCAACATCCACTGAAACAAATCCCCTTGGAATCTAATACAATTTAATGAGGTCTTTCTTCTAAACCCTAATGAGTGTAAGCACAACCTGTTCCATCTTTCCTCTTAATATCCGGATTCATCACAGTTGAGTGAAACTTCTCTGAATGGTCTCTAACACAGTTATATTCCCTCATCGCATCTCATTAAAAGGATGCAAGGTTGAGACCCCTTTTTTGACCTTGAACCTCCACCAGAGGAAATAGCTTTCCTCTATCTTGGGTGGTTAGGGAGTGGAATGCCCTGCCTGCAGCGGTTGTAGATGCGCCAAGTTTGGTGGTGTTTAAGAGGTTAGTTGATAAGTATATGGAAGAGAAGGGAATGATTTAGTTTGGAGGGGCATTGCTTTTTATATTGGTCGGCGCAACATCGAAGGCCGAAGGGCCTGTTCTGTGCTGTAATGTTCTATGTTCTATGTTCTATGTTCTATCTTTCCCATGCTTTCCATCAAAATAGGTGGCACGGTGGCACACTGGTTAGCACTGCTGCCTCACAGTGCCAAGGACCCAGGTTCGATTCCCAGCTTGGGTCACTGTCAGTGTGGAGTTTGCACATTCTCCCTGCGTCTACCTGAGTTTCCTCCGGATGCTCCAGTTTCCTCCCACAGTCCAAAGATGTGTGGGTTAGGTGGACTTTTTGTGCTTGATTGCCCCTCACTATTAGTGTGATTAGGAAGGGTTATGGGGATAGGACCTGTGTCAAATTGCAGGCTTGATGGGCCGGATGGCTGCTTTTTGCACTGTAGGGATTCTATGATTCTGCCCTAATGTAAGGAGGCTGATCTCAATTTAAATATTCTCTGGAGCCCTCCACTGAGGGGACAGCCCCACTTGCTCACACATGGAAGGTGACACCACTCATCTTACTGACTTATTCTAACCTCTATTCTAGGTCGAAGACCTGAAACCTCCCAGCGAAGTGAGAGTGAGAGAGTCCAGATCTCTCCTTCCTCTGTGGCTGAGAGCTGGGAGTTGCATGCAAGATGGGGGAGAAGGGTGTGTAAGCATTGGGAAGGATCATCTACTTACAAAACTAACTGGGAAACTCCAGAGTGGATGTGGAATCTGCTGCGATGCTGCAGAAACCTCCAGTACTCCAGACTTCAGACATATAGAACGAACCCCAGCCATCAAGTCAATGGGAAATGAGTTCAAGGCAAGTTGAGAGAACTTCCTTCACTCAGGGAAAGGATCTAGGATGTTCTCCCCCAAAAACATGCTTCCCACACTAGTGTTGGAAAGGAAGGTGGATAGGTACTGGATGATGAGAAAGAGATATGAATAAAAATGCATGATTGCTCTTTTTAAGGAGCAGCACAAGGTATGTAATAGATTACAGATAATTCAATGTGGCTTGAATTGACAAAGGCCTTATTACCAAAAAAAGAATAATATATACAGCAAGGTCAGGCTATATTACAATGCGACCACTCTACCCAACTCCTTGGCTCCAACTGTGAGTCTCTCCTCTATTCATGGTACCAGGTATGTAGGGTGGCACAGTGGTACAGTGGTTTGCACTGCTGCTTCACAGTGCCAGGACCTGAGTTCGATTCCCGGCTTGGGTCATTGTCTCTGTGGAGTTTCCACATTCTCCTCGTGTCTGCGTGGGTTTCCTCCAGGTGCTCCGATTTCCTCTCACACTCCAAAGATGTATAGGTTAGGTGGATTGGCCATTATAAATTATCTCTTAGCTAGAGTGAATGCATGGGATTATGGGGATAAGGCCTGGGTGGGATTGTAGTCGGTATAGACTTGATGGGCCAAACAGCCTCCTTCTGCACTGTAGGGATTCTATGATTTTATGATCTTCTTGCCAATTGGCTCAATGCCCCACTCAAACAATTCATAGAGTCTCCTTGGTTCACCTTTCTTCTTAAAGGACCTCGCTAGTACATAGGCTGAATGGCCTCCTCATATTTCTATGGTCTTATGAAGAGAAATCAATCACCCATTACATTTTGTCACCTTTAATTTTCTTCTCTCTGAGATCACTGACTGAATCCTCCTGCCCCACTGGCAGTGCGCCCCCTAGCCCAGTGAGCAAACAACATGCCACCGCCTACTGGCGGGAAACGGATGGGAGACTGGAGAATTCAGCCCAAGTGTGCTTACTGTAGGTGCTTCTGTGCTAAATGTACATTCAGGACATGGCTTGATTATTAAAGATTAAATGCAGCCTGAGAAGCCTCAATATCACAGAATAATAAACCTCGATATTAAATAGATAAACTCTTCAATTGTGCCTGCCTCTTATCATGATGGTCAGAGCAAAATGGCCAAAAGCTTACCATTCCGCCCAGCCTGAAATCAGGACAGGGGAAGTTCCCAGAATGGAAATCTCCAATAGCCTCGGGAGGCTGTAAAATCCTATCTCATGACCAGGCACTTTTCTATCGCACCCCCATTCCAAAGGTATGTAACTTTGGCTGGGATTTTCCAGCCCTGCCTCACAGTGGGTTTTCCCGCTGCACTGGAAGCAGCTCACCATTGGCCACTGGAGATGTTTTCCAGTCCCACCAAAGTCAATGGCCATTCTTGTTGCTCGGCGCCCATGCTTCTGGGGAGCCAGCCAAGCTGGGACTGGAAGATCTTACCCATTAACTCTGGGAAGAATTCTATAGAGTTTACAGCCATGCCACCCAAGGAACCCGTCGCTATCAATATTGGCTGTCCCACTTTCATCTCATACAAAGTAACTAGGGTGCGAAAGACCAGAAGTTCAGGAGTGCCAAGTCCTCTACACAAACGATAGTTGGGTGTACTGACTTCAATCAGGCCATTGAGGTTGCCCTATTGGAGTATAAACTCCCTGATTAAGGATCCAATTCATGGGCCAATCAGGGAATCTTTTCCTTGTAATTAACTGGGCGCGCCAGTTCCCCCCCAGAGTTAGACTGCTGACTGCCAGCACTCTGTCCACTGCTGTTTGAGTTTGTGAATAAAGTGATTTTGTTGAAGAGATTTCTGCCTCTGAAGACAGGGCGTCTAAAGAACTTCAATGACTATGAGGCACTTTGAGACAACAACATCAACAAATTGCAGTTAGATAGCGCCTTTAATGTGGTGAAATATCATACACTGCTTCACAGAGGCAGTAAATAAGCAAAATGTGATACCAAAAGGGAAATGTTCAAACAGGTGAGTTTAAACAAGCAACTAAAAAGCAGAAAGAGAGAGATGAAAAAGTTTGAGGAGCAAAGAGGTTAGAGCCCAAGTTCCATCATCAATGGTGGCTCAATGAAAATCAGTGATGTGCAAGAGGCCGGAATTGGAGGAACATGGAGATTTGTGGGGCTGCTAGGGATAGGGAGTGCCAGGGAGGGATGGACATCATTTTAAAGTAGAGGTATTGCCTAATAAAAATTCAGAGTGAAAGCAACTCCGGCTAATCAATGTGTCTCTACATTGAGTGATTTACGATCATACAAACAGGTCCAACAAGTAGATTTCCAGCTTTTAATTAAATAGGAACAGGATACACAAATCACGATCAAAGATTCGGAGTAACATTCCCAATGATGGTGGTTGTCCACAAAATATTCGAGTGAGAGACAGAGAGAGAGAGAGATACCACCCATGAAGTCCTGTGTCCTAGTCTACTTAGTGAACTCACTGAAAGACATTGCGACCTTGGAAAGGGTTCAAGGTAAAACCGCAACCATATTTCCAGGTGACTGAGCTATTGCATAGACTAATGTCCCACTCTCACCACAAGGAAAAAATAAACTCAGGCTAGAAAAGAACGCGAGCCAAGTTTTTAAAAATGAAAATCACTAAATGGTTTGAAAGTCTGGATGTGGAGAGAGATTTTTACGACAAGCTTTTCACTTCCTCTGTTAGTCTCAGGATATATTATTTGATTGGAAAGAGATTGAAGTGCCAGAGGATACTTGTTGCCTTCACCTACATGTTAGCTCAAAATGGCAAATCTCCAAGAGATGCTATTCACAATTGAATATTCCACCGCAGCGTTAGCCAGACAGCACAGTGGCACAGCGGTTAGTACTGCTGCCTCACAGTGACAGGAATCTGGGTTCAATTCCTGGCTTGGGTCACGGTCTATGCAGAGTCAGCATGTTCTCCCCGTGACTGCATACGTTTCCTCCAGATGCTCTGGTTTCCTCCCACAGCCTGAAAGATGTGCTAGTTAGGTGCATTGGCCATGTTAAATTCTCCTTCAGTGTATCCAAATAGGCGCCAGAATGTGATGACTGGGGGATTTTCACAGTAACTTAATTCAGTGTTAATGTAAGCCTACTTGATTTGATTCGAGTTATGTATTAGTATTGTACTAGTATACACTGAAAAGTATTATTTCTTTGGCACTTTATGGACAAACCATACCATTCATAGAGAAGAAAAGGAGAGTGCAGAATGTAGGGTTACAGTCATAGCTATGATATGGAGAAAGATCAACTTAATGTGAGGTAGATCCATTCAAAGGTCTGAAGGCAGGAGGGAAGAAGCTATTCCTGAGTTGGTTGGTATGCGTCCTCAGACTTTTGTATCTTTTTCCTGATGGAAGAAAGTGAAGAGAGAATGTTCAAGGTGTATGGGGTCCTTAATTATGCTGGCTGCTTTTCCGAGGCAGGGGGAAGCATAGACAGAGTCAGTGAGTGGGAGGCTGGGCTTTGTTCACAACCCTTTGTAGTTTATTGCAGTCTTGGCATCAGCAGGAGCCATACCAAACTGTACAACAAGAGAGAATGCTTCCTGTGGTGCATCTATTAAAATTGGTGAGATTTGTCATCGATGTATCAAATTTCCTTCATCTTCTGAGAAAGTAGAGGCATTGGTGGACTTTCTTAACTATAGTGTCGGCATGGGGGGGACCAGGGCAGGTTGTTAGTGATCCGAACACCTGGAAACTTGAAACTCTCGATTATTTCTACTTCATCCCCATTGATGTAGACAGGGGCATGTCCTCTACTACGCTTCCTGAAATCGATGATGATTCCATAGATCCACCACTGAAGAAACTTCTGCTCACCTCAGTCCTAAAAGATTTACTCTCAAACCACGACCTCTGGACTAACCAACCATTGGGAACATTCTTTCCGGACACACTTCATCTTGTGCTGTCCAAAGTATACAAAGTGAGTTGTTAGCTATTACGCACTTGTGAATTAGGAGCATTAACATGCCATTCAGCCCATTGAGCCTGCCCACCATTCAATAGGATCGTGATTGATCTGATTGTAGCGTTAGCCTTGGCTCTGTGATAGTGGTCCTCCCTCCTTTACCAGCAGGTTGTGGGTTCCAACTTTACTCCAGGGCACTAAAATCACAATGCCAGGCAGATACTCCAGTGCAGTACTGTGGGAGCGCTGCAGTGTTCAGGAATATTTTGAATACAATGTTAAGTGGAAGTCCAGTGTAAACATTGAGGTGGTTGACATAAAAACCCTGTGGTGCCACTCAAAGAACAGAAAAGCTATGTTGGAGTCGTACAATCATAGAAAATCTACAAAAAGGAATAAGGCCATTCAGCCCATCATGTCTGGGCCAGTCAACAAAGAGTTGCCCAGCTGATACCCCTCAACTAATATTGTAAAAAAGGATAACTGATCCTTTCTGCCATTGGTTTTGGTGGGACTTTTCTGTGTGCAAATTGACTGTCACATTTCCTTTTGTTACAAAAATAACTATAGTTTAAACGCACTTCATGGGCTATAAAGCCTTTTGTTTGGAAATTAACTAGGTTAACATTTGAATTTGAGATGAAAACAAAATAAGAAATGAGAAACAAGATTTGGAGGTGTCTGGAATAATGAGATACGATTTGTCCAATAATAAGATTAGCAGCTGTCTAGAGATGTAATAAGATGCAATTTGCCCAGCAACAAGGTTAGCAGGTGTTTAAAGGAGTATAAGATGCAATTGTCCATTAACAGGATTAGTGGGGAACAATAGCATTTGAGGTGTCATATCAGATAAATTGTTTACCAAGGCTTAATGGGGCAATACAAACTTAACTTCTAAAGGAATTTGAGAGCCGTTTACAGCTGAATCCACAGGGGGTGGAATATCAAAGAAACTGAACAGTACAACGGCTAGCATCCCCACTGGTTTTCCATCCATCAGTGAGGCAGGAGCCTGTTCCATTTAACATTTAGAGCCACAGCAGTTTGCAAATATTCTCCTCTAACAGATGTACCTTTAATGAACCAGGAAAGGATGTTTTCTCAGATTTGATCATCTAAGCTGTGTTGTACGGTAACTATAAGCTGCATTTGACTTACAGAAACCAAACTGGATGTTGTTTGGAAAAATTGGTGTCTCACTGAGTTCAGGAAAGGTGGGTGTATTCTGGGATCAGAGATAATTTCAGATAGAACAGTGTGTTTAATTATTAATATAATAGCGTATTCTAGTCGTGTGTTTTTTCTTATACTTTAATAAATACTCTTTATTAAGTTGACCAATGATCAGATTAATTCCTCAATGAGTTGTACATTGTTCCTCACGTTATTCCAAACAAATACACACTGCTAAGAACCAGTGTTTCAATTTATCTACCGAAATATTGCTGCTGTTTACAGCGGTGGGATCTTACAGTCCTACTGATGGTGCATTCCCTGTTTCCCAGCAGCAAAAGATACACTCAACTGCAAAACCTGTCGACAACATCAGAGCCATAAGATGCCGGCATCTCCCGCTGCTCCGAAACATGCCACAGAAGAAGAGGAACACTGCCCATCTTTCAGGATTTTGAGCCACTCTTACAGGTAACATTAGTGGGGTTCTTAACAATTTTGGGATGTCCAGAGTTTGGGGAAAGCCATACAGAAATATATTTTCCCACTTAAAGAAGAGATTTTTAAGAAGGCGCAGAAAAAATTAAAGAAGTTAGAAATCAGAAGTGCTAAAGTTTTTGGGAGTCCTAGTTCAGGAGTCTCTTAACTTGTAAGTTGAGTTGCTACTGAGGAAGGCAAATACAATGTTTGTATTTGCCTGAGGGGGGATCTTATAGAGACTTATAAGATAATAAAGGGGCTAGATAGGGTAGAAGTAGAGAGATTCTTCCCGCTTAGAAAGGAAAACTGAACTCGAGGGCATAGCCTCAGAATAAGGAGGGGGGCCAGTTTAGAACAGAGTTGAGGAGGAACTTCTTCACTCAAATGGTGGTGAATCTGTGGAATTCTCTGCCCATTGAAGAGATGGAGGCTACGGGTAATAGTTTCTGATAGACAAGGGAACTAAGGATTATGCGGAGCAGGTGCGTAAGTGGAACTGATCCACTTCAGATCAGCCATGATCTTGTTGAATGGTGGGGCAGGCTCGAAGGCCTACTCCTGCTCCTATTTCTTATGTTCTTATAATGTTAGCATTCATTTTGAGAGAACTAGAATTCAGAAGAAGAGATGAGGCTGTATAAGGATCTGGTCAGACCACATTTGGAATATTGCGAGCAATTTTGTGCCCCAGAGCTAAAGAAGTACGTACTGGCCTTGGAGAGGGTCCAGAGGAGGTTCACATGGATGATTCCAGGAATGAAAGGCTTGGTGTATGAGGACTGTTTGAGAACTCTGTGTCTGTAATTGGTGAAGGATGAGGATGGGGGGGGAGGGTGGGGTGGAATCTCATTGAAATTTACAGAATACTGAAAGACCTGGATAGAGTGGACATGGGGAGGATGTTTCCATTGGTAGGAGAAACCAGGATCGGAGGACACAGCCTCGGAGTAAAGGGATGGTCTTTAGAACCCAGATGAGGATGAATTTCTTCAGCCAGAGAGCGCTGAATCTGTGGAACTCATTGCCAAGGAAGAAGACCAGGTTATTGAATGTCTTCGAGACAGAGATAGGTAGGTTCTTCATTGGTAAGGGGATCAACGTTTGTGGGGAAAAGACAGGAGAAAAGGGTTGAGAAACTTATCAGTCGTGGTCAAACGGCGAGGCAGTCTGGATGGGCTGAATGGCCTGATTTGTTATGTTATGGTGTTATAAGAAACCGAGCCTCTCTTAATAAAGACAGGACAGCTTCTGTGACTAAATATTCCGAGCAGAATGACCAAGTTGAGGTAAGGCAGCCAGAGCACATCCTTTGATTTTCATGCAGAATTCCAACAAAAGATAGACAAGTGTCCTTGTGACATCACTCAACTCCTGTCAGGGTATGCAGCTGTGAGTGAGTGATTCTTCGGAAAAATCTCACATTGTTTTTTCCGAGTATTTCATGTTTGTTTATTTCTGGCACAAGGAGGTGTGAGCAATAGGTGCAAAGGGCAAGCCGCAGAGTCAATGATGCTATTGCTGACACTGGAGATGGGATGTATCAGCAATCCCATCCAATTGAAATGCATCCAATAGAAAGATTGCTGAGATGTAGACTGGGATTCCCCAACCTCGCCCACTGCTGGGATTATCCCACCTCACTTCCACTGGGATTCTCCCACCTTTCCTACAGCCAGGATTCTCCCATCTCGCTTCCATTGGGATTCTCCCATTTCACCTCCATTGGGATTCTCCCACCTTGCTTCCACTGGGATTCTCCCACTCTTCCTACTGCTGGAATTCTCTTATCTCACCTCCATTGGGATTCTCCCACCTTGCTTCCACTGGGATTCTCCCACTCTTCCTACTGCTGGGATTCTCCCACCTCGCCTGCAACTGGGATTCTTCCACTCTTTCTACTGCTGGGATTCTCCCAGCTCGCTTCCATTAGGATTCTCCCATCTCACCCCCGTTGGGATTCTCCCATCTTGCTTCCATTGGGATTCTCTCACCTCATCTCCATTGGGATTTGCCCACTTCACCTCCATTAGGATTCTCCTACTCTTCCTACTGCTGGGATTCTCCCACCTTGCTTGCAACTGGGATTCTGCCACTTCTTCTGGCACTGGGATTCCCCCACATCGCCTCAATTGGGATTCTCCCACCTTGCCTATCGCTAGGATTCTACCACCTCACTTCCATTGGGATTCTCCCACCTCACCTGCAATTGGGATTCTCCAGTCCCGCTGCAATGAATGGATATTTGGCTGAGCACCAAATTCTCTGTTCTCACTGGCAGTGACAGTAGGGAATGCGAGACAAGAGAATTCTGGGCATTGCCTTGAAACTATCATTATTAGTTTACATCAAATGTTGAAAAAAGAGAATTCTTAATCTAAAATGTTAGTCTGTGGAATGAATTATCTATGTATTATAAATAGTTTTTAATACTGTTGTAAAATAAGTATTTTGGACTTAAAAACATTCCTGAAAAGTGTAAATAAATATTTTTATGGAAAGATTTTTTTCACCCTTGGTAGGATTTGGGGCAAAGCCAATTCTCTGTTCACTGCAGCCAGACTGGAGAATCTCAGCCGTGGACGAGACTGGAAAGTCCCAGCCATGGATGAGACTGGAGAATCCCAACCACAGGCAAGGTCAGAGATTCTCAGCCATGTGTGAGACTGGAGGATCCCAGCTGTGAGCAAGACTGGAGAATCCCAGCAGTGGGTGATGTTAGAGAACCCTGGGCATGGGTGATGTTGGAAAATCGCGACTGATACAGCAGGAATTTTGCTCTCTTGTCCAATAGAGAGAAGTATGGGGAATGAGTTGATGCAGCTTTTTAAAGTGAGGATTTGACAGACAGAGGTACGGGAGATATTTCTGCTGGTGAATAAGGTCACAAATATAAAAGAGTCACCAATAAATCCAATAAAAAAAAACTAAGGAGAAGCATCTTTGCCTAGGGAAAGTATGGAACTTGCTATCTCATTGTGTAATGATTTTTAATTCATTCACAGGCTGGGGATGTTGCTGATGAGGCCAGCATATGTTGTTCATCCGGGCGAAATGGTGGCACAGCGATGCTGCCTCACTGCACCAGGGAGCCAGGTTGAATTCTGGACTCGGTCACTGTCTGTTTGGAGAATGCACATTCCCCCCATGTCTGCATGGGTTTCCTCCTTTAATTTTGATTTGCTTTATTATTGTCATATGTATACGGTGAAAAGTTTGTTTCTTGCGTGCTATACAGACAGCACATACCGTGCATAGAGAAGGAAACGAGGCAGTGCAGCATTTACTGTTGCAGTCATAGCTAGCGTGTAGAGAAAGATCGACTTTATGCAAAATAGACCCTTTCAAGAGTCTGACGGCAACGTGAAAGAAGCTATTCTTGAGTCGGTTGGTACGCGACCTCAGACTTTCATATCTTTTTCCCGACCGAAGAAGATGGAAGAGAGAATGTCCAGGGTACGTGGGGTTCATAATTATGCTGGCTGCTTTTCTGAGGCAGCCGGAAGCATAGACATGTCAATGGATGGGAGGCTGGTTTCTGGGCACTTTGGTGTCCTCCCACAGTCCAAAGATGTTCAGGTTAGGTTGATAGACCATTTTAAGTTAACCCTTAGTGTCAGGAGGAATAAATGTGTTTTGTTACGGGAATAGGGTCTAGGTGGGATTGTGATTGGTGCAGACTAAATGGGCCGAGTGGCCAACTTCTGTACTGTAGGGATTCTATGGAGAAGAAATCCCTTGAGAAGGTGGTGGTGAGCTGCCTTCTTTAAGCTACAGTCTGTGTATCGAAGGTATTCCCACAGTGCTGTCAGGAAGGGAATTCCAGCATTTTGACCTAATGACAATAAGGGACTGTGGTGTTTTTCCAAGTCAGAATGGTGTGTCTCTCAGAGTGGAACCTGAGGGATGGTGACATATTCCCATATGATCTTGTTGAGGTGATTAGTAGAGAAACATGTAAAGGAAAGCTAGATATGTACATGAGGAAGAGAGGAACAGAAGGAAATTCTGATAGGGTTACATTTTTTTTTATTCATTCTGGACCCGGGCATCATTGTCTGGCCAGCATTTAGGCCTTGATGATGTCCTAAGCTCTAAAATTTCCTTCTTAAATTGTTCTAAAAATTCGTTTACAGGATGTGGGTTAGACCAACATTTATTGCCCATCCCTAGTTGACCCTGGAGGGCAGTTGACAGTCAACCACATTGCTGTAGCTCTGGAGTCACGTGTAGGCCAGACCAAGTAAAGGTAGCAGATTTCCTTCCCTAACGGACATTAGTGAACCAAATGGATTTTTCCTGACATCGATCATCAGTAGATTCTTAATTCGAGATATTTTTTACCTGCGGGATTTGATCCCGGGTCCCCAGAACAATAGCTGAGTTCCTGGATTAATAGTTTAGTGATAATACTACCAGGCCATAAGAACATAAGAACCAGGAGCAGGAGTAGGCCTTCTGATTTCTCGAGCCTTCTCCACTATTCAATAAGATCATGATTGATCTTTTTGTGGACTCAGCTCCACTTACCTGCCTATTCACCATAACCCTTAATTCCCTTACTGTTCAAAAATCTACTTATTCTTGCCTTAAAGATCACCTTGTGGTAGGAGGAAGTTTGTGTTTAGCATGAACACCAGAATAGACCATTAAGCTTGCATGTCTGTGTCTCAATTTAACCAAAATTCTCCCTCAGTGCACCCAAACAGGCACTGGAGTACAGCGACTAGAGGATTTTCAAAGTAACATCATTGCAATGTTAATGTAAGCCTACTTGTGACACTAATAAATAAGCTTCACAACTTTATTGTTTCCCATCACTGAACAGCCTGTACTGTGTACCAAAGAGAAGGGCTGTATCTGGCTTCAAGCGAAATAGTCCACACCTCGGAAACCGTATGACAATCTGAGTTAACAGGAACTTTCAAAAAGCCCACTCACTCTCCTCATAAAACCATAAGATATAAGAACAGAATTAGGCCATTCAGCCCATTGTCTGCTTTGCCGTTCCATCCTGGTTGATATGATTCTCATCCCCATTCTCCTGCCTTCTCCCCGTAACCCTTGATCCTCTTATTGATCAAGAACCTATCCATCTCTGTCTTAAAGACACTCAATAACCCAACTTCCACAGTTTTCTGTGGCAACAAGTTCCACAGATTCACCCCTCTGACTGAAGAAATTCCTCCTGATTCCAGTTTTAAAGGAATGTCCCATCACTTTGAGGTTGTGCCCTCGAGTTCTAGTCTCTCCCACAAGTGAAAAAATCCTCTCCATGTCCACCCTATCTAGGCCTCTCATTGGGTATGCCCCCTGCCCATTCAATAAGGGAGCTCATACTCCACAAAGCCCCCGGGGAGAATTATTGATGACTTCCCCCCATTGCCCCTCCTCTTTTGGCTTGTGTAAAAGCTCTTTTTATTTTAGATCTGCACTGAAAGGAATTACTTTAAGAAGACTTTGAGAATCAGCAAAAAGTTTCGGACCCTAAGCAGTCAGTCGGAGTCCCCAGAGATTAAAAATTAATTTTCCAGACAATGCTGTGAGCAATCCATTAAAACAAAATCACGTGCTTTTCTCATTTTCTTTGAATGCTTTTAAATTTTTAGTTACTTTAAATGTGAGTTTATTAGTGTCACAAATAGGCTTACATTAACACTGCAATGAAGTTATTGTGAAAATCCCCTGGTTGCCACATTCCAGCATCTGTTCAGATACACTGAGGGAGAATTTTAGCACGGCCAATCCACATAATTAGCATGTCTCATGGACTGTGGAAAAAGGAATGAAAGGAAATATAGGGGCAGCACAATGGTTAGCACTGCCACCTCACAGATCCAGGGACCTGGGTTCAATTCCAGCCTTGGGTCACTGTCTGTGAGGAGTTTGCACATTCTCCCCGTGATTGCCTGAGTTTCCTCCAGTTTCCTCCCACAGTCCAAAAATGTTCGGATTAGGTGGATTGGCCATGCTAAATTGACCCTTAGTGTCCCAAGATGTGTAAGAGATGGGCCTGGGGATGACATTCTTTCAGAGAATTGGTGCAGATTCGAGGGGTCAAAAGGGCGGCATGATGGTTAGCACTGCCGTTTCACAGCATCAGGGACCCGAGTTCAATTCCTGCCTCCGGTCACTGTCTGTGTGGAGTTAGCACATTCTTCCTGTGTCTGTGTGGGTTTTCTCCCACAGTCCAAAGATGTGCAGGTTAGGTGAATTGACTATACTAAATTGATCATAGTGTCAGGGCTTTGGCAGGGTAAATATGTGGGGTTACAGTTTTATTTATTTATTAGTCACAAGTAGGCTTACATTAACACTGCAATGAGGTTACTGTGAAATTCCCCTCGTCGCCACAGTTAATGCGCCTAACCAGCACTTCTTTCAGACTGTGGAAGGAAATGGGAGATTCAGAGGAAACCCACGCAGAGACGGGGAGAATGTGCAGCTTCTGCACAGGCAGTGACCTGAACCGGGAATCGAACCTGAGTCCCTGGCCTTGTGAGGCAGCAGTGTCAACCACTGTGCTGCCCTGCGGAAATAGTGGATATGGTCTGGATGGGATTGTGGTTGGTGCAGACTTGATGGGCTGAATGGCCTCCCTCTGCATTGTAGGGATTGTATGATTCTGCACTGTGGGGTTTCTGTGGGATTCTACGGTGAGTGTACAAGCCCGATTTCGATCTTGCGGCCCACTGAGATAAAGGAGGGCCAATCATGTGGCCTACTCACTGGCTTAGATTGTTTACTAATGGAAGAAAGACAACAGCGTAGCGTCCTAGAGCACAGACCCTCAACTCCACCTCCAGCGATAGGCTTTGAGTCAATACTGGTGAATGGGCCAGGCGTTTTGTGCATGTTCTATTCTTTGATCGCTTTTCGATCTCTCGCTGTAGGCCTGAGCTCATGTTCCATTTACGGAGCTTTTTAAAATTTTCATTTCTACTTTTGCTAATCTTGCGGGCTGCCATTGATAAATTACGCCTTAAAAGCAAGCCTCAATCGGTCAGCAGCAATCAGAATAGTGTAAACACGTGGAGCTCTGACATCCCTTACAACACCAGTTGTGAAAAGCTATCTTTACTCTCCAAAGTGTTGCAAGATTTATATATAAGAGATGTCCAGAATCAATGTTTTCTATGGACCGTTGCCTCAAATCTCTCCTTTCTCCCCCACCGTCCTGCCAGAATAAATCTCAATCTTTTAGTGCATTCGCACCTCTTTAAAAAAAAAATCTAAAATATTCTGCAGTTGTGTGCCGATTCTGATAGTTTAGAATTACCCCTGGTGAACTCACTGTCTGTTCTTTCCCCCCTCCTGCCCCCTCAGATTGAGTACCCTGGTCAGCTAGCTGGATGTGTGGGAGAATCTGTCACCTTCATCTCTGCTGATAGTTCAGAAGTTCCAGATCACTAGGTTTAACAAGCACCAGAACTGACCTGGACCGAAGTAACTCATTCTTCAGCCCCGATGGCAGCTCGACAAGTTCCTCATTAGCGCAGCCAATTTGGCCTGGTAGTACTCACTCTTTAAGAGTCCAAAGGTTACAGGTTCCACTCCCACTCTGGGGACTCAAATATGTCCAGTACTGAGAGGGTATGGAGGTGTTGAAAGTGCTCATCCTTCATACAGAGGGAGTACAGCGAAGGTTTACCAGGCCAATTCTCCCTAAATTGTCTCCAATTTGGTTTTTAATCCATAGATCTATAAACATAGACAGGGATCACGGGTAGAGGTGGGAACATCAGAGTGGTGGCGTGGGCTCGTTGGGCCGAAGGGCGTGTTTCCCGTGCTGTTTTGTTCTTTGAGAGGCTACGTGGGTTAGGATTATATTCACCGGGGTTCAGGAGAGTGAGAGGGGATCTCATAGAAACTTATACAATTCGAACAGGATTAGGCAGGGTAGGTTCAGAAAGAATGGGGGCAGTTCTCCCAAAAGTGGGAAAACTGTTCTAGATCCTCAGTTTAACTTCTCTCCTGAATCCTCACACTCTGTGCAATGCAGAGGTCCCGATCGTGAATCTTATTAAAAACCTGGGGGGATGGGGGTGGGGTGGGGGGTCCGGGGATGTTATTCATGTCAGAGTTTGACAGTTCTGGAACTCTGGCGCATGCGCAGCAGGGCTTCCAATCCGTTAGCCTCTCCGTTCACTGGCCAGTCTAATCGCTGACCAGCCCAGGATCCCTGAAATGCTGTCCCTCCAACATCCCCCACCCCTCACAACACCCACGGCCCAATCACGGCCCCCACAACAATTCTTCGACCACTCCTGACATCCTCCACCCCAGAATGCATTGATATCCAGCCCCCCCACCCACCTTACCCTGGCATTCCCCCTCTCCCCGCCACTGACACCTCTCCTGGAGTCAGAATCCCCCCGCCTCCCGAGGCAGACTCCCAGCCCCTGTCCCCCAAGGGCAGACCCTCCCCAATCTGGAAGGCAGGCCTCCTCTCTCCCCCCAGCATACCATCCCCTCCTCACCCCACTGCTCATCCCAATCACTATCCCACACCGATCGCCATGCACCGATCCCCACCCCATTGATTGCCCGTAGGCTCTGCCCACAACAGACCCCGTCCCTTTGCACTGCCCGATGCCTGATGGGCAATGCCAAGGCACCGCCTGGACACGGGCACTTTGTCCCTTGGGCGGTGCCAGAGGCACAGGCTGGCACTGCCAGGGTGCCTATACCCAGGGAGCACCACTCCCTTGCTGCCTGATCCCGTGGGGGATCCCGATCGCCCCCCCGCTCCTTCATTCTGACATGGTCTCGCACTAGTTCCCCAAACATGGTAAGCTATTCTGAACCCCACCGGAATGAAGTACTCCTGGCAGGCTGGGAAATTCAATCGGGACTGGAAAGTTCCCGATAATGATGTTGAAAACACATTTAAAATACATTAAAAAAAGACACAAATGACTTACCTCTCTTCCCTCCGGTTTCCAGCGTGTTCTGACCGGTGACTGTTTTCCGACTCTGGGAGATGCACACACATTCCCGGCACGTGTGCAGATCCTGGAAAAAGGCCAATAATGTGCATCTCCCACCCTGACCCGCCTGAAAAGTCACGGGCCGCAATGGGAGATTCGCCCTTGATGCCCCTGATGGTGGGGGAGCCCAGAACGAGGGGTCATAATTTGAGGATCAGGGATAAACCTTTTAGGATTGAGGTGAGGAGAAATTTCTTCAACCAGACGGTGGTGAATGTGTGGAATTCACTACCACGGAAGATAGCTGAGGTCAAAACTTTGTCTGATTTCAAGAAGAAATTAGATATTGCTTTTGAGGGGAAGGGACCAAACGATATGGGGGAAAAGGGGGGGGTCCGGATATTGAATTCGATGACCAGTCATGATCAAAATGAATGGAGGAGCAGGCTCGAAGGGCCTACCCCCTGCTTCTAGTTTCTATATATCTATGTGCTGCCTTCGGAATGAGTTTCTCTGCCTTAGTAAACACCGTTATTTCTTCCTAACTATTTTCACTAATTTCTGAAAGAGTAGTTTTACTGGGAGCAGTTAGCAATTCTGTCTCCATTCTGCCACTTTTAACAGCACCCATTTTTCTGGAATATCAGTCTCTTTGTTTCTATACAAAGACCGAGTCCTGTGCAACTATTCCCTGTGTGTTCACTGGTCTACGTTGTCTCCCAACCTGGCATTTGTTCAATTTTAACATTCTCATCCTCATGCTCGAATAGTCTTCCCTTCCCCTAGTGCTGCAATCTCCTGCAATTCTCCAACCCTTGAGTTCCTCCAATTTTGGCCTCTGGGATTTCCTCCCTAAATTGTTCTAAAAATTAATTTATGGGATGTGGGCTAGGCCAACATTAATTGACCAGAGGGCAGCTGAGAATCAATTGCATTGCTTGGCTCTGCAATCACATGTAGGCCAGACCAGCTAAGGACAGCAGATTTCCTTCCCTGAAGGACATCAGTCAATCAGATGGGTTTTTCCTGACAATGGTTTCATGGTCATCATGATTCTTCATTCCAGATTTTTTTCATTGGATTCTATCATTTGCCACGGCAGGATTTGAACCTAGGTCTGGATTGATAGTCTAGTGATAATACCACTAGGCCATCATCTCTCCTAGAGGTTAAAGTCTTCCCTGCTTTATTATAATGTTCCTGAGTCTCAGGGACATCTGGCTTGGGCTGAGGTTTTTAAATTGGTGACTCAGTCGCAATTAACTTTTAATTATTATTTTTTCTTTGTTCGCCGTTGCTCAGGCACAAACTTGGGAATCAATTTTCTCGGCTTGAGATTTGAACAGCAATTTCTGACCACGACAGGACTTCCAGGAATTTTATCCGGGAATGTTAAATATCCAGCTGACTCACTCTGGGTATTGAAACTGGATTTCTATGGGATTCAGTGGAGTGTTTTGCTGTGGTGAGGAAAATCCAGATTCTGCCTTCAGCTTCCCAGCCTTTCTTTGGAACTGTTCTCTGATTATTTACTTCTGCAGCTTAACTTTTTGAACTTTTCTTCAGGTCCAAATGTTTCTTTAATCTTTTACATCTGTTTTCTGAGGGTTTTAATTTTCTTCTGTAGTTTCCATGAGATTTTGAATTGATTGACTTGTTGTCATTGTGCTGTACATACTTTGATAGGTCTTATGGAAGTATTCGTAGATTAAGTAGTTTCACAGTACATATTTATTAACTACAAGAAAATACCAGCAGAATTCTCCCAAAAAAAAGCTAAGTGCTATAGTGACAAGAATAATGGAGAAATCCATGCCACTCTCTTGGGCGCGCTTCACGTTCTAATTTTCCCAAGCTCTTTCATTTTTCTGGAGAATTGAGAGTTCCATGCCGGTACTGGGGAGACGGCCTAAACATGACAGTGAGCCCAGCTTCAGAACACTTGAGTCCCGTCTTGCAAGTGCAATGGGAGTCATACTCCCTTCCCCCATGGATATTGGGATCACCCCCACACTGGCAGCATGTACCCCCTCCCTGATACAAGTCACTGACACCGTGGCATTGGGTCACTCCTAGCGAAACCTCTGCCTGACCGGCGACATGCGACTCCATCATGACTCACGATACGATGCACTCCTGCAAAACCCCTCCATCCCCCCCAACCAAAGCCGTCCCATGGCACTGCCTCAGGCAAACTGGCTATGTCCAACTGGCACACCTGGAGTGCCTGGTGGTCACTGCTGGGGTGACTGGTCCATTCTGCCAATGAGCCAAGTGGGGTCTGCCAGGTGGGCATGTCCCATGGCACCGCCTGGCTTTGTCTCCAATCACCCGGGGGTTGCAGTGGCATCCAAGCCTCCCGTTATAACCATTGAGCCAAGTTCTCTACTCGTGGAGATCAGTAGTAATTCATAGCACCATTGTGCTGTGCTGTAAGGCTGGTGAATTCCTTGCACTGGCATTTGTATGAGCTATGCATATTTAAATATTACTTTAAGTATGCTAATCGACTGTTTCTGATCATAATGACATGATCCCAATTGTGTCATTAGAAAGGAGTTGGGAGACTCACAAACTGTTGGGCATCAAACCCATTTTTAGGCCAGGGAGCTAATTTTCAGGATTGGCTAGGTCGGAGAATCACACCTCATGTATAATCGTTAAATAAAGTTCAAGCTAGGAGCTGTCTCCATGCTTGCTTCTATCCACAGCTCTGTCTAACACTCTGCTGACCCTTAGATGTGGGTACCAGAATTGTACTCCACCCACAGTGAACCTTTATGTATCTGACCCTTATGCTACAGCCTCTGATCAGAATTCAGAAATTTGGGAAATTCGGCGTGTCTGCTACGAGTTTCACCAACTTCTATAGCTGCACTGTAGAAACCATCCTTTCTGGTTGTATCACAGCTTGGTATAACTCCTGCTCTGCCCGAGACGGCAAGAAACTACAAAGGGTTGTGGATGTAGTCCAGTCCGTCACTCAAACCAAGCTCCCATCCATTTACTCCGCACACCCTTCCTGCTACCTCAGGAAGGCAGCCAGCATAATCAAGGACCTCACAAAATGCAGATATACCGTCTTCTACTTTCTTCCGTTGGGGAAAAGATACAAGAGTGTGGAATCGCATCCCAACCATGTCAAGAATAGATGTTTGAATGGACCTCCTTATATTAAGCTGATCTTTTTCTACACCCCAGCTGACTGTATTACTACATTCTGCACTCCCTCCTTTCCTTCTCCCTTACGTACTCTATGAATGGTATGCTTTGTCTGTATACTGTGCAAGAAAATATACTTTTCATTGTATATAATAATAGTGACGATAATAAATCAAAACAAAGCAAATCAGTGTGTGTAATGAACCTACCCAATGCTCTGTTTAAAGACAAGTGTTGTAATGTCTAACAGCACGGGATGTTAAAAGAAACCTTCTTGGATGAAGCAATGTACAGGTGCCCTCTCCTGTCCCCCTCCCCACCCCATAATGGTGTTGTCAATATGCCTTGCGGGGAGGGGGGAGGTGGGAGGTTTCAGTTATAGGAACCCCTCTTTGCAATGATTATTTTTTTGTTGTTGATCCATCAACACTTTTAATCTTACTAATAAATCACTGAGTGAAAGTGCAGACACTTTAAGACTGAACCCAGACGTTACACATGAGGGAGAACAATTTACAGTGGGTTGGGAAAGGCTCAGGTGCGCGGGGGTCTGAGCAAGGACAAGGATTGAGCGAGAACCCTTTGACACTTCATTTACACATTGTCCCAGATTGATCCGACCCCTTGCAGGCTGAATTTGAGATTCGCCTTCTCATTAATCCAAGCTCTCAGTGCGATTAGAGTTTGCAGTGCGGAGGGGGTTCCTCAGGGCGATTGGGGGGGGCGGATTGCCCGTAGAGGGGGTGCAGACTGGGTGGGGGAATGCAAGGGAGATTAGGATGGGTGTGTGGGCAAGCGGGTATCGGAGCGCCGTCACCCTTGGGACATAGTTTGAAAATTCCAGTGGATGGTTTCGCAGGCGAGAGGAGGTGGAGAGAGACGAGGGGAGGAGGAGGAGGTGAGGGGACGGGGAGGGGAAGGAAGGTGAGGGGAAGAGGAGGGGGTGAGGGGAGGAGGAGGGGAAAAGGAGGGTGAGGGGAGGAGGAGGGGAGGAAGGTGAGGGAGTGAGGGGGTGACAGGAGAGGGAGGTGATGGGGATGTGATGGGGAGGGTGAAGGGAGGTGAGTGGAGATGAGGGGACATGAGGGGAGGTGAGTGGAGGTGAGGTGGAGGTGAGACAAGGTGAATGGAGGTGTGGGGTAAGTGAGGGGAGGTGAGGAAAGATGAGGGAAGGTGAGGGGAGATGGAAGGAGATGAGGGTGAGGCAAGGCAGAGGTGAGGGGAGATGAGAGGAGATGAGGGGGAGGTGAGGGGAGGCGGAGGGGTGATCGGGAGCGGTGGTGTTGCAAGCTTAAAAAGACCGGCAGGAGTCTTTCTATCTGCAGAGGAGCGCGGAGAGGTGTGAATGTTAGAGAGTGCTGCCTGTCCTGGTCAATCCAATGTCACTTTAACAGCGAGTCTGCCTGCGGTGAAATATAAAACCAGGACCGGTGCCCTTTTTTTTTCCCCTCTGGCTCGCTGCCAGCACCTTTGTAATGCTTATTAGTTCAGATGTGCGAGACTCGGTCTGAAGTTTGCTTTTGCTCCTCTCCCTGCACTCTCTCTCTCTCTCTCTCTCTCTCTCAGTCGTATCCTCCTCCGCCTCACGCAGACGAGAGAGAGAGAGAGAGAGGAGCAGAGCCCTCAGAGTGTTTGTGAAGCGCTGTCATCGGGAGTGAGCGCAGTAAAGACCCGTCCTCCCCTGGCGCTTCTTCCCCCCCCCCTCCCCTCGCTCTGTCTTCCAGGCGGTCGGTCAGTCGGTATGAAGTGCGATCCCACAGGCGACAGCGTCAGGCTGGGGCACTGAGAGGCGCGTTGCCTTTCCCCTCCCTCCCACCCCTCCCCACCCCCCCACCCCCCTCCACCTCTCTCTGGATGGCCATGGCAATCCCGCTCCATCACAAATCACCTGCGATCGCTTTGCTGCAGAAGATCCAGGCCAACGAGTTGGACGCCTTTGGCAGGCAAACTCTTCAGCTGCCCGCCAGCGGTGACGGGCCCCTGAGTGAAGCCTACGCGGAGAAGGGTCGGCCCGGAGCAATGAGCTACCCGGAGGGCGGCTACGAGTTGGCGGCTGCGGCCGCCCTGTACAACCCCGGCGGCCTGGGCTACTCGGCCTCCCCCGACCCGCACGGCTCCGGCAACCTCGGGGGCCTGCACAGCGTGTCGCCCAGCCCGCTGGTCTTCTTGCAGGCCGCGCCCCAACTCTCGTCCTTCGTCGCCCATGGGCAGCAGGTCCCCTACTATGTGGAGAACGAGCAGAGCGGCTGCAGTGGCTTTGGCCTCCGGGACGCGCCTCCGTCCACTTTCTACAGGTGAGGAGGCAACTTCCTTTCTCCGAATTTACGAGCAGCAGGCACTACACTGGGGGGGGTTGGGGGTTTGAGGGGGGTGGTGGATGTTGATTGAGGGGTGGTTGGTGGTGCGGTGGGGGGGGTGGGTAGTGGGAACTTTACAGCCCCGTCCCCTTTGACAATGACAACCCCCCCCCCCCCCCCCCCCCACCACCCCCACCCACCCAAACTCAGTGTGCCACCCGGGAATTATTTGGACACCGAGACCCCTTTCGCGTCCCCCCGGGTGACAAGTCGGATGAGATTTACTGAGGCTGCATCTCACTTCGGCTGCCACGTTTCGACGGGTCTGTCTCCCCCCCACACACCCCCCCCAACCCGCCCCACCGAGTGGATCTGGTTGACGGGGTTGCTTCAGTCCTTGGGTGTGCCCCGAATCCTTGTCTGCGACGTCGTGGCGGTTGCTGGAACTTGGGTGCCGACCTTGGTTGCGGAGGGGTGGGGGAGGCGGGGAGAGGGAAGGTGAGGGAAGGTTGCCCCGGCAGTCGAGATATGTGTCCCCTTACAATTAGAACCTCCCATTAATTGAACAGATCGGGGGGGGGGGGGGGGGGTGGGGGGTCTCGGGGTGATGTTAACACTCTGTCGGAGGAGGAAGAGGCAGGGGATTCAATCAGGCTTGGGTCTTCTCAGCTCCCTCCGAGGGAGGAGAAGAGTAAGTCTTAGGGATACTTAGAGGGTGAGAACTCAATGGGTGGAATTGTTTAGCCCAGGTTGAGATCTGATACTGTCCTTTAATTGACCCGAGTTAAAACAGAATCTAGAAGAATCAGAACCCAAATAAAAGTTCCCCACAACCCAGAACATAAAGTTCCACAAGGGACACATTCCATGGTGTTTTTCACTCAATGAAAAATCCTGGGAGGAAAATCGCTCTCGGATATTCTCTTGTGTGTGTGTGTGTGTGTGTCTGAGTGTGTCTGAGTATGAATGTGTGTGTATGTGAATGTGTGTGTAGGTGTGTATGAGTGTGTGAGTCTGAGTGTGAATGTGTGTCTGTGTGTTAGTGTGTGTGTGTACATATCTGTGTATGTGTGTGATTATGTGTGTGTGTTTGTGTGTGTGTTAGTGTTTGTGTGTGTATGTACATCTGTATGTGTGTGTGAGTTTGTGTGTGTGTGTGTGTGTGCGTGTATAAAATGGATGCAAGTTCGCTCTGTGGCAATAATATTATTGATAATTTGACATCTCTTGAATAAAACTCTCTTATCAACACTTTGAAGAATAGCAGAGAACCACATTAAGGTTGCCCTGGGAGAAGTAGGAAGGGATTCAGACCCACTGGCTTCTAGATAAAGGGTGATTTGTACCCCCTCAAGTCTATTAGACCCAGGATTTTCTATTCTTTGATTTTTCTCAACATGTCGAGGCAGGCTTCCTTTGACATTTACTCAGACTACGGTTGTGTTTTGTTCCGATTGTGCAATCAATAATTTGGATATCAAACTTCTGCACAGCGCGAGGCCAAACGAGAATTTCTTTTCTCTTAAATAATTTTGCGTCCTGAAGACCTTTGACGAAGTGGAAAGGGAGAAACTTTGAGGGGTGGAGGGGCCAGGGGAAGGAAGGAGGGGCTTGCGGTGAGGGGGAGAGGGACACTGCTCGAATATTACTGGTAACGGCCACAGAGCAGAGATGAGCAAGATTTGATAGTGAAGTTATGAGCTGTAATGCACTACTGAAAGGGTGCTGGGTATAGGGAATGGCAGAAGGGGGATCTGGTAAATACTGCAGGAAAATGGGGAAAGAGTAGAGATTGAGGGAGGAGTGGGGGAAATTGTTTGGGGGGAGCATGGGTAGATGGTGACGTCAATGGATAGTCCTTTCAAAAGAGCTGGCACGCATGAGATGGCCCGAATGGCTTCCTGTGTTGTGATTTTTGATGATTCAGCCTGATTGGGCTACTATGGTTTGGCGCAGTGAAGTCACGTGCTGTTGTGGGAGTGGCAATGGCTGCATTCTGATCCATCCTCCTCTATGAATTGTAATGGGTTAAAGGGTTATGGAGAATGTTGGAGGAAGGCGGATCTGGGACCAGGCATGATTGTACTGAATGGTGGAGTGGGCTTGAGGAGGCTGAATGGTCCATTCCTGACTCCTGGTTCTTGTCTGCACTTAGGGGTGACACGGTGGCACAGTGGTTAGTGCTGCTGCCTCACAGCCCCGGGGTCCCAAGTTCAATTCCTGCCTCGGGTCACTGTCAGTGCAGTCTGTATGTTCTCCCCGTGTCTGCATGGGTTTCCTCTGGGTGCTCTGTTTTCCTCTCACACTCCAAAGATGTGTGGGTTAGTTTGACTGGCTATGCTAAATTGTCCTTAATGCCCAAAGATGTAAGGCATGAGTTCAATTCTAGCCTTGGGTCACTGGCTACGTAGAGTTTGTACATTCTCCCCATGTCTGCGTGGGTTTCCTCCAGGTGCTCTGGTTTCAGAGAAGTACTGCAGTGCAGAAAGAGGCCATTTGGCCCATCAAGTCTGCACCAACCACAGCCCTATACTCCCATTCCCACACATTTATCAGCTAATCCCTCTAACCTATGCACAAAGGGGCAAATTTAGCATGGTCAATCAACCTAACCCGCACATCTGTGGACTGTGGGAGGAAACCGGAGCACCCGGAGGAAACCCATGCAGACACGAGGAGAATGTGCAAACTCCACACAGGCAACGACCCAAGCCTGGAATCGAACCCAGGTCCCTGAAGCTGTGAAGCAGCAGTGCTAACCACTGTGCTACCGTGCCGTCCACAGTTCAAAACTGTGCGGCTTAGGTTGATTGGCCCTGCTGGATTGATCCTAGTTCCGAGGGGATTAGCAGGATAAACATGTGGGTTACGGGAATAAGATGGGATTGCTGTCAGTGTGGTCTTGATGGGCCCAATGGCCTCTTTCTGTACTGTAGGAATGCAATGGAGTCTATTTCAGGATATGGAGAGGAAATTTTCATCTGGAGCTGGGGAGGGAGAGAGCAAATTGCTTGCGGAGTGTGACAGAAACCCTGACTAAGGCACAGATAGCAATAACACAAACAATATAGAGAGGCAATGGATGAGGTTGAGCAATAGATTGCCATGGAACATTCCAAGCACATTTAGGGGTGACACTAACAAGTGCTGTCTCTATCTGATCAGTGCGAATGTTGCTATGTATATTTACACTCTATTTAGCGCTCTCTCCCCTATGACTGTGGGGGTCGAGCTTCCTACTGAGGAGGATTCGCCTCCGCTGCTGCCTCCTCACTAGCCCCCCTCTCTGACACTCAGCTGGCTGTGCCTCTGGTAGATCACTCCCCTGTCGTGGAGTTAGAGGAGTCTCGCAACCCTCCAGCTCAGGAAATTAGCCCAGCTCCAGCTGCAATGGTTGGAGGGTAAAGCCTGTACCATGAGGCTACTCTGACACCACCCCCCCCTCCCCCTCCCTTGTCCCTTCACTGTTGACCCATTGCAAATACATTACAAATCGTCTAGGGATCTGGAGGTGGAGGAAGAGGGGGCAAGAGGTACAACAATTAGCACCGCTGCCTCATGGTGCCAGGGTGCTGGGTTCAATGCCAGCCTCTGGTGACTGTGGGCAGAATTCTCCAGCCACGCTGGACAAAAATCCAGAAATTCCCATCTAAATGTCAATGGACCGTCCCATTATCTGCAACCCGCCCGCTACAATTGTATTGGTGGGTGGGGTGGGAGAATTCTGGTCTGTTTGAGTGGAGTTTGCATGTTCTCCCTGATTCTGCATGGGTTTCTTCCGGATGCTCTGATTTCCTCCCAATGATGAGTGGCTCAGATGGATTGGCCGTGCGAAATTATGCCTTCATGGCAGGGGGATTAACAGGGTAAGGATATGGAGTTACGGGAATAGGACCTGAGTAGGATTGTCCGTACCACATTGCCCTTTCGTGTCAGGGGAATTAGCAGAGTAAAGATATGGGGTTAGGGGATAGGATTACAGGCTCAATGGGCTGAATGGCCTCCTTCTGCACTGTAGCGATTCCATGAATTTAGCATCTCCTGATCACTATCCAGCCATGTTGGGAGTGACTGTGTGAAGGTGAGATGGATAGGCTTGATGGTGATTCCCTGGCCAGGTTGTTAGCATGGCTGATCTTCCTCCCTCGACCCATGCTTGATAAATGGACCAATGTACCGGGTGACTGTGACATCCTCACAACCGCTGGGTACCTTCCTCAGTGACCACCTCTTAATTTCGAGTTAGGCCCACTGGGATTGGGAGCCGGTACAGAGCCAGAGCAGCAGGAGAGGGAGAGCTCATCAACATCACGGCGAGGCGAGAAATAAAACTTAAATGAAACCTAAACCTCGGCAAGCATATATACGGCTGCCAGTGCCCAGTATTTGATTTGGGAAGATGTTAGATTGCAAGAATTGGTCAATAAATATTTTCAGAATGGGGCCAGGGTCAGTTTGGAAATCACAGAATCAGAGAAACGGATTTTACAATGTATTTTATGATGAGGAGCTTAAGGGAAACATTCTGCCTGACAACTAGGAACTGTGAAATGTTCTAGCACACAAACTGGCCATTTGGCCCAATTACATTGCTGTTTTGTCCACAAGGCAGTGAGTTTAATCCCATATTTAATCATTCTCTGAACCCTTCAATATCCCCCCAGTGTAATCCCATACTTACTTACTCCCCAATCAGTTTAATATCCGCCTCAAGTGTAATCCCATACTTACTCACTCCCCAATCAGTTTAATATCCGCCTCAAGTGTAATCCCATACTTACTCACTCCCCAATCACTTTAACATTTCCCCTGCCTAATCCTATACTTAGATATTACCCAGACACTTTAATTTCCCCTAGATAATCCCATACTCACACACATCCCAGCTGCTTTAATATCCCCCCCAAGTCTAATCCCATAACTACTCACTACCCAAAACCTTTAACATCCCACCTAGTCCAATCTTTCATTGCTGATTTTCATATGCTTTAATATCTTCTCCGAACAAATGTCACTTATTTGTACATACCCAGTATCTTTCAATATCCCATCCAGAATACATTGCCTCTTCTCCCATACCTCAAACACTTGGACAGGGAAGGTGGCAACAGACTGGTACCAATTGGTCATCCTGTGTTGGTGACACAGTGGGCCATTACTGGCCTTGGTAATCCAGAGATATGCAGTAACGTTCTAGGAACCTGGATTCAAATCCTACCACGGCAGATGGTGAAATTTGAATCCAGTAAAGTGTTGAAACTATCCTCTCAACGTTGAGCTTTGAAATGAACATTTGAAATGCCATAGCATAAGGGCAACAGGCCAAGTACAGGAAAATGGGACTAGAATTGATAGATGCTTGAGGCTGGCACAACTATGATGGGCTGTAAAACTTTTTTTGTGCTGTAAAACTGTATGACTGTAATTTCCATTTGCCTTCTCATTCCATGTCTCTTCTCATCCACTCTTGCTCACTCCACATACCATTTAATATCCTGCTCATCCAACCTCACTCACTTGCCCATTTATCATTCCATTAAATACAATATCCTATTCAGTAATAGTAATGAGTTGTATTCAGATTTTAATTACAGTAAGGATGTAGGGATGACTTCATGGAATGCATTCAAACTACTATGGTTTTCTAGATCAATGTGTCAAGGAGTCAGTTAGGAAACACGGGGTGACACAATGGCACAGTGGTTAGCACTGCTGCCTCACAGTGCCAGGGACCAGGGTTCAATTCCAGTGCTGGGTGACTGTCTATGTGCAGTTTGCACATTCTCCACGTGTCTGCGTGGGTTTCTTCCAGGTGCTCTGGTATCCTTCCACATTCCAAAGATGTCATGTTAGATGGATTGGCCATGCTGAATTGCCCTTTAGTGTTCAAAGGTGTGCAGATTAGGTGGATTAGCCGTGTTAAATTATCCCTTAGTGTCCCAAGTTGTGCAGATTAGGTGGATTGGCCAAGGTAAATTGCCCCTTAATGTCCCAAGACATGTAGGTTTGATGGATTGGCCATGCTAAATTGTCCCTTAGTGTCCCAAGAGGTGTAGGTTTGGTGGATTGGCCATGCTAAATTGCGCCTTAGTGTCCCAAGAGGTGTAGGTTTGTTGTTAGTAAGTGGATTGGCTGAGCTAAGTTGTTCCTTAGTGTCCCAAGATGTGTAGGTTTGTTGGATTGGCTATGCTAAATTGCGCCTTAGTGTCCCAAGATGTGTAGGTTTGTTGGATTGGCCGCGGGGTTATGGAGATAAGCTGAGCGAGGGGGGGTGCTGGGTAAGATGATCTGACAGAGAGTCGCTGGCACTTGATGGGCCAAATGTTCTTCTTCTGCACTGTAGGGAATTCTATGTCATTTTATGTAAAAGCACGAATCTGTAAATATTGGAAATCTGAACAAAAACAGAAAACACTGGATAAACTCAGCAGGTCTGACTGTGTCTGTGGAGAGAGGAACAGAGTTAACCTTTTGGATCTAAATGATTCTTCTACAATAGAGAAATGTTAACTCCATTTCTCTATTTACAGATGCTGTGAGACCTGCTGAATTCATCCAGAATTTTCTGCTCTAGCCTGTTCTATTTCTTTCCCTGCCTTGAGTGTTGGCTCCTTTGTCTGAGTTTAGATTTTCACCATTCTCCTTTAGTTTGACAGTTTATTTGTTGAATTATAGTAAACTGTGGCTTTTGCTGGCATTGGAGAGGAAGCAAGATGGGCGGTGGGGGAGGGTTTGTGGGACATCTATTTATCATTTGCCAACATGGGTTGGCGATTTTATTGCCAGGATTTGAAATTTAGCATGGCACGGTGGCGCACAGTGGTTAGCACTGCTGCCTCACAGCGCCAGGGGCCCGGGTTCAATTCTGGCCACTGTCCATGTGGAGTTTGCACATTCTCCCCGTTTCTGCGTGGGTTGCTTCCGGGTGCTTCAGTTCCCTGGATTGGCCATGTTAAGTTGTCCCTTAGTGTCAGGGTAAACATGTGGAGTTATGGAGAGAGGACCTGGATGGGATTGTTGTTGGTGTAGACTCGATGGGCCAAATGGCCTTCTTCTGCATTGTAGATTCTATGATTCTTTTCTATGATTCCATTCCTAACTGGAATTTGATTTCCAGCTTTTTCTGCGTACCCACTGTGTAAAAAAAAATGCAGGCCAAGATGAATAGCTTGTTGACAAACATATTGTTGGCCCAAAATAAGTTTAAACTTTTTTCTCATGGAATATGGGCATCGTTAGCTCGGAAAGTCCTAATTTCCCTGAGAAGGTGATGGTGAGCTTGATGATGGACTGTGATCTTGGATCATCACAGTCCATCTGATAACCACCAAACTAGAGGGAGTAAGTATTATTATAGGGAGGTCATGGTGAATGGTATTATCACTAAACCATTAATGCAGAAACTCAGCTAATGTTCTGGAGTCCCAGGTTTGAATCCCACCATGGCTGAAAGTGGAATTTGAATTCAATAAAAAAGTCCAGAATTAAGAATCTACTGATGACCTATTGGTTCACTGATGTGCTTGAGGGAAGGAAATCTGCCTTCCTTACCTGGTCTGGCCTATGTGGGACTCCAGAACCACAGCAATGTGGTTGACTGCTCTTTGGAATGGCCCAGCAAGCCACTCAGTTCAAGGGAAACTAAGGATAGACAATAAATGCTGGCCCGCAAATGATGTCTATGATTGTATGAATGAACGAAAAAAAACTTCCACAGGAGCACACCTTTGAGGACAAGGTAGGCCTTTAGAATGTAAATCAAGTGTAGCTTTTCTTAAATTCATTTGTGGAACATGAGCATCACCGATTGGCCAGCATTTATTGCCCCTCCCTAAAGCCAGACCAGGTTGAGAGGGCAGATTTCCTTCCCTAAAAGACATTTGTGAAACAAATGGATTTTTTACAACAATCGTCAATGGTTTCACGGTCATCAGTAGGTTCTTAATTCCAGATATATTTTATTGAGTTCAAATTCCACTATCTGCCTTGGCAGAATTCGAACCCTGGTCCCCAGAATATTAGCTGAGTTTCTGGATTAATAGGCTGAAATCTTATTGGTCCACCTGCTGCGGGAATCAGAGCGGGCAAGATGTAAAACACGGAAAGGTTTGTTGACTTTGGATGGGATTTTATGGTTTCGGTATGAGCAAGGACGTAAAATCCTATCCATAGTCCAATGATAATACCAAAAGCCATTTCCTTTTACATAAAACAAAGGGCAGAACTTCCTGGTCCTGCCCACCACTGGGATTTCCCAGTCCTGCTGCAGTCAATGAACTTTTGTCTCTATCATCGCCGCAGCAGGATTGGAATATTCCACCTAAAGCCAATCGCAATTTTATTCCTCTCTAAAAACCACAACATGCCTAGCTAATTTCGGCGTGCTCCTGCTGCTAATGTCAGGGTTTAAAGTTAAATTATCTGCTCTGCATAAAGATGGGTCTTCCTCTGAGTTCAGAAGTTGGAATCTACTCTGATCAAGTTGCTTGAAATGAGAAAAGGATTTGATCGGGATCGATGGAGAAATGATTTCCTCTGGTTAGCGTATCGAGAGCAAAGGACATAATGGCAACACCAGACTGAGGCCATTCAGGGTGAAATTAAGAAATATTGCTTCAGACAAAAGATGGTGGAATTCTGGAACTGTGAGAGTGAATGAATAGATTGCTGCTCCAGTTCCCTTCCTGCATCTAGTGGTGCATTAAGGCAAATCTTCATCTGTTTCCATAGTTAGTGATTCCTGGAGCAGGTCACTGGTCTTCACTGGGATTTATAGTTTGTGGGATGCCATTCCATATCAAGAGTGGACCAGGAATCTCTCCTGCCAGCTATTGGTGTGTTTGGAAGGATTTGCAGGTGAACACTCAACCTGGTTGGCTATCTTATGAACGTATTTCCTCAGATTTCTTTTTCTATTTGTTCATGGGACATGGGCGTCACTGGCTGGCCAGGATTTATTGCCCATCCCTAGTTGCTGAAGGGCAGTTTCTGTGGCTCTGGAGTCACATGCAGGCCAGACCAAGTAAGGATGGCAGATTTCCTTCCATAAAGGACATTAGTGAACCAAACGGGTCTTTCTGATAATGGTTTCATGGTCATCAACAGATTCCGAATTCCAGACATTTTTAAATTGAATTCAAATTGCACCACCTGCTTTGGCAGGATTTGAACCCAGGTCCGCAAAACATTAGCTGAGTTTCTGAATTATTAGTCTAGCGATAATACCACGAGGCCATCGCCTCCCCTTAATGGAATAGGAAGAGACAACTTTCACCAAAAAACGCATTTCTAAAGAGTCCACCAGATTTCGAGCTGGCGGTCCACTCAGATTCTTGACACAGGCAGGTAGTAGAATAGAGGTATTGTCACTGGAGTAGTAATCCAGAGCTTCAGGATAATGCTCTGCGGACTTGGGTTCGAATCCCACCGCAGCAGATGGTGAAATTGGAATTCAATAGAAGTCTGGAATTAAAAAGTCTATTTGTTGTAAAAGTCTATCTGCTTCACCAATGCCCTTTAGAGAAGGAAACTTGCAGTCGTTACCTGGTCTGGCCTACATGTGACTCCAGAGCCACAGACGTTCAGTTCAGGGACAGTTAGGGACAGGCAGCAAATTCTGGCCTAGTCAGTAATGCCCATATCCCTCAAATGAGAAAGAAGACATATTGAGGGAGGAGTTAACAGAGCAAATGAGATAGCACTTGCTTCATAAATAGATGTGTAAAAGCAGGAAAGTTATGGAGCTCTGGTTAAGTTCTGGGCATCACGCCATAGGGAGGAAGGTCCTGTGAGGATGCAGAGGGTGATTGACCGGAATGGGTCCAGGGATGAGAAACACTTTATACTACAAGGTGCAGTTAGAAAAAGTGAGGTTGCTTTCCTTGGATGTAGATGGAGATGCAGGAGTGTGCGTGTGTGCATGTGTATGTACATGTGTGCGTGTGTTGAACAAGATTGAACAAGATAAAGTGTGGCAAAGGTGTTCCCATGAGATGATTGTATGAGGATTAAGGGACAGAGACCAGAGAAGTTCGGTAATAGATGGAAGGGGGAACATGAGGAAGAACATTCGGAATTTTGAGTTGGGAAATCCATGCGTGAGGCCTCATTATATCCACACACACACACACACACACACACACACACACGTGTGCAATATATGCACTCATACACATTCACACACACACACTCTCACATACAATGTGTGTGTACACATACACACTCACACACCCACTCACACATACATGCATGAGCACACATACACACTCACAAACACACACATACACACACGCATGTGTGTACACATACACACACACGCGTGTGTACACACACACACAAACACACGGATGTGCATGCACACTCGCACACACACACACACACATACTCACTTTCACACATACACTTTTACGCACACTCTCAGACACACATACACACTCAGACGCACACACGTGCTGCGTCTCATCCTGTGTTCTCCCCTCTGCTGTCATTCCACAGGATCAACAGCGATGCTCGACGACAGCGAGTTAACGACCATCTCTCCAGCACAAGTGAGCAGAGCAGCCCATCCGCGGGCACGTTAGAATCCAGCAAGGAGACACGGTACTGCGCAGTGTGCAGCGACTATGCCTCGGGCTATCACTATGGAGTCTGGTCATGCGAAGGTTGCAAAGCCTTTTTCAAGAGAAGCATTCAAGGTAACAGGTCGGGTATAATCTCTCGGTGTTATTTGGCGTGGTAACGGCGGAGCGAGCAGAAGATTTAAGCGATGGGCACTTTGTGTAACCTTAGCTGTGTGAAGTTTGTTTTTGTGTGTGACAGGCAGGGACGTGTTGCATTATTTTCAAGTTGCCTTGGAGACAATCACAATCATAGACATTGATCAGTAAGCAGCTTCTCTCTTTGAGCTGGTGTTTACATTTAATCTTACAGGCTGGCATTAGTGACGGTTCAACCTGGCATGTTGATACCCCTGTGTTTGCTGTTTGGTCACGATTAATACTAATTAACTAATTACAGGCGGGGAGAGATCTTGTCTTTCAGCCTTGATTCCAACCTCGTAGACAGAATCCGACTGTGGAAAGAGGAGAAGGAAAAGGAGGTGTTTGCTAATTGGTTTTCAGGTGCAGTGATAGGGACAGAGTAGTTGCTGAGCAGTCACCGGAGCAAAGTGTGATGGACAAGCGATAGTGAAGCAGGATTGGTGGATGCTCAGGGATAAGCACTGTCACTGAGTCCAGGAGTTCTCCTGCTGCTCAGGTCCAGTTACGTTGCAGTCGTAAAGTGTGGAAATTGTAACAGAATGTTAGGCCCTCAGTAAATCCACATCCATATATCACATAGAATACTGACACTGCAGAAGGAGGCCATTCAGCCTGATTCCCCCAACCCCATCTACTTAGTCCACTAATTCTCCAAATTTACAGAGTTTGGGACACTAAGGGGCAATTTAGCATGACCAATTTATCTAACTTAGACACCTTTTAACACTAATGAGCAATTTAGTATGGCCAATCCACATAATTTACCAATCTTTGGACACTTAGGGACAATTTAGCATGGCCAATCCACCTAACCTGCACATCTTTGGTCACTAAGGGACAATTTAGCATGGCCAATCCAAATAACCTACACATCTTTGGACACTAAGTGATAATTTAGCATAACAATCCACCTAACCGGCACATCTTTGGACACTAAGGGATAATTTAGCATTGCCAATCCACCTAACCTGCACATTTTTAGACACTAAAGGGCAATTTAGTATGTCCAATCCACTGAACCGACACATCTTCAGATAGTAAGGGGCAATTCAGTATGGCCAATCCACCTAACCTTTGGACACTAAGGGACAATTTACCAAGGCTAACCTACCTAACCTGCACATCTTTAGAATGTGGGGGGAAATCGGAGCACCCAGAACCTGTATGTTCCACTCACTCTCCTGAGGCCAGAATCGAGTCTGGGCCCATATTGCTGTGAGGCAGCAGTGCTACCCACTGTGCACCATGCCACCCCTAATCATGGAGAAAGTGGATATTTGTTAATTACCTTTGGTTTCCCTGGGAGGGTGATTGTGCATCTTAGGAATACTTAAAATGACAATAGATAAGTATTTGATAGATCGGGGATTAGTAGTCTATGGGGAAATGGCACAGAAAAGGCTGGCATAGATCAGCCATGATCACATTAGAAAGTGGGGCAGGCTTGAAGGACCTGGAGGCTTATTCCTGCTTCTAAATCATGTGTTCCTGAGATAGAACAGGGGGATGACTCTCAACCGACCCCCATGCATATCACTATCCCAATGCCAGTCCATCAATCAATGTCTTTGTACCTTCAATGGAGGGTGACCATCCCCAGAAAGCCCACAGGAACTCTGCATGGCTTTGCTTGACATGAGTGAGTCCATCTGCCCACACCTGGAATAATACCAGCAGTGGCAGCATGCAGAGACCCTTAAAGAGGGCATTAATTTCCCACATGAGGCCTGAGTTGGTGGCAGGAGAGGAAGGCTGTGAGCTTTCCCTCACAGACTTAATCAGGGCAGGGGTATGAAGGCAGCAGGCACCCTACCGTCCTGCCGGATAAAATGCCAACTAACTTGCCATAGGGGACAATGGAAAATTCTGCCCCATCTTTTCAGATTTCTAAGGGGGTCATTAGAAGATTATTGGGTGGCATGGTGGCACAGCTGTGAGCATTGCTGCCTCATAGCTCTAGGATCCTGGGTTTGATTCCGGCCTTGGGTCACTGTCCACGTGGACTTTTCATGATCTCCCCATGTCTGCCTGCGTTTCCTCCCAAACATCCAAAGATGTGCGGGTTAGGCGGATTGGCAACGCTAAATTGTCTCTTAGTGTCAGGGAGATTAGGATGTTAGATATTTGGGGTTAGGGGTATAGGGCCTGAGTGGGATTGTTGTCAGTGCAGACTCAACGGGCCAAATGACCTCCTTCTGCACTGTGAGGATTCTATGATTTTATGAAATTCCTGCTCTTGGTAAAATATCAGGCTTAAAATCTCCCGCTGATTGCTTCCCATTGGGCAGCCCTCCGCCCATTCAATAAGACAGCTCTCATCCTCAAAGCTCATGAGGAGATCTATTGGTGATTTCCCCTCTGACCTTCCTGGTCACCATCGGCGGTTGGATCTTTTTGGATCCAAGCTTTAATCTGCCTTGCTGACACCGGTCAGGTCTCCAAAAGGTTCAGGGTCATCACAACCTCTTCCATCACTGGTAAAGAGGCCTTGCTCATGGGCAAAGGGAGGTGACTCAATGAGCCACCATTGACTATCCGGGTTCCAGAAGACATTCATATACTACCAATAATAAAGCCCAGTGCAGAGGCAATGGGGGAATTGCCTTGTCCACTTCGAAAAGGCCCAGTAAGGGTTTGTGGTTGATAACCATAAAAAAATCTATGGACGTATTGATGGAACTTCTTCACAGCAAAAGTGACCGCCAAAGAAAGCATTCTTTCTGGTTGTATCACAGCTTGGGTATGGCTCTTACTCTGTCCAAGATGGCAAGAAGCTACAAAGGATCATGAACTAGGCCCAATCTATCACACAAATCAGTCTCCCATCCATCTACACTTCCCACTGCTTTGGCAAAGCTACCAGCATAATAAAGGATTCCATGTACTCCAGACATATTCTTTTCCATTTTCTTTTGTCGGGAAAAAGATACAAAAGTCTGAGGTCACATACCCACCAACTCAAGAACAGCTTCTTTCCTGCCGCCGTCAGACTTTTGAATGGACTTACCTTGCATTAAGTTGATCTTTCTCGATACCCTAGCTATGACTATAACAACTACACTGTCTTATTTCCTTCTCTATGAATGGTATCCTTTATATAGCATGTAAGAAACAATATTTTTCACTGTATACTAATACATCTGATAATAATGAATCAAATCAAATCAATCCTTCCTTCTCAATTTAAGAATATCTTTGAATCCAAAAGTGTCCTGGAAGCTCATGTGATGGGTTTTTCCACCCCGTCCTCATCGCCAGTGTAGTAATCCAGCCAAATGCCAGTTTCCCTGTCACCTTTTATTGTGCTGCAGCTTACAGTCAAGGAGTTTTCACGACAGGTGAAGTTACAGGTTAAATACCTTTGCTGGCTGCTTCCCACTGAATGAACCTCCACTTGCTTATTAAAGCAGTTCATTGTACACAAAGCCCATGGGGAGATCTACTGATGATTCCTTCCCCCACCACAACCCCCCGAGCTTCGTGGTCATCATAATAAGCACTTTGCCATGATGTAAACCAATTTTGGTAGGAAAAATGGGGAAGCGATTTCTTATCTAAATAGGGAGATACTCTGGGGTGCTCCAGTGAAGAGGGATCTGGGTGTCCTCGTTCATGAGTCATAGAATACAAATATGCAGGTACAGCAGATGATGAAGAAAGCGAATGGAATATTTGCATTTATAACTAAAGGAATAGAAAACAAATTGAAGTAAGTATTGTTACAACTATACAAGGCATTGGTGAGGCCATCCCTGGAGTATTGTGCACAGTTTTGGTCCCCTAATTTGATGAAAGATGTAGTGGCATTGGAGGCAGTTCAGAGGAGGTTCATTAGATTGATTCCAGAGATGAGGGGTTTATTGTATGAGGAGAAATTGAATAGTTTAGGCCTACACTCTCTGGAATTTCGAAGAATGAGGGGAGATCAGATTGAGGTATTCAAGATGATAAAAGGTATGGATAAAGTAGACATGGAGCTTCCTCTTCTGGGATATTCTAGGACAAGAGATCACAGTCTTAGGATAAAGAGTAGCAAATTCAAAACAGAGTTGAGGAGAAACTACTTCTCCCAAAGGGTTGTGAATCTGTGGAATTTGCTATCCCAAAGTGTGGTGGGAGAGTGAGTAAATTTAAGGAAGAGTTAGACAGGTTTTTATTTGGTAATGGGATGAAGGGTTACAGGAGAAGGCAGGAAAATGGAGATGAGGAGCAGATCAGCCATGATTGAATAGCGGAACAGATTCGATGGGCCAAATGGCATAATTCTGCTCCTATATCTTCTGAACTTATGAACAATGGAACAACAGACTCGCTTGTCCCATTGGATTCCTTTGACTTCAGCTTTGACCTTGTACATTTTCACCCTCTAATCTTTTGGGCTTCTCTCCGGAGACAAGTCATCGTAACGGTGACTTATTTTCATTTCAGACTTCCCACCTTGCTGGGTAAATAACACCTGGAGGACTCAACGCTGAGCTTCACCAGGCTGGAGAGTGTTTGGATAGCATTGGCACACATTTGACCTCTTGACCCTGCCACCATTTTCCTAGCTCTGAGATTTCAGAACATCTAAGACAAATAATCCATATTTAGTTCTCATTTCTTGTTTCAGACGTTGATTATTGGGTCACAGGAACGGTGGTAGCTTTATTCTTGACTAAAGGCTTGCTTTCCATTTTGGAGTTGACAGCGATAAGGCTTTGTCACTGAGATGAGGCCATGCCCCCTAGTTCTAGTTTCACCTGCCAGAACCTCCCTGCTTCTATCTTATCTATTCCCTTCATGATCTTATATACTTCTGTAACATCTTCCCTCGTTCTTCTAATATCTTCCCTCATTCTTCCAGGGATGAAGGGACCTGCATTTGTATAGTACCTTTCATGATCTTAAGGATGCCTCCTGAAGCACGTGACACGTAACGTGGAATTTCTTTGAAGTTCAGTCACTGCAACGTGGCGAAATTGCACACAGCAAGATTCCACAATGTCCAGATCAAGACCGGGATTCTCCGACCTCGCCCGTGGCTAGTATTCTCCATTCCCGCCATGGTGAATGAAGATTTGGTTGAGTGCCAATTTCTCACTGGCAGTGGCGTACGAGATCGAAGGTTCCTCTTTTTTTTGAGATGAGTGTTGGCCGGCACACAGGGACAACTGGCTTGCTTTTCTTCTGCGAGAAGAGAATGTGATCTGGGAATTTGGGAGTTCCAGGAACCTCCCTGGTTGGAGGCGGGTGAACGAGGTAAAGGGTGAAACAGCAGCTGGAGGCAGCAGGAGAGGACAGGAATTTCAGTTAGAGCTGCTCCTCTTGGATTAATGCCAAATTTGGTGATTATTTGGTATTTGAAACAGATACGGGGGAATCCTGATGGCAGGAGGGTTAACTCCTGCAGTGTGGCGCATCAGCACTGCTTGTAATCTCCACCAATTTCCCCCCCCCCCCAACCCAATGCAATTCCCCAAGGGGCCTGCGTTCTTGGCACCAATCTCCGTGAGATACCCCGGGGTGCTCTACAATCAGGGAGATTGCCACCCTCCTCGTACAACTGCCAAACAAGGTTGTCGGCAGGGAATCGGTCCAAAGGGCAACAGGCGCCTGACGTGCAAGCGTTGGCTGCGCTCCCCTGTTGCAATAGTGCCGGGATTGGCCGTCGCAATTCCGAACCTCCTTGGGGGTTAGCCGGTGTCACGGTTTGTGAGCCGGAGGGGAGGGGAGGGGGGGTGGGGGGGAAGGAGGCGGGGCCCATTGTCCCAGCTGGAATTCGACTCATAAGAAGGAGTAATGAGATTGATGTGTTCGTGGCACTGTTGTGAGCAGAGACGAGATAGCTTGTCTGACCTTGATGTGGGAGAGAACAGCTTGCGTGCGGGGCCAGTTCCCGGCTCGGGAAAGCCAGCAAGAGTGGAGCAGAAAGGAGGCGCCCTAATGAGGCAGTTTTAAATGCTGCGAGGGGGAGGCCTCGGAAAAGGCTGCATTACATAGAGTTTGTGCTGATTTATGGCCTTTGTACGGATTTGAATATGCTTCCTGACAAAGAAGTTCACTTATTTATGTAAGGTCTGCTTTTCCTAGTTCTGGGTCTGGTTGCTAAAGTATAATCCCCCTTTCAACATTCGCCCATCACAACTCCCACCTCCCTTGCCCTATTCCATGGCATTCATAGAATCCCTACAATACAGAAGGAGGCCATTCGGCCCATCAAGTCTTCGCCAACTACAATCCCACCCAGATCCAATCCCTGTAACGCTACACATTTACACTGCTGACACTCAGGGCCAATTTAGCACAGCCAATCCACTTAACCTGCACAATTTAGGGGTGTGGGAGGAAACCGGAGCACCCCGCAAGAAACCCACAACAGAACACAGGGAGAATGTGCAAACTCCACACAGACAGTAACCTGAGGCCGGAATTGAACTCAGGTCCCTGATGTGCCATCGTGCTACCTGAATTCACACGCCTCCATGTCCCAGAGTGAATTAAATCTGCAATCTTTTGCCTTACCTCTAAAGCCCCATTTGCAACTTGCTTTTGGGTGGCTCTCCATCTTGTGACGTCCCCCCTGCCCTCCACTCCGCTGCCCCTTCCCCCCCATCACAGGCACCATATTTCATTCTACATATCTGTCGAATGCGACAGTTTAATCACTTCAGCGACATCTCGGATGACTGTATTTCTGTCTTTTAGGGAAAAAAAAAATCAAACTTAATGAATGATTTACTCATGATTGGTGCTAAAGTTTTGTTTTGAAAATAGGCCTCAGCAAACTGGTCTTGTATCGTTTAAAACAGAACACCAGGGGTGGCCCGATGGCACAGTGGTTAGCACTGCTGCCTCACAGCTCCTGGGTTCAATTCCTGCCTCAGGTCACTGTCTGCGTGGAGTTTGCGCATTCTCCCCGTGTCTGTGTGGGTTTCCTTCAGGTACTCTGGTTTCCTCCCACAGTCTAAAAATGTGTGGATTTGGTTGATTGGCCATGCTAAATTGCCCCTTAGTGTCAGGGTGTGGGTTACTCGCAGAGTAACACAAGGCCTTCCCTAATCTCTTCACTACATAACAGAATTGTGGGATGGGCTGCCAGAGAAAGTGGTGGAGGCAGGTACAATAACACTTCTTTAAAAAAGCATTTGGATAAATATGTGTATAGCATCATAAATGTTTACAGCATGGAAACAGGCCCTGCCACCCAACTCATCCCTACTGCCCTTTTTTTTAACCTCTAAGCTAGTCCCAATTGCCAATATTTGGCCCATATCCCTCTATACCCATCTTACCTATACAACTGTCTAAATGCTATTTAAAAGACAAAATTGTTTCCATCTTTATTACTACCTCTGGCAGCTTGTTCCAGACACTCACCACCCTCTGTGTGAATAAATTGCCCCCCCTCCCCGGGGGGGCAATTTTGTATCTCTTTTGTATCTTTTGTATCTCTCTCCTCTCACATAAACCTATGCCCTCTAGTTTTAGACTCTCTTACCTTTCGGAAAAGATGTTGACTATCTAGTTGATCTATGCCTCTCAGTATTTTATAGATCTCTATAAGATGCTAAGCCTCTTGCATTCCAGGGGAAAAGTGTCCCAGTCTATACAGCCTGTCCTTGTAACTCATGGAATGGGAAAGCTTTAGAAGGATATGGGCCGTACGCAGGCAATTGGGACCAGCTTGGAGAGGATCATAGTTAGCATGGACCCGTTGGGCTGAAGGGCCTGTTTCCATGCTGTATTGCTCTATGATTCTACAGGAGGAATTTTGACCTCAGGTGGGATTTTCTGGTTTTGGGGGGAGCATGGCGGGCATGGTGGCACAATAGCTACCATTGCTGCGTCACAGCGCCAAGATCCTGAGTTCAATTCCAGCGTTGAATCACTGACTATGCGGAGTTTGTGCATTCACCTCACGTCTCTGTGGGTTTCTTCCGACTGTCCCAGTTTCCTCCCACGGTTCAAAAATGTGTGGATTAGCCTCATTGGCCATGCTAAATTGACCCTTAGTGTCCCAGGATGCATAGGTTAAAGGGATTAACGGGGTTAATATTTGGGGTTACGAGGATAGGGCCTTGGTGGGCCTAGGGTAGTTGAGAGTCAACTATATTGCCGTGGCTCTAGAGTGGCAGCCAGGCCAGGGTAAGGATGGCACATTGCCTTTCCTAAGGGACATCTATGAACCAAATAGGTTATCCCAACAATAGTCATCGGTAGATTCTCAATTCCGGATATTATTTTTTAATAGCATTCAAATTCCACCATCTGCCGCGACGGGATTCGAACCTGAGTCCCCAGCTGAGGAGTTTCTGGATTAATAGTCTAGCAATAATACCACTAAGTTATAGGTAGCTAGAGCTTTGGGTGCAAAGCTCCATAAACAGGGAAGGAGATGAATTAATGTGATGGCAATGGAACTAGTTGAGGGATGAATATTGGTCGAGAGAATTATCCCTGCCTCTTAAATAGCACCGGAGAAGTGGAACTGTTTGCTGATGACTGCACAGTAGTAAGCTCCATTTTCAATTCCTCAGATTCCTCAGCAGTCTGTATCCACTGCAGCAAGACCTGGGTAATATCCAAGCTTGGGCTGATAAATGGTTAAAAATCACTTGTGCCACACAAGTGCCAGGCAATGCCCATCTCCGGCAAGAGACAGTCTATCCATCCCCCTTTGATAGTCAATAGAATGACCATCATTTAAATCTCCACCAAAAGCATTCCGGAGTCATCAAGACCTCTTAACTGGGTCAGCCGTATGAAGAGCAGGTCAAAGGTTGGGAATTCTGTGATGAGTAACTCACTTCCTGACTCCATAATGCCTGCCTACCATCTACAAGGCACAAGTCAAGAGGGTGATAGAGTACTCCCCGTCTTTCTGGATGAATGCCACTGCAAAAACAGTCAAGAAACCCAACAACACTCATGACAAAGTGGTGTTCTTATTGAATATTCCTTGCTATTCTCAAAAAAGTTACCAAAATGTAACTTGGCTACATAGGTTCAATGAAAAAAAATCACTCAATAACCGCTTGCGGATGGAAAGTCAGCATAAACCAACCTAATTTAGTAACATGACAAAGGGTGATTGATTAGAAACCATATGCCATGTCACTCCACATCATCAGGCAGGTTGAACAGAATTCTCTTCAATTTAGAAGAATAAGGGGAGATCAAATTGAGGTATACAAGATGATAAAAGGTTTGGATAAAGTGGACGTGGAGTGGATGCTTCCTTTTATTGGACAATCTAGGATGAGAGGCCATAGTCTTAGGATGAGGGACAGCAAATTTAAAACAGAGTTGAGGAGAAACTACTCCCCCCAGAGGGTTGTGAATCTGTGGAATTCGCTACCACAGAATGTGGTGGATGCTGGGACAGTGAGTAAATTTAAGGAGGAGTGAGACAGATTTTTAATTGGTAATGGGTTGAAGGGTTATGGGGAAAAGGCAGGAAAATGGGGATCAGGAGCAGATCAGCCGTAATCGAATTGTGGAGCGGACTCAATGGGCTGAGTGGCTTAACGCTGCTACTATATCTTATAAACTTATAAACTTATGAGTGTAGTGTAGTAATAATGCCACTGGACTAGTAGTAATTCAGAAGCCCACAGGTTCGTATCCATGGCAGCTGTGGAACCTGAATTCATTTACTGAAATCTGGAATGTAGAGCTAGTCTCAGCAATGCTGACTGCAAATCTATCAGCAATTCTTGTGTAAAAGGTTCTGGTTCACTAATGCCTTTTAGGAAAGGAAATCTGCCACCTTTACCGGGTCTGACCTACATGTGACTCCAGAGCCACAGCAATGTGGTTGACTCTCACCTTACCTTGTGAGACGGCTAGCAAACTAGTCAGTTCAAGGGCAATTAGGGATAAGCAACAACAACTAGCCTTACTAGTGATGCCTTTATGCCTTGAAAGAACAAATTAATATGATCTGAGAGGTGGAATTGCCGACAATATAAATGACTATTCAATTTATATTTGAATATAATATATATTATAATATATAATATATATATTCTCTGTTTTGCAATTCCATCACATTTTTTATAGAGGTATAGAGTAGGATTTTCATAGAATTCCTACAGAGCAGAAGGAGGCCATTCAGCCCATCAACCTGGGCTGCACCAACAACAATCCCACCCAGGCGCTACTGATCCCTCTAACCAATGCATCCAGGGACACTAAGGGACAATTTAGAATAGCCAATGCACCCAACCCACATACCTTTGGATTGTGAGAAGAAACCAGAGCACCCGGGGGAAACCTACGCAGACACAGGGAAAATGTGCAAACAGTGTCCTGAGGCTGGAATTGAACCCAGGCCCCTGGTACTGTGAGACAGCAGTGCTATCCATTGTACCACTATGTCAGTTGTGCTCACTCAAAAGCAGAAAATCCTACCTGAGGTAGGTCAAAATTCCCTCTATAGCATCATAGACTGATGCAGCATGGAAACAGGCTCTTTGGCCTAACAGGTCCAAGCCAACCATGGTTCCAATTGCCCATAACCCTCTAATCCCTTCCCATCCCATGAGTTATAAGGAGAGGCTGGTTAGACTGGGATTTTTTTCCCTTGGTTGCTTAAGGATGATCTTATAGAGGTCTACAAAATAATGAGGGGCATAGATCAGCTAGATAGTCAACATCTTTTCCCAAAGGTAGGGAAGTCTAAAACTAGAGGTCATAGGTTTAAGATGAGAGGGGAGAGATACAAAAGGGTCCAGAGGGGCAACCTTTTCACTCAGAGGGTGATGAGTATCTGGAACAAGCTGCCAGAGGTAGCATTAGAGATGGGTACAACTGTCTTTTAAAAAGCATTTAGACAGTTACATGGGTAAGATGTGTATCGAGGGATATGGGCCAAACACGAGCAATAGGGATTAGTTTAGCGGTAAACAAAAAAGAGCGGCATGGATAAGTTGGGCCGTAGGGTCTGTTTCTGTGCTGTAAACCTCTACGACTCTACGCGTGTACTTATCCAAATGCTTTTTAAAAACTGCTGTTACTGTACCTGCCTCCACCACTTTCCCTGGCAGCCCATCCCACAATTCCATTATGCAGTGAAGAGATTAGGGAGGCCTTGTGAAGGAAGCTTGTGTGGAGGATTCACTTTGTGATCCCGCTCTATCGGAGCTAAGATAGGCAGCGAGTGGGGGGTTGACGTAGTGTAGCCTCTGCTCTGTGATTAGCGTTTTCTCCCAGTGCGCTTTGCTTCGTGGACAGCATCAAGCAGCTGCAAAAGTGAACAAGTTCACCCGTAGCCATGACACCACAATGGCTTGACTAAAATAGCAGACACTTTGAGAGCTGGCAGAACAAGGCCATTCATTATCCAGTGGTCATGGGCACAATGCCTTGTGTACTCTCTCTATCTCAATAGCGGCTTGTATCGGTAACTAACAGAGTCAAGGGCAGCCGGAGTTATTAAAAGGGAGTCCAGCCAACCTCACTCTGTTAATTCTGGTATCTGTAATGCTCACAGACTAATGCTGTGGGCGACCTGTCCCTTTGTTCTGGTTACAAGGCTGGAGGGCAGCTGGAAACCATAGAGCCACGACAGTGCAGTAGGATGAGGCCATTCAGCCCATCAAGTCTGCACCAACTCTTAGATAGAGCATACCGCCCAGTCCCATCCCTATCCCTGTAATCCCACGCATTTATCATACCAATCCATTCAACCTACAGATTTTTAGAGTGGAGTTTATGGCCTCGTTCTGAAACACACTCGAGGTCAACGGACCTTCCCACGGCCCATTCTGATTCCCGTGGCGAGTGGGACAATAAAATTCTGATCCAACAGTCAATATAGCACAGCCAATCCACTTAACCCATACATCTCCGGACACAAAGGGCGGAATTTTCCCATCATGTCACAGGAATTGTAGCGAGTGAGACGTGGATCGTGCAAAGGTCTGTTGATCTCGGGCAGGATTTTCCAATTTTAGGGCAAGCACGGCCATAAAATTCCATCTAAGGATCAATTTAACACGGCTAATCCATCTAACCTGCACATCTTTTGACACAGAGAGGCAATTTAGCATGGCCAATCCACCTAACATGCACATCTTTAGACACAGAGGGGCAACTTAGCGTGGCCAATCCACCTAATGTGCACGTCTGTTGACACTACTTTTTACTGTGGGAGGAAACTGGGGTACCTGGTGGAAATCCATGCAGATACGGGGAGAATGTGCAAACTCCACAGAGATAGCAACCTAAGTTGGGAACCAAACCCCGGTCCCTGGTGCGTAAGGCAGCAGTACTAACCATTGTGTCACTGTGCCATCCCAGAACAGCCTCTTCCCATCCCATTTATGAGAAAAATGATTTCTGTTTTAGTACTGCCTTGCACTATCTCAGGGCATCCTGGAATCCAGACTATAATCGAAGTATAGCCATAATTGTAATATTGGAAATGCAGCAATCAATTTGTGCACATCAAGATCCCCCAAGCAGGAATAAAGATCAGAAAACCCAATATTAGTGAAATTAGTCGAGGGACTTATAAAGATTGGCCAGGATAGAGTGATACAGTGGCACGGTGGTTAGCACTGCTGCCTCACAGCGCCAGAGACATGGGTTCGATTCCCAGCTTGGGTCACTGCCTGTCCGGCACCTGCACATTCTCCTCATGTCTGCGTGGGTTTCCCTCGGGTGCTCCGGTTTCCTCCCACAGTCCGAAAGACGTGCTGGTTAGGTGGATTGGCCGTACTAAAGTCTCCCTCAGTGTATCCAAACAGGTGCCGGAGTGTGATGACTAGGGAATTTTCACAGTAACTTCATTGCAGTGTTAATGTAAGCCTACTTATGGCACTAATAAATGAACTGTAAACTTCGATTATAAAAGGCAGTGTGCTGGAGGAAGGGTCTCAGATAACTGCAGTTAATAAGCCCGCAAAACTGTATTCAGAGAACTAAAAGAAATAATGAGGTCTTGAATTCTGACTTGTCTGATTGAACATTCTGTAACCTAGAGTTCTGATAAGATACAAATTACGCATTCCACATCCTTTATCGATACCACAGTAAAGAAAGAACAGAGCCATTGGCAGATTACACAGTAATAGCCGTTCAGTCCATAATCAAGTTTCCACATTCCTGGCTGTTATGTTCATTTCCCGAAATGGCTGCATCAGCACACATTCTGTGGTAAAAGTTCAATTGTTGCTCATTTTCCAGATTTAAACGCGGTAGCTTTGGGTAAAAGGCAGCTCCCGCAGCTGATCCTACAGGGGAGACTGATACCCCCCACCTTGTGTGGGTTATTAACCAAACTCACCCTTTCGACGGGAACTTGCAAATGTCACACCAACTCACCCAGTGATTCCCTGTTCATCAGTTACATCAACAGTAAAATAGTTAATGATATCATGGTGGGCAGGATAGACGGCCTCGCTCGTCCCGAACCCCATAAAATTCCGTCCGAGGTCAACAGACCTTTTCATGTTCCACCTAGTCCCACCCTTCTACTGCCCGCTCTATGCCTGTGGCGTTTGGGACAAGAAAATTCTGGCTGATGTATCTAAGGGATCCCTGATTTTACTAGCTGGCTTTGAGGGTGGCATGGTGATACAGTGGTTAGCACTGCTGCCTCAAAGTGCCGGGGACCTGGGTTCAATTCCAAGCTTGAGTCGCTGTCTGTGTGGAGTCTGCACATTCTCCCTGTGTCTGCGTGGGTTTTCTCTGCGTGCTCTAGTTTCCTCCCAGTGTCTGAAAGATGTGCTGGTTAGGTGCGTTGGCCATACTAAATCCTCCCTCAGTGTACCCAAACAGGCACCGGAGTGTGGTGACTTGGGGATTTTCGTGGTAACTTCATTGCAGTGTTAATATAAGCCTACTTGCAACACTAATAAATTAAGTTTAAGCTTGCTTTGAAGAAGCTTAGGGGCAGCAGGGTGGCACAGTTGCCTCATAGCACCAGAGGCTTGGATTCGATTCAGGGCTTGGGTCGCTGTGCGGAGTCTGCACATTTTCCCTGTGTCTGCGTGGGTTTCTACTGCGGTCCGAAAGATGTGTAGCTAAGGTGGATTGCCCATGCTAAGTTACCCTTTAGTGTCTCTAGATAGCTTGGTTAGATGGATTAACTATGGGGAGTGTGTGGGGGTTAAGGGGATAGGACAGGGTAACATGCTCCATTGGAGAGTTGGTGCAGACTTGATGGGCCAAGTGTCCTCCTTCTGCACTGTAGGAGCTCTATTAAGCTTCACATTTGCATCAAAGTTAAGTTTGTGTAGCTAAAATGAGTGGATCTTGACCATAGATTCAAGCATCCTTTATCCATCTTACAGTTCTTAGGATTTTGGCATCCTTATCAGGGCCAGTAATTAGTGTCCAACGCTGCTGTTGCCCTTGAAAATATTAGAGAGGATGCAATGAAGACCCACTGGGACTTGCCAGTGGAGATGAGGAGCTTCAGTTACGGATTGGAAATTCTGGGATTGTTCTGGAGAAGGGGAGGTTAAGAGGCAATTTGATAGAGGCAAAATGGTTCGGGTTCTGGATAGAGTAGATAGGGGAGAAGCTGTTTCCATTGCTGGAATGTTGGAGAGGACGTTGATGTAAAGTGTTTGGCAAAAGAAGCAATAGCAACATGAGGCAATGCTTGTTTTATGTGAGTGATTAGGATCTGGAATGTACTGCCTGAGAGAGGAGTGGAGGCAGATTCAACCATGACCTTCAGAAGAGAATGATCCAAAAATAGGAGGATTCCAGAGTCACGGGGGAATTGTTTGTTGTACGTATCCCCACACTCTTTTCTCCCATGGTGTGGAGAATTGGAATGACTTGCAGCCTGAACACCAGCCTGGGGGATACCCCTCCCATGGCTATTGGGTTTGGATATGGGTATTGGACATGTCCTCCCAGCTCAGAGGCAGGGAAGTGGAATTCGGTGAGTTGCTCTTGCAGAGGGCTAGCCTGGACATTTTGGCTCGAATGGCCTTATCCTGTAGTATAAACAGTCTGTGATTCTCTGGAAAGACAATGGTGGGCCTTTATCTCTTGAACTGTTGTAGACAGAAACGTTAAATCAAACTGCTATCGCTGCTACAACACTGAAACAACCCTAATCAAAGTCAAAACAGCATTCTGAGAGGGTGTTACTATAGTGCATTCAACCTCATTCATTAAATCTTCATAATCGCTTTCTTCCAACTCCCCTCTTTATTTATACGCCTGAGTGGAATTATTCTCAATTTTGTTTCTATTTATTCATTCGTGAGACTTGGGCATCGCTGGCTGGCCAGCATTTATTGCCCATCTTTAGTTGCCCTTGGAGGGCAGTTGAGATCCAACAACATTGTTGTGGCTCTGGAGTCACGTGTAGGCCGGATCAGGAAGATTTCCTTCCCCAAAATGAACCAGATGGGTTTTTCTGACAACATTTTCACGATCATCAGTAGATTCCAGTTATTCTAGATAATGGGTGGCACAGTGGTTAGCACTGCTGCCTCATAGCACCAGGGGCCCAGGTTCGATTCCCAGCTTTGCTCACTGTCTGTGTGGAGTCTGCACATTCTCCCCATGTCTACACGGATTTCTGCTGGGTGCCTCAGTTTCCTCCCACAGCCTGAAAGACATGCTGGTTAGGTGCATTGACCTGAATAGGCACCGGACTGTGGCAACTAGGGAAATTTCACAATAACTTCATTGTAGTGTTAACGTAAGCGTTACTTCTGACAAATAATTTAACTTTATATTTTTTACTGAATTCCACCATCTGCCGTGACGGGATTCGAACCTGAATCCCCAGAATATTAGCTGAGTTTTTAGTTTAATAGTCTAGCAATAATACTGAAACTGAATCTAACTCTAACTGTAAAGAAGCTCTTGTCTTCCTTCCCCATACAGTAATGCCTGTTGTCTCCCTAGGATCTATCCTTAAGCCTCTCCTCTTCCTTGACCTCTTGCTTGCCTTTAGTGATGCCATTCACCGACATTGGGTTGGGCTTCTCCTTTATATTGATAACATCTGGCTCCTCCTGCCCACCGCATAGAATCATAGAATCCCTCCAGTACAGAAGGAGGCCATTTGATCCATCGAGCCTTCACTGACACCAATCTCTATTTACATAATCCTACGTATTTTACCCTGTTAATTCCACTGACGCTGAGGGGCAATTTAGCAGAGTCCAATCCATCTAACAGAGACATTTTTGGACTGTGGGAGGAAACCAGAGCACCCGGAGGAAACACACGCGGACACAGGGAGAGAGTGCAAACTCCTATCCAGACCATGACCTGAGGTCGGAAGTGAATCCACTTACCTGGCGTTGTGGGGCAGCAGTGCTAATCATTTTGCCACAATGCCTCCCTGGGGTCTCCCAATTGTGCCATCAGCTCTTTGTTGTGAGACTGGTCTTCCCATAGCTTAGATGAGCTGCAAATTGTTCCATTTAAACATTATAGAGACTGAAAATCTCTGGGGGGGTGGGGGGCGGTGCAGCGGGGGACAGTTATGATGTAGAGATGCCGGCGTTGGACTGGGGTAAGCACAGTAAGAAGTCTCACAACACCAGGATAAAGGTTTATTTGGCAGCATTAGCTTGAGGGCTATTACTGCCAAATAAACCTATTGGGCTTTAACCTGGTGTTGTGAAACTTCTTACGGGGCGCTTGTCCCAGCCCACTGGGGACCTTTGGAGGAGGCTGAGATGAATCATCTACTTTGCACACTTCTGGTTGAAGATTGGTGTGCCACATGAGAATGTCTCCACTTGCAGGTTCCCCTCCAAGTCACTCACCATCCTGAATTGGAAATATATCGCCGTTCCTTCACTGTCACTGGGTCAAAATGCTGGAATTCCCTCCCTAAGGCATTGTGAGTGTACCTTCACTGCACAGACTGCAGCGATTTAAGATGGAAATGCTCCCACTCTTGCAGAAGGGCAATTGGAGATGAGTCAAAATTGCTACCCAGCGACCCTCGCATTGGTAAAAGAATAATAAAACTTTTTGATTGGTGGGATTGCATTGGGATGAGTAACCATGGCCTTGGAAGCTGCCCCAACAGTTCCACGTTGAAGTCACACTCAATGTGAAGCAAAACTGGTTGTGACTGACAATGGACTACAGCGGTTCAAGATGGCGGCTCACCACCATCTTCTCAAGAGCAATTAGGGATGGGCAATAGCGATAGTGGCCTGGCCAATGAGGCTCATACCTCCCTGAAAGAATAAAAAAGCAGTAAGGGGTTAATTACACTTTTGGATGTGGGGAAGATTGGGTGGGGAATGGCGGTGTCAGAAATACGGCTCAGTACACAGATTAAAAAATAGCATGAGTTGAAAAAGCTCTATTAATTCAAAATATCATGCCACGCCAGCAGTAAATCTCCAGAGCCTCTTTGTCCTCTCTTTATTTATTCTTCCTGTAACCTGTTGGAGTTATAAATCCTTTGGATTTCTCCAAACTTGCCGCATTCAATTTTATTTATCATGTAACTGTCACAAAGACGGTGATGCAATTAAAGTTAAAGTGATTAATGCAATCCTATGCGCCTGAATGCTGCCACAATGATTTACTGTGTAAGGGGCTCTTGGCTAATCTATTTTGGGCTCTTGCATTTTCCCCTTGAACGTCACAGTTCCAGGGCTAAGGTTTTACTGACACCATTGCTGCCTTGAATTAAGAACCGGCAGAATCCATCTCTCACAGTGGCCTCTTGTATTTTCGGGAACCGCGATCCTATTTGAGAGGGCCGACTTCTAATTTCTTCATCTCATTTCATAATGTAGCTTTTTTCCTGACCTTGTGTCACGCGCACTAGCGTTCCGCTATAAATATTTGCATGATAAAACAGCAATTAATTTATCCACTTTGCATTCAGTACTGCCTATTTTACCAACACTTTGGCAGTCGGTACATTTAAATCGCAACAAGGTACTATCACTTTTCTGCTGTCCATTAATTAGCTGAAATAATCCACTATTTCTAGGTTGTGATATGCAGTCTGGTTGAATCACAGCTTGGTATGGGCTCCTGCTCTGTCCGAGACTGCAAGGAACTACAAAAGGTCATGAATGTAGCCCGGTCCATTATGCAAACCAGCCTCCCAGCCACTGACTCTTTCTACACTTCCCACTGGCTCGGTAAAGCAGCCAGCATAATTGAGGATCCCACGCACCCCAGACATTCTCTCTTCCACCTTCTTCGACTGGGGAAGAGGTACAAAAGTCTGAGGTCACATACCAACTGACTCAAGAATAGCTTCTTCCCTGTTGCTGTCTGATCTTTGAACGGACTTACTTTGCATCAAGTTGATCTTTCTTTACGTCCTAGCTATGACTGTAACACATTCTTCATTTTCTTCTCTATAAATTGTATGCTTTGTATAGCATGCAGGAAACAATACTTTTCACTGTATGTTAATACATGAGACAATAATAAATCAAATTAAGTGTGGAATGGAAAATTCTGACCCTTATATTTTAACTGGGCTTTCTTAGACATCTGAAGAAGACTCATATAGACTTGAAACGTTAACTGTGTTTCTCTTTCCACGTCCCGACTAGCTGAGCATTTCCAGTCTTTCCTGTTTTTATTTCAGATTTTCAGCCTCCGCGGTATTTTGCTTCTATTTCCTTAGATGTCCCTTTCCCCAATATTTAACATAACTCAATCACCTTGTTTTCACGACAATTATTCCTAATAAAGTTCAAACTGTTGATGGCTGATGCTAATGCCATGAACGAGTCACTGTTCACATATAAGCAAGGATCCCACACATCCCGGATATTCTCTCTCCCACCTTCTCCCTTTGGGATAAAGACACAAAAGTCTGACGTCACGTACCAAACAACTCAAGACTGTCAGACTTTTGGGTCGATTTGCCATATATTAAGTTGATTTTCTTCACACCCTAGCTCTGACTGTAACACTACATTCTGCGCCCTCTCCATTCCTTCTCTATGAACGGTGTGCTTTGTCTCTATAGCATGCAAGAAATAATACTTTTCACTGTACATGAGACAATAATAAATCAAATCAAATCAAATCTAACCAACAGGTCTCTCTAGGTGAAAAACTAGCATTATTTTTTAAAGTTTAATTATTAGTCGCAAGTCGGCTTACATTAACACTGCAATGAAGTCACTGTGAAAATGCCCTAGTCACCACACTCCGGTGCCTGTTCGGGTACTCCGAGGGAGAACTTAGCACCTAACCAGCACGTCTTTCGGACTGTGGGAGGAAACTGGAGCATCCGGAGGAAACCCATGTAGACACAGGGAGAACATATAGACTCCACACAGACAGTGACCCAAGCCAGGAATCGAAGCTGGGTCCCATGTGCTGGGAGGTAGCAGTGCTAACCACTGTGCCACTGTGTCACCCTCAGGCCGGTTCACATCAGTTACTCACTTTCGACCAAGAATAACACAAAATAGCAAAATGGAAATGGTTGACAGGACACCGAATGGCTAGATTTGCCTAAAGTAGAGCACTGAGCATTAATTAGTAGTATTTGTGCAGATTTAGATTTTAAACTTTTTTTTTTGCCCATGAAATGCTCCAGTAATGGAACAGTGAACCCCAATAGGGCGTCTGGACATATGGTGGCCAATGGGACAAATAGTTTTTATGTCAATGAGATCAAATGATTGAGAAATGGGCAGAAGTGACTGAGAAGAAGGCGGGTGAAGTAAGTATCAAATCAGATGCAGGAAGTGAAATAAAGAGAGGGAAAGAAAGGTTTGATTAAGCGGGAGACAAAATAGCACAAAAGGAACACAATTTGGAATTTGACATATTAAAAAAAATCTCCTGAAACAACAAAGGAATGAGACCCCCCTTCTGGTGGAGAGATCAATTGGAAGTCATGGGCAATTATCATGTTGTTAAATGGGTACTTACCCTTTAGATTATAAGGCCTAACTTTCACCGTGAGTTTACTGGGTAATTAATATGCCTATTCAGCAATTTCACAGGGAGGTTCAGGGTGAAATGTCATTGTTGAGAAGCTGTTGGCAGAGTAGGAAGCCTTGTGGTGCAGTGGGTACCGCCCTCACGCCCTGGACCAGAGGTTCTGGGTTCAAATCCGACACTAGGACTTATTGGCCATGGAAGGAACATTCGTAACGCGATTCAGTGGGGTGATAATCAGTTGATGTGTGTGTGTGTGTGTGTGTGTTTGTGGAGTGGTGGATATTATCCAGTAACTTATGCCAGTTGGTGGGGTAACATTTTTCTCACCACCTATCAGTTTCTTCATCCAGAAGACTATGTGCCATGCCGATGCCAATATCTTTTGCAGCAAAATCTGGGCCAATAATCACAATGCTCATTTTTCACCCAAGGGTGGCACAGTGGCACAGTAGTTAGCACTGCTGCCTCATAGTGCCAGGGACCTGTGTTCGACTCCTGGCTCGGTGCACGTTCTCCCCATGTCTATGTGGGTTTTCTCTGGGTGCTCCAGCTTCATCCCCCTGTCCAAAGACGTACACGTTAGGTTGATTGGCAAGTTAACTCTAGTGTCAGGGGGACTAAGGGGGTGAATACGTTAGGTTACAGGAATAGGGCCTGAGTGAGATTGTAGTCGGTACAGACTTGATTGCCCTAATGGCCTCCTTCTGCATTGTAGGGACTCTATGATTTTAATTCAATTCCTGGCTTGGGTCACTGTCCATGTGGCATTTGTATGTTGTCCCCGTGCCTGCCTGGGTTTCCTCCGAGTGCTCTGGTTTCCTGCTGCAGTCCAAAAGATGTGCTGGTTAGGTGCATTAGCCGTATTAAATTCCCCCTCAGTGTACCCACCAGAGTATGGCAGCTAAGGGATTTTCAACTTCATTGCAGTGTTAGAGAGTTGAGTCAAAATGCTTTAAGTATCTCTGGTATGAATGAAAAGGAGGAAAAAGGCATATTGGGCTTCTTCAAACTTACCAAAAAGAAAACAAAAGTATGAAGTTTTTCAAGAATACCATTCCTCAGGTCAATAGAATATTAATGTGCTGCTCACTCCTCCTTGAATATATTTATTGTTTTGTTGATTTTGTCTGAGTTCAAGCTGTTGTGCTTTTCTCCTTGTCAGATGAAATGATGCTGGTAAGACTGAAGCAACCACTGGCAAAGGGATTGAGTTTAGGAGCCATCAGGTCACGTTGCAGCTATATAAAACTCTGGTGCGACTGTTCTTTGAGTATTGGGTACACTTCTGGTCGCCGCATTATAAAAAGGATGTGAAAGCATTGGAAAGGGTGCAGAGGAGATTTACCAGGATGTTGTCTGGTATGGTGGGAAGGTCTTATGAGGAAAGGTTAAGGGACTTGAGACTGTTTTCGTTAGAGAGAAGATGGTTAAGAGGTGACTTAATAGAGGCATATAAGATGATCAGAGCATTAGGTAGAGGTGACAGTGAGAGCCTTTTTCTTTGGATGGAGATGGCTAGCACAAGGGGGCATAGCTTTAAATTGAGGGGTGATAGATGTAGAACAGATGTAGGTTCTTTACTCAGAGAGTAGTAAGGGCATGGAATGCCCTGCCTGTAACAGTAGTGGACTCGTCAACATTAAAGGCATTTAAATGGTCATTGGATAAACATGTGGATAATCTTGGAATAGTGTAGGTTAGATGGGTTTTAGGTTGGTTTCACAGGTTAGCGCAACACTGGGGATTGAAGGGCCTCTAGTGCCTTGTAATGTTCTATGTTAATGTAAGCCTACTTGTGGCACTAATAAATAAATTTAAACTTAATACTAACGAGAGGGACTACAACAGTTCTCCAACAGGGAAAAGAATGAAGCAGCAGAAAGCAGCACACGCTTCTAGGGACAGTTGGAAAGCTAAAGTGATTGTTTTCTCTCATTGCAATTTGTCTTTTCATTTGTGTGTTTGCTGGGAGGGCTTTTAATTTATCCAACTCTACTCTTCAAGAGTAGCTCCTTTATATAAAATCATAGGATCCTTACGGGAGAAAAGGGGGCCATTCGGCCCATCAAGTCAGCACTGACAACCATCCCCCCACTTCCCATATATTTACTCTGCCAATCCAGAAACTGGCCATTTGGTTCAGCTGGTTAATGTGTCACACACATATGCTTAACTCCACTTAGCCTCATCCCACTCAATTAGTAGACCCCCATGCTCCTTTCTCACACAATGTACCTGTCTAACTTCTTCGTAAACACAATTTTATCTCAACTGCTCTTTATGAGCTCCATATCCCAATGTAACTCCTGAATCCACATTTGTATTTATTAGTAACTATCATATCCATAGAATCATAGAACCCCTACAGTATAGAAGGAGGCCATTCAGCCCATTGAGCCTGCAGTAACAATAATTCCACCTACCCCATCTGTAACCCCACATATTTACCGCAGCTAATCCCCATTACACAAAGGGCCATAGAATCCCATAGAATCCCTACAGTGCAAAAGGAGGCCATTTGGCCCATCGAGTCTGCACCGACCACAATCCCACCCATGCCCTATTCCCATAACCCACATACTTACCCTGTTAATTCCCTGAAACTAAGGGACAATTTAGCATGGCCAATCCACCTAACCCGCACATATTTGGACTGAGGCAGGAATCTGGAGAACCAGGAGGAAACCCACGTAGACATTGGGAGGATGTGTAAACTTCACACAGACAGTGACCTGAGGCTGGAATTGAACCCTGGCGCTGTGAGGCAGCAGGTGCTAACCACTGAGCTACTCTGTCTGTTGTGAAAGGGCTGATGTTAAATTCCTGTCCCCCCCCCCACCCCGCCCGTGCAACTTATTTTCTTTTTCTCTTTCGGGAGAAGTTTACCTGTGACGCAGTGGGTAGCATTCCTGCTTCTGGGCCAGGAGCTGTGGGTTCACGTACCCACTTCAGGACTCAATGGTCAAGGAGGTTGCGTTCATAATGGGGCTGACACAGATTGATTACAGCCCTACAAATCCTTCTGAATTGCCCGATGTCAGCGGCCATAGCTGGCAAGTTTCTGGATTGGCCACACCACAGCAAGCAACGGCAGACATTGAGGCACTTTGCCAAGTGTCATGATGGAGAAATGCAATGGATCTCCGTGGTTGTCCTCAGGGTCAAGGTGCCTGAAGGAGGGGGATCCTGGACAAACAGAAGAACATAATAAGACCATAAGAACTAGGAGCAGGAGTAGGGCCATCTGGCTCCTTGAGCCTGCTCAGCCATTCAATAATATCATGGCTGATCTTTCTATGGACTCAGCTCCACTTATCCACCCACTCACCATAACCCTCAATTCCTTTACTGTTCAAAAATCTACCTATCCTTGCCTTAAAAACATTCAATGAGGTAGCCTCAACTGCTTCACTGGGAGGGGGATTCCACAGATTCTCAACCCTTTGTGTGAAGACCTTTTGTGGTGGTACAGTGACAGAATCCCATATGTCAAGTGACAGGGGATTAGCAGGGTATATATGAAGGGTTATAGAGATAGGGCCTTGGTTGATGCAGACTCTGATTAGCCTCCTTCTACACTGTAGGGATTCTATGGATTCGATGATCAGAGAAGGAAATCTGCCATCCTTATCTGGTCTGATCTACATGTGATTCCAGATCCATAACAATGTGGTTGACTCTCAAATGTTAGCCCAACCTGCGATGCCCAATCCCATGAACAAATAAAAAGAAACGCTGGAACATCCAACTAATTTCCCAGCACCTACTTGTCCCCATATATCCCAGTTATGCTGTTGTGGTCTTCCTTCTCTGCAACAGGGAAGGAGCAAATAAACCGAATCAGGAGCAGGGCTGGCCATTCTGCTCCTTGAGTCTGCTCTGCTATTGAATAAGATGTCATTGTGGCCTCAAGTCCAGATGCACATCTATCCTGGGTAACCTTTAACCCGTGCATAGTCAAGAATCCACCCACCTCTGCTGGAAAAATATTCAATGACCCCTCCACCTCCACCACTCTCTAAATAAAATCCTAGTGAGATTTGAAAAAATGGACTAAATGTGAAAAGGCTATCTTTTCTTTCCGAGGCATTATCCCTTAAGGAGCCTGCCTGATATTTTGGTGTTTGCAGTATTGGCTCTGGTATGTGAGACTTTGTGTTTAGAATGTTACAAAGTTTCACTCTTCGATTAACTACAAAAGCTAACTTCTTCTCCACAGTTATGTTAAGTTTCATTATCAGTTGGAAAGCTTGCTGAGGCAAGACTTAGACTATAATGTGTCTGTATGTGCGTGTGCCGCCCTAGATCTTGTATCATTTTGTAACATTGGCTGGGATTTTCCATTCTCGTCTAAGTCCGGCGGCAGGAGCGGGATTTGGGAATATGTGGGGCCCATTATTTATGCATTTGGCTGTGTGGTTGGTTGACTTACCATTATATCCGGAAACCACCTTATTTTTACTTCATTCCTGGGACATGGGCATCGCTGGCTGGGCCAGCATTTATTGCCCATCCCTAGTTGCCCTTGGAGGGCAGTCAAGAATCATCCACATTGCTGTGACCCTGGAGTTACATGTAGATCAGACCAGATGAGGGCAGATTTCCTTCCCTAAAGGACATTAGTGAACCAGATGGATTTTTCCAACAATCGACATTGGTTTCATGGTAGATTCTTAATTCCAGATTTTTTTTATTGAATTCAAATTCAACCGTCTGCTGTGACGGGATTTGAACCTGGGTCCCCAGGACATTATCTGAGTTTCTGGATTAATAAGTCTAATGATAATACCACTAGGTCATTGCCTCCCTATTTGAAAGGTACCCAGACACCAACTGTTTTATTGTAAACACACCCTGGAAGTAGGAGATGGCTCCAGCGATCCCAGGAGCTTTGGCTCTCAGATTCAGTGACACTTCCCTCAGAGTGTTGTCCAACGCAGTGGAGGTCATGTGGGGTTTCCCATATCTCAAGGATGGAAGGAGGAGGCCAAGTGGGAGCAGGAAGTTGCCAGGGTGGCTAGTGCCCAGGGCTTCTGCCAGAGGATTGCCCATCAGTGCTGGAAAGAGATGAGTAACATCTAAGACATCAGGGTGGCTCTTGATGATGTGAAATGGGCCAGCAAGGTGATGTGCTCTTGCTTTGCACTGTGAGGTGAGATCAGGATCTACAGTTTGTATACCTGTGCAAATTATTAGATCAACATCTGTGAATGCCCACGGCAAACTGCCAGCTGGACTTTAAAGGTGCTATAGAAATGCAAGTTGGTGTTGTATACAAAACCTCTCTGTCATGGCATGTGAGTGCCATATAACAACGGTAAGTCCATTGCCTTTAACAGGGTACCAATAATTGAAGTTCTGGAAAGACTTAATGGTGAAATGTAATTAAGTTTAAAGTTTATTTATTAGTGTCACAAGTAGGCTCACATTAACACTAATGAGGTCATTGTGAAAATCCTCTCGTCACGGCACTCTGGTACCTGTTCATGTATACTGAGAGAGAATTTAGCACCTAACCAGCGCATCTTTCGATCTGTGGGAGGAAACCGGAGCACCCAGAGGAAATCCATGCAGACACGGGGAGAATGTGTAGACTCCACACAGACAGTGACCCAAGCTGGGAATCAAACCCAGATCCCTGGCGCTGTGAGGCAGCAGTGCTAACCACTGTGCCACTGTGCTGCCCCCCTGTAACTGGAATTGTGCCAAGTATTAGGGAACATGATCACAGGCAATAGCTCAGAAAGCCTGGTTAAATACAAGGCCAGGAATGATGTCTATCCTACGATTATGTTCAGGAGATTGAAGAAAGTCCTGTTTTGTCCCTTGCTCCACTGTAAAAGAGATTACAGCAGGAATTTTATCTTGGATATCTTGAGTATACATTGAATTAAGTTTGTTGAAGCTGACAGCTTCTTTTGATCTTTTGATTAGTAAGCTTCAGTGACCTGAGGCCTAAGCAAAACTTGTGGGAGTGAGGGAGGGGATCTTCAGTGGTTACCATGACAACACATGAAGCCCTCTTGCGATTGGACTCTATTGACTACCAAAAGATGAATAACCTGAGGGACATTGAAGATGTCTCAACTATGAAAATACACAAACATTTGAACAAACTTTGGGGATTTAATTGGAGACATTTATAGAGATTTCAGGACATCTGTTTCTTCAATGAAGTGGAGAAACTAAAAGCCTGTCTTCCTCGGCATGTTTGTGCTCGAAGTTAACAGTGATGTTACTGGCTGACTAATGGCTTCTGCTTGTTTTAACGGCATTTTCTAAGAACGCAAGTTCTTTATAGTAATACACTGCACCCATGGTACAGTCACTTAAGATAAAGATTGATAAACATTTTTGGGGGCATCACTGCTGATCAGCATTTATTGCCCATCCCTAGTCACCCCTTGAGAAGGTGGTGGTAAACTGCCTTCCTGTATCGCTGCAGTCCATGTGCTGTGGGTTGACCCCCAATACTGTTAGGGAGGATATTCCAGAATTTTGATCCTGCGACTGCGAAAGAATGGCAGTATATTTCCAAGTCAGAATGGTGCGTGGTTTGGAGGGGAACATGCAGATAGTAGTGTTCCCATATACCTTCTGCCCTTGTCCTTCTAGATAGGAGTGATCATGAGTTTGGAAGGTGCTGTCTAAGGTTCTTTGGTGAATTGCTGCAGTGCATCTTGTAAGTAGTACACACCACTGCTACTGAGTGTCGATGGTGGAGGGAATGGACTTTTGTGGATGTGGTGCCAATCAAGCAGGACTGTCCTGCATGGTATCAATCTTCTTGAATTTTGCTGGAGTTGCACCCATTCAGACAAATGGGGAGTATTCCATCACAGTCCTGACATGTAGATGGTGGACAGGCTCTGGAGAGTCAAGAAGTGAGTTACTCGCCACAGTATTCCTAGCCTCTGACCTGTTCTTGTAGCCACTGCGTTTATGTGGTGACTCCAGTCAGTGGTAACCCCAAGGATGTTGACAGCGAGGGATTCAGTGATGGCAACACCATTGAACGTCAAGGGGTGATGGTTAGAATGTCTCTTATCGGAACATTATTTGGAGTGAAGGAAACCAACGTAGGCTGAAAAGTATTTCACAGAATTTAATTGTGTTTGACAGGGAGTGTCAGATTAATTGGCATCAGGATCTTTTTATAAGCTTTATTTTAGGTTCAAATTATAGCCAGGGAAATGAGGAGACATTTTTTTACCCAGAAGTTATAGATCATAGAACATTACAGCGCACTACAGGCCCTTCGGCCCTTGATGTTGCACCGACCTGTGAAACCAATCTAAAGCCCGTTTACCCTACACTATTCCAATATTATCCATATGTTTATCCAGAGACAATTTAAATGCCCTTAATGTTGGCAAATCCATTACTGTTGCAGGCAGGGCATTCCACGCCCTTATTACTCCCTGAGGGAAGGACTATTCTTGATATCTGTCCTATATCTACCAGCCCTCAATTTAAAGCTATGCCCCCTCGTGCTAGCCATCTCCATCCGAGGAAAAAGGCTCACGCTGTCCACCCTATCTAATCCTCAGATCATCTTATATGCCTCAATTAAGTCAAAAGATATAGCGTCGGTATTTAGAAAATGAGAAAAATTGACAGCCGAAACCCAAATTAAAGGTTAGAATAGCAGGCCTCCCAATCACTAGACAACTATTGTGAGATAGTAGCTGAGCCACACAGATCAGCGATACCAAATAAAGAACAAACAAAATACTTCATTTTGAGCAAAGACAGGAAAAATTACACTTAATCTAATATTAAAAGAAGCTGAATTTATCATTTTCATTATATACATGATTCTCAAAGCTATTTTCTCCCCTTGAAAGTCTGGACAGAAACAAAATTCTACAAGCTTGCTGTTGATGCCTAACTGAAAAGAACAGCAAGCAACAGGGTTAATGAATTCAAGACCTGGGGAGCTGGGTTGACAGAGTAAATGTAATTTATTGTTGGATGAATGTAAAGTCAATATACAGGTTAAACGTTTAGACAGCCCCTTGTGATGTAAACAGCTTGGAATCTCTTAAATTTTGTACATAATCTTTAAATGTAGTGGATATTTTGCATTCCACAGTGTGGATTTATTTTGAAAATACGCACACTGTCATAAGCAGAGATACAAAGTGAATTTTTCAACAAGTTAAATATTGCTCTATCTTGAGGCTGTTACACAAGAGATAGCTGAAAATATTTAAATATGGAGTGAGCTACCTGAAAGGGCACTGGAATCAAATTCTGTAGCACTTCCAAAGGACAATCGCAAATGCAGTTGAAGAGGACTACTTTGTAAGATTATGGGCTAAAAGTTGGAATAAAGGACTAAATCTATCTTCAACAACTGCACAACAGGCTGAGTCTCCTCCTTTTGAATTGTTCAATTCTGGGATTTGAGTTGAACAAATCTACAGCATGTGCACAGAATCTTGGGGGCAATCTTACCAAAAAAAGCCCACATGTCGAACGAGCCTAAAACATGAAGAGATATTTCTTGACGCTATCTTATGGCACTTAGCAAAAAAAAAGAGCCGAAATGTGATTCTCGCCAATAGAGTAAGTGGGCAGAGCCTAATTCACACCACGAAGCCAGCTGCTAAGCTACAGGAGCGCTAATGTGCATGGGCCCCAATGTCCCAGTGCACTGTGTATAAGCCTACACAATGCATTGAGAGATCTCTAAGTTCCTCCCCAGTCACCCCACCACCCCTCCAATTGCCTCCCCCCCCCCGGACAACACACCCTCACTACCGATCACCACCCTGACCGATTGGCACCCCCAAATTCCCCTCCCCTCACCAATCGCTAGCTCCCATCTAACCCCAGGCCGATTGCCACCTCAGCTGATCCCAGAGTGCATCACCCTCGCCCACCTCCATGTAATGGCTCCTTCCTGGCATGAGACCAACTATTCTGACAGCAAGGGGCCAGTAACTTTGTGAGAGGTGAGAAACTAGGCGCGAACCTGGTTTTTCACCTCTCACTGGATCTTACCAGCTCCTCATGTCAATTGATTGGCACATTGCGAGTTCCTAAGAGCCATTGTTAAAGCTATGGAACAAGGTCTGGTTTCTGTGATCAGAAGCTGGATTTTTCACCCCCTGGATCCCCCCCACCCTTCCATCTCCTACCACTGGCCTCTGACATTGTGAATATAGGAATGAGGCCTGCAATACTGGCACTGGCTGGCACACACATAGCCCTGACCCTGATCCCAGCACCAGCCATTTTTGCTGAGCCAGGTACGGGGCTCATCTTTGCTATATGCCCCCATGAGAGAGTCAGCTAGTTAGACTCAATAAGTTGGTGGGGGAGGGGGGATGGTGTTAAAGGAAGCCAACTGGGATTTTCCAGTCAGTCTCCAGTTCCTAGACGCAATGTGGGGGCAGATTAACTTCCTGGAGTGTCCAGTGGAGGCCACTTCTCCAGGAAGGCCTACAGGCCTTGCCTGCCTGGATTTCTCTCCCACAGTTGCAACCTGATCATTTTATCCATTTTTTTCATTTGAAATCATAAGTTGGTGTGAGATCTCCTTGATGTTGAAGCACCTTCTCAGTTACTAACCCTTTACTATAGCCTATTGTTCCTCTCCAACTGGTTAGCACTACTGCCTCACAGCGCCAGAGACTCAGGTTTTATTCCCAGTCACTGTCTGTGCGTTCTCCCCATGTCTGTGTGGGTTTCCCCCAGATGCTCCAGTTTCCTCTACAGTTTGAAAGATGTGCGTGTTAGCTGCATCGGCCACGTTAAATTCTCCCTTAGTGTACCCGAACAGGCACTTAGTGTGGCAACTAGCAGATTTTCATAGTAATTCATTGCAGTATTAATGCAAGCCCTTGTGACACTAATAATAATAAAATAATAATATTATAGGCGATCACAATCTTTTCAGTAGATATGGTTCTTGGGGCTAAAGAGATAAGGGATATGGAGGGAAAATAGGATCAGGAGGTCGGGGGGGGGGGGGGGGGGGGGGGGGGGGATGGCCTAGTGTATTATTATGAGATTATTAATCCAGAAACTCAGCTAATGTTCTGGGGAACCGGGTTTGAATCCCGCATCGGCAGATGGTGGAATTTGATTTCAATAATAAGAGCATCTAAAAATGAGAATCTACTCACGACCAGGAAACCATTGTCGATTGTCAGAAAAAGCCTATCTGGCTCACCGATGCCCTTTAGGGAAGGAAATCTGCCGTCCTTACCTGGTATGGCCTACCTGTGACTCCAGAGCCACAGAGATGTGGTTGACTTTCAACTGCCCTGTGAGTAAAGGCAACTAGGGATGGACAATAAATACTGGCCTCGACAGCAACACCCATTACCCACAGCTGAATAAGAGAAAAGGATATTGAATTTGATGATCAGCCATGATTACAATGAATGTGGATCAGGCTTGAAGGATTGAATGGCTTTCTTTTGCTTCTAGTTTCTATGTTTAAGCAAGTTTATTTATTGGTCACAAGTAAGGCTTACATTAACACTGCAATGAAGTTACCATGAAATTCCCTTAGTCACGACAGTCTGGTGCCTGTTTGGTACAATGCACCTAACCAACAGGTCTTTCAGAATGTGGGAGGAAACCGGAGTACCTACGGGACTGACTCCAGACTGTGGAGAGAGAGTTTCAGTAAAGCAATGATGTCATGGGCCACCTGAATACTAATTTGTCCCGCGCACATTGAAATAGTCCCTACCAGAGGAAGCGAGACTAAGTCTTTAGTCATCACTCTAAGTGGTCTGGGAAATAATCGCAAGTTGGCCCACACAGGGCAGCTGTCATCAGATAACGAGGGGAAATTATCATCTAGCTATAGCTGACTGGGTCAAAGTTATTCCCTCACCTCACTGGACTGCCGCAGCCGCAGAAATACTTATTGATCAAATTCTTTTGAAGTGGCATTTGCCGCAGGATGTAAGGACTGACAATGTATTCACTGGTGGGGCTACAATCCGAGGTTCGGCGGAAATAAAACTCAGACATGGCGGGCTGGGCAAACAGTAGATTCTTGGGGCCACTTGCACAAACTTTGAACGGAAAGATAGAAGCTTTGCGTGATGGATTGCAATTTGAGATTGTTTTTCTTTTGTATTTTAGTTTGAGTAATTAAGGTAAAAAGATACTTATTATGCATTGCTAAGGGAAATGGTTCCTGATTTTGCGGAGCGTAGTGTAAGAAAAATATTGGATTATCAAAAATGCGCAGATCAGAAACAGACCACCTGGCTTTACCAGCTCATGTCAGTGCTTATGCCCTCTGTAATCCATCTCTTCTCATTCAAATTTACCATCTTAACCATCCAATATTTGGAATTATGTATCTACTGATGACCATGAAACCATTGTCAATGGTCAGAAAAACCTATCTGGTTCACTCATGTCTTGGAGTCATATTGTCATAGATGTTTACAGCATGGAAAAAGGCCCTTTGGTCTAACACTTCAATGCCACCCTTTTTTTTAAACCACTAAGCTAGTCCTAATTGCCCATATTTGGCCCATGTCCCTCTATACCCATGTTATGCATGTAACTGTCTAAATGCTTTTTAAAAGACAAAATTGTACCCACCTTTACTATTCCCTCTGGCAGCTGGTTCCAGACACTCACCACCCTCTGTGTGAAAAAATTATTCCTCTGGATCATTTTGTATTTCTTCCCTCTCACCTTAAACTTATGCCTCTAGTTTTAGACTCCCCTACCTTTGGGAAAAGATGTTGAGTATCTAACTGATCTTGCCCTTCATTATTTTACAGACCTCTATAAAATCACTCCTAAGCCTCCGATGCTCCAGGGAAAAAAGTCCCAGACTATCCAACCTCTCCTTATAACTCAAACAATCAAATCCCGGTAAAATCACAGTAAATCTTTTCTGAACTCTTTTTAGTATAATAACATCATTTCTATAATAGGGTGACCTGAACTGTACACAGTACAAAGAACAAAGAACAAAACAGCACGGGAAACAGGCCCTTCGGCCCAACGAGCCCGTGCCGCCACCCAAGTATTCTTTAGGGAAAGAAATCTGCCATCCTTATCTGTCTGGCCTACATGTGACTCCAGAGACACAGCAAAGTGGTTGATTCTCAGTTGCCCTCGGGCAACTAAAAATTTATAGTTTATTTATTAGTGTCACAAGTAGGCTTACATTAACACTGCAACAAAGTTACTGTGAAAATCCCCTAGTTGCCACACTCCGGCGCCTGTTCAGGCACACTGAGGGAGAATTTAGCACGGCCAATGCACTCTAACCAGCACGTCTTTCAGACTGCGAGAGGAAATTCATGCAGACACAGGGAAAATGTGCAAACTCTGCACAGACCCGGAATCGAACCTGGGTCCCTGGAGCTGTGAGGCAACAGTTCTAGGCACTCTGCCGCCCTTCATGTTTGTGTCTATGAAAATCAACAACATTACAAAAACTCCAGTACACATTAGTCTAAGATGAGAGCTTAATGAGTTGCTGTAATCAATCGAAAGTCTAGCCGCCGGGAGAATTTACTTCAATTATTGTTTGTGAGAAAACATTAAGCAGCCCAGTTAGCACAGAGTAAATTAGTGCGGGGAGGTAGTCTGTTATGAATAGGCTTGTGTTATGAATATATTGGAAAGAGATAAGAGGAAGGCCGTTTTTCATTCACTGTTCCTCAGTACTGGATACAGTGAGCAAAGATCAGATGTTACAGTGCAGACTTATTAAAGTGAGATGAACCAGTCATGGTTAGATTAAGGACAGTGTTACATGGGGAGGATGTGGCTAAACACATAGACCTGGATATTATTTTCGATACATGCCTGAAGTTAGCGTGGGCGGGAGGAAAGGGAACTTGCGGGCTGGTGGTTCCAATGTGTCCCCTCGGGGGAACAGCCACTAGAGAGATGGAGCAAGCGGACTGTAAAAAAAAATCAATAAAACTCTGCCCCGAGTGTGGGTGGAGCACAATCATATGCAGAATCGGGTCCCCAAACACCTCTATTTGTTGCCCTGAATTTCATCCCGTCATGGATTGAGATTGCAGCTAAAACGTAGAGGCCCCCGCTGGCCATTCGGCCCATCCTGAAGGCAACTCGGGCCTTGTAAAACCCCAGTCAATTGTGGCTTAGTGAATTTAAATGTGCTTTGTGATTATTAGCAGGCACGTTTCTGACTTCCATCCATCATATTACGCGAGGGCGTGAGGATGCTGGGATCATGCCCAATTTCTACCTGCTTTCGATTTGATTTATTATTGTCATGTGTACTGAGATATAGTGTAAAATATTGTTTCTTGTGCACTACATGGACAAAAACGTACCGTTCATAGAGTACATCATAGAATCCCTACAGTACAGCAGGAGGCCATCCGGATCTGCATCGACCACAATCCCATCTAGACTCTCTTCTCCATAAACAAGCATTTACCCTAACTAATCCCCTGATGCTAAGGAGAAATTTGGCACAGCCAATCCACCTAACCTGCACATCTTTGGACTGTGAGAGGAAACCGGAGCACCTGGAGGAAACCCACACAGACATGGGGAGAATGTGCAGACTGCACGCAGACAATGACCCGAGCCAGTCCATAGAGGAGAAGGAAAGTAGTGTTACTGTCATAACTAGGGTGTAGAGAAAGATCAACTTAGCATCTAATAGGTCCATTCATAAGTCTGATGGCAGCAGGAAAGAAGCTGATCTTGAGTCGGTTGGTTTGTGACCTCAGACTTTTGTATCTTTCTCCCGATGAAGGAATGTGGAAGAGAGAATGCCTGGGGTGTGGGGGGTCCTTGATTATGCTGGCTGCTTTTCCTAGGCAGTGGGAAAAGTAGATTGAGTCAACGGATAGGAACTGGTTTGCGTGACGGACTGGGCTTTGTTCATAATCCTTTGTAGTTTCTTACAGTTCTGGTCATACCAAGCTGTGATACATCCAGAAAGGATGCTTTTTATCATGCATTTGTAAAAATTGGGATCGGGTGCAGGCTCGAACTTTAGATGTCAGTTTCTGGCCGTAAGAAGCACATCTACGGGAACTCCTGGGGGATTTTCAATCTTGTCTTGCTGAGGCTAGAGTAAGGAATTAAATCTGAAAGGCTTGCGATCCATCTAAAACAGGAGACCGAAAGTTTTTGGGATTCAGAAGGACCCAGGTGACTTTGGACATAAATCACAAAGGTTAACATGCAGGCATAGCAAAGAATGAGGAAAACAAATGATGTAATAGCCTTTGTTACTAAAGGAATGGAGTGTAAGAATGAAAATAGTCTTCTTGCAACTGGACCTTGGTGAAAGCTTGCCTGGAGTACTATGTACAAGTTTTCAATTCCTCACCAAAGGAAAACTAAACTTGACTCAAAAGGGCTTTAACAAAGGTTAACTGGACAGATTCCGCGAATGAAAGGATTGTCCAGTCAGGAAGGATTAATTAGGCCAGACATGGCGTTTTGAAGGATGAGAGGCAATTCTCTTGGAAACATATAAAATTCCGAGGGGCTTGGAAACATTGATGCTGATATTCCTACCCTGCTCGGAGCAAGGGAATCACCGTCTTAGAATGAGAATTGCCCAGTGTGGACTGAGATGAGGAAAAATTCCATTATAGAATCATAGAATCCCCACAGTGAGAAGGAGGCCCATTGAGTCTGCACCGACTACAATCTCACCCAGGCTTTATTCCTGTAACCCCAAGTATTTACCCTGCTAATTCTCCTGATACTAGTGTTAGTTTAGCATGGACAATCAATCTGGTCAAAGGGTTGTGGTCCTTTGGGATTCTCAGCCCCAGAGAGCAATGACTGCTAAGTAATTAAGTGCACTGAGGTGAGAGGCTGATAGCTTTTTAGATATGGTAGCACGGTGACACAATTGTTAGCACTGACGTCACATAGCGCCAGGGACCTGGGTTCAATTCCTGGCCTCGGGTCACTGTCTGTGTGGAATTTGCACTTTCTCTCTCTGTCTGCGTGGATTTCCACTGAGTGCTTCAGTTTCCTCCCACATTCAAAGACAGAAGGTAGCAGTGAAAGGGTGTGTTTCTGAATGGAGGGCTATGACAAGTGATGTTCTCAGGGATCAATGTGGGGACCTTTGCTATTTGTAATATATATAAATGATTTGGAGACAAATGTAACTTGTAACAAATAATTGATTGATAAGTTTGTGATTGACACAGAGGTTGGTGGATTTGCGGATAGCAATGAGGACCATCAGAGGGTACAGCTGGATATTGATCAGTTGGAGAATTGGGCGGAGAGATGGCAGATAGAGTTTAATCCGGACAAATGTGAGGTAATGCATTCTGGAAGGTCTAATACAGATAGCAAATATACAGTAAATGGCAGAACTCTTAGGAGTATTGATAGGCAGAGGGATCTGGTACACAGGTCACTGAAAATGGCAATGCAGTTGATGAAGGTATTCAAGAAGGCATATGGCATGCTTGCCTTCATCAGCCAGGGTATTGAGTTTAAAAATTGGCAAGTCATGTTGCAGTTTTATAGAACCTTAGTTAGGCTGCACTTGGAACACTACCAGAAGGATGTGGAGAGGGTACAAAAAAGATTTACCAGGATGTTGCCTAGTATGGAGGGCATTAGCTATGAGGAGAGGTTGGAGAAACTTGGTTTGTTTTCACTGGTGCGACAGAGGTTGAGGGGAAGCCTGATAGAAATCTACAAGATCATGAGAGGCACGGACCGAGTGAATAGTCAGAAGCTTTTCCCCAAGGTGGAAGAGTCAATTACTAGGGGGCACAGGTTTAAGGTGTGACGGGCAAGGTTTAAAAGAGATGTAAGAGGCAGATTTTTTTACACAGAGAGTGTGGGTGCCTGGAACTCGTTGCCGGAGAGGTAGTGGAAGTGGTTATGGTAGTGGAAGTGGTTATGGTAGTGAAAACAGTTATGGTAGTGAATAGTGAGGTAGTGAAAGCAGTTATGGTAGTGAATTTTAAGGGGTGTCTTGGCAAGTACATGAATGAGATGGGAATAGAGGGATATGGTCCCCGGAAGGGTAGGGGTTTTAGTTAAGTCGGGCAGCATGGTCAGTGCAGGCTTGGAGGGCTGAAGGGCCTGTTCGAAAGCTGTAATTTTCTTTGTTTTTTGCTCTTTGTTTTGTTCTTTATTCCAAAAGTATATAGTTTAGGTTGATTGGCCATGATAAAATTGACCCCACTGTCAGGAGGACTAGGATTGTTGCTAATACAGGCTCAATGAGTCTAATGGCCACTTTCTGCACTTTAGGGATTCTATGATTAAATGAATCATATTGGGATAACATACAAAGGGACATGATGATCAACCATTACTTTACTGAGTGGCAGGGCAGGCTTGAAACACTGAAACTGCTCCACTGCAGCCCCTGTTTCTTAATGTTTTTATGATTTGATGAATCCCTGATCTGTGATTTATAATTGATACCAAAATCCCACACTGCACATTAGAGTTTGGGTTTTAATCTTGTTGGCTTGACAACCTAACCCGCACATCTTTGGAGTGTGGGAGGAAACTGGAGCATCTGGAGGAAACCCACGCTGACACGAGGAGAAACTCCACACAGACAGTGACCCAAGCCGGGAATCGAACGCAGGTTCCCCGGAGCTGTGAAGCAGCACTACTACTTGGGCCATACTAAATTGACCCTAGTGTCAGGGGATTAGCAGGGTAAATATGTAGGGTGACAGGAATAGGGCCCGGCTGGGATTGTAGTCGGTGCAGACTCAATGGGCTGAATGGCCTCCTTCTGCACTGCAGGAATTCTATGGTTCTATGAATACGAGCTCCTTGGGGATTGCCAGGTGGAGCTCAAATACCGAGTACTGTATAAAGCAGGCCCGTGAGTGGGTCCATTATTGTATTGTCCCTGTTGGGACCTGTTTGTGTTCATCACAAGTTTTGCTTTACTTTATTTTCTGCAATAAAGTACTGTTCCTTTACAGCTGACTCCTGGAATTACTATATACTGCCTGTTAACAAGTTATAAAGGAGTGACTTAGTTTGGCATCTCCTTTGACGTCCCGGGGGAGTGATGTGATGAATTATTTCAAGAGCTCTGCTCAGATCAGTCATGCCTAGGTATTAATGCTGGTGTTTGAATCTGACGTGGGCTCCAGGAGGGAGAGGGAGAAACAGTGAGATTAGCGCAGAGGAGGGCAATCTGTTCAAAGATGGAGAGGGAGAAGGCTTATCAATCATACCCACTCACTATCTTCAAGAAGCTCAGCTCCAGTGAGTAACTGTGCCCTTTGCTTCTGACAAAGAACTAAAGAACCCTGTTTCTCTCCTTACAGATGCTGCTAAACTGCTGAGATTTTCCAGCATCCTGTGTTGAGGTTTCAGATTCCAGCAGGATTTTGCTTAAATCAGTGTACAGCCTGTTTCCCCTTCACTGAGGAAGCACTCAATTTACTTCCATATAGACAGTCACCCACGGCCGGAATTGAACCTGGATCCCTGGCACTGTGAGGCAGCAGCGCTAACCACTGTGCCACTGTGCTGCCCACAAAACTACAGAACAAAAGACAACACTTGTGCATTGCCTTAGAACAAAGAACAAAAGGCAAAGAAAATTACAGCACAGGAACAGGCCTGCACCAACCATGCTGCTCGACTGAACTAAAACCCCCTACTCTTCCAGGGGCCAATTCCCTCTTTTCCCATCCTATTCGGCCCATTGAGTCTGCATCGACCACAGTCTCACCCAGGCCCTTTCTCCATAACCCCAGGCATTTACTCCCTGACACTAAGGGGCGATTGAGCATGGCCAATCCACCTAACTTGCACATCTTTAGACTGTGGGAGGAAACTGGAGAACCCGGAGGAAACCCACGCAGACATGGGGAGAATATGCAAATTCCACACAGACGGCGATCCAAGCCTGGAATTGAACCCAGGTCCCTGGCGCTGTGAGGCAGTAGAGTTAATCACCGTGCCACCCTGTGAGAATGTGAGAAAAGAGATGAAACTGCATGAGGAATGTGTTGTAAGCTATTCAAATATTCAATGTTAATTAAACTTTGAAACAATAATAAAGAACAACATTTACAACTAACTACAATAATGGCTACCCAGATAATATTCATTAACTAACTCCAATCCAACACTCTCTACTTCCCTAAATTCTGAGTCCCCGTCATCCCATAGGTTTTAACGCTGTGAGCTAAATCCAGCAAACAGTTATCACACCTGCCTTGTTGCTTGTCTCTTGGAAACTTTTTTTCTAGTAGAATTTCTGGAGTCTAACACAGACAGTCATCTTTACAATAACTTGACTCTTTCCAGTAGAGAAAGGTAGTCTGTTAGCAAACAGGGCGCGGTTATGATTTAGAACAATAGACTGCTTGACTCCACTTTGCTGAACAAAGGAATGGGTTTCACCCTGCTGTTAGGCTCACCTATATCTTACAAGTTATCAGTGCAACTGTATGCCTATCTTTACAATTCTTTACTTTTTACATCATTCCGACTTCCTAACAGGTGAGTGCTACTGCTGTTGCAATGGAATCTCAGACATGAAAGAAAGCCCTGCATTTATATGGTGCCTTTCATGATCACTCGATGTCCCGGAGCATTTTTACAGCCAACAAAGGACTTTTGGAAGTGGAAGCTGTTGTGAAGTAACAATTGCTATAAAACACTGCATGATGGCCAGATTCACAAAGTGCGCAAATGAATCTGTTCAAGTTGGGCAGGATGGAGTTCCAAGCTCTGTGCAAACCTCTGTGCGAGACAGCCGCTGTACCCCACTATGATCCTTAACATTTCACCTCTGGCAGGCACGTCAGTGCAACAAGCATTTTATTTTGTACACCCATTAACCTCCACTGATGGCAGCCCCATTGAGGACCTGACCTATGTAGCAGAGCCTCCAGATCTCACCCTCCAGGGAACTGGCACCTGTGCTACCCTCTCCCAGTCCCCCTGCCCCATCCTGAATGCTACCCACTGGTGACTCTCCAGACGCGGACCCCGCCCCTATGCCAATCTCTAAAAAGATATATCTATGGGGGTGGTGTTCTCTGGCCTTGCTCGCCTGAAAACCAGAGATTCCCGCCCAACTTAAATGACCTTTACATGGTCTGTTTCTATCTCCCGCCCTGGCTAGAAATCCAGTGGCGATGGGATAGGAGAATTTCTGCCACAATATGCATTGAGGGGAGGCAGTGGGATCGTGGTAATGTCATTAATCTGATCTTTTACTTCAGTTCTATGTTTGTAAAACATCATCCTAACTTTTAAACTCTATAACAATGCTCTCATTCTTACAGGTTTCTGATCCTTAGGCTGTACACCCTAGCTATGACTGTAACACTACACTCTGCATTCTCCCCTTTCCTTCTCGTTGAATGGTATGCTTTGTCGATGTAGTGCAAGAGACAATGTGTATACTAATACACGTGGTAATAATAAATCAAATCAAATCGAATTAAAATCCTGAGGCCCAGGCTTATCCTCTGGGGTCATGTGTTCAAATCCCATCCGTGATGCCTGATGAAATTTAAACTAAATTAGTTATAAAAATACAAAGCTAGTTCTCAATAATAGTGACAGTGGAACTGTTATCAATTGTCATAAGAGCCCTGGTTCAGTAATGTCCTTTAGGGAAGAGAATCTGCCATCCTTACCTGGTCTGGTTGACTTGTGACTCCAGAGCCACACAACTGTTCTTGGTGTAGCCAAGCTACCCGAGGGCAATCAGGGATGGGCAGCAAATGCTGGGCTTGCTAGTGATGCCCACATCCCAGGAAAGAATAAAGAACAAAACAAATGGGGGACTGATTACACACAGTGAACACATCACCCACGTCAAGGTATTAGTGGAATGTTTGGACAGAGATGTGTGTAGATGAAAGCATGGAAACAACTTGACCTATCTACATAGTTTCCAATAATTAATAAATATTTACTGTTCGACTATTTAAGGCTATGAATATCTTAATAATTCTGATCAAACCATGCCTAACATCTTACAACAGTTACGCACTAACTTCTTACGCAAGGCAAAAGCGTTGGCGAATGTGGCGCAATGTATTCGGTTGATGTGGTTATCATGGTTGAATAGCTGGCAGGGTGGGTGAAATGTGGGTGTAAGTCTTCTAAAGACCAGGAAAGGCATGAGATTCAATGTATTGATGGGGGAGAGCTAATCTGGAGAGGTGGGGAAGGCTTCCTCAACCCTGTGAAATACCCTCGAAGGTTTTACTGTTTCTCTTCTCTGCTAACAAGGGATACTAACGGGTCGCTTTAAATAGTAAAATGGACTCACTTGATGAGCCGAATGATTCCCCCCCCCCCCCCCCCCCCCCCCCCCCCCCCCCCCCCCCCCCCCCCACCTCTCGGTGCTGCGATTCCGGTTAAAAAGCACGCCATGTTTTGAAATGCACCTCGGGTTTCCCCGAGCAATGTTTTAGCATAAACTGCGGCGCCAAAAGCAAACGCATGCCTGCGCGAATCGGTGTTGTGAAATCGGAAGGAGCGGGCGAGTTGTTAAGCTATCTGTACAGTCTCCATTCTGTTGATGCCTGGGGACAAAGAGATGAATCTTTGGCTGTTACTTTGGTTTTGCTTCAGGCCCAGGCTGCTCAAGCCCAGGTGAATGCGACGGGACCAGGCTCCCGGAGTCCAGTGCTATACCCGGCGGCTCAGATCCTGGCCCAGAACCACACCCAGTCGGTCCAAACCTCTCCGATTGCAGTCAGAGGGTGAGTTCAACTTTCCGCTTAGATCTTACAAACCTGATTGTGAAACAGTGAGCTGGAACTGGGGTGGGAGATGGTTGAATTAAGAGGGCCTGCTTGAGTTGTTTAATCCGTGTGCTGAATGTATTTTTGAATAAAGCGTTGGGGTAAATGCGTGCGGTTACGGGAATAGGGTGGGATTGTGGTCGGTACAGACTCAGTGGGCCGAATGGCCTCCTTCTGCACTCTATGGTTCTATGATCTTAGATATAGCTGTCAAAGATCCGTAGGGACTGTGCAGGGAATGATATCTGATTATTGTGTCCAATTGCTGCCATAACACCATCAACTTAGAGTGACACGGTGGCACAGCGGTTAGCACTGCTGCCTCACAGTGCCAGGGACCCGGGTTCAGTGCCAGCCTCAGGTCACTGTGCGGAGTGTTCTCCCCGTGCCTGCGTGGGTTTCCTCCGGCTATTCCCGTTTCCTCCCACACTCCAAAGATGTGCAGTGGGTTAGGTGGATTGGCCATAATAAATTGCCCCTTAGCGCCAGGGGGATTAGCAGGGTAAACACATGGAGTCATAGGGATAGGCCTAGATGGGATTGTTGTCGGTGCAGACTCGATGGGCTGAATGGTCTCTTTCCCCACTGTAGGGATTCTATTCTCTGAATCCAGCGACTGGTTTTGAATAATTACAAATACATTGACACCAATGTCTAATGGATTGAATTGGATTACCTCTGTGTTAATAGAAATAAATGGCTGATTGTTGATGTGAGATAAATTAATCTGCTTGATTTCCAATATCGTGTACACAGGATGAGATCTTCCATCCTCTGCCACCTCTTCCCATCGCATGTTTTGCAAGGATGGAGGTGGCCCACATTGGTGAGTGGTGGGATCATCTGCTTCTACTGCTGTCAATGGTGTTTTGCATAGTTACTACCCCATGTGGCAGGGGTTACCATTGGCAGGACTGGAAAATCCCATTGGTGGAAAAGGCTGGAAAATTGTACCCATGTGACAGGATTTCTCCACCCCTAGACCGCAAATTCCTGCCTCAGGTCAATGGACCTCAAAATTGTCCATTAAATTTTTCATCCCAGCCATGATGACTCCTGGGCAGGACTGGAAAACTTACCCGATAGTTTTTGACATTGCATCGACATAATGATAGTGCTGGAAATATTCAGCAGGTCTAGCAGCATCTGGAGAGGTCACAGCTGGAGATATCCAAGCCGTGACCAGGGTGAGCATTGTTGGGCAGGGATCAAAAGTTGACAACTGTCCAAAATTTTCCATTCAGCCCGCCATGCTGCCCGCCAAAATCAGGATCTGGAAAATCCCACCCAATGGACTGGGAAAAGTTTGAAAGTGACTAAGTGTTGGGGGGTGATGGGTGACTATTGGGGTGTGAGGCGGAGAGGGATGTAGAAGGGGATAGGGAATGAGGAAGGGAAGTGGGGCGGAGGAAAAGGATTCGGCGTTTATAGAACTACAGAATCCCTACAGCGCAGAAAGAGGCCATTCAGTCCATTGAATCTATACCAACAACAATCCCACCCAAGCCCTATCTCCACAACCCCTATATTTATCCTGACACTCGGACAATTTAGCATGGTCAGTTAATCAAAGTGTACATCTTTGAAGCAGAAGAGACAGGGGGGGTGGGGGAGAAGAGATGGGGGTGGGGGAGAAGAGGTGGAGGAGAAGAGGCAAGGGGTGGGGAGAAAAGGCAGTGGGTGGGGTGAAGAGGTATCAGATAGGGAGAGAAGAGGTGGGGTGGGGAGAAGAGGTAAGGGGTGGGGAGAAGAGGTAAGGGGTGGGAAAAGAGCAGGGGGAGCAGGAGGGAAGGTTGGGGTGTGAAACAAAAGGCTGGAGTGAGGAGAAGAGGTGGGGCATGGGGAAGGTGAGACGGAGGGCGGAGTCGGGGACGTGAGGCTGAGTGAGGAGAGGCGAGGTGTGAGGGCGAGGAAGGGGAGGAGTGGGTGCAGAAGGAGAACGGGGCATGGGGAAGGGGAGGTGGATGTGGTGACCAGAAAGCTGAGGGAAGGTCTGTGTTCAGATGAAAAGGTAAAAGGTTTCTTGGTACAAAAGCCGAAGGGAGAAATATTATAGAATTACAGAAGGAGTCCATTCGGCCCATCTGCACCAAACACAATCCCACACAAGCCCTATACCTGTAACCCCACTCATTTACCCTGCCAATCCCCCTGTCACTAAGAGGCAATTTAGCATGGCCAATGCACTTAACTTGCACATCTTTGGTGTGAGGGAGGAAACCAAACAACTGGAGGAATCCCACACAGATATGGGGGCAATGTGCAGACTCTGCACAGACAGTGACCCAAGGCTGGAATCGAACCTGGGTCCCTGGCACTGTGAGGCAGCAGTGCTAACCACTGTGCCATGGTGGGATAAGCAAAGAGAAGATAAGAATGGCAGATTAATAGCCGTTCAAATAAGGGGACTAAGTAAGTGCCTGCATCCGGGAAAAGACTGAACAAAATTGGAGAACTTGTTTTGATCTACAGTTATTGAACACAATACGGGGGGTCCAGAAGGATGTAGAGTCCTGGGTCAAAAGTGGAGCTAGTGTCCCTTGAAAGTCGAGCTTCACTGGAATACGTTGAAGTGATGTGGAGATCCTGGCCCTGAACTTAGGTAAATACAGTAAGAAGTCTCACAACACCAGGTTAAAGTCCAATTGGTTTATTTGGTAGCAAAAGCCACTAGCTTTCAGAGCTCTGCTCCTTCGTCAGACCCTTCATCAGAAGTCTGAAAGGTACTGGCTTTTGCTACCAAATAAACCCCTGTTGGACTTTAACCTGATGTTGTGAGAGATTATACTGTTGAAGGCCAGGGATAGGGAAGTCAGAGTTAGAGCAAGTTAGAGAATTGAAATTGCAGGATACTGAGAACTCAGGATCCCAGTTGTGGACTGAACAGAATCTGAAAAATGGTCTGTGTTTGGATCTGCAGTGGAGTGGAAACCACATTGTGGGAATTGAATGCAGTGAGCTACGTTGAAAGAAGAATATGACTTTCATTTGGAAGGAGTGTTTGGCCTTTGGATGGTGAGGAGGGAGTTAGTAAAAGGCAGGAATGTTGTACTGAGTATCTCCTTTTTGGTTTCATTTTTGATTTCCAGCATTTGCAGTACTTCTTGTGTTGATAATAATGACATTAACAATGACTGACTGATTGCTTCATATTGTTAACGGAATTAACAATGCAACTAATAAATTGAATTGTTAATTAACAAAACAATTTTGCTCCTACTTTCCAATTTGAAAGATTTATCTGTGATTAACTCTGTCTGATTCCTGAGGTAATAATATCGATGTGACTACACCACATTGCTAATGTACAGCTTGAAATGCTGCTATAATGGTGGCCATACCTAACTGATTGGCTGTGTTTCCCCCATCTCATTCACCCTCTTGCCATTGCTAGCGAGAATGGGAATTTGGCGCTCAGCCAAAACTCCGCTAACTGTGGCGGGACTGGAGAATCCCAGCCGCAGGCGAGGTTGCAGAATTCTGACCATTGGTTCTGATGGAGGAACCATGGTTCTCAGCATTGGCTCATTAGATACCCTCTTGCCAGCTAAGTCGGAAAACTGGGAGTACAAGTCCCACTCCAATGACTTGAGAGCAAAACACTGAGCTGGCGCTCCGGGGCAGTACTGAGGGAGTGCTGCACTGTCGGACATACCAGCTGCTGGATGAGACATTAAACCTCATCTGTTCCGTCTGATGGAGGTATAAGATACCATGGCGCCATTTTAAAATGAAGCAGGGGTCTTACTTCTGGTGACCCAGTCAAAGGTTATCCCTCACCTGCTAAACAAAAATCTCCGGTTATCATCACAATGCGATTAGTGGTAGCTCACTGTGCGCAAATTGGCTGCCAAATTCCCTACGTTACAACAGTGACTGCGCTTAAAGTGTTTAACTGGCTGTGGTATGCTAGGATCTGCATGAAAGGTGCCTTTTTTAGTTTATTCATTCGTGGGATAAGGGTGTCTCTGGCTGGCCAGCGTTTATTGCCCATCCCTAGTTGCCCTTAAGAAGGTGGTGGTGAGCTGCCTTCTTGAATCGTTGCAGTCCACATGCTGTGCGGTTAACCCACAATGCCGGTGGGGAGGGAATTCCAGAATTTTGACCCAGCGACTGTGAAGGAATGGCGATATATTTCCAAGTCAGGATGGTGAGTGCCTTGGAGTGGAACTTACAGGTGGTGTTTCCATGGGTAGCAAGTCTTCCTTGTAGCAGAGTGGTGCAACGGAGGCATACTTGGCCCATAATCCAGAGGGTTAAAACCATTGTACAAGTGTAGCTCAGTGGGTAGCACTGCCACCGCTGAGTTGCAAGGTTCCAAGTTCAAATCCCCCCCCCCGGAGCTTACACTTCAGTGCAGTGCCGACAGAGTGCTGCATTGTTAGAGGTGCCTTCATCCTGCCTGCTCTAGTGGAGATAGAAGATCATGATGTAGAAGATATTTTGGGTCGGCACAGTGATTAGCACTGCTGCCTCACAGTGCCAGGGATTAGGGTCACTGTCTGTGTGAAGCTTGCACATTCTCCTCATGTCTGCGTGGGTTTCCTCCCACAGTCCAAAGATGTGTGGTAGGTGGATTGGCCATGCTAAATTGCTCCTTAGTGTCAGGGGACTAGCAAGGGTAAATGCATGAGATTATGGGGATAGGGCCTGGGTGGATAGCGGTCAGTGCAGGCTTGATGGGCTGAATGGCCTCTTTCTGCACTGTAGGATTCTATGATTCTTGCTCTTTTAGCGAATGGTTGGATGCTGATTGAATGATACCCGACTAAGTTGATTAGGATTATACTCACTGGAGTTTTGAAGAATTACAGGGATCTCATAGAAATTTATAGAATTCTAATAGGCTTAGACAGGATAGATTCAGAAAGAATATTCTCCATGGTGGGGGAGTCCAGAACTAGTTTATGGATAAGAGGTAAACTTTTTAGAACTGAGGTGAGGAGAAATTTCTTCATCTAAAGATGGTGAACGTGTGGAATTCACAGAAAGTAGCTGAGACCAAAACATTGTGTGATTTCAAGGAGAAGTTAGATATAGCTCTTGGGGCTAATGGGATCAAGGGATATTGGGGGAAGGGGGAATCAGGATATTGAGTTGGGCAATCAGCCATGATCATAACGAATAGCAGAGCAGGCTCGAAGGGCCGAATGGCCTATTCCTGCTTCTAGTTTCTATGTTTTTACGTATGTGACACAAACTCAGGAGTGTGTCCCACTGATATACTGATGCCGACACTGAATTGTGTCTAAAACCCAAGCACCAAAGTCCTAGCTGGCATTCTAGTGCGGTACTGAGGGGGTGCTGCACTGTCATCAGTGCCATCTCTCAGGTGAGAAATTAAACCCAAGGCCGTGCTTTCTGGTGGATATGAAAGATCCTGTAGCATTAGATGGGGAGAGGAGTTATCTCCAGTGTCATTGACAATATTTACCCCTCAATCAAAATGATGTAAAAGGATTATGAAATTGTGGGATCTTGTTGTGCATAAATATTTGGCAATCGAGTTTCCTACATCACAAGCAGTGAGTATACTTCCAAATTGATTCTTCGGTATGTCCTGTGGTTGTGTGAAAGGTGCTATATAAATGCCAGCCTTTTAGTTGCTGGAATTGTTGTGGCACAGATCTATATAGAGTAACAGATACTCAGCTGTGAGTTACAGACTAGAATCTAATTGAGGGGTTGAGGTAGTTTATATGTAGAATAACAGATACCCGCGAGTGAGTTGCGACTGGGAGCTAATCGAGGGGTTTGGGTGGTTTAGATGATGACAGGAGCCACAGCCCTTCATACTGGAGACCTGTGGCCAGCAGTGTGCCTTTGGAATCAGTGTAGCTCACTTTGATGGCACACCTCCCCCTGCCCTACTCCCCCCCCCCCCACCCCCACCCCCCCAGCCACCAATCCCAAGTTCCTAAATTCAAATCCTGCTTTGAAAGTTAAGAACAAAAGAAAAATCAAGGCTGCAACTCCATTGCAGTGCTGAGAGAGTGCTGCACTGTCAGAGGTGCTGCCATCTGGGTGAGGTGTTAAACCCAAGGCCCAGTCTGCCTGTTTGGGTAAATGTAACAGAAACCCTGGCATGAAGGAAACTTCCGAGGCTGAATTCAGAGAGTTCGGACAGCTCCATAGGATTCATATGAATAGTTATCCAAGAAAATGCTAGGCAAACAAATTCTAGTCTAACTTTCTGGGTAACTAACCCCCATTCATTCACACTGACCCCACCCCTGACTCACCCTGACTGCCCAACTCCTTCCAGCCAGACACGATTTCTCCCCTTACCCATCTATCCACCTCACCCACCTGCCACCTCACCCACCTGCCATCTTACCCATCTGCCAGCCTATCAGCAACCTTACCTGCCTGTCCACTTAACTCAGCCTATCTTCCTCTTTCTCTGTTTCACCTACTCACTCTTTCACCAGCAATCCTCTATCCACCCGTTCACTAACATTCACAATTGACATTTGACCTTATCGTAGGGAATCTAGTATTGTTAAAAAGGGGGCCATTCTTGTCTCCCCCACCTCCTATTGTTACAGCGCCGCGGTAGAGTCCTTCGAGGGATGCGGCACTCCGGTGAAGCTGGGTTCGGAAAACCCAGCAGGAAATGTGGAGTAGCACAGGGAGGTGTAGAGGCTTGAACAGAATAGTCTGACAATGATTGCCACTTTGCAGAGGGTCAGAGCCAGTGATACAATACCATCACTCGCTGATTGAGTGATACCAAAGTACTGGCTGCTTTATAGAAATATAGAAAAACTACAGCACAATACAGGCCCTTCGGCCCACAATGTTGTGTTGAACATGTCCCTACCTTAGAGATTACTAGGTTACCTATAACCCTCTATCTTACTAAGTTCCATGTAATTATCTAAAAGCCTCTTAAAAGACCCTATGGAATCTGCTTCCACCACTGTTGACAGCAGCCAATTCCACGCACCCACTACTCTCTGAGTGAAAAATTAACCCCTGACATCTCCTCTGTAGTCTCGATGTAGAGATGCCAGCGTTGGACTGGGGTAAACACAGTAAGAGGTCTGACAACATCAGTTTTAAATCCAACCGATTTATTTGATAGTAAACTCGCAAGCTTTCGGCTTTATGGCCTTCGTCAGGCGAATGAGGTGTTCTGTCTGCAATAGCACACATATCAGCACAGACAGTTTACAGATTGCTGATTAGAATGTGAATCTTTACACCTAACCTGCTACTCAAGTCTTAAAGTGGCTAACAATGTGAGTGGAAGGAGCACTGGGCACAGATTAGAGAGATGTGTATTGTCTCCAGACAGCACAGTAAGTGAGGTTTTTTTGCTACCCCAGGCAAGTCATGGGGGTTACAGATAGTGTGACATGAAACCAAGATCCCTGTTAAGACCGTCCTCATGTGTGTGGAACTTGGCTATCAGTCTCTGCTCGGCGGCTCTGCACTGTTGAGTGTTGTGAAGGCCCCCTTGAAGAACGTTTACCCGGAAGTCGGAGGCCGAATGCCCGTGACCGCTGAAGTGTTCGCCAACAGGAAGGGAACAGTTTTGCCTGGTGATTGTTGAGCGATGCTCATTCATCCGCTGTCATAGTGTCTGCATGGTCTCTCCAATGTACCATACTTTGGGACATCCTTTCTTGCAATGTATTAAGTAGACAACGTTGGCCGAGTTGCAAGAGTATGTACCGTGTACCTGGTGAATGGTATTCTCACGTTTGATGATGTCATCCATGTCGATGATCCGGCATGTCTTGCAGAGGTTGCTGTGGCAGGGTTGTGTGGTATTGTGGTCACTATTCTCCTGAAGGTTGGGTAGTTTGTTGGGTAGTGCTGTCACACTATCTGTAACCCCCGTGACTTGCCTGGGTTAGCAAAAAACCTCACTTGCTGTGCTATCTGGAGACAATACACATCTCTCTAATCTGTGCTCAGTGCTCCTTCCACTCACATTGTTAGCCACTTTAAGACTTGAGTTGCAGGTTAGGTGTAAAGATTCGCATTCTAATCAGTAATCTGTAAACTGTCTGTGCTGATATGTGTGCTATTGCAGACCAGAACACCTCATTCGCTTGAGGAAGGCCATAAAGCTGAAAGCTTGCGAGTTTACTATCAAATAAATCGGTTGGATTTAAAACTGTGTTGTCAGACCTCTTACTGTGATCTCCTCTGTACCCAGCACTTTAACCCTGTGTCCTCTTGCAGCCCTGGGAAAAAGCCTCTGACTATCCACTCAATCAATACCTCTCAACATCTTAAACACCTCGATCAAATCACCCCTAATCCTTCGTCCCTCCAAGGAGAAAAAGCCGAGTTCCCTCAACCTTTCCTCATAAGGCATGCCACCCAATCCAGGCAACATCCTTGTAAATCTTTTCCGTACCCTTATTATGGCTTCCACATCCTTCCTGTAATGAGGCGACCAGAACTGAGCACAGTACCCCAAGTGGGGTCTGACCAGGATCCTATATAGCTGCAACATTATCTCTCGACTCCTAAACTCAATTTCTCGATTATGAAGGCCAGTACACCATACACCTTCTTAACCACAGCTTCAAGTTGCGCAGCAACTTTGAGCATCCTACGAACTCGGACCCTTATTATAAGCTGACACTTTTTGTACCGATTAGATCTGATCTCTGGTCTAATGGTAGCAATTAATGTATCTAACTAACGACATCACGATGCCAATGACTGATATGACATTGTTAGTGTAATGGTACCAACACATGACTGTTGGTTTGAGAGATGCCAAGGGAGTCTGATTACTGATGAATTGAGACCAATGTCTGGCCTATCATAACCATGATAATGATAGCAATGAATGAGTCATTGAGCGGAATTTTCCCATTCCCGCTTGCCACGGGAATCATAGCGGGCGAGGGTGGGATTTTCCGATCTTGGGGTGACCGCAGCCGGAATATCCCACGCACTGCATCTGATTACCAAAGTAATGCAATTGTACTTTCTTGACTGAATCTCATTGCAGATGTAGATTCAGAAAGAATGTTCCTGATGGCGGAGGATTGCAGAACTAGGGGTCATAGAATCGTAGAATCCCTACAGTGCAAAAGGAGGTCTTTCAGTCCATTGAGTTTGCACCGACCACAATTTCACCCAGGCCCCATTCCCACAATCCTACATATCCACCCTGCTAACCCCTTGACAATAGGATCAATTTAGCACAGCCAATCAACCTAACCCGCACATCATTGGAGTGTGGGAGGAAACTGGAGTACCTGGAGGAAACCCAGTCAGACACAGGGAGAATGTGCTAACTACACACAGGCAGTGACCCAAACCGGGAGTCGAACCTGGGTGTCTGAATTGAACTCTGGTGCTGCGAGGCAGCAATGCTAACCACTGTGCCACCGTGAGACCTGTTTGAGGCTACGACCCTTTTAGAACTGAGGTGAGGAGAAATTTCTTCACTCAGATGGTAGTGAATGTGTGGAATTCACTACGACTAATTGTAGAATCGTAGAACTCTACAGTCCAGAAAGAGGCCATTTGACCCATCAAGTCTGTACTGACCACAATCCCACCCAGGCCCTTCCCGCACATCCTTTACCCACTAATTCCTCTAACCTACGCATCTCAGGACACTAAGAGGAAATTTCAGCATGGCCAATCAACCCAACCCCTGCACGTCTTTTGGACTGTATGAGGAAACCGGAGCACCCGGAGGAAACCCACGCAGATATAAGGAGAATGTGCAAACTCCACACAGACAGTGACTGAGCCGGGGATCGAACCCAGGTCCCTGGAGCTGTGAAGCAGCAGTGCTAACCACTGTGCTACCGTGCCGCTCCTTGTAGTTGAAACCAAAACATCTGATTTCAAAAAGAAATTAGATATAGCTCTTGGGACTATAAGGGTCAAGGAATATGAGATGGAAGGGGGGAATCAGGACATTGAATTTGATGTTCAGGCATGATCAAGATGAATGGTGGAGCAGGGTCGAAGGGCCAAAAGGCCTACTCCCTACTTGTAAATTTTATGTTTCTATGCAGCAATACCAATGATATTTTGCAACCATTTTCTGAGATAATATACCCATATCTGACTGTACATAATCACTGACATAATAGTACTAATGCTCAACTGATTGTTCCCTGTTGCTAATGTTAACAGCGTATCATTTTCTCTGGTTGTCAATGATAATGGTGCATGACTGTTTGCTAATTTGATTGAACCGACGGTACATTGCATCTGATTGCTCCTGCGGTGAAATTAATGTTTGATTGACTGTCTCTGATTGTACTTGTAAATGTGATAATTCCCTCCCTCTCATTGATTTCTGGTGTAAATGCAGCGATAAAAATATCCAAATGCACCTGAATTCCGCTTCAACGGGTGGGATTTCCCAGCCACGCTCACTCCAAGGCTGGAAAATCCCACCTGAGACCAACAAGCCTTCACGTGGCCTACGTCCTATCCACTATGATTCTCATGATGGGTGAGACAGGAAAGTTGCGCTCTGCGTCTCAATGTCTCATTATCTTCACTGGCTGGTGGCGGTGACACCCAGTGCCATGGACAAATGCTGACTGCTACCAATGTGGGGTTAATTGCACACATGCCCAACTGCACGCTGATGTGTTGGCACAAATGAGTGACAGATAACGACCTCGCTGACATGGTAAATCCAACATTTGATTTTGAGCTCTGATTCTTGAAGCAATCGTATCAGAAATCTGAGTTAGTGGGTGCCATTTTCCAGCTGCTTCCAGTGCAAAAACGGAAAATCCCTACCTTGGATCAATGGACCTTTGCAAGGCTTGCCACAATTCCATGCCCCCAGATTCCCTCCACCTTGCTACGGTTTCTGGGTGGGAAGCAGATGGGAAAATTCTGGTCCTTGTGTCAAAGTGCTGATTTAGTTGTCAGAATGTTTAAATCATTGCTGGCGCAATTATATTTTGGTTTGATGTAACGAGAGCAACGTTTTAGTGCTCCACCTACTTGTTGGTGCACAGGTAGCAATTTCTGCCCCACTATTTCTGACTTCTAATGTAAAACACCAATGCATGATTGCACAGCACACAGAACAGTGCAGCACAGGAACAAGCTGATCATGCTGCCTGTGTAAACTAAAACAGTATGCGCTTACAGAGTCCATATCCTTCCATTCCCATCCTGCTCATGTATTTGTTCAGTTGCCCCTTTAAGTGCGGCTATTGTACATGCTCCCACCACCTACCCTGGCAGCACCTTCCAAATATTCACCAACTCTGTGTAAAAAACTTGTCTCCTCTAAACTTTTCACCATGCACCTTAAACCTATGTCCCCCAGTACTTGACTTTTCTACCCTAGGAAAGAGCATCTGACTATCTGATTAATTCAAAGTATTCCTATGATGTTCAGTTACAAGTGTTTGCATTCCATTTGCTGACTCAATGACCAAACTGTTTCAATTATTGCTGATGCATTCAGACTATCGTTTACACTTCAGTTGATTGCTGATGTAATGATGCTGCTGTCATTGCTGACGTAATTCTACCAGTGCATAGCTTCCAGGCAACCAAAATTTGGATTCACAATTATACTTCTCACAGTCCTTTGGGTTGTCATTCAATTTTCCCACAACCAGTCCAAGTCATCGCGTGGGATCACTTCCATTCCTTTTCTTTCCCAGCCTAGTAATGTTCAACCCTAAAACTGTCTTTCACAGTGAGGGGTTTCCCTGGAGTTTCTCCCTCCAGCTCAAGCTAGGCAAATCTTCCAGCCTTGTTTTAATCCTCATAAATTGTGTCTCTTCAATCCGAGTGTAAGTCTCACTATCATTTCTACATGGTGAACTGGAGACTAACGTGCCTGTGAGTTTCAGGGGTATCTTTTATGAAAGCTTCTAATTCCATCCTGTGAATGGCTTCCAATGGAGTTTCTCTCACAGTCCACGCCCAGGGCTATGATTATATGGGCTTTGTATCCTGGTGGAAATGCTGACTAACTCTTCTTCAGACCCCAATTCTAGTAGCAAAAGATCTGTTCAAAGCATAACTGCTTACAACCAATATTCACCCCGGAAAATCCTGCTGGTCAATGGATTTTTGCATGGTCTACCACAACCCCCCCCCCCCAACTTGCCCATGGCGGGCAGGATGGGAATTTCCCCCCCATCATCTGGAGTGAATTAGCTGAAGTTTAGGTTCTCTGAGGGTGAGGACCTCTGTGATGGAGACCACTTGCCCATTCTGGCTGGAAATGGTTGCAAACACCACAGTGTTGTCTTCTGCATTCACATGCTGGTGGGTGGTCACTGAGATGTCTCATCACACTTTGCTGTAACGCTGATGTCAAGAAAGCGTTTCCACTTGAGCGGGTGACCAGGGCTAATTGATAGGTGGCATGGTGGCACAGTGGTTAGCACTGCTGCCTCACAGCACCAGGGACCTGGGTTCGATTCCCAGCTTGGGTCACTGTCTGTGTGGAGTTTGCACATTCTCTCTGTGTCTGCGTGGGTTTCTTCTGGGTGCTCCGGTTTTCTTCCACAATCTGAAAAATGTGCTAATCAGCTGGAGTGGCTGCACTAAGTGCTCCCTCCGTGTACCCGGACAGGCGCTGGACTGTGGCAACTAGGGGAATTTCACAGTAACTTCATTGTAGTGCTAATGTAAACTTACTTGTGACAAACAAATAAAATTTAAACTTTTACTCTCTTATCTGATTACTGTCACATTGATATCAATGAATAACATTGCACCTGATTGCCGACACAATGATAGCAAAACATGACTCATATCAATGTAGAAAGAAAGAGAACTCCCTCAACATTTGCCTTTCAATGAGATCATAGCTGATCTGTCACCTAACTCCATTGCCTTGTTGCCCTTAAAATCTTTGATGAACAAAACCATATAAAATTCTGAGAGAGTTTGGACCATGTCAGTGTGGGAGTATAGATCTAGAGAACATGGTTTAAAAATAAAGGATTTCCCATTTAAGATGGAGGCTTGGAGGAAACCCTTCTCTTGGGGCATCATTAGTCTGTGGTGTTCTCTTCCCTGGAAAGCAGTGGGCACTGGGCATTGAATAAATTCAAAGCTGAGTTATGATGACCCAGGGATCAAGGACTATGGGAGATAGGCAGCAACATGAATCAGCCATGGCCTTATTGGTGGAGTATGCTCATAGGGCCAAACGGCCTGTTCCTGCTCCTATTTCTAATGATCTTAAAACATTATCCACCTCAACGGTTGTTAGAGGTCAATCCTCAGTGTCATTGCAGCGTTCCTTAGTGTCCTAGGTCAAACCGTCTTCAGCTTCTTCATCAATAATATTCCCTTCATTAGAAGGTCAGGAGCAGGCATGTTCACAGATGCTATATGATGTTCAGCCCCTTCCACGTTTCCATATGTCTCTTGAAAGGTCTGTGTAATGACTTTAACAAGGCCTATGATGTGGACCTCTTGGAATACAAGCTCCCAGATTAAGGCTTGCCCTCCGGAAGCTCTGCTTGTGTATTTAGTTTGGAGAGTCAGGGTTACTGACCAGGGGTTTATACTCTATTCATGGAAGTACCTGTCTGAGTGCTGACCATGTGGTGAAGTCACTTCACCACAAGTGACTTGTCACTTCACCTTCTCAGAGGAGATTTTCAGTGGTGACAAGAATGGGATTGGTTTCATACCATCTCCACGTAGGGGATGCCATCCTGAGAATACATCTGGACCATTTGAAATTCCCAGACCACTCATGAACGTACAATGCTAAACACGCGGGGAACTTCGGAAAAACCTCCTAGATCCACACGCTCCCTCTCTGGTCATTGGAATCTTTGAGTCTGAAATGGGCACGGTATTCATAGCTGCATCTACTCTCTTACTACATGAAGAAGGGAGTGAACCCATGCCTTTGTGCTCTGGATAGAAGGGATGAGCACTGGTTTGCTAAACCCTGCCTGCTTCGGATGCAGAGCTTGGGGAACCAGACCCAGCATGAGCTCAGACTCAGTCTGGCTCTAACATTCAGACTTACGTACCCAGGAGATGATGGCCTAGTGGTATTATTGTTGGACTGTCGGTCCAAAAACTCAGCTAATGTTTTGGGGACCCGGACCTATGTTTGAATGCAGGTAGTGGAATCTAAATTCATTAAAAAAAAATCTGGAATTAAGTATCTACAGATGACCATTGTCGATCATCGGAAAGACCCATCTGGTTCACTAATGTTTTTTAGGGAAGGAAATCTGCCATCCTTACCTGTCCTGGCCCAAATGTGACTCCAGAGCCACAGCGAAGTGGTTGACTTTCAACTGCCCTCTGAAATGGCCAAATAAGCCACTTAGTAATAGGAGCGGGCAATAAATGCTTCCACAAATGAATGAAAAAATGGATATGTCTTTGAAATAAAACTAAATAAATACTTGAAAGATATAAAAGCAAAATAGTGCGGATACTGGAACCCAAAACAAGAACAGAAAATGCTGGAAAATCTCAGCGGGACTGACAGCGCTTGTGGGGAGAGAATAAAGCCAATGCTTCGAGTTTTAATGAAGGGTCATTAGACTCGAGACCTTAGCTTTATTCTCTCCACATAAAAACTGCTGAGTTACGGGGGAGGGTTGTGACTAACTGGGTTGCTCTTTGAAAGAGCCAGAACAGATTTGAGGGGTCAAATGGCCTGTGCTATACTCTGTTGTAATTCTCTGCTTTAATGAAGACACTGCATGTGATTGTCATGGGTGGGAATTCTAGCCCACCCTTTGCGGTAGTGAAGGAGCAAAGCCCTCCACCCGCGCTCCATCATTGGCCGACAACAGGATCTTCTGCTCCCATCGCTATCACTGGGGTTTCCTGTCGCTAGCACTGTCTGCAACTGTGGAAACCATGGTGGGGAGGAGAGATGGCCATCAGTGGGACTGAGAGATCCCATTGACAGCTGGAAAATCCCATCCAATATTACAAATAATCAAAATTGCATCAGGTTGTTGATGTAATCAGGAATCTTCCGGACCCGCCCATGGCTGGGATTCTCCAGCCTTGCCTTGGCTGGGATTCTCCAGCCTCGCCTGTGGCTGGGATTGTCCAGCCTCGCCTGTGGCTGAGATTCTCCAGCCTCGCCTGTGGCTAGGATTCTCCAACCTCGCCTGTGGTTGGAATTCTCCAGCCTCGCCACTGGCTGGGATTCTCCGGCCTCGCCTGTGGCTGGGATTCTCCGGCCTCGCCTGTGGCTGGGATTCTCCAGCCTCGCCTGCGGTTGGGATTCTCCAGCCTCGCCTCTGGCTGGGATTCTCCGGCCTCGCCTGTGGCTAGGATTCTCCAACCTCACCCGTGGCTGGGATTCTCCAACCTCGCCCATGGCTGGGATTCTCCAACCTCGCCCAAGGCTGGATTGTCCAGCCTTGCCACCGCCTGGAATTCTCCAACCTCGCTGCAGCTGGGATTCTCCAGTCTTGTCTTTGTCTGGGATTCTCCAGCCTTGCCCATGGCTGGGATTTTCTGGTCCCGCTGCAGTGTACGGTGATTTGACTGGAGCACTAAATTCTCCAGTCTCTCTGGCAGCGGCGATGGGGCAATCAAGGCCGGAGAATCCCAGTCGTAACAACTGACTGCATCGACTTGCTAATATAGCGGGACCAAATGGTAACTGATTTTTTCTGATTAGTGACATAACAATATAAATGTTTAACATTTGTTGAAAGAAATGTACAAAAAGGTGACTAATGGCTGAGGTGACGATACCAGCACAAGACAATGTCTGACAGATTGCTGATCCAATGGTATCCTGACGTTACATTGATTGCTGGTGCAGCCGTCTAATTTAAATATTACTGAGGGGTTGGCAAGAGCTATGTGGCAGGAAGGATGGCATCGATCCATGTGCATGGTTTAATTCACTATTGCTTGTGGACAGGATGTACCTGGGTAATATTCAACTGCATGTTGTATATTGATTAGATTTATTACTGTCACATGTATTGGCATACAGTGAGAAGTATTGCTTCTTGCGTGCTACACAGTCAGAGCATATCCTTCATAGAGAAGGAGAGAAGAGAGTGCAGAATGTAGTGTTACAGTCATAGCTAGGGTATAGAGAAAAATCAACTCAAGATCAACTGGAGAAAGATCAACAACCTGTCCATCATCTACAAGGCAAGAGTGTGATGAAATACTCTCCACTTGCCTGGATGGGTGCAGCTCCAACAACACTCAAGAATCTGGGCACCATCCAGGACAAAGCAACCCGCTTGATTGGCACCACATCTACAAACATCCACTCCCTCCACCACCAACACTCAGTAGCAGCAGTGTGTACTATCTACAAGATGCACTGCAGCGATTCACCAAAGATCCTTAGACAGCACCTTCCAAACACATGATCACTTCCATCTAGAAGAACAAAGGCAGTAGATACATGGGACCACCACCTGCAAGTTCCCCTCCAACCCACTCACCGTCCTGACTTGGAAATATCGCTAGTCAAAATTCTGAAATTCCCTCCCTGACGGCAATGTGGGTCAGCCCACAGCATATGGACTGCAACGATTGAAGAAGGCAGCTCACCACCACCTTCTCAAGGGATGGGCAATAAATGCTGGCAAGCCAGCGATGCCCATGTCCCACAAATGAATTTTAAAAAAAAGGTCCATTTGAAAGTTTGACAGCAGCAGGGAAGAAGCTGTCCTTGAGTTGCTTGGTACGTGGGCTCAGACTTTTGCATCATTTTCCCGAAGGAAGAGACTATGATTGGGATGTGTGGGATCCTTGGTTATGCTGGCTGCTTTTCCGAGGCAGCAGGAAGTGAAGACAGAGTCATGGATGGGAGGCTGGATGAAGGACTGGGCTATATTCATGACTCTTTGTAACAGTAATGGAATGATGTGGCTAGTTCTGGAGCACAAGTCTACGGACACAGAAAATGGAACGTCACTGGAGCCCAAAGAATATAATCTTACTGGCCATTCACACCATGCTTCTGCTGCAGCGAAGTTGGAGAATTTGGTGGCTGGTCAAATCTCTGCTCACTGCGGCGGGATGGGAAAATCCTGCCAGTGTGAAGGGCGGTAAGATTCTGGCCAATGTCTTGGCTGGGTGCAATGCGCTCGGGCTGGAGTGGACTGGATTGGTTGAAGGTTGACCTCGGGGATGGCTATCCATCCATCTGGCCGATTGCGTGCTGGGCTCTGTGAGCACTGAGCTTGGGGATGTCTGCGCAGCCTCCTCTTCCAGCCTGCTACTCACCCCATTCACAACATAACTCCATCATAATGGATGTGATGGCACTGCAGAGCTTCGGGATTGCTTTGTTTTGCCTTAGGCACATGGTCTCTGCTGTTTAACATGCACATGGTCACCAGGTATGCCTGGTGCTGCTCCTGGTACGCTCCACGGCACCCCTTATTGAACCAGGGCTGATCACCAGACCCCCTGGTACTGGATATGTTGGTTACCAGTTATGGAAGGATATGGCATCTCATGGACACCTAGTTTTGAGCTACTAGATCTCTTCTTAATCTGCTGTGTTTAGCACAGTAGTCAGAGGGTCCTGGAGTAATTGCGGCACAGAAGGAGGCCATTCAGCCCTCTGATTCCAGACTGTCTTTCCAGGGAAAATGTTAATGTAAGTCTACTTGTGGTGCTAATAGCCTTTTAATTTTGTGGCAGAGTTTTAACATCGACATTGATTTGTCACAGGTCAGCACATCCTTGAGTCACCTCTGTAGAGGCTGCCTTTCTTTTCCCCAGTCCCGCTGAGGGAGAATATTGGAAAAGCACTCTCCTGCGATGCATCCTGTCCAACAACACTCAGACTTTCACAGAACGCACTTCACAATCAATGGCTGGCAGTGTGAAACTTCACGGCCACCGTTGTCAGGAACACCCTTCACTGCAAGTGCAAGAGTGCTTGCTTGACTTAGCCCATTGAAATAAACAGAAAGAGACTGTATAACACATGAGGGGAAATCTGTCAAGCCAGAACTTGGTCGAATGCAATAAATTGAGAAGGGAAGTGAAAGGGCAAAATGATAATTTGAGAATAGTTGAAAATTAACATAAAACAGAACCCAATAATCTTCCACCAGTTTATGAACAGTAAGATGTAGGATGGGACCTGTTAGTCATAAAGAGGATCACAGTATGCATACAGGCTAGAATATGGGGGTAGGGCCTGGGTGAGATTCTGGTTGGTGCAGACTTGATGGGCCGAATGGCTTCTTTCGGCACTGTAGGGATTCTATGATTCTCTGATTTAATCAGGACTTCTGCTGTTTACTGAGGAAAAAGATACTGGTAAAATACCATTCAAACCATTATTTATTTAATTCGTTCATGGAACATGGGCGTTGCTGGCTGCCCAAGGGCAGTTGAGAGGCAATTATCTTGATAGACTGGGTAAGGACAGCAGATTTCCTTCCCTACAAAGAGTCAAATGGGGTTTTCCGACAACTGTCACCAGTCGGTGCTTAATTCCAGAGATGTTTAATTGAATTTGAATCCTACCAGCTGCCGTGGCAGGATTTGAACCCAGGTCCCCATGAACATTAGCTGAGTTTCTGGATTGATGGTCTAATACCACTTGGCCTCCGCTTGTTAATCAATAATCTATCAAGCTATGCTTCAAGATATTCTAAGACCCTGCTTTTGCTGCTTTCTGAGGTTTCTTCATAGCTTTCTTAGATCCTCTTCACAAGTTACTGTCCTACCTATCGTTTTGTCATCATCAAATGCAACAACCGTGTCTTCCCACGTGCCTTGGGCTTCACAAAAAGAGGTATCGCGTACTAATCCAGGAAAGTAAAGCCAAACTTTTACTAAATTGTAGTTAGGCCACATCCAATTCTGGTTACCACATTTTAAGAAGGGTGTGAGGGTCCATGAGAGAGTGGAAAAGGGATCTAGCAGAATGACTCCAGAGATTGCGGAATTTAGCTGTAAGGTCAGGTTGAGAAGCTGGGATTGTTCCCCATGGAGTAAAGGAGAACGAGCAGAGATCAGAGAGAGGCGTATAAGACAGCCTTAGTCAGGGAAGATAACAGAGAAGTTGTTCCCATTAGCTGATTGGCCAAGGACCAGTGGAAACAGGTTTATGGATTGGGGCAAGGAGTACAAGGAAGGATGTGATGAAGAACACTCTACACAGCATGTGGTAAAGTTTAAACTTTTAAAGTTGACCCATTATGTCATAAATTGGCTTACATTAACACCACAATGAAGTTATTGTGAAAGTCCTCTAGCGCCACACTCCGGCACCTGTTCGAGTCCACTGAAGAGGAATTTAGCATGGCCAATGTATCTAATCAACACGTCTTTCAGATTGTGCAAATCCCCAGGACACCACACTTTGGCACCTATTCGGGTCTTGGTTGCACAATTACACAGGAAGCTCAGAACCCAGATGCTTTTGTTAGTAGTATTTCAGCCCCGACATTTCATCCTGACCTGGACCGAGATCACAGCTAAAACGCAAAGGCTGCCTGGCCAATCAGCCTGTCTGCCGACTGCAAAAGCAGCTGGGGCCAGGTAGAACTGTGCTGAGTTTGTCCCCTCAATGGGTTAAGTTACCTGCCTAATGGTCAGTGGACATACTTCTGACTTTCATACGCACTCACCAACCCAGAATATTGTGCAAAAGTGTGATAAATGATGGAATATTTCTCAAAACCTTCTCTAACGAATTTGCTTGCCTCCGGTCAGATTTGGATGTGCCCAAGCAACATGAGTTTCTATTCTTTACACTCTCCACCACCCTTTGCCATCCACTGGTTAGAATGTAACAGTGACAACTTTGCATTGGATGCAACGTGACCAATGATAACAAGCTGTAAGAGTCAGGTGACCCACTAAGTCATAGAACCAATTACAAAATGATGTGATGATCAGCTGACTTGCTAGAAATAAGATCCTGTTGGGAATTGTGGGGACTTTGGCCCAGGCCCCAAGTTTGGAGTAATGAAGTTTCTTTATTAAACCCTTTTCTTGATTTATAAATTGGAGTAAGTTTTGTTATATTTCATTGTCTGCATTTGAAGAATTTCTTGCGAGGAGACCGCCCTGGCTTTGATTCACCTGCCTTTCCCCCTTTTGTTGGAACAAGCCAAACCTGTAGCTGAAACATGTGTTCCTTAGAGATCACCCACTGTACAGCTAAAAGTTGTCCTGTCAAACTTTGGCTTCATTTTTCCCTGGCTGAATTCCATCCCACTGAAATCAGCCTTCTGCCAATTTTGTGAAGTTCCACTTTTGATTGTCCCTTGCTTTTCCCCTTTACTAATCCAAATCTGATGATATCTCAGTGTTCACACATGGACACTTAGCCTGCCTCATTCCCATGAAGTTGCCATAGTGCCAAACTTTATAAATTCGTTCATGGGATGTGGGCCTTGCCAGCATTTATTGTCCATTCCTGAGGGCATTTAAGAGTGTTGCAGTGGCTCTGGAAACACATGTAGACCCAACTGGGTAAAGATGGCAGATTTCCTTCTCTAAAGGACATTAGTGAATCAGATGAGTTTTACCGACAATTGACAGTGGTTTCAAAGTCATCAGTAGGTTCTTAATTCCAGATGTTTTTTACTGAATTCAAGATTTTTTCCCTAAAGGACATTCATAGGATCACAGCATCCGACAGTGCAGAATGAGGTTATTTGGCCCATTGAGCTTGCACTGACTACAATCCCACCCAGGCCCTATTCCCGTAACTCCACCAAACTTTACTGTCCTAATCCCCCAGAATCAATTTAGCATAGTCAATCAACCTAACCCTCATATCTTTGGAGTGTGGGAGGAAACTGGAGCACCCAGAGGAAACCTATGCTGACAAGGGGAGAACATAAAAACTCCACATAGACAGTGATCCGAAGCCAGAATTGAACCTGGGTCCTTGGCGTTGTGAGGCAAAAATATTAGCCACTGCCCCGCCATGCTGCATTAATGTATCAGATGGGTTTTTCCAACAATCAACAATGGTTTCATGGTTTTCATTAGACTTTTAATTCCAGATTTCCATTGAATTATTTATTTATTAGTGTCACAAGTAGGCTAACATTAACACTGCAATGAAGTTATTGTGAAAATCCCCTCGATGTCACACTCAGCACCTGTTTGGGTCCGCTGAGGGAGAATTTATCATGACCGATGCATCTAACCAACACACCTTTTGATTGTGGGAGGAAACCGGAGCACCTGGAGGAAACCCATGCAGACACAGGGAGAACATGCAAATTCCTCACAGATAGTGACCCAAGCAGGAATCAAATTTGGGCCCCTGGCGCTGTGAGGCAGCAGTGCCAACCACTGTGCCACCATGAAATTTGACCATCCGCTGAGGTGGGCTATGAACCCATGCTCTCAGAGCATTATCCTAGGTCTCTGGGATTACTAGTCCAGTGACAACACCACTATGCCACTGCCGACCCATAGTTCCACTTCCCCAAAGGAAAGCGCTGATTGGTGGTCACTTAACCTGAGGATCACCACACCTCTGGCAAGGGGCAGGGTTGAGAGGGTGGGGCCTTCATGAATAACTACAACCAGTACAGGGAATTGAAACCGCAGCATTGGTGTGGCTCTGCATCACTAACCAACTGTCCTGCAAACTGAGGCCACTGCTAATAGACACTCAAGTCTCTCAAATTCCCATGCACTCTGTAATATTGCTCTGGCATTACAGTGGGATTGTGGTTAGCACTGATGCCTCGCAGTGCCAGGCACCCGGACTCGATTCCTGAATTGACCCACTGTCTATGTAGAGTTTGCACGTTCTCTCTGTGTCCGCGAGGGTTTCCTCTGGAGGCCATTTAGCCCATTGAGTCTGTACCAACACAATCCCACCCAGGCCTTATTCCCATAATGCCATACATTTGCCCAACTAATCCTCCTGATACTAAAGGATAATTTAGCATGGCCAATCCACCTAACCCGCACATCTTTCGACTGTGGATGAGAATTGGAGCACCTGTAGGAAACACACACAGACACGGGGAAGAAAACGCAAACTCCACACAGACAGTGACCCAAGGCCGGAATCAAGCCCGAATCCCTAGCGCTGTGAGGCAGCAGTGCTAAGCACTGTGCTACCCAGATGTTAGGAATGTTAAGATATCCAAAGATATGCAGGTTAGGTGGATTGGCCATGCTAAATTGCCCCTTTGTGTTAGGGGGAGTAGCTAGGCTATATACATGGGGTTTCAGGGATAGGGCCTGGGTGGGATTGCTGTTAGTGCAGGCTCAATGGGCCGAATGGCCTCCTTCTGAGGCCATTATATGGATTACGAGGAGAGACTTAATAGGCTAGGTTTGTACTCTTTGGAGTTTAGAAGGCTGAGAGGGGATCTTATTGAGACGTATAAGATAATGAAGGGGATGGATAGGTTAGAGGTTGAGAGACTCTTTGCGCTTAGCAAAGATAGCAGGACTAGAGGGCACAGCCTCAAGATTAGTGGGGGGGCGGTTCAGATTGGAGTTGCGGAGGGGTTTCTTCACGCAAAGGGTGGTGAATCTTTGGAATTCTCTGCCTGATGAGGTGGTGGAGGATTCCTCACTGAATATGTTCAAGTCAAGAGTGGATAGGTTTTTGATTGACAAGGGAATTAAGGGTTATGGGGAAAAAGCAGGAAAGTGGTACTGAACCACTACAGATCAGCCATGATCTTATTGAATGGCGGGGCAGGCTCAAGGGGCTGGATGGCCTATTCCTGCTCCTATTTCTTATGTTCTTATGTTCTGCACCATAGGGGATTCGTTAACAATTTCAACCATACTGACCCATTGTCGAGTGGATGGGATTGGGTGCAATACTACCATTGGTGTCCGTGGATAGTAACACGGGGTGCGTATGAAACACAAGTTTAACTCCCAGTGGGATTTACACTTGGCAAGTTAGGCTGAAATTACTCTCGCGGAGTAAGCAGTCTGCGATTTCGCAACCCACGCAGCAATCTGATGGGTTGGTGTTTCTGGGAACTGATGCCATTGACAAGAGTGTCACTGATGTCAAGCTGAGATTATGAGGACAATTTGCTACTTTACACCTCACCTCACTTAATTCCACAAGCACATTCAGCCTTTTGTGTGACTCATTGAATCTTAACAGTACAGGAGGGGATCATTTGGCCCATCGAGTCTGTACCGACCACAATCCCATCCAGGCCCTATTTCCATAACCTCACACATTTAGCCTACTAATCTCTCTGACGCTCAAGGACAATTTAACATGGTCAATCAACGTACACTGCGCATCTTTTGGACGGTGGGAAGAGACTGGAGCACCTGGAGGAAACCCACACAGACATGGGGAGAACGTGCAAACTCCACACAGGCAGCGATCCAAGCCGGGAATCGAACCCAGGTCCCTGCCGCTGTGAGGCAGCAGTGTTGACCACTGTGCCACTGCACTGAATCGAATTGGGATGTACCCAGGAGACCCTGTGCTCATCATTTGAACAAAATCGAACTATCTGCATAACTGTACAAACCTGTCTCAAAGCCCATCAGTTTTCACGAACAATCTTCTCTCTGAAGACAGATTTCCTTTTATGGGGAATACTTGAAGGGAGGGTGCAGAGAGAGAGAGCATCTACCCCCGGGTGGCTGCATTGTTCATTACTGTTTTATTAAAAGCAGATATTGCTCTCAGCAGATCCTTTGAACATTTTTATCGCCATACTTTACAGCCGTCTCCTGCGGAAATAACAGGGATGTCTTGTGTGTGTCAGGAACCCTATCACTGGGTTTCTGTTTTATTGCCAATATAGATTGCATACTTGAGCCAGAGAAATCAGACCCCCCACTATCTTTACTATTAATCTCTCTTGACCTGAAATGTCATGTATTTTATTCAAAAGCTGCAGTTCGCGTCTTATACAATTTGTCTCTCCGAGTCTGTGCTGAGTGCAAGAATATTTGAAGGGAAATCGGTGCGAAGGTGAAGAGGGGCAGCACAGCACTTTCAAAAACGTAAAAAATATTTAATCGTGCTCAATGCATTCGGGACCTTTAAAAACAGCTGTTAAAGTAGTGCGGCTGTAAAGAAGATAATAGTCTTCTTCCTGTCAGAGTTTGGGTAAATAGTAACTCAAGAGAAGCTCCTCTCCCAAAGAGCAAAGACTCACTTCAGTGACATGAGTAAGCACTGAGCCTCAGATATTCCCACTGAGGTTCCAGCACACAAACTGGTCATTCGCTTCAGCCTGTTTCAGCGTCACAGACATACTCACACTTACACACACACATACTCACACTCAAACTCACACACACACTCTCACTCACACACACACACTCACACACACACACACACACACACACACCATACTCACACTCACATGCACACTCACACACACACACACATACTCACTCACACACACACATACTCACACACACACACTCTCCACACACACACACTCACACTCACACAACACACCTCACATTCACTTACAACCATCATACACTCACACTCACATGCATACTCACACACACACACACACTCACCACCATCACACACACACTCACACTCACACCACACACACACTCACATTCACTTACACAATCATACACTCACACTCACACACACACATACTCACATTCACACACCACAATACTCACACTCACACACCACTCACATCACCACACACACCTCACATTCCTTACACAATCATACACTCACACTCACACACACACATACTCATACTCACACACACATACACTCACACACACACACCCACAGTCACTTACCAATCATACACTCACACACACACACACACACTCATAACACACATACTTCACTCACACACACACACACACACATTCACTTACACAATCATACACTCACACACACATGCATACTCACACACATACTCACACCCACTCACGCACCCACTTACACATTCACACACTCATGCTCACATACACCTACACACTCACACACATCCACATTCACACACACACCGTCACACACTCACACATGCAATCACACTCCCACACTCATAACACACACACTCACTCACACACACACACTCACACATTCACACACACACACACAAACACTCACAAACACACACTCACACACGTTCACATTCACACACACACATACTCACACACTCACACTCACACACTCACACCACACATACTCATACACACACTCACACACGTAAGCACACACACATTCACTCACGCACACACACGCAAACGCACATACACAAGTCCTCAACAGATTCTGAGACATATACACTTTGTCAGAGCTCTTAGAGCTCTTAGCTCTTATTATTAAAAACCCGGGGCAAATGGGGCCTATTCACACCAGCATCGAACAGTTGTGGAACTTTGTGCACATTCAATTGCTGACCAGCCGGGACCTCCATAGTGCTACAGACTCCACTACGATCCAATTGTGACCCTACAACTATTCCCAGACCAGCCCCAAACAACTGCTGTCCCGGAGTGCCCCAATCTCCTACCCATCCCTCCCTTCTACACCCCTCCCACCTCCCCACAGATACCTCCCACAGGACCAACAGCCCTCCTAGAGACAGACCCCCTGAAGGGAGACAGACCCTCATTCTCTTCAGCATTGGCCCCTATCCCAGCCAGCCCTGATCACTGGCCTCTCTCCAGCCCGTGCTGATCTTGTCTGCAGAGTGGCAGCTGGACCCTCCACTGCCACCAATTGCCCCCTAGGCCCAGCCCACAACAATCCTGATGGGCAGCGACAAGGTGCCCTCTTGTCATGGACACTTTACCACTTGGGCAGTGCCAGCTGACACAGGACTGGCACTGCCAGGGTGCCCATGCCCAGGGGAAACACCACTCTCTGACTAACTCCCTGGGGGGCACCCAATTGCCCCCCTTCACTCCAGTAGGGTCCCCCGGTAGATCACCAAACATTTGCAGACTTGCGGTGGTTTGAAAAACTTGAGTATGTGGGCATTAAAAAAGAGAACGTGTTGGAGCTTTTGAAAAGCATCAAGTTAGATAAGTCACCAGGAGCAGATGGGATGTACCCCAGGTTACTGTGGGAGGCAAGAGAAGAGATTCCAGAGCCTCTGGTGATGCTCTTTGCATCATCAATGGAGAGAGGAGAGGTTTTGGAAGATTGCGGATATGATTTCTATATTCAAGAAAGGGAGCAGAGATAGCCCAGGAAATTATAGACCGGTGAGTCTAACCTCAGTAGCTGGTAAGTTGATGGAAAGGATTCTGAGGGGCAGGATTTATGAACATTTAGAGAAGTTTAATATGATCAAAAATAGTCAGCACAGTTTTGTCAAAGGCAGTTCGTTTTTTGAAGATGTGAGGAAACATATTGATGAAGGAAGAGCAGTAGATGTGGTTTATATGGACTTCAGAAAGGCATTCGATGAGGTCCCCCATGCAATTGAGAAAGTGAGGAGGGCATGAGATCCAAGGGGACATAGCTTTGTCGATCCAAAACTGGCTTGCCCACAAAAGGCAAAGAGTGGTTGTAAATGGGTCTTTTCCTACATGGAGATTGGTCACCAGTGGAGTGCCCCAGTGGAGTGTTCTGGGATTCTTGCTGTTTGTGATTTTTATAAATGACCTGGATGAAGAAGTGGAGGGATGGATTGATAAGTTTGCTGATGATATGAAGGTTGTTGGTGATGTGCATATTTGGAGGGATGTCAGAAGTTGCAGCGTGACATAGATAGCATGAAAGACTGGATAGAAAAGTGGCAGACGGACTTCAACCTGGATAAAATGTGTGGTGGTACATTTTGGGAGGTCAAATGGGATGAAGGAATATAATATTAAGGGTAAGACTCTTAGCAGTGTGGAAGATCAGAAGGGTCATGAAGTCCATGTTTATAGGACTCTCAAATCGGCCAAGCAGGTAGAAGATGCGGTTAAGAAGGCATAATGTGTACTGGCCTTTAACAATAAAGGAATTGCGTTTTATGAGTTGGGAGATAATGCTGCAGCTTTATAAGACCCTGCTCAGACCCCACTTGGAGTACTGTGAGCAGTTCTGGTCACCTCATTACAGGAAGAATGTGGAAGCCATTGAAAGGGCGCAGAGGAGATTTACAAGGATGTTGCCTGGATTGTGAGGCATGCCTTATGTGAGGATAGGTTGAGAGAGCTCGGTCTTTTCTCCCTGGAGAGATGAAGGATGAGAGGTGACTTGATTGAGATGTATAAGATGTTGAGAGGTATTGATCGGGTGGATTCTCAGAGGCTTTTTCCCAGGGCTGAAATGGCTGCCACAAGAGAACACAGGTTTAAAGTGCTGGGGACTAGCTAGGTACAGACGAGATATCAGGGATAAGTTTTTCACACAGAGGGTGGTAGGTATATGGAATTGGCTACTGACGGTGCTGGTGCAGATGGATTAGATAAGATCTTTTAAGAGACTTCTGGATGAGTACATGAGACTTACGAGGATTGAGGGTTATAGGTAAGCCTAATAGTAGAGATGTTCGGACAAACTTGTGGGCTGAAGGGCCTGTTTGTGCTGTAGTTTTTCTATGATCTATCTTCTATTTAAACCTCACTGGAGTGAAATACCCCTGGTAGGGTGGGAGATGCTATCGGACCAGAGAATTCCGTGCCGGGCCTGATAATCACATTTAAAATAGATTAAAAATACATATAAGATAGATTAAAATCACTTTCCTTTCTGGTTTCCAGCACCATCCCGACTGGGGCTGTTCTCTAGATCTTGTGTGTTGGGAAAGCATGCTCAAATCCCACAAAATGGCCGACACGCACATCTCCCTCCCGACCTGCCAGAAAATATGCGGATCACGATGGGAGAATCGCCCCCAACGTGCCCCCATCTGAAATCACACTGAGTCAGATTCATTCACCACCTCTGGGTTCGCTGACCTACATTAACCTCTGGCTTAAAGAAACGCCTCAAAATTCTCACCCGTGTTTTCAATTCCCTCCAAACCTCTTTGACCTGCGGACCCTCCTCAAGCCCTACAACAAGAAAAAAACCTTTCCCTTTCTCTAATTCTGGCTTCCTACGCTTCACTGATTTCAATCCCTCCACCATTGGCCATTGTACCTTCAAATAGCTAATCCTTAAAGCTTTGGACCTCTGTGCCTAAGTTTTCTCTTTAAAATGCTTCTTAAAACCTTCATCTATGACAAAGCTTTGGATTATTTACATGAACCAATGTACAATCTTGTTTGAAACGCGCCAATGAAGCACCTTCAGACATTTCACTACATAGAAGATGCTGTAATGAATGCAAATTTGATTTGATTTGATTTATTATTGTCACGTGTATTGGGGTACAGTGAAAAATATTGTTTCTTGTGCGATATTCAGACAAAGCCTATCGTTCATAGATCACATAGGGGAGAAGGAATGGAGGGAGTGCAGAATGTAGTGTTACAGTCATAGTTCAGGTATAGAAAAAGATCAACTTAGTAGAAGGTAAGACCATTCAAAAGTCTGACAGCAGCAGGGAAGAAGCTGTTCTTGAATCGGTTGGTACGTGACCTCAGACTTTAGTATCATTTTTGCGAAGGAAGAAGATAGAAGAGAGGATGTCCGGGATGTGTGGGGTCCTTAATTATGCTGGCTGCTTTTCCAAGGCAGCAGGAAGTGTTGACGGTGTCAGTGGACAGGAGGCTGGTTTGTGTGATGGACTGGGCTTCGTTCACTACTCTTGGTAGTTTCTTCTGGTGTTGGGCCAAGCCTTTTCCTGATGGAAGAAGGCGGGAGAGAGTTATGTCTGGGTAGAAGTGTGGATTGTGTCAGTTGTTGTTGTTGTTGAAGTAGGAGTGATGGTTGAGATGTATTTAGAATCTCTCCTTTTGTTCCAGGACACAATGACTACATGTGCCCCGCCACAAACCAGTGCACCATCGACAAGAACAGGAGGAAGAGCTGCCAAGCCTGCAGGCTGCGTAAATGCTATGAAGTGGGCATGATGAAAGGTGGTATGTAGTATTTGACTTTCAATTCTCCTGCCATCTAGTTGTAAAAACAAAAATCAACTTGTTTTGAAACAGTGTTTTCCCCAGAAGGTAGGACAAGGACAAAAATTATTACTCCTGATCATTATTACTCCTAATCAATTATTACTCCTAACCTAACCTTTCAATATGCCAAAGAGATTCTCTGTTATCAGGTAGTCTAACATCTATGGGTAATCCAATCATAGCTCCAACCCCCACAGTGCCATGGTGGCACAGTAGTTGGCATTGCTGTCTCACAGTGCCAGGGGCCTAGGGTTCGATTCGTAGGTCATTGTCTGTGTGGAGTCTGCACATTCTCCCGTGTCTGTGTGGGTTTCCTCCGGGTGCCCCAGTTTCCCCCCACAGTCCATAAATGTGCAGTTAGGTGGATTGGTCATGCTAAATTGCCCCTTAGTCTCGGGGGGACTAGATAGGGTAAATACGTGATGTTACTGGGGATAGGATCTGAGTGGGATTGTGGTGGGTGCAGACTCAGTGGCTGAATGGCCTCCTTCTGTAACTGTAGGGATTCTATGATAAATGGGTGAGGGTGTAGGTTGAATATCTCATCTGTGAGCCATTAGCTTCAGCAATGCAACGTCCTCTCGCTGAAGTGTCAGTTGAGGTTATCTACTCGAGAAGAGGGATTCTATTTAACTCAAGATCTCCGCTATCCTTTGTGCAATCCTCACTGTTTATAAACTCTGAAGGGAGTGCATGTGGCTTTTGAGCATATCTGCGTGCCTCCGTTATGCTGTGTGCTCAGATAACAGTGGGTCAAGAGGATAATGCAGCCATTCATTGGAATACCAATGTTCCTCATAGAGAGATCTGTGCCATCAGCCCTCTCCTCAGCTGCTTTTGGCTCTGGGGCTAGGCGGCCGGGCTGCTCTATCTCAATATAGCTGCATTTCAGTTGTGGCACTTGTTCAAGGGTAAAGCTAAGCTAGAAAAAGAGGGGACAGGTTAAACCTCAGTGTTGTAAAAAAGAGATGGGAGGAATGGGCTACGAAAAGGCATAGAGAAGGAGAGGAGCAGTGAAAGGTAAAGTTGTGGAGATAATGAGGGTACAACTAGAGGCACGAGGAAATGGGCAGAGATGAGATGGGGAGGCAATGGCCTTGTGGTATTACGATGAGATTACGAATCCAGAAACTCAGCTAATGCTGTGGAAAACTGGGTTCAAATCCTGCCACAGCAGATAGTGGAATTTTAATTCAATAAAATATACCTGGAATTAAGAATCTGCTGTAAGTATCTGATAAAGGAGCAGTGCTCTGAGAGCTTGAGATTCCAAATAAACCTCTTGGACTTTAACTTGGTGTTGTGAGATTACTTACGATGACCACGAAACCATTGTCGATTGTCGGAAAAACCCATCTGATTCACTGATGTTCTATAGAGAAGGAAATCTGCCGGCCTTACCCGGTCTGGCCTACTTGTGACTCCAGAGGCACAGCAATGTGGTTGACTCTCAACTGCCTTCCAAGGGCAACTAGAGATGGGCAATAAATGCTGGCCAGCCAGTGATGCCCATGTCTCATGAATGAATTGAAAAAAAAGAAAACTAGATATAGAGTGATTAATGTTATTGTTTGCATTATCACAGAATTAATTGCTATGGCTCCAGAATCACATGTAGGCCAGACCAGGTAAGGAAAGCAGATTTCCTTCCCTAAAGGACATTAGTGAACCAGATGGATTTTTCTGACATTTGACAACGGTTTTGTGGTCATCAGTAGGTGCCTAATTCCAGGTTTTTTTTAAATTATTGATTCGAATTCCACCAACTACTGTGGTGGGATTCGAACCCAATTCCCCAGAACATTAGCTGAGTTTCTGGTTTAATTAGAGCAGCATGGTGGCACAATGGTTAGCACGGCTGCCTCACAGCACCAGTGACCTGGGTTCAATTCCGACCTCGGATCACTGTCTGCGTGGAGTTTGCACATTCTCCCCGTGTCTGCATGGGTTTCCTCTGAGCGCTCTGGTTTCCTCCTGTGTTCCAAAGCTGTGCGGGGAGATTGATTGGTCATGCTAAATTGCCCCTTAGTACCAGGGGGATTAGCAGGGTAAATGTGGGTTACGGGAACAGGACCTGGGTGGGTTTGTTGTCGGTACAGATCTGGTGGGCCAAACGGCCTCCATGTGGACTGTAGGAATTCTATTCTATGAATAGTCTTGCAATAATACCATCTCCTTCCCTGTTGTAGCAAAAAAAAACACTTTTTAATTTAGTTTTGATAGGGTTGAGACATTACTTTCTCCTTTGGAATTCCGCTAGCCAATTGCCCAAGCAGACTATGCAAACATGTTGAGCTGGTTTTTTAAAAAAAATTAACGTCACAAATAGGCTTACATTAACATTGCAATGAAGTTACTGAGAAAATCCCCTAATTGCCACACTCCGGTGCCTGTTTGGGAAAATTTAGCACGGCCAGTGCACCCTAACCAGTGCGTCTTTTGGACGATGGGAAAAACTGGAGCACCCAGAGGAAATTCATGCAGACACGGAGAGAACTTGAAAACTTTACACAGATAGTGACCCAGCTGGGAATTGAACCCGGGTGCCTAGCGCTGTGAGACAACAATGCTAACTATTGCGCCACAGTGGCATGCTTTATGAATAGCCTCAATAGGATGGATGATAAATGCCACTTTTCCAACCTCGTCCACAGTTCCGGAATACAGAGAGGGCTAAAAGACATGGATTAATGGACACAATCTAAAATCTGAGTGAAAAACGGGCTGAATGATAGATCCGCACTGATGCAGGATAACCACACCTGTTGCAACCTGGAGCACTCGGCGAGTCTCATTCTTTCATGTTTCCTCCTCCTCCTCTGAGACCAGGGTTGGGCAGATAAGGACCAATGTTCAAAAAGTCATGCCTTGTTCTTCAGTTAAAATTTAACCCATCGGCACTGCTGATACAGCTGGGCCTTGTTGTAAGGAGCTCGTTCCCTGCGATTAACTCTGTTACTCAGAGATACGGCTTCGTTCACCTCAGCTTCCACCGCCGCCGCTTGCCATGAAAGGTTTTCAATTATAACAAAGAACAAAGCAGGCCAAATTCCTCTTTGAAGACCACCATGAATCCCAGACATTTTCCGGGTCATTAATTCCGCTGTAGCCACCATCAAAGTCGTCACATGTTTGGCCAAATGTAGGGAAGCTTTCATGTCTTGCAGATTCCTTTCCCGGTCAGTCTTCCCCTCCCTTAGTGGGTCCAGATGAAATACCTCGCTCTTGGAATCATCTGCTTCAAGCGGGCTTGACCCCAAACTCATTCGTCTGAGGTTACTGATCAAAGCTGACAGGTGGCCCGGGAGCTGTAGGCCAGCACTTGGGAATTAACTCTGGCTTCGAACAGGATTTATCCTCTGTGCTCCTTTCTTTTCTGGGCGATCAGATCTTCAGTCCAGCGTCACTCAAAGAACAAAGAAAATTACAGCTCAGGAACAGGCTCTTCAGCCCTTCGCTGATCATGCTACCCGGTGAACTAAAACCCCCTATCCTTCCAGGGACCGTATCCCTCTATTCCCATTCTATTCATGTGGCCTCTTAAAAGCCACTATTGTATCTGCTTCCACTACCTCCCTCGGCAATGAGTTCTAGACACACACCACCCTCTGTGTAAAAAACCTCCCTCGTACATCTTCTTTAAACCTTTCCCCTTGCACCTTAAACCTAATCCCCCTGGTAATTGACTCTTCCAGCCTGGGAAAAAGCTTCTGACTATCTGTCCCTGCCCCTCATAATCTTGTGGACTTCTATCAGGTCTCCCCTCAATCTCAGTTGTGCCAGTGAGAACAAACCAAGTTTCTCCAACCTCTCCTCATAGCTAATGCCCTCCATACCAGGCAACATCCTGGTAATTCTTTTGTATACCCTCTCTAAAACCTCCACATCCTTCTGGTAGTGTGGCAACCAGAATTGAACATTATAGGGTGGTGGTCGATGGGAAATGTTCATCCTGGAGTTCAGTTACTAGTGATGTACCACAAAGATCTGTTTGGGGCCACTGCTATTTGTCATCTTTATAAATGACCTGGATGAGGGCATAGAAAGATGGGTTAGTAAGTTTTCAGATGACACTAAAGTCGATGGAGTCGTGGACAGTGTGGAAGGATGTTGTAGGTTACAGAGGAACATTGATAAACTGCAGAGCTGGGCTAGGAGGTGGCAAATGGAGTTTAATGCAGAAAAGTGTGAAGTGATTCACTTTGGAAGGAGTAACAGGAATACAGAGTACTGAGCTAATGGTAAGTTACTTGGTAGTGTGGTTAGGCAGAGAGATCTCGGTGTCTATGTGTGTAGATCCCTGAATGTTGGCACCCAGGTTGATACGGTTAAGAAGGCGTACGGTGTGTTAGCTTTGATTGGTAGAGGGATTCAGTTTAGGAGCCATGAGGTCATGTTGCAACTGTATAAAACTCTGGTGTGGCCGCATTTGGAGGATTGTGCACAATTCTGGTTGCTGCATTATAGGAACGATATGGCAGCATTGGAAAGGGTGCAGAGGTGGTTTACCAGGATGTTGCCTGGTATGGTGGGAGGGTCTTAAGAGGAAAGGCTTTGGGACTTAAGGCTGTTTTCATTAGAGAGAGAAAGGTTAAGAGGTGACTCGATAGAGGCATATAAGATGATCAGAGGATTAGATAGAGTGGATAGTGAGAGTCTTTTTCCTCGGATGGAGATGTCTAACACGAGGGGACATAGCTTTAAATTAAGGGGTGGTAGATATATGACAGATATCAGAGGTAGGTTCTTTGCTCAGAGAATAGTAAGGGTGTGGAATGCCCTGCCTGCAACAGTAATGGACTCGCCAACATTAAGGGCATTTAAATGGTCTGTAGATAAACATATGGATGATATTGGAATAATGTAGGTTAGATGGGCTTTAAATTGGATTCACAGGTCGACACAACATCGAGGGCTGAAGGACTTGTACTGTGCTTTAATGTTCTATGTTTTATGTCCTATGTTCTATATTCCAAGTGTGGCCTAACTAAGGTTCTATAAAGCTGCAACACAACTTGTTAATTTTTAAACCTCACTTTATACTCCCTGCCACAACACTTCTCCTTCCCTCCATCCTCCCAGTTTTTTTGGGTTTGAGGCAATCCAGGTGTTCCCTTGGCTGTTCTCACCGTTCCTCAAGGAATCTTCATTTTCTTTGAAACTACAAAATGGCACCAGGTTCCCCTAACTGCCCATTACTGACAAGTGACTGATGTGTGCTTGGTGTCTGGAGCAAATACACTCCGTTCTGCTTCAAAGAGACAAGCTGTTGCAACTGGGCTGGAACTACTTCATTGTTCAACCTGAAATTCCCACTTTCACGTCGGAATCCTTTCATGACTGGATTCCCATTCCAGTCGCTGAGTTTATCAGAGGCGAATTCACGGGAATGTGGTCTTCACCGGCCAGGTTGATGTTTATTAAACACCCCTAGCATCTACGCAGGTCACTGAAAGTGGCAACACAGGTGGAGAAGGTGGTCAAGAAGGCATACAGCACACCCGCCTTCACAGGCCGGGGCACTGAGTTTAAAAATTGGCAAGTCATGTTGCAGCTCTATAGAACTTTAGTTAGGCCGCACTTGGAATATAGTGTTCAATTCTGGTCGCCACACTACCAGAAGGATGCGGAGGCTTTGGAGAGGGTACAGAAAAGATTTACCGGGATGTTGCCTGGTCTGGAGAGCATTAACTATAAAGAGAGGTTGGAAAAAATTGGTTTGTTCTCACTGCTTAGAAGTCTACAAGATTATGAGGGGCATTGACTGAATGGATAGTCAGAAGCTTTTTCCCAGGATGGAAGAGCCAATTACTAGCGGGCATAGGTTTAAGATGCAAGGGGCAAGGTTTGAAGTTTTTTTACACAGAGGGTGCCTGGAACTCGCTGCCCATGAGATAATGGAGGCAGATACGATAGTGACTTTTAAGAGGCGCCTTGGCAAAAACATGAATAGGATGGGAAAAGAAGGATTTGGTTCCCAGAAGACTAGAGGGTTTTAATTCAGATGGGCAGCTTAGTCAGTACAGGCTTGAAAGGCCGAAGGGCCTATTCCTGAGATTTTCTTTGTTCTTAGTTCTAATTGCCCTTGAGAAGATGAAGGCTGTTGAACTGGTGAGGTCCATGTGGTGTAGGTGCACCCATGGTTCTGCTGGTGGGGAAGTTCCAGAGTTTTGACTGAGCAATAGTGAAGGAACGGTGATAAAGTTCTAAGTTAGGATGATGTGTGATTTGGAAAGGAACTTGCAGGGGTGGTGTTTCCACGTGCCTGCTTCCCTTATTCTACCATATGGTAGAAGTTACAGGTTTGACCAAAGAACAAAGAAAAGTACAGCATTGGAACTCCAAGCCCGTGCTGATCATGACGCCCTAACTAAACTTAAAAAAACCCTTCTGCTCTTACTTGGTCTGTATCCCTCTATTCCCTTCCTATTCGTGTAACCATACTAATGCCTCTTAAATGTTGCTAATGTGCCTGTTTCCAGCACCTCCTCTGGAAGCACATTCCAGGCACCCACCACTTGCTGCGTGAAAAACTTCCCCCATACATCTCCCTTAAACTTTCCCCCCTCTCACCTTGAACCTATGCCCCGTGAAATTGACACTTTCACCCTGGGACAAAGACTCTGCCTACCCACTCTATCTATGCCTCTCATCATTTTATAGACCTCCACCAGGTCTCCCCTCAGCCTCTGTCTTTCCAGTGAAAGCAATCCTACTTCTTTCAACACCTTCAAGAAGAGGCAATATCCTGGTGGACCTTCTTTGCACTCTTTCCAAAGCTTCCAAAGTAATGTGGCAACAAGGACTGCACACAGCACCCCAAATACAGCCTAACCAAGTTTGATATTGATTTGGAAGGTACTGCTAATGGGCTCTTGTCAAATTTTACTTATATTTATTTGTTCATAGGATGTCGACCAGCGTTTAATAGAATCCAGAATGGAATCCCTACAGTGTGGAAGGAGGCTATTCAGTCCATCGAGCCTGCAATGACAATAATCCCATCCAGGACCTATTCCTTTTACCTTACGTATTTATTCTGCTAGGCTCCCTGACAATGGGGCAATTTTGGCATGGTCAATCAACCCAACCCACACATATATGGACTGTGGGAGGAAACCGGAGAACCTAGAGGAAACCCACACAGACATGGTGGGAGAACATGCAAACTCCACACAGACAAGGTTGGAATCGAACCGGGGTCCTTGGTGCTGTGAGGCTGCAGTGCTAACCACTGCGCCACTGTGCTGCCCATTTGTTGCCTATCCTTCATTACCTGGTGATGGTGAGCTGTCTTCGCTGCAGTCCATGTGGTGCAGGTACATCCACAGTGCTGTTAGGGAGGGAGTTCTAGGATTTTGACCCAGCAACAGTGAAGGAAGAGCCGATATATTTGCAAGTCAGGAATGTGGCTCAGAGGGGAAATTGCAGATGAAGGTATTGCCTTTATCCTCAGAGATCGAAGCCGTGAGTTTGGAAGGTTGCTGCAGTACATTTTGTAGACTGCAGACACCTCAATACTAGCACACTAATGGTGGAGGGAGTTCATTTTTGTATGTTTATTTTTTACTAGAAGAATGAGGAAGTCGGGCTAAGTGAGATGCTCTTGCTGAAGGCCAACATGGACACAAATGGTCTCTTTATGTGCCGTAACCATTCTATGATTCTTGAGATGGTGGGTTAAGCAGGCTGCTTTATCCTGGATTGTGTCAAGTTCCTTGAGTGTTGTTGGAGCAGCACCCATCCAGGAAGAGACTGGTATTCTATCACACTCCTGACTTGTGGTTAAGTGGGCAGGCTCTAGGGAGCGAGTCACACACCACAGAATATTCAACCTGAGACTTGTTCCTTTGGTCACAGTATTGACCACTTTTCTGGTCAATGGTGACCCTCCCTACCTTCTCCCTTCAGGGTACTGATTTCAGAAAGATGATGGAATGAAGAGGAGATGGTTGGACTGTCTTTTTGGAGACAGTCAGTGCCTGGCAGGGTATTGCTGCTTACCAACCCCAGCTCACATTTTATCCAGGTCTTAAACTCATAGAGCAATACAGGCCCTTCGGCCCAACCAGTCCTTGCCAACCATGGTGCCTTCCCAGCTAATCCCAATTGCCTATGTTTGGCCCATACCCCTCTAAACCTTTCCCATCCAACTACTTATCCAAATTCTTTTTAAATGTTGCTACTGCACCCGTTTCAACCACTTTCTCTGGCAGCTCATGCCATACACATACCATCCTCTGCGTGAGGAGGTTGCCCCTCAGGTCCCTTTTAAATCTTCCCCCTCTCATCTTAACCCTGTATCCTCTAGTTTTGAATTCCCTTCCTTGTTGCCTGTGGGCAGGAACTGTATCATTAGCAGAGGTGTGGCAAATGAAAATAAACACTATGTGACAATCAGCTAACTACCCTGTGTCTGATCATATATTAAAGGTGATGTTATTAACGAAGCACGGCCTAGGGACACACTCTTTGGAGGAACTCCAACACTGATGCCCTGAGGCTGAATTGACTGGCCTCCAAAAGCCACAATCATCTTTCTTTTGTGTGAGGTTCAATGCCGAGTAGTGGAGAGTTTTACCCCAGATATCCATCAGCTTCAATAGTTTAGGGCTCTTTGATGTGCCTATAAGTCAACTTTTGCCTTGATGTCAGGCTGGGTCACTCTCACCTCTGGAATTTGGCCCTCTTTGTCCACGTTTTGTCCTAGACTGCGATGGTGGCTGGAGATGAGTGAGACCATTGTGTCTGTACTGGCACTCCATCAGAGCACTTCACCTGAGTGAGCTTGGCACAACTCACCAACCAAGCAGGTTGTGGGTGATTCAGTGCCACTTCATAGCATGGGCAAGACCCCATCCATTGCTTTGCTGATGACTGAGATTAGACCAATGGGGTTATAATTAATCCAATTGTATCCATTCTGCCTCTTGTGGGCACCATGTATCTGGGCAATTTGCTACCTTGGCAGGATGCCAATGTTGTAGCTGTACTGGGATGCATTGGTTGGAGGCGTTGATGGTCCTGGAGCACAAGTGTTCAACACTATGCCATGATGCTGTCGAGACCCATAGACTTTTCCAGATCCAATTCACTAAGCTGCTTCTTGTTGTCATGTAGAGTGCTGCCTCAGAGCGCCAGGGACCCGGGTTCAATTCTGACCTCGGATGACTGCATGGAGTTTTTATGTTCTCCCCGTGTCTGCATGGTTTTCCTTCAGGCGCTCCGGTTTCCTCCCACACTTCAAAGATGTACAGGTTAGGTTAATTGGCCATGCTAAATTGCCTCTTAGTGACCCAAGATGTGCAGGTTAAGTAAATTGGCCATGCTAAATTGCCCTTTAGAGACAGGGGGGCTAGTAGAGTAAATATGTGTGGTTATAGAGATAGGTGTGTGTGGGATTGTTGTCGGTGCAGGCTCGGTGGGTCAAATAGCCTCCTTCTGAACTGTAGGGATTCTATGATAACGTCCTTTAAGAAAGGAAATCTGGCGTCCTTGCTCGGTCTGGCCTACATGTGACTCCAAAGCCGCAGGAAAGTCTCTGAAATGGAAGGCAGGCAGTGAGGGACGGGCAATGAATGTTAGGCCCAGCCAATGATGCCCACATCCCATAAATTAATTTTAAAAAGAGGCCCACTGATGTCCCCTGCAGCAAACCTGGCAGAGAGTGCCCTGCCAGAGTGGGATTCCAGAATTACACTTGGGCAAGTTGATCACCATGAGTTAAACCATTGATTTACAAGATGGAAGCCATCACAGTTTGTGAGGATGAAATCAAGTAGGCTTTTTCCATTGTCTGGATTCTCTCAGCATCCGCGCTGAAGGCCTTTCCGGTAGATGCGTCAGCAGAGTCAGTCGGAGTGATGGACATTGAGGTCTCAGAGTATAGAGGGTCCCCGGGAATTCCCATTAACAGCAGCGGGACTGGAAAATCCTGCCCCCAGCAAACAATCTCCACATCTCCGCCATCAGGAATCAGCTGGGAGGCTGGAGAATCTCACCCATGGTTTCAACCAGGAGGTCTACTAAACATCAGCTGAGGGGAAAGAGTGGGTGGGCAGTAAGAGGTGGGCAGGTTTGTTTGCCCATTCTTGAGCTGATGCCACGAGATCTCATGAGGTCCAGAATCAATGCTGTGGACTCTCAGGTCTACTCCCTTGCGTCTGTGTACCACGGTGCCCCCAGTTCTGCTGGCTCACTTCAGCTGATGCAACAGGACATGCCCAGGGATGATCATGAATGAGTCTGGGAGGTTGACTGAAAGGCATGATTCCATGGGCATGGCTCTGCAAGGTTATAAGAGTTAAGAGATGTTTACAACATGGAAACAGGACCTTCGGCCCAACTTGTCCATACTGCCCTTTCTTTTAAACCACTAAGCTAGTCCCGATTCCCTGCATTTGGCCAACATCCCTCTATATCCATCTTACCCATGAAACTGTCTTAAAAGGCAAAATTGTACCTGCCTCTACTACCACCTCTGGCAGCTCCTTCAGACACCCACCACCCTTGTGAAAGAACTGCCCTTCTTTCACAAGAGTGGACTCTTTTGTACCTTTCACTTTAAACCTAGTTTTAGATTCTAGTTTTAGACTCCCCTATCTTTGGGAAAAAATATTGACTATTTAGCTGATCTGTGCCCCTCATTATTTTATAGACTTCTGTAAGATTACTTCCTACGCTCCTGGGAAAAATGTCCTAGTCTATCCAGCCTCTCCTTATAATAGAACATAGAACACTACAGCACAAACAGGCCCTTCGACCCACAAGTTGTGCCGATCATATCTATACTTACCAAGCCATAGAACTATCTGTAACTCCCAATCCCATTAAATCCTATGTACTCATTCAGAAGTCTCTTAAAAGACCCCAGCGAGTTCACCCCTACCACCACTGACAGCAACTAATTCCATTCACTCACCACCCTCTGAGTGAAAAACTTAGCTCTAACATCTCCTCTGTACTTGCCACCCAGCATCTTAAACCTGTGTCCTCTCGTAACGATCATTTCAGCTCTGGGAAATAGCTTCTGAGAATCCACTCTATCTATTCCTCTCAACATCTCATAAACCTCTATCAGGTCACCTCTCAACCTCCCGTCTCTCCAGGGAGAAGAGACCTAGCTCCCTCAACCTATCTTCACAAGGCATATAACTCTAACCTTCAAGTCCTTCAAGTAAATCTTTTCTGCACTCTTTCTAGTTTAATAATATCCTTTCTATAATAGGATGACCAGAAGTATTGATTGACTAACTAGTAGGCCAGCTCACTTTACTCGAAGTTAATGAGGAGAACACTGCAGGGTTGATTGGGCTGTTTGTTATGGCTGGGTGTGTTTTTATGAATTGCCTCCAGCTCTTCAGCCCCATCTCCAAATTCCTTTTCACATTGTGTAGTGATGACATGATTGTTACATTTTTAAGATGTGGAGGCATTGTTTCATTAAATACTTTTTAACATATAAAAACAGGGGACAGCTGGGACACTGGGCGGAGACGGAGAGCTATGAGAATGTACAAAGTCAATAACTCTCTTAACAAAGAAAAGCTCTGTGCCTTGGTTTTAACCTGTTGTGAGACTTCTTATTATGTTTACCCCAGTCCAAAGCCGGCATCTCCACACCTTGGTTTTAACGTCAGAGGTCAGCTTTGATCCAGATAAGACTGTGCCTTCTCTCCATGTTTCCCTTTATTGCATTCCTGGTGTCTGTGCCTCCGCTTTTTTAGGCTTCATATCATTGATATTCCTCCGAATTCCCTTTCCCTTCAGGCTCCCAGCTGTCTGCTCCTTCAGTAAAGCCATCTTTATAATCTAGTTGTTTGATCGACTTTTGACGGACAGTCCTAAGATCTCTTGGCATCCATTGGGACTACCGACAACTCCGTGAAGCACCTTTGAATGTCCTCCTATGTTAAAGGTGTTATACAAATGTAATTTACTGTATCAAAAAAAAGCAACAATTTATGGTTATGTAATGCCTTCAATGTCTCAAGGTCCTTCAAGAGAACATTGCCAGATAATATTTGACACTGAGCTACCTCATGAGATATTAGGGTAGATGATAAATTATTGGCCAAGGAGATAGGTTAGAAGGGATATATTAATGGAGGAAATGATAGCCTGAGAGACGCCAATCTAAAGTTTAGGGTCTAAGGGGCTGAATTTACTACCTGAACAGCTGTAAATTGGGAGAGAGGGGAGTGTGCAGCAGGATCTGGGTGTCCTTGGGCACCAGTCACTGAAGGTAAGCATGCAGGTGCAGCAGGCGGTAAAGAAGGCAAATGGTATGTTGGCCTTCATTGCGAGAAGTTTGGAGTGCAGAACAAGGGTGTGTTGTTACAATTATACAGGGACTTGGTGAGGCCACACCTAGAGTATTGTGTGCAGTTTTGGTCTCCTTTTCTGAGGAAGGATGTTCTTACACTCGAGGGAATGCAAAGGTTTACCACGTTGACTCCGGGGATGGCAGGACTGATGTATGAGGGAAGATTGACTGGGTTAGGATTGTTTTCGCTGAGGTTCAGATAAATGAGAGGGGATCTCATAGGGACTTACAAAATTCTAACTGGATCAGATAAGGTAAATGCAGGAAAGATCTTCCCGGTGGTGGGAGTGTCAAGGGGATTTGGGATAGATCACGTAGGATGGAGATAAGGAGACATTTCTTCACCCAAAGAATGGTGAGGCTGTGGAATTCATTACCGCAGGAAGTAGTTGATGCCAAAACATTGAATGTGGCATGCTGCCTCACAGCGCCAGGGTTCGATTCCCGGCTTAAGTCACTGTCTGTGCACTCGTTTCTACATAGGTTTCCTCCGGGTGCTCCAGTTTCCTCCCACAATCCGAAAGACATACGTATATTGTCCATGCTAAATTTTCCTTCCGTGTACCCGAACAGGTGCTGGGGTGTGGCGACTGGGAGATTTTCACAGTAACTTCACTGCAATGTTAATGTAAGCCTACTTGTGATACTAATAAATACATAAATAATAAATGTATTTGGGAGGTGGCATGATATAGGACTTGGGGTGAATGGGATCAAAGGTTATGGGGAGAAAGCAGGATTAAGCTATTGAGTTGGACAATCAGCCGTGATCATGATGAATGGCAAAGCAGGCACGAAGGGCTGAATGGCCTCTTCCTGCTCCTATCCTCTATGTTTCTATGTAAGGCGGAACTGCAACTAAAACTGGCAATACACAAGCTTTATATATCATATTTTGGTTTTTAATTTCTCTCAAACAGCCTTGTATCTAACCTCCGAACCCTCGATCCAGGAAGTATGGGTAATCAAATGGCTAACATGTCTCCCCTCCGGTTGACCCAGCTCACTGCTGCTGGGGCGGTGGGCACAGACGGGAAGCCAGGCATCAGCTGGTACAAACCAGTGAGAGCTGCCCAATGATTGAGCCAAAGCCAGGGTGAGTCTGTCCAGAAAGCGGGAACAAGCCCGCATCTTGCCAACACCTTCTCCAGGATCCTCTGCATGGTGGCACCTTAAGTAGTCTGGACCACTTTGATCAGTCACATCAAAGCACGTTCTGTACTCACGGCTGACGGACTGCCGGTAATGAGTGTGCTGTTTCAATAATGGTGCTTTGAATGAATGTTGTAACATTTCTTTTAAGAACAAATAAGTACAATAGAAAACCCAGATAATGCTTTTTGTTCAAGATTTACGCAGGGTATTTCAGTTATGCATGGTGGCTTCTACACAATGGGTTTGTGCCCGTGAGTTGTGTGCAGACAGGGAGCATGGCCCAGTTTCAACACAAGCTCATGTCGCATGTCCTACCCCTTGCTACTTCTGATTTGAGTATCTATAAATGGAATGAGAGTTCGTCTCCATTGACTGGAGGAGTCTCTACAATGGCAGATTTATAACTATCCACACAAATTTGAAATGGACATGATGGAGGCGATGCCCCTACACCGCGTGGCATGGTAGCTCAATGGTTAGCACTGCTACCTCACAGCAACAGGGACGCAGACTCAATTCCGGCCTCACATCACTGTGTGGAGTTTGCACATTCTCCCCATGTCTGCACGGGTTTCCTCCGGGTGCTTCCAGTTTCTTCCCACAATCCAAAAAATGTGTGGGTTAGATTGATTGGCCATGCTAAATTGACCCACCTGTCGGAGGATTAGAAGGGTAAACGTGTGGGGTTACAGGAATAAGATTTGGGTGGGATGGGCTGAATGGCCTTCTGCACAGTAGGAATTCTTTGAAAAGATCTGATCATGTCCCCATTTACGGAAACGTCAGTTGAGAAATTGATGGATTAGCTAGATTCAGGAATGTCACCATTCCGGCAGAGTTGGGCGAGTAGGGGACACATTTGACATGGTAACGTTGAGGGGGCAATCAGTGGTTATAATACCAATGAAATGAGCTCCAATGTCAGGTCCTACCTTCCACCCTCCCTGTAACCCCCACATATTTAACCTGCTAATCCTCCTGACACTAAGGAGCAATTTAACCAATCATCCTATCCTGCACATCTTTGAAACGTGGGAGGATATGGGAGGGAACCCATGCAAACATGGGGGGAATGTACAAACTCCACATAGACAGTGACCTGAGGCTGGAATTGGACTTGGGTCCCTGCTGCTGTGAAGCAGTAGTGCTAACCACTATGCAACCCACTAATTCCCTCCTAATGCCGATCCTCAGGGGAGCCACAAACCTTTGGCCAATCTCAGGACAATCCAGGAATTTCCAGGTTAACAAAGCCCTTTCCCTCACAGACCCTCAAAAGGCTGTCTAAATCCCTTTCCACAATTCTCTGCAGTAAGGTTTACTTTAACTGTCTGTGATGACCTCAGCCAGGCTAACGATGTTGACTTGCTGAAGGACAAATTAGCCGATGCATCCTATGCAAAAAGAGGTACCTGATGAGTCCTAATTGATGGTTGAATCAGGGAGCCTCATGCTCCCTATTTAAATCAGGTCTGTCAGACTCCCAGCCTGCAGTCAGCAGGGAGCGACTGGAGAGTTGGCTACGTACAGATATATGGTGTAAATAGAGTAAGTTGGTGATGTGGAATTACTCCACTGTCTATCCCCCTTTTGTCATTTGCATATCCTTGTCCAAGAGTTGATGGGAACACTGTAGTGAATGTCCCAGAATCCAGTTAATCCACTTCCATCTTTAAGGCCTCATGGTGTTAATTCTAATGGATACGCAACATCAAAACATGCCATTTGGCCCAATGAATCCATGCTGGTATTCATGATCCATTTCAGCCTCCTCACTTTACTCCCACATTCTGCCAACTAACAATCCATCCTGAGACTTGTTCCTAACTCCACATTATTCATGAATTGATTGTGAGGCATCTTACTGAATGCCTTTTAAAAATCCAGATGAAAGGCACCTTCCACATTATTTTTGCTACTGTCTCTGTTACCTTCTCAAGACATTCAATAAGGTTGGTTGAGCAAGATTTTTCCTTTTGAAATCCACGCTGTCATGATTATATCTGTTGTTCTTAGATTTATTTTTCCAATCTCCTTTAGCAGGAATTCCATTATTTTTCCTGCTACTAATGCTACATTGCCTGGTGTATAATTCCCAGGAAATGTCCTATCCCCTATCTTAAATGTAGGAATTAAGTTTATGTATTAGTGTCACAAGTAGACTTACATTTATACTGCAATGAAGTTGCTGTGAAAATCCCCCAGTTGCCATTATCTGTGTGATTGCGCTAGAGAGTTTGGCTTGGATATCTGGGTATGAACATTGATTTTGTTTTGTTACTGGCGGATGGCAGAGAAAGGCCGATCGTGCCTGTGCTTGTGGACATATTCTGCTGGTTAAGCAAAACCTCACCTTCAACATTCTCATCCCTCGTTCCCTCTGAGAACTACCCCTGTTCCTCAATCCTCCAAGACACCAGAACTCCTCCCCAGCACCTCTGACTTTTCACTCCATGTATCAGCTCTGAGCTGTGTAATTCCCCTCTGACCTCTGTCCAGCTCCCTAATGCTCTGAATCCCTTTCGGACACTCCATCGGTGTTACCTCTTTGACCAGTTGGTTATGTGCCCCAAATATATCCATATGTGGTTCAGTTTCAAATATAGTTTGATCACGTTTGGGATTGTTTAGAATCTACAGTTCAGAAGGAGGCCATTTGGCTCATCAAGTCTGTACTACCCACATATTCACCCCATAATCCCATACATTTACCCTGGCTAGTCCATCTAACACTAGGGGGCCATTTAGCATGGCCAATCCATCTAATCCACATATCTTTGGACTGTGGGAGGCAATCAGAGCACCCAGAGGAAATCCATGCAGGCATTGGGAGAACATGCAGACTCTGCTCAGACAATCACCCAAGCCTGGAATCGAACCTGAGTAGCTGACACTGTGAGGCAGAGTGGAAGTTTACTGCCTTTAAAGAAACTCTAACTCAATACCTTAGTGGGGGCAGGGTGGCACAGTGGTTAGCACTGCTGCCTCATAGCACCAAGGATCCAGGTTTGATTCCAGCTTTGGATGACCGTCTGAGTAGTGTGGAGTTTGCACATTCTCCTTATATCTGCCTGTGTTTCCTCCGGGTGCTCCAGTTTCCTCCCACAGTCTAAAGATATGTGGGTTAGGTTGATTAGCCATGCTAAATAGCTCAATAGTGTCCTGGGATGCATAGAGTAGAGGGATTAGCAAGGTAAATATGTGGGATTATAGGGATAGGACCTGGCTGGGATAGTTGTTGATGCAGACTCGATGGGCTGAATGGCCTCCTTCTGCACTGTTGGGATTCTACAATGTTCTTCTTTGAGGATGACCTTGATCAATCTTCTATGTTACCTCATCAAAGAATCCAATCATGTTGGTCAGGCGCAACATGCCTTTGGCAAATCCTGTTGCTGCTTATCCTTGATTATCTTCCTGTTTCCATGGTTCCTATTTCCATAGCTTGGTTTCTCTGGAACAGGTCACGAGCCTGAGGCTCTAGCTGGAGTGGCGCCACCCCACACCACGCGTGGCTGGCCAGGAGTCTCTCCCGCTCTTACCACCAGCCATTGGCCAGTTTGGAAGGACTTTGTAGGTTGACACTCAACCTATTTGGCCGCCTTATCAATGCACCTTCTTTGGCTGTCAAGTCCTGGGCGGGACTCGAACTCAGAGTTTCTGGCTCAGAGGCAGGGATGCTAACACCCCCTGCATCGTTGTAATGCACCCAGGAGTTGTGGAGAATACTGTTTATTTAAAGGGCAGCCTGGTTGAGCAGTTTGTGTGGGTTTCGGCTCGATGTATTTGAAATGTGATAGGAATCCTGGTTCCTGGCCAGAAGTAACCATTGGGTGGTCTCCAAGATCCTGCCCTCTGTGACCTCCATCCAGTACATTGGAGTCACTAGTCATCAAACAACGAACTTTAACTGCCCTTGAATCATTGAACACCATTCTGTGAGATGACTATTGTTTCCAAAAATGGATAGGAATATTTTTAATTAACTTCCTTCTTCCATCCTCTAAGACTTTGCTATCATTTAAAGCTTTCTAAAAGAATCCTTTCCTAGTGCAAGGGTCACGCATGTAGGATGAGACTTTCCTACCGAGTTCACCCCCAAACTGGAAAATCCTGCCTACGGTCAATAGGCTTTTTCATGGTCCGCTCCTTGCCGACTCCGATTCCCGTGGAATGGGAAAATTTGCCCGTGATATGTTAATGTCATTAAATAAGAATGCATGGACTCTCTATATGGAGGTGTAGCGAGGGAATTTTAATCTGCCAAGTGTGGGTGGGTGTCAGTCCACTTAAAGAAGCAAAAATGGCTGACATTTTGGGGAGGAGGTTGACATGTTGGGAAGGGGGCAAGAACTGACCTCTTGTGGTGCCTGTCCCTGGAGTTCTGTCCCTTCTTCTGCTGCAAGGAGATAAAAGAAGGCAATGTTTTAATTTGATATGATTTGATTTACTATTATGCATTGGATACAGTGAAAAGTATTGTTTCTTGTGTGCTATACAGACAAGGCATTCCATTTGTGGAGTGGAAAATGTAGTGTTCTAAGGTATAGAGAAAGATCAACTTAATGCGAGGTAGGTCCACTCGAAAGTTTGGTGGCAGCAGATAAGAAGTTCTCTTTGAGTCGGTGGCTATGTGATCTCAGACTGTTGTATCTCTTTTCCCAATGGAAGAGGGTATGTCCAGGGTATGTGAGGTCCTTAATTTTGCTGGCTGCTTTGCCGAGGCAGCGGGAAGTGTAGACAGAGTCAATGGATGGAGGCTGGTTTGAGTGATGGACTGGGATTCATTCACAATCCTTTATAGTTCCTTGCAGTCTTGGGCAGAGCAGGAGCCGTACCTGGCTGTGATACAACCAGAAAGAATGCTTTCTATGGTGCGCCTATAGAATTGGTGAGACTCGTAATGGACTTGCCCAATTTCCTTAGTCTCCTGAGAAAGTAAAGGCATTGGTGGACTTTCTTAACTATAGTGATGAGTGTGAGAAATAGAATGCGTTAATGGAATGACTGTGGATGGTGACTTTGAGTGTTAGCTGTTCACGTGGGGTTGTCAGGAAGTGCTGAGGCAAACAGAGCGATGGGTGGACCTGCAAAGGTGCGCTTATCCAAGGTACACTGTGCAAGAGAAGAGTGGAGAAGCTTGAATGAGGGAGTTGGCTCTTCAATGCAATTTACCTCCCCTGGCTTGATGAGGTCATTCAACTTCTTATAGTCCATGAGCAAAGGAGCACACTCTTGCTGCTCACTCTCTCTGCTTCAACCAACAATGTTTGTTAGTTTCACAGTGGGGCCCCATCCTCCTGTTTGCTGGGAACAATATCTCCCCGTGGGTCAGTGCTGGGTGTGGTTTAGGGTCACACGTGGCCCATCTGGGTTCTGAGTGCAGCCTGCGTGACATTTTGTTGACAGTTGCCCATGTGCAGTGTTGCCACATTTTGCTGATTTCCACTTGTGTAGTTTCCGCTTCCCCCCCCACCCCGGTGTGACTAAAGTAATTCACACATAAAGCGAGTGCAAGTGAAGTGAGGTGAGTGTTGATTGCTCTCAATGTTGACTGTGAGAAACGAGTCTGTGCCCAAAGTCTAAACATTTCTTATGTTCTTAGCATTTGAAGTTGACGACAGTTCTATTAATATAGAAACGATGAAGCACTTTGAAATACTTAGTGAGTATGAAATATATTTAATCTTATTCATAGGGTCATTTGATTTGATTTGATTTATTAATGTCACATGTATTAACATACAATGAAAAGTATTGTTTCTTGTGTGCCATACAGATAAAGCATACCATTCATAGAGAAGCAAACAAGAGAGTGTGGAATGTAGTGTTACAGTTGTAGCTGGGGTGTGGAGAAAGATCAACTTAATGCGAGGTAGGTCCATTCTTCCCTGATGGCAGCAGGGAAGAAGCTGTGCTTGAGTCGGTTGGTACGTGACCTCGGACTTTTGTATCTTTTTCTTGATGGAAGAAAGAATGTCTGGGGTGCATGAGATCTTTAATTATGCTGGCTGCTTTCCCAGAGTAGCAGGAAGTGTGGACAGAGTCAGTGGATATGCCACAGTTAGTGAACAAGCTTGATTTCAACCTTGTGGCCCAACTGATATGATCCACTCACCAGCCTAGGTCACTGCTATGAGCCCTTACAGATAACAACTCGATCTCCAGGGGTGTCTCGCAGAGACATGGCGCCAACCTTCTGTCTTTGATCCTCCCCATCATTCCAGTTGTTGCCTCTCCAGTTGTCTGTTGTAGAATGGTTCCATTTTGACCCTTACTTGCGTCCCTTTAATTGTTGAACAGTTGGGTGTGGTCTTAGGGGCAATTGTCTGCCTTACTTAGCTGGCAAGTGGGATGTTAATGCTGAGGTAAAGACCATTGAAATGCCCAATTAAGCACAGGGTCCAAAGAGGGTGGGATTGCCCTCCTGCGAGCAAAGACTATTACAGATTATGTTTAAGAAGCAAACACTCATCAGTTGGCTGGTGACTTGCCATCAATCAATGCTCTCTTCTCATGCAGTATAAATTGTTGTTCCCTTTGAAATTTGATATTCTGGGTTCTGTCCAGATGAATACAAGTTGAAAAACTTTGACAACATCCCTCTTTTCTGAACAAGATTCAAGTTTTGTAGTACCAACTCTTTAATTGCTGAAAAAAAGAAGTTTCTAAGGGCTCATGATGGGTAACGTGCTAAGGGGATGGTTCCCCACTTGGGGAATCTACTATTGGAGTCACAGCTTCAGAATAAAAGGCCTCTTGTCTAAGCTGGAGATTAGGCAAATTTCTCCCCTTAGAAATCAGTGGAGGCTGGAGGGTGGGAGCCATTGAACATATTCAAGGTTGAGTTAGACAGATTTATGATCTGTAAGGGAGTTAAGGGTTGTGAAAGACAGGGTCAGGAAATAGAGTTGAGGCTAAAATCAGATCGGCCATGTTCTTAATCATAAAATCATGGAATCCTCACAGTACATAAGGAGCCCATTCAGCTGATCGAGCCTGCATCAACCATAAACTCACCAGGTTTATTCCCATAATCTCACATATTTATCCTGTGTAATAACTCCTGGACTCAATAACTCAACTGTAAAGGAACTGTGTTTTTATAGCACAAAGCAAAATAAGTAACAACCATAAGCCTATGGTTAACACGACAGGTTCCAATTGGGACGAAAAGGTTAATGGATCCTCTCAGGGTCTTGCTTTATATAGGACTTAGTATACAAGTTCCACCTGGTTGGCTAATTACCAATACCCAGGGAGCTCTCATTCAATGAGATCAAGTCATTTGGTTTATTCGTGATTCCTCATTAGTGGTTATCATACCCTACTAATCCCCCTGACACTAAGGGGCAATTTAGCATGACCAATTCACATAGCCTGCACATCTTGGGACTATGGGAGGAAACTGGAGCACCCGGAAGAAACCTACACAGGCATGGTGAGAATGTGCAAACTCTGCACAGGCAGTCACCCAACATGGGAATCAAACCTGGGTCTCTGGCGCTGTGAGGCAGCACTGCTACCATTGTGCCATTGTGTAACTGGAACTCTTTCAAGAAAATACCACGGTACTTCCACAAGCTTCCCAATAACTTAAAGCTTTTTTTTAACTTTATTTACTTGTGTCATTAATAGACTTACATTGACATTGCAATGAAGTTCCTGTGAAATCCCCTAGTCACCACACTCCAGCGCCCGTTCAGGTACACCAAGGGAAAATTTAGCATGGCCAATGCAGCTAATCAGCATGTCTTTTGGACTGCGGTAGGAAACCAGGGCACCTGGAGGAAACTGACACAGACACGGGGAGAATATGCAAACTCCACATACACACTCACCAGCTCCGGAATCAAACCCGGATCCCTGGTGCTGCGAAGCAGGCTAATTTATTGAATGGTGAAACAGGCTAATTTATTGAATGGTGAGGGGCCAAATGGCAACCGTTTGTTATGCTTTCGAGAAAGAGCAGGGGGTGTGGAGCTAACTAGATCACTCTTTCGAAGGGCCACCAGAGATGTGGAGAGCCAAATGACCTCTTCCTGGTCTTTAGGATTCTATGACAAAAGGAAATATACCAAGAAAAAGGTGCCTGTACCCCCTTGCAGTCCTTCTCAATAATGACCCAAAAAAATGTGCTAATCCCAACTCTTGGAAGCCCCACCAATAAACTGGTTATCAAACGCACATCAAAGTTTTTCGAAGGCTAGATCGCTCTTAATCTTTGGTAGAACAGGATCTGGAAGACCCAATGAAAGGTTGTGTGAACGACTACATATTATATGCACATCAGCTGGCTCAGTCACTGTTGTAAGATTTTTAAATCAATCCAACAATTGCAATGACGATAGATCATGAATTCTGAATGAGTCATAGAATAGATTGATTAAGAAGATTAAGAACACGTTTCGCAATGCAATAGAAGACAAAAAAAACTAACCAAGAGTCAAGTGTGTAGTGCATTATTCTATCAGACCATAAGATAAAGGAGAAGGATTCATCCAATCAGCCCATCAAATCTGCTCCACCATTCAATTGTGGCTAATGTGATTCTTAAAGTTAAAGTTAGTTTATTTATTTGTCACAAGTCGGCTTACATTAACACTGCAATGAAGTTACTGTGAAAATCTCTTAGTCGCCACCCTCCAGGAGGGAGAATTTAGCATAGTCAATACACCTAACTAGGATAGCTTTCAGAGTGTGGGAGGAAACCGGAACACCTGGAGGAAACCCATGCAGACACAGTGAGAATGTGCAGACTCCACATAGGCAGTGACCCAAGCCAGGAATTGAACCCAGGTCCCTGGGGCTGTGAGGCAGCAGTGTTGACCGCTGTGCCACTGTGCCGCCCCGTCCTCATTTTCATCTCCATTCTCCTGCCTTCTCTCTGTATCCCTTGATCCCCTTACTGATCAGGAACCTATCTGGCTGCCCTTTGTGGCAACTAGTTCCACAGATACATCATCTTCTGGTTGAAGAAATTCCTCCTCACCTCAGTTTTAAAGGAGTGTCCCTTCAGTCTGAGGTTGTGCCCTTGAGTTCTAGTCTCTCCCACTAGTAGAAATGTCCTCTGCACATCTACTCTATCCAGGCCCCTCAGTATTCTCTAAGTTTCAATTAAATCCCCTCTCATCCTTCTAAACTCCTTCAAGTATACACCCAGACTCCTCAACCTGTCCTCATATGACAAACCCTTCATTCCTGGGATCATTCTTGTGAACATTCTCTGGATCCCCACAGTCTTAGGAGTACATCCCTGCTGTTGTATTCTAGCCCTCTAGAAATGAATGCTAATGTTGAATTTGCATTCCAAACTGTCAACTGAATCTGCATATTAACCTTAAGAGTCTTGAGAGTTTTGTGCCCAATGAACACCTTGCTGAGAATGAAGAACTCACTGTCATTCCAAAACAATAAAATCACCCTTCCGAGGACTTAGTGCCAGGGCTGGGCATGAGTTCCATCCAGAAAGGAATCATTGGGAAAAAAAACGGGATGGAAAGAAAGCCTGATGACAAAGTGGCTCAATGATAACAAGTACCCTCTCCTTTTTTTTTAATTCATTCTTGGCATATGGACGTCACTGGCTGGCCAGCAGTTATTGCCTATCTGGAGGACAGTTGAGAGTCAACCACATTGCTGTGGCTCTGGAGTCACATGTAGGCCAGACTGGGTAAGGACGGCAGATTTCCTTCCCTAAAGGACATTAGTGAACCAGATGGGTCTTTCCGACAATAGTTTCATGGCCATCAGTAGATTCTTAATCCCAGGTACCTTTGATTAAATTCAAATTCTATCATCTGCCATGGTGGGATTTGAACCCAGATCCCCAGAACATTAGCTGAGTTTCTGGATTAATAATCCAGCGATATTACCACTAGGCCATTGCTTTTATTACTTATGCCCTGTTGGACTAAGGAGCATAAAGAATCACGAGATAGGTTTGATCAATTGAACACTTTATTGAAAGTATGCACTCATTCATAGTCAAATCTCAGATTGCACAACTGGGTCTCACACAGGGAGGAGCTAATTGCCTAGGGGTCACCTGACCCACACTCTTAAAAGGACAGTCCGCACTCCAAACCTCCAACATACTATATATATTATATATATTATATTCACATATGTCATGTCTACTGTAAATCAACCTAGAGACATTCTAGATCAAAGCATTGACTGGATTATGTCATTAGGAGTAAAGACCTAAGTGTCTGTATTACTCATTCCGGATTCCATTAATTTATAGGAAGCTCTGCTTCATGCGCCCAAAGATCTCCAGGTTGAGATGTTCAGTCATAGAATCACAGAATCCCTACAGTGCAGAAGAAGTCGATTCGGCCCATCGCGTCTGCACCAATCACAATCCCACCCAGGCCCTATCCCCATAACCCCTGCTAATCCTCCTGACATTAAGGGGCAATTTAGCATGGCCAATCAACCCATCCAGCACACCGTGGGAGGAAACTGGAGCACCGGGGGGGAAACCCACGCAGACACGGGGAGAACGTGCAGACTCCACGCAGACAAGGCTGGAAATGAACCCAGGTCCCTGGCTCTGTGAGACAGCAGTGTGCCACCGCATCACCCCCAGCACATGAAGACCTGTGACAGGAACACACGACATCACCCCACCCCCACAACCCTCCCCAGAGCAGCCGTCATCCGTGAATTAGGGGACAGTCAAAGGCAATTGCCAGCTGGCCTGGTAACACGCTTTTGTTCTTTGTAAGATTTTAAAAATCAATCCATCAATCACTATGACGATAGTGAAGTACAAAATGAGTCACGGAACAGATTGAAAAAAAGAAAGAGGTTGAACATTCTTGTTTTGAGTTGTAATAGAAATCAAAGGATTAACCTGGAGTAAATTGTGTTGTTTACCGAATGCTCTGCCTGCTGGACAGCTTATTTACTCAGGAGTAACTGAACTGTGAAGATCAGAGCCATGGATTGCGTTAAACAGAAACAAGAGTGATTAGGAACACGATACTGTAACCTGGAACATGTACACAGCAGTCCACACTGCCAAGGTTCCAGGTGTGGCGTACTCAAAACTGGCCCACCCATCTTCCCGGGCAGTGATAAAGTGAACAGTTACGTGTGAACTGCATAGAGCAGAATAGTTGAACACACTGGGGCCAAAGCTGCGCTGGCCCAGCTCCCAGCAGACACACCCTCCACTGTGGGCACAACTTGTACCTGGCAGGTCCGGAGTATCGGGGAATCTAACGTCTCTGCCTAGTTGGTCTTGTAGAGACTTGGGTCAACGACCCACCTTCCCCCCCGTACACCTCCCCCTCCACTGACCACTCCTCCAGTCCCCGACAAAAGACCAGCAACCCCACCACCCCCCATTCACTGCCAACCCAAATCCCAAAACTCCATTTTTGGTGTCTTCATGTGAGGAAATTTAAAATTTAATATTTATTTATTCATTAATCACAAGTAAGGCTTACATTAACACCGCAATGAAGTTACTGTGAAAAAGCCCCAGTCGCCACTCTACAGTGCCCAACAGTGCAGAAGGAGGCCATTTGGCCCATCAAGTCTTCACCACCTACAATCCCACCCAGGCCCTATCCCCCATAACCCCGTGCATTTGCCCTAGTTAGCCCTGCTGACGCAAAGGGACAATTTAACATGACAATCTACCTAACCAGCACATCTTTGGCCTTTGCTATAGAGGAAATTCAAGAAAGGTTTACCAGGCTGATTCCTTTTTTAAAATGTCCTAATGTCACAAGTAGGTTTACATTAATGAAGTTACTGTGAAAATCTCCTAGTCGCCACACTCCAGTGCCTGTTCAGGTACTTTGAGGGAGAATTTAGCATGGCCAATGCACCTAACCAGGAAACCGGGAGCAAACCCACACAGACTTGGGGAGAATGTGCAGACCCCCACACAGACTATGACCCAAGCTGGGAATTGAACCCAGGTCCCTGGCATTGTGAAGCAATAGTGCTAATCATTCTGCCACTGCACTGCCCGGAAATAGCAGGTCTGTCGTACGAGGATAATATTCACTGGAGTTTAAAACAGTGAGAGGGAATCTCATAGCAAATTGTAAAATTCCAACAGGGTTGGACAGGGTAGATAGAATATTCCCTATGGTGGGGAAGTCCAGAACTAGGGGTCATAGTTTGAGGATAAGGGGAAAACCTTTTAGAACTGAGATGAGGACAGCACTCGGGGGGGTGGGGGGGGGTGAATGTGCGAAATCCGCTACCACAGAAAGTAATTGAGGTCAAAATGTTGTCTGATTTCAAGAAGAAACTAGCTCTTGAGAATAAAGAGATCAAGGGATATGGAGGGGGGGAGGAAATAAGGTGAAAAATATTGTTCCTTGTGCATTATATAGACAAAGCATACTGTTCATAGAAAGAGGAAAGGAGAGGGTAGAGAATGTAGTGTTAGAGTCATAGCTAGGGTATAGAGAAAGATTAATTTAATGCAAGGTAGGTCCATTCAAAAGTCTGACAGCAGCAGGGAAGAAGCTGTTCTTAGGTCTGTTGGTACATGACCTCAAACTTTTGTATCATTTTTCCAATGGAAGAAGGTGGAAGACAGAATGTCCAGGTTGCGTGGGGTTCTTGATTTTGCTGGCTGCTTTTCTGAGGCAGCAGGAAGTGTAGGCAGAGTCAACGGATAGTTATGCCCCTCCCATTCCCGTGAAATCTCCCTCCCTTACATTTGAGCTGACATTTCCCAACAGTGAGGTTTTCCCCCCCCCTTTCCCTTCTCCTACCTTTCTTTCTGTAAAATCTGGTAATCACTACCCCCCCATTCCTTCCCCCGCCACTTACCTGCATTCTGCTTCTCTGCCCCCTCCCCTCTGCCCGCCCTATCTTTTATCCGAGCTCCTCTCATTCCCATTGCTCTTATTCCGGTTCCGCTTTGCACTTCAGTGCAGCAATGCAGGAGTGCTGCGCTGCTAGTGATGCTGCCTTTTGGATGAAACTTCTCAGGGTGAAACATCCCAAGGCGTTATTCTGAGAGAGAGCGGCAGAGACCCTCCTGGCTAACGCTTATCCTTCAATCAACATCGCAAAAGCAGACTACCCTGTTTGTTATCTTGTTGCTGTGTTTGTGGGATCTTGCTGTGCACAAATTGGGTCACCCACACCTAAATAGAAAAGCATTGTGTTGGTAGTAAAGTGCTTCGGGATATGCTATGGTTGTGAAAGGTGCTATATAAATGCACGTCTTTCTTGGTGGAAGATTTTTTGACCTCCACCTCCCTATCCCATGCCGTGCAGCAGCAGAGCCCACTGGCCAGTGGTGGGATCTTCCAATCCTGGCCTTGAGTGACTGTTTGTGTGGCGTTTACACATTCTCCCTGTGTCCGCATGGGTTTTCTTCAGGTGCTCCGGTTTTCTCCCATATTCCAAAGATGTGTGGGTTAGATGGATTGGCCATGCTAAATTACCCCTTAGTGTCCAAAAATGGGCAGGTTAGGTGGATTGGCCATGCTAAATTGCCCCTTAGTTCCAAATATGTGCAGGTTAGGTGGATTGGCCATGCTAAATTACCCTTTAGTGTCCAAAGATGTGTAGGTTAGGTGGACTGGCCATGGGAAATTGTCTCTTAGTGTCTAAAGGTGCGTAAGTTTGGTGGGTTGGCTAAACTAGATTATCCCTTACTGTTCAAAAATGTGTGAATTAGGAGCATTAGGCATGGTAAATGTGCAGGGTTACAGGGAAAGGACAGAAGGGAGGTTCCCTTTCAGGGATGTGGGCCGAGTGGCCTCTTCCTGCACTGTAGGGATTCTATGGATCTACAGGCCTTCAGTGCATCATTGAAAACCCACCCAAAACGTGAGTGGGCCAGGAGTGGGAGAAGGAAATGTGGAGGTGGGAACTTGCTTAGTATGCTTTCCACTTCTCACCCGCTGTCACAACACCCCATCCCCACCAGAGGTCAATACCTCACACACTGCCTCTTCTTCCAGGGGGGCTGGGTCTGCCGCTGTGCACAGTAGGAGGAACAGCCTTTAGAGCACCCACACAGGCTTCGAAACACAGAGGACATTGGCCAGGAGTATCAGAGCAGTGGGAGCAGGGATGTGAGCAGCCTGTCTCTATATTTACTGTAGTCATAGTGTAGCATGTAGGAGATGTAGGAAGAGGAAGAGAAAAGACTTTTCATCGCACTAGGGTGTGCACACAGTTGTTTAATGTTTATTGGGACCAAAGCCAGTTGATTGATGGTAAGATGTGTTTTGATTTTGACTTCTCAAAGCCGGTTGGAGAAGTCAAAATCAAGATACATCTTACTACCATTCATGCCAGTGGGATTTTTCCATCCTGCCGCAGTGAACAGAGATTTGGCTGGTCACCAAATTCTCCAAGCTTGCTGCAGTGGCAGCGTGGCGTGAATGGTGCGTAAGATTGTGCCACCCAGAGATTTTCTTTACTAAGAGAGTATATTGACATTGGTCAATCTCACTGCTTTCCTCACACCCTCTGCTGTTCCAGCGGTCCCTATTTGTACATACTCAAAGTACCCTACGCAATGTCCTGCTCCTGTATCCTTTTAAACACTTGCACATTGCCGAACACGTTTGTTCTGGTAACATTTTCTCCATTGTATAGACCCACTGCCTAACTATCCAATCAAATCATAAACCTGTTTTCTTGTGTACCAAAATAAAATCTCACATTTCCTTCAGGACCTAAGGATGTCCCAAATCTCTTCACGACCAATGCACTCCACTTGAAGTGCAGTGACTGTTCTACTATGGGAAGCATTGAAGCTTCGCCAACATAGCAGCTATTGTATCCATAGCAAGATCCCACAAACTGCATTGAGATTAATGAGTAGATAACTTGTTATTGGTATTGTTGGTTGAGGGAACCTCTTGGCTCTATTTCAGAACAGCAGAGTGACAGTGCTGTCTCACAGTGCCACGGACCCGGGTTCGATTCCCAGCTTGGGTCACTGTCTGTGCAGAATCTGCACATCCTACCCTTGTCTGGAGTGGGTTTCCTCTGCGTGCCATGGCTTCCTCCCACAGTCTGGAAGATGTGTTGGTTAGGGTGCATTGACCATGCTAAATTTTCCCTCAGTGTACCCAACAGGGGTCAGAATGTGGCATCTAGGGGATTTTCCCAATAACTTTACTGCAGTGATAATGTAAGCCTATTTGTGATATTAACAGAAAAAAATGAATAGTGCCGACTGAAGTGGGCCAACAAAACCTTGCTTCTTTTAGTGCAGAACTCCCTCAGTGCAGCACCACAAGTTTCAGCTTAGTTACTGGAGTAGGGTTTAAGCCCACCCCTTGGCTTTGAGACAATGACGTTCCTCAGCTTCTCCGAGGAAAACTTTTATCTGTAACTTTAGGCTGTTAAAATATTCCCCAGATGAAAACTCCAGTCTTTGATAGTGATTTGATGGGTAATTATATCAAGGGATGTGGAAGGAAAGAGAGTAAGTGGAGCTGAGGTACAGCCCAGCCATTATCTAACTGAAAAGCACAATAGTGGTTAGCACCCACGGCACCAGAGACCTGGATTCGATTCCCGGCTTGGGTCACTGTCTGTGTGGAATTTGCACATTCTCCCTGTCTCTGCGTGGGTTTCCTCCGGGTGCTCTGGTCTCCCCCCACAGTCTGAAAAATATGCGAGTTAGGTGGATTGGCCATGCTAAATTGTCCCTCAGAGTCTTGGGATGTGTAGGTTAGGGGGATTAGCAGATTAAATATGTGGGGTTACCGAGATGGGGCCTGGGTAGGATAGTTGTTGGTATAGACTCGATGGGCCAAATGGCCTCCTTCTGCACTGTAAGGTTTCTATAAATCAGCTCGAGGGGCTGAATGGCCTACAACTGTATCCATCATGCTATTGTCTTAGAATGGCTGAGATTGATTTAGCCCAACGTTAATCCCAAAGGGAAACAGGCATGTGGATTCTTTGCCATCCGGGGGGATATTAGCTTTGATATTACTGCGCAATAAGCTGACCTTTGACACAGCTACTGCTATTTACTTCTGCTCAAAAAGTCCCGCCCAAGGCCAATGGAGAATTCCGTTCTGCTTGTGGGGGTGTGCGAGCTGGTAATATTCCGAGTTGGGGAGGGGGTAGACTTTATCTCAGGTGTCTCTTTCCCTCTCTCTCCAGAGAGAAACATTTGAGTTTGAAAAGAGTTTAAGGAGATATTATCTTTGGAGACTCAGTGCAGCAACATTAGCCATTCACTTGAAGATTAGGCCATTGGGCCATGGGTTCAGTTATATTATTTCTGATGTTAAGATGAAAGATAAGAGGTTAAAAGGTCATTGTGCTGATGGCGTTCTGTTCAATCACGAGCTTCATGCCAGTGGCTGCTGTTCCCGTCTCCGGAGTGCTCAAGAATCCGCCTTCTGGAGGATAGGAGGAATGCAGGCAGAGCAATCAGATCCAATCTGAGCGAGAGAGACGCGAGTTCATAAGAGTCCGTGACCTCCAGGTGTCTGACAGTGCTTTTGTGGGACTTTCAAAACATGTTCTAAAGCAGCTAACATGGCACCCAATTTGTGCACAGCAAACTCCGACAAACGGAAAAATGTAGTCACGACCAAGTTAGCTGCTTTTCTGTGACGTTGATTGTGGGATAAATATTGTTCCTCATCCAACTAAACAGTTTACATCCAATTTTTACAGATGCACCATAGAAAGCATCCTTCCGGCTCCTGCTCTGCATAAGAGTGCAATAAATTACAAAGGGTTGTGAACATAGCTCAGCCCATCACGCAAACCAACCTCCCAGCCATTGACTCTGTCTACACTTCCCGCTGCCTCAGCAAAGCAGCGGCATAATAAAGGACCCCATGCAGCCCGGACATTTTCTCTTGCACCTTCTTCCGTTGGGAAAAAGATACAAAATCTGAGATTGTGTACCAACCAACTCAAGAACAGTTTCTTCCCTGCTGCTGTCAGACTTTTGAGTGGACTTACCTTGCGTTAAGTTGATCTTTCTCTACAGCCTAGCTATGACCGTAACACTACATTCCTCACTCTCTCCTTTCCTTCTCTATGAATTGTATGCTTTGTCTGTATTGCGCGCAAGAAACAATACTTTTCACTCTATGTTAATACATGTGACAATAATAAATCAAATCAAAACATCCACCCGAGAGGTTAGATGGGTTTAAAGGTCACATCTAGAAGTTGAACTCCAAATTGTCCAGCAGTGGGAGTGTGTCCGGTGCGATCATGCCCCGGGACTCTGATTCGCTAATACAGACCCTGTAAGCAGGTTGGGCTTTTATCTTTCCCGTGTCCGATTTCCAGGTATCCGTAAGGACCGGCGGGGCGGGAGGATGCTGAAACACAAGCGGAGGAAAGACGAGAAGGATCATGTCATCAAAAGTCCCGGGATGACCAACCGGGCAGCCACCAGCAGCCTGAGCCCGGCCCAGAGGAACGCCAAGCAGAACTCGCTGCCGGCCATGACATCGGATGAGATTCTCAGCACGCTGCTGGAGGCCGAGCCGCCCATGGTTTACTCTGAACACGATCCCAGCAAGCCCTTCACCGAGGCCTCCATGATGACTCTGCTAACAAACCTGGCCGATAAGGAATTGGTACACATGATCATCTGGGCTAAGAAAGTTCCAGGTAGGACCAGAGGGCTTTCGTTATTCACTTGTCTTTTGTAACTTGCATCAGTAAAGGTCATCGCATGAGCATACGCAGAGATGACATAGAGTCATCGGGAGTTACAGCATGGAAGCAGGCCTTTGTCCAAGCTGCCCTTTTTTTAACCTCTGAAGTCCCAATTGCCCACATTTGACCCAAATCCTTCTATAACCACCTTACCCATGTAACTGTCTAAATGCTTTTTAAAAGACAAAATTGTACCCACCTCTACCTGCCTCTGGTAGGTTGTTTCAAACACTCGCCACTCTCTGTGTGAAAGAAATTGCCCCTCCGGACACTTTTGTATCTCTCTCCTCTCACCTTAAACCTATGCCCTCGAGTTTTAGACTCTCCTACCTTTGGGAAAAGATGTTGACTACCAACGTTATCTATGTCCTTCATTATTTTATAGACTTCGATAAGATCACCCCTAAGCCTCCTACGCTCCAGGGAAAAAAGTCCCAGTCGATCCAATCTCATATTATAACTCAAACCATCAAGTCCCAGTAGCATCCTAGTAAATCTTTTCTGCGTTCTTTCTAGTTTAATAATATCCTTTCTATAATAGAGTAACCAGAACTGTGCACAGTATTCCAAGTGTAGTCTTAGCATTATCTTATACAACTTCAACAAGACATGCCAACATCTGTACTCAATGTTCTGACCAATGAAACCAAGCATTCTGAATTCCTTCTTCACCACCTGTGACTCCACTTTGAAGGAGTTATGAACATGTGCCCCTAGATCTTTTTGGTCTGTAACTCTCCCCAGTGCCCTACTATTAACAAGTCTCACAACACCAAGTTAAAGTCCAATAGGTTTATTTATTATCACGAGCTTTTGGAGCACTGCTCCTTCCTCAGTTGAGTCAACCCAAGTCAGACCAAGAGTCAGACTTACCTGAGGAAGGAGCAGCACTCCAAAAGCTTGTAATTCCAAATAGATCTGTTGGACTTTAGCCTGGTATTGTGAGACTTCTTACAGAGCCCACCCCAGTCCAACTCCAGCATCTCCGTATCATTAACTGAATTAATTTTGCCCCGGTTCGAACTACCAAAATGCATCACCTCGCTTTTATCTAAATGTGACATGTGTCAGAACAAAGGGCAGATGGATGAATATATTCAAATATAACTTTCATTCTGATATATGACCTTGTTCCAAGTTTGCTCAGTGTTCCTTTGTGCCTTGGCTGTAAAGACTAAGAACGATGTAGCTTACATTACTTTACCTGACAAAGTTATCTCTGCCAAAAGTACAAACCTCAAACTCCTCGAGTCTGGCGGAAATCGCACATCATTTCTGATCAGACTTTGATGTTTAAATATCTTTTTTACTGGATATAAGCAAACTATAGCAGATGCTGGAATCTGAAACCAAAAGTCAAAGAGAGAAGCTTGACCCCAAGATTAGTTCTACCCTACCTAAACCCTTTTATTTTCATTTTATTTAATTTCTTATGATTCTCTACCTTTTATTTCTTTATTGTCTTTCTTCATTTTTCTTCTCCCCAACTCTTTCCCCCTATTTCTCCCCCTTTGCTTCCTCTTTCCTCCTTTTTCTAAATTTTAACTCTCTCCCACCCATTCCCCCTCCCTCCAACATCTTTATCTGTCACAATTTACCTTCTAATTTTGGCTTCTCTGTCCTTTGGCCGTTCACACCCTTTATTCTCTCTATGGGCTGCCATTAGCAGCCTTTCCCCTGGTTTCTGTTGGTATGACTCATCTTTCATTCCCTCACCCTGCAGGACAAATATCTCCCACTTTCTCTGTCTTTTAGCTTTGACAAAGAGTCATCTGGACTCGAGACGTCAACTCTTTTCTCTCCTTACAGATGCTGCCAGACCTGCTGAGATTTTCCAGCATTTTCTCTTTTGGTATCTTTTTAGAACACAGCACCTGCTTCTCTCAAAGCAGAATGCAGAGTGTTTGGTTCGAAAAGTGATGAATGAAACGTTATTATAATGTATGGCATGTTGTATCCGACTGTACAAAATTGGGAGTGGCTCAGAACATGCGCCTCAAGAGGATTGTATGGGTTTGATATCTGACAAAACGTTCATGAGCAGTTAAGAGAGTAATCTTAAACTTTAGGTACAATTCATTGCCACAAATCTTTTTATTTATTCATTTGTGAGACATGGGCATTGCTGCCTGGCCAGCATTTATTGCCCACCCTTAGCTGAGAAGGTGACGGTGAGCTGCCTTCTTGAATCGCTGCAGTCCATGTGCTGTAGGTTGACCCACAATATCATTAGTGAGGAAATTCCAGGATTTTGACCCAGCGACTGTGAAGGAACAGCGATATATTTCCAAGTCAGGATGGTGAGTGGCTTGGAGGGGAACTTGCTGGTGGTGGTGTTCCCATGTATCTGCTGCCCTTGTCCTTCTAGATGGAAGTGGTCATGAGTTTGGAAGGTGCTGTCTAAGAACGAATTGCTGCAGTGCATCTTGTAGATATATGCACTGCTACCACTGAGCATCGGTGGTGGAGGGAGTGAATGTTTGTAGATGTGGTGCCAATCAAACTTTATGCTGGATGATGTCAAGCTTCTTGAGTGTTGTTGGAGCTGTACCCATCCAGGCAAATGGGGAGTATTCCATCACATTCCTGACTTGTGCCTTGTAGCGGGGTAAATACGTAGGATTATGGATAGAGGGCCTGAATGGATTGCTGTCGGTGCAGACTCGATGGGCTAAATGGCCTCCTTCTACAGTGTAGGGATTCTATTGATTTCTGTGATGAATAGGCTTTGGGGAGTTAGGAGGTGAGTTGCTCTATTCCCAGCCTCTGACCCGGTCTTGTAGCCAGTGTGTTTATACGGCTTGTCCACTTGACTTTGTGATCAATGGTAACCCCAAGGGTGTGGAGGATTCAGTGATGGTGACACCATTGAATGTCAAAGGGTGGTGGTTGCTGAGGTTATATGAAAGGAGAGGGGGATTACACTGGGGAACGGCGGGGTGGAGGGGTGGGGGGGCGGGGGGGAGGGGAGAGCACGGATTCACGTAGAAACAAATGCCAGCACAGATTTGATAGCCTGTTTGACTATGTATGACAGTGTGTCAGATACTATGGCCCTGACTCCAAAGAAACAATACCCCACTGCGTAAGTATGTGTGTGTGTGTGTGTGTCAGGTACTGTCGCTGTAGCTCCATAGCTCCAATATCCTACCTGCGTAGGTATGCGTGTGTGTGTCAGGAACTGTAATTCTGGCTCCATTGCCGCAATAACCCACCTGCATAGGTATGCGTGTGTGTGTCAGGAACTGTAATTCTGGCTCCATAGCTCCAATAACCCACCTGCATAGGTATGCGTGTGTGTGTCAGGAACTGTAATTCTGGCTCCATAGCTCCAATAACCCACCTGCGTAGGTATGCGTGTGTGTGTCAGGAACTGTAATTCTGGCTCCATAGCTCCAATAACCCACCTGCGTAGGTATGCATGTGTGTCAGGAACTGGTAGTGATGAAGAATTGACAGCCTCTTTCTGTGTTGTGTGCTCTGTGCTTGGTTGCTTTTCACAAATGGTTTCTGCCCTCTTGTGATGAAATGCCTGGCTCACTGCGAGACGCCTTGGCAGCTATTGTATTTCCATAGGATTTGTGGAACTACAAGGAAATATTAAAAAGGGCATCAGTCACAAAATGCACCCATCTGCCTGGTGGGCAATGCACTGGAATGTGTTGCCATGACACTCAAATATATTACGACCAGGACACGAATCGCACTCGTATTTTATTGTTGAACCTTTTCCCCAAGAACTATATTAAGCAGATCTTTCTCTCCGTCCTAGCTATGGCTGCAACACTACATTCTGCACTCTCTCCTTTCCTTCTCTATGAATGGTATGTTTTGTGTGTATAGTCTGTAAACGAGGCAAGTTTTTTACACAGTGGGAGTGGTGGGTGCCTGGAACTCATTGCCGGGGGAAGTAGTGGAAACAGATACGAAAGTAATTTTAAAGGGGAATCTTGACAAATACATGAATTGATGGAATAGAAGGATATGGTCCATGGAAGAGTAGGGGGTTTTAGTTCAGGCTTAGAGGGCCGAAGGGCCTGTCTCTGTGCTGCAATATTCTTTGTTCTTTAGCGTGCAAGAAACAATACTTTCCACTGTATACTAATACTTGTGACAATAATAAATCAAATGAAACATGGCAAGTCCTTCTCCTTAGGTTAGCAATCTATTATTTTATTTATTTAGTAGTGCTGCAAGTAAGCTTACATTAACACTGCACTGAAGTTACTATGAAAATCCCCTAGTCGCCACACTCTAGCGCCTGTTCGGGTACACTGAGGGAGAATTTAGCATGGCCAATATGTCTAACCAGCACTCCTTTTGGACAGTGAGAGGAAACCAAAGCACCCAGAGGAAACCCACGCAGACATGGGGCGAATGTGCAGAATCCACACAGTCAGTGAAACTTGTACCCTGGTCCGTGGTGCTGTGAGGCAGCAGTGCTAACCACTGTGCCGCTGTGCCGCCCCCATCTGATTTGCTTATGTTGACCCTGGAGCCAGTTCAGAGAGGAAAGGGTAATTTGCACTTCTTGATAGGAATAGGGTAGGACTGGGAATTTAGATAACAAAGGTAAGCTAAGAGATCTAGACTGTTACCTCTCCAATAATGAAATGTTGAAGAGGACTGCAAAGACTTACATGCAAAGAAAGCAAAGCAAAGTTACAGACTCACCCAGTTCCTCCTCAACACCCAAAGTGAACTTGTTTATACTATCTTGCAATGCTTCCCTCAACCTTTCCCAATGGGGGACAGCTATGCTTAATTACCAAATTTAATATGTTCGATTGCAACCCAATTCAGCACTAATACCAATGACTTCTTTATAATTAGTGTAGGGAGACATGGTGGCACAGTGGTTAACACTGTCGCTTCACAACACCAGGGGCCAGGGTTCGATTCCCATCTTGAGTCACTATCTGTGCAAAGTCTGCACGTTCTCCCCATGTCCACGTGGGTTTCCTCTGGGTGCTCCGATTTTCTCGCACAGTCCGAAAGATGTGCTGGTTAGATGCATTCTCCCTCGGTGTACCTGAACAAGCGCCAGAGTGTGATGACTATATGATTTTCAGAGTAACTTCATTGCAGTGTTAATGTAAGTCTATTGTGATACCACTAAATAAACTTGAGAAATTTAAACTTTACAACATACTGTGTGGAGTGTTCTTCATCCCATCCTTCCTTGCTCCAATCCATAAACCTATTTCCAGTGGTCCTTAGCCGATCAGCTAATGGGAACAGTTTCTCTGTTATCTTCCTTGACTAAGCCCGTCTTATACACCTCTCTCTGATCTCCCCTCATTTTCCGTTACTCCATGGGGAACAATCCCAACTTCTCCAACCTGATCTTATAGCTAAGTTCCGTCATCCCTAGATTCATTCTGGTAGATCCCTTTTCCACCCTATCATGGATCTTCACATTCTTCCAAAAATGTGCCAACCAATATTGGATGCAATACTCTCGGTGTGGCCCAATTACAACTTAGTAAAAGATCGGCTTTAGCTTTCTTGGTTAGGACTCAGTACCTCTATTTGTGAAGCCCAAGACTCTAGGGAAAGCATGGTTATTGCATTGGTTGATGACAAAATTGTGAAGATTTTGATTTGATTTGATTTATTACTGTCACATATATTAACATACAGTGAAAAGTATTGTTTCTTGCACTAGATACAGACAAAAACATTGAGAAGGAAAGGAGAGAGTGCAGAATGTAGTGTTAATGTCATAGCTAGCGTATAGAGAAAGATCAACTTAATTCAAGATGAATCCATTCAAAAGCCTGACAGCAGCAGGGAAGAAGCTGTTCTTGAGTCGGTAGGTACATGATGTCAAACTTTTGCATCTTTTTCAGAAGGAAGAAGGTGGAAGAGAGAATGTCTGGGCTGTGTGACGTTCTTAATTATGCTTTTTCAGCCAGCATAATTATGAGGCATAATTCACTGCCTCATAATAATGAGGCAGTGAAAAGTATAGACAGAGTCAATGGATGGGAGGCTGGTTTGCGTGATGGGTTGGGCTACATTCATGACCATTTGTAGTTCATTGTGGTCTTGGGCAGAGCTGGAGCCATTCCAAGCTGTGATACAACCAGAAAGAATGCTTTCTATGATGCATCTGTAAACGGTAGTGCGAGTTGTAGCTGACATGCCAAATTTCCTTAGTCTTGTGAACAAGTAGAGGCGTTAGTGAGCTTTCTTAACTATATTGTTGGCATGGGAGTACCAGGACAGGTTGTTGGTGATCTGGACACCTAAACATTTGAAGCTCTCGCTCCTTTCTACTTTGTCCCCATTGATGTAGACAGGGGCATGTTCTCCTTTACGCTTCCTGAAGTCAATGATAATCTCCTTCGTTTTGTTGACATTGAGGGAGAGGTTATTGTTGCCGCACCAGTTCACCAGATTCTCTATCTCATTCCTGTTCTCTGTCTCGGCATTGTTTGAGACCCAAGGGTGTAACTAGGCTACAAAGGAACACCATAAAGCATGTTAATGTAAGCCTACATATGACACGAATAAATAAACTTTAAAAACTTAAAACTATGTGATCGACTGAGGCAACACTCATAGAAACTGAGCCCCAGTGAGTCCACTTCAGAAGTTAATCCACTGACCGTGAAATGTTTTGGCTGAGAAACTGAAAAAATGCTCCATAAATACAAATTTCATTCTTGGCAATCAGGACCGAAAACAATATTGATTTATTTCTTTCATTTCCCAGTTGTGAATTAATAAATCAGAATTGGGCAGCTTGGAACGACTGGCGATGTCAAACAGGTGAAGTAAAATAGACGGTGGCAGTGGGGTTGGGGGGGGGGGTCGGTGAGGGGAAGTGGGGAGGGTTGTTCTTCCTGTATCACTTGAAGGGAAAGTTTTCCTTAGGGGTCTTACACCCCATACCTAAGGAAGGGAGTGCTGGCCTTGGAGGGAGTCCAGAGGAGGTTTACGAGAATGATCCCAGAATGAAGGGTTTGTCATATGAGAGCAGTTGAGGAGTCTGGCTCTGTACTCGATGGAGTTTAGAAGAATGAGAGGGGATCTGATCAAAATTACAGAATATCGGGAGGCCTGGATAGAGTGGACATGGAGAGGATGTTTCCACTAGTGGGAGAGACTAGAACTCAGAGTGAAGGGACGCTCCTTCAAAACTGGGATGAGGAGGCATTTCTTCAGCCAGAGTTGGTGGATCTGTGGACCTCATTGCCACAGAGGAGGCCAAGTCATTGGGTGTCTTTAAGACAGAGATATATAGGTTCTTGATCAACAGGTGGAATCAAGGGTTACGGGGAGAAGGCAGAAGAATGGAGATGAGAATCAAATCAGGCACGATCGAATGGCAGAGCAGACTCAATGGGCTATATGGCCTAGTTCTGCTCCTAACTCCTGTGTCTTATGGTTTAAAAAGCATGTGGGAAATCCTGAATGCATGAGGTACAAAACATATCCTTTTCCTCACGCCATCATTTCCTATTGTCCCAAGGGGTGTTTTTGCCGAAGAAAGTGTTGGGAAGGCATGAAACTAGTTCCTTCCAGTAAACACCAGGAGATTTGCCTACCAAACGGTGACCGCGCCTCTCCTTCATGAACAAAGACTTGGGATTCTCTAGAATTTCCCAGTTTAATTTCAGCCCCTCCGACCTTGCGCTGCTCTGGCCGCCACCTTGAGGGACCGAGGCACTTTCTCTCCCAATCGGATCACCGCTTTGTGGAATTGGCAGCTGACTCCAGTTGCAACTGGAGGCAGTCTGACTCTTGGCAGCTTTCCGAATGTCATCCAGCAGTTTTCTGCAGTCATTGGAAAGCTTGGTTGATTTGTGTTATTAATAACTGCGGCAGCGTTCTGTCTGTTTTGTGGAAAGATCCCGAGTGGAACTGGCCTGGTGCCGCTTTTTTCCCCAACGAATCTATAACTGCTTCGCTCGAACTTTATCTTTCCAGTCCTCCAGTTTCCACTGCCTGCTGCCAGGGTAGACACTGTGGCTTCATGTGCAGAGAACCAATGACAGACTCACCAAGGCAATTTGCCCAGAGGCTTGACTGAGCAAAGCTGCATTTATATAGCTCCCTTTGCGAGCACAAGAACTCCCAAGCGCTTTACGCCTGTGAGTTACCATCGCAATGCATGGAGTACAACCAGCAATTTTCCACACAGCAAGCACCACCCCCTCCCCCGCCGCAGCCCCCAGTAAATAGAAATGTGATTGAGGTTAGGTAATCTGTTGTAGTGATCCTTTCTGAAGGATAAATGTCTACCTGGGAAACTGACCTGCTGATCAATAGCACAATGGGATCTCTTATCCCCGCTTTATCTCCATTTAGGGTGGCACAGTAGTTAGCCTCCCTACTAACTAGGACCCAGGTTCGATACCTGGTTTGGGCCACTGTCTGTGCAGAGTTGTACTTTCTTCCCTGTGTCTATGTGGGTTTCCCCCGAGTGCTCCAGTTTCCTTCCCAAAAGACGTGCTGGTTAGGCGCACTAGCTGTGCTAAATACTCCCTCAATGTTACCCAAACAGGCACTAGGAGTGTAGGGGATTTTCACAGTAACTTCATCGTAGTTTTAATGTTAACCTACCCGTGATACAAATAAATAAAAGAACAAGTGGGAACGAGTTTAACATCTCATTCAAAATAGAGCATCTCTAACAGTTCAAGACACAGTTTTCTCATTCTGCTCACTACAGGAACTGCAGCAGGTGAGGGGGTGGGGGTGGAGGGACCATGCAAAGCTCTGTTGACCTCAGGCAGGATTTTCCAGTTTTGGGGTGAATGTGGCTGGAAAATCCCACCCATAGTGCCTTGCTAAAGTCAGTATTTTCATTGAATCCCAACAGTACAGAAGGAGAACATTCGGCCCATCCAGTCTGCACTGACTCTCTGAAAGAGCATCAGGTCCCATCCTCTTAACCCCACCTATTTACCCCACTAATCTCCTAACCTACACATCTTGGGACACCAAGGGGCAATTTAGCATGGCCAATCAATCTAACGCATACATCTTTGGACTGTGAAAGGAAACTGGATCTCCCTGAGGAAACCCAAGCAGATACGGGGAGAACATACACACAGACAGTCACTTGAGCCAGAATTGAACCTGGTGCTGTGAGGCAGCAATGCTAACCATTGTACCACTGTGACGCCCCAACATTGAGCCAAAAATGAGATGGAGATGTTGGCGTTGGTCTGGAATGGGCACAGTACAAAGTCTCACAATACCAGGCTAAGGTCCAACAGGTTTATTTGGAATCACGAGCTTTTGGAACTATTCCTTCACCAGGTGAGTCCAAAGATGATGCCTAAATTCTGTAAGCTTTAAGATACTAATGGAAAGGATCAAGTGTTGAACTATGGTTAAGTTACTAAATTAGGGGAAGGCTAACTACAACTAGATTAGACAGGATTTGGAGGCTGTTGTTTGGGAGAGGCTGTTTGAGGGTAAATCCACATTTTAAGGAGCAGTTGATAGGAGTGCAGGACAGGAATGTGCCTATAGGAAGAAAGGACCAAAAAGGCAGGATTCAGGAACTGTGGATGACGAGGGAAACTGTTAGGAAAAGGGTGCACTCATGAGGTCGAGGCGACTAAAAACAGATGAAGCATTTGATGAATACTGGGAAAATAGAAAAGAGCTCAAACAGGGAGTTAGGAGGGCAAGGAGAGGTCAGAAAATGTCTTTGGCAGGCAGGATTAAGGAGAATCACAAGGCATTTTCTACACGTATTAGGAACAAGAGTGGAACTGGAGAAAGAGTTGGTCCACTTAATGACAAAGAAAGGAAATTATGTGTAGAACCGAAGGAAGTGAGTGAGATTCTTAATGAGCACTTTGTACCGGTATTGACAAAGGAGAGGGACACGTTGATTTATGGTGTCTTGAAGAGTGTGTAAACCCTCTAGAACAAGTCATCATTACGAGGAAGTGTTAAGTGATTTAAAAAGCATTAAGGTAGATAAAGTTTCGGGGACAGATGGCATCTATCCCAGATTACTGAGGGAGACAAGAGCTGAAATTGCTGGGCCCCTAACAGTAATCTCTGTTTCTTCGTTGGCCACTGGTGAGATATCAGAGGATTGTAGGCTAACCAATGTTGTCCCGTTATTTAAGAAGGGTAGCAGGGATAACCCAAGTAATTATAGGCCACTGAGTTTGATGCCATAGAAATTGTTGGAGAAGATTCTTAGGAATAGGATCTATACATATTTGGAATTAAATGATCTTGTTAGCAACAGACAGCATGGTTTTGCATGCAGGAGGTCAGGTCTCACTGATTTCACTAGCTAGATGGATTTAGGACTGGCTTGGCCATAGATGTGGAGATGCCAGCATCGGACTTGGCTAAACCCAGTAAGAAGTCTCACAACATCAGGTTAAAGTCCAACAGGTTTATTTGGTAGTGAAAGCCACTAGCTTTTGGAACACTCCTCCTTTAACAGGTAAGTGGGAGTTTGTGAACAGAACTCCCACTTTCCTGTATGGATTTCTCCCCATGCCTTCGTGAGTTTCCCCCAGGTGCTCCAGTTTCCTCCCACCGTCTAAAAATATGCAGGTTAGGTTGATGGGTCATGCTATATTAACCTTCAGCTTCAGAGGTTTTTAGCCACAAGAAATACGTGGCGTTAGGGTCTGGATGGGACTGTGGTCAGTGCAGACTCGATGGGCCAAATGGTTCTCTTTTGCTTCTACACAATAGAGATTTTATTCTATTCTACTGTACAGGCTCAGTAGAAAATATATGAAGAGAAATTGAGACCACTTACATTTGAAGGTGCCAAGAAGGTGGCTCAGTGGTTAGCGCTGCTGCCTCAAGGACTAGGGACCTGGGTTCAATTCCGTGCTTGGGGAGTTTGCATGTTCTCCCTGTATCTGCATGGGTTTCCTCTGGGTGCTCTGGTTTCCTTCCAGAGATGTGCAGGTTAGGTCATCCTAAATTGCCACTTGCTGTCAGGTGAACTATCTAGGGTAAATACTCGGGGTTATGGGGATAGAGCCTGGGTAGGATTGTGGTCAGTGCAGATTCGATGGGCTAAATGGCCTCCTTTTCCACTGTAGGATTCTATGAGTGGGCTCTGATGTGTTCATTTGCACACTGTTTTGTTTTCAGTTAAGGTGGACCCAGACCGAGATAGTTTCTGCTAAAAGGTTGTTGTAAGTTCATTGTATCCATGCAGCTAAGCGAGAGATCAGTTTAAAAAACCCACACGTAGTGGGGCTGCGGGCGGGGAACTGAGACAGCTCACTTTTTCTACGTTGAAGTCAGTGGAAAATGAAATGGAAAGGGGGATTAAAAATGTGCGGGTGGTCTCATCCCAATAGTTCCTCCTCAGGCTAGCGGGCAAGTTATGGTTAGGTGCAGGACACTATCTGAGTGACACACTATCTGTAACCCCCGTAACTTGCCTGGGTTAGCAAAAAACCTCACTTACTGTGCTGTCTGGAGAAAATACACAACTCTCTAACAATGCTCAGGATCCCCTTCACACACATTGTTAGCCACTTTAACACTTGAATAGCAGGTTAGATGTAAGGATTCGCATTCTAATCAGCAATCTCTGACTGTCTGTGCTGATGTGTGCTATTGCAGACCAGAACACTGCACTTGCCTGATGAAGACACGGGAGTGTTGAAAGCTCGCTATTTTACTATCAAATAAATCGGTTGGATTAATAATTGGTGTTGCTAAATTCTTACTGAGTTCTTACCACTCCAATCCAACGCCGGCATCTTTACATCATAGGTGCAGGAGCACAGACACTGGGTGGGGAGAGGGGAAGAAGGGAGTTGGCGGGGGGGCTGCGGGAAGAATATTTACACAGGTCATTGAAGGTGACAGGACAGGTGGAGAATATGGTTAAAAAGCCACATGGGATCCTGGGCTTTGTGAAGTGTGGCACGGTAGCACAGTGGTTAACACTGCTGCTTCACAGCTCCAGGGACCTGGCTTAGGTCATTGTCTGTGTGGAGTTTCAACATTCTCCTTGTGTCTTTGTGGGTTTCCTCCCACAGACCAAAGATGTGCGAGTTAGGTTGCTTGGCCGTGCTAAATTGACTGTAGATGTAGAAGATTTTTGGGCGGCACAGTAGCACAGTGGTTAGCACTGCTGCCTCACAGCTCCAGGGACCTGGGTTCAATTCCCGGCTTGGGTCATTGCCTGTGTGGAGTTTGCACATTCTCCTCGTATCTGCATTGGGGTTTCCTCCGGGTACTCCGGTTTCCTCCAGTTAGGTTGATTGGCCATGGTAAACGTGTCCCTTAGTGTCCTGAGACACATAGGTTGGAGGAATTAGCAGGTAAAATATGCAGGGATAGGTGGAGGTAGGGTCTCTGTGGGATTGTGGTCGGTACAGACTCGAAGGACCTCTTTCTGCACTGATTCTATGATTCTATGATCTATGAATACAGGCACAGGATACAAAGCAAGGAAGTTAAAGTTTATTTATTAGTCACGGGTAATCTTACATTAACACTGCAATGAAGTTACTGTAAGAATCCCCCAGTCGCCACACTCCAGCCCCTGGTTGAGTACACTGAGGGAGAATTTAGCATGGCCAATGCATCTAACCAGCACGTCTTTTGGACTGTGGGAGGAAACCGGAGAACCCATAGAAAACCCACGCAGACACAGCGAGAACGTGTAAACACTACACAGACAGTGACTCAAGCCGCGAATTGAACCTGCAGTTCCTGCCGCTGAGGGGCAGCAGTGCTAACCACTGTGTCACCATAAAACTCTGGTTCAACCTCAACTAGAGTTCTATGTCCCATTTTGGACACTGTGCCACATGGTAGATGTGAAGGCTTTGCAGAGAGTGCATTAGAAGAAAAGATTTGGAGGAATGTTTCCAGGGATGAGAGACTTCAGTCGGATGTTTGGAACTGTCCTCTTCCAAATAATCGAGGGTGTCTTCTTGATGGAGGTGTTCAAAATCATCAGGCACCTGGACAGAGTGGATAGGGAGGAACCATCCCCATTGGCACAAGGATCGAGAACCAGAAGACACAGATTTATGTTGACTGATAGATGAACCATGAGCAAGTGAGTGGGTTAGGTCTGGAATGAGTTGTCTGAGTGTGCGTTGAAGGCTGATTCAGTCATGATTCCCAAAAGGAGCTAGATAATTCATAGCATCATAATATCCCTACAGTTCAGAAGGAGGCCATTCAGCCCATCGAGTCTGCACTAACCAGAATCCCACCCTATCCCCATAACCCCATGCATTTACTCTAGTAAGTCTCCCTAGATTATTGGAAGAATCCCCACAGTGCAGAGGAGGCCATTTGGCCCATCGCATCTGCACCGATTCTCCGACAGATTATCTTACCGAGGCCTTCTCCCCAACCCGACCCCTGTAACCACACACATTTAGCATGGCTAATCCATTCAACCAACACATCTTGAAACAGTGAGGGACAATTTAGCATGGCCAATCCATCTAACCTGCACATTTTGGGACACTAAGGGGCAATTTACATGGGCTAATCCCCCTTATCTGTACGTCTTTGGACTCTAAAGAACAATTTGGCTTGGCCAATCCGCCTAACTTACACATCTTTGGAAACTAAGGGACAATTCGCCATGGCCAATCCACCTAACCTACACGTCTTTGGACACTAAGGGACAATTTAGTATGGCCAAAGAACCTAACCCGCACATCTTTGGAAACTAAGCGACGATTTAGCATGGCCAATCCATCTAACTTGCATATCTTTGGACACTAAGCGGCAATTTAGCATCGCCAATCCATCTAACTTGCATATCTTTGGAAACTAAGGAACGATTTAGCATGGCCAATCCACTTAACCTATACATTCTGGGACACTAAGTTAGCATGGCCCAGCATTCAAACCTGCCAGCAGAAGGTGGGACATATGAGCCAGCCCACAGTGTTCAAAATGGTGGGCTGGGCACTGAGTGATGCCATGATCTCCCATGCTCTGTGTGTTCCAGCACACGCATGCAGTGCCCTCACTAGTGTCCTTCCAGGCATGCTGCGCTGCGGGGAATTGGCCTGGAGGTTGCCATTCACATTGTCTCCAGGTTCTCGTAGACACTGTTGTATATATTGCCCTGGGATGTTTGAATGAAGCCTTCAATAAACATTTCTGGGTTTGTCAGCAAGAGAAGACTCAGAGGCAAAATGAAACATGTCCCACCAGCAGCTCTGAAGCTGATTATAAAACTGTACCACGGGGAGCAAAGTCCACGTGGCTGAAACTTCAGAGGAAATCAATGATGCAGCTAATGAGAACACAGTGAGCAGCCCTTCTCCACTCAATTAGCGGTGTGTGTACTCGTATTTCAGTGCGTGCACTTACAAGAAATTGCTGCGCCTTGAATCAGAACCACCAAAGCAAAAGCACCATTCTCCACTGAGGTTATAATCCATATCCCAGTGCAGAATATGTTGCATTCACTGTGTTATACATTGTGTCCAGTTCTGGTCACTGTAAGGGTATGGAGGCGTTGTAAGAAGTTGTGTGTATTTCAGTACGTTTTATGAAGAGGTTCTGAGCCTTGTATGATTTAGCAATAAGTGTTTATTAACTACTTGTTATTAAATATATGTAAATAAGATCTAAGCTGAAAGCTATCTTCATGTTTGACACACATCTCTATCTTGTCGAGTGACACAGTGACACAGTCGTTAGCCTCCCATGTCAGGGATCTGGGTTTGATTCCAACCTTAGGTCTGTGTCCGTTTGCACATTCTCTCTGTGTCTGTGTGGGTTTCTTCCAGGTGCTCCAGTTTCATAAGTTCATAAGTCCACTCTTTCATTCAATCATGGTCCTCATCCCCATTTTCCTGCCTTCTCCCCATAACCCTTCAACCCATTACCCATTAAAAATCTGTCTAACTCCTCCTTAAATGTACTCACTATCCCAGCATCTGCTGCACTTTGAGATAGCGAATTTCACAGATTCACAACACTCCCACAGTCCAAAGATGTGTGGATTAAGTGGATTGGCCACGCTAAATTGTCCCTTCGTATCAGGGGGATTAGCAGGGTAAATGTGTGTGGTTATGGGAATAGGGCCTGAATGGGATTGTTGTCACTGTGCATTCAATGGGCCGAATGGCTTCCTTCTGCACTATAGGGATTCTATAATCATATACCATTTGCCTATTCAGTACACAACTACTCTCTAAGCTTGAGTCATGCATTTTTCATATTTTTTGATTGGATTTGATTTGCTTTATCATTGTCACATGTATTGGGATACAGTGAAAAGTATTGTTTCTTGTGCTCTACTCAGACAAAACACACTGTTCATAGAATACATAAGGGAGAAGGAAAGGAGACAGTGCAGAATGTAGTGTTACAGTCATAGCTAAGGTGTAGAGAAAGATCAACTTAATATATGATAGGTCCATTCAAAAGTCTGAATGGCAACAGGGAAGAAACTGTTTCTTGATATATGATCTCAGACTTTTGTATCTTTCTATGACAGAAGAAGGTGAAAGAGAGAATGTCCAGGATACATGAGGTCCTTAATTATGCTGGCTGTTTTTCGGAGGCAGTGGGAAGTGTAGACGGAATTAATGGATGGGAGGCTGGTTTGAGTGATGGGCTGGGCTATGTCCTAGACCTTCTGTCGATCCTTGCGGTCTCTGACGGAGCAGGAGCCATACCAAGCTGTGATATAACTAGAAAGAATGCTTTCTCTGATGTATGTGTAAAAATTGGTGAGAGTCAAAGCGGACATGGCGAATTTCCTTAGCCTCCTGAGAAAGCAGAGGCATTGCTGGGGTTTCTTAACTATAGCATTGGTGTGGAGGGGGCAGGTTATTGATGATGTACTCAAGGCAGTACTGTACCCAGTCCCATGATAATCTTATTATCCTTATACGATACCTCTTACTAAATCTTCACCCAATGTATTATAATGAATTCCTATTTCCCCAACTTATTTATATTATTTCTACTACCTCTCCCCCATTCCCTCACCATCCTTTCCCCTCCCCCGCCTCCCTGTCAAGACTTTGTTTGCAGGTTTAGGTGGTCTGCAGGCCTTATAATTCTTTCCAGTCTCCACAGCAGTTTGGAGGAGCTGTATACTCTTTTGTACTGGGTAATCCTTAGTGGATAGGAGATTGTGTTGGATGTAGGAGAAGCGATGGCTTACTGATATTATTGCTGGATTATTAATCCAGAAACTCAGCTAATGTTCTGGGGGACCTGGGTTCGAACCCCGCTGCAAGGTGGAATTTGAATTCAATTTAAAAAATCTGGAATTAAGAATCTACTGATGACAATGAAATCATTGTTGATTGTTGAGAAAAATCCATTTGGTTCACTTATATCCCTTTAGGGAAGGAAATCTGCTGTCCTTACCCTGTCTGGCCTACATTTGACTCCAGACTCACAGCAATGTGGTTGACTCTCGACTAGGGATGGGCAATAAGTGCTGGCCCTGTGAGTGACATCCATGTCCCATGACTGAATAAAAAATATGGTCGTTCTTGCTTGGAGTTGGCTGACATGAATTCTCTGCTCCTTCACAACTCCCTGTCTTGCACTATCGATAATCTTCGGCTTACCCCATTCATTGTGGGGAGAGTAAATTCTCTGTCTGTGGTGCTTATGCTGTTTCTCTCAATGCGTTGTGACGTTTCTTCCTGTCTGGGTGTGACATATCAAAGGGCTTACCTTGCAGTCTAACTTTCTGTCCTGACTGGGTTACTTCCTTGCCTCACTGAGGTGTGTCGTAGTCAGTCGATGGCTGCTCCCCTCTTCCAGCATTGTCCTAGCTACGGTTGTACTAACCAGAGGCCTGTGTCTTACCGACACAGATGGAGCCAGGGTTTGAGGATCTTCTTGCCGCTCCTTCGTCTCATAGAATCATAGAAAGCCTACTGTGCAGAAAGAGGCCCTTCAACCCATCGGGTCTGCACTGACCTCAACCCCACCCAGGCCCTACCCCCATATCCCTACATATTTACCCACTAATCCCTCTAACTATGCATCTCAGGACACTAAGGGGCAATTTTAGCATTGCCAATCGACCTAACCCGCACGTTTTTGGACTGTGGGAGGAAACCAGAGCACCTGGAGGAAACCCACACAGACAGGAGGAGAACTTGCAAATTCCACACAGAAAGTGACCCCAGCCGGGAATCGTACCCATGTCCCTGGAGCTGTGAAGCAGCAGTGCTAACCACTGTGCTACCGTACTGCGCCTCTTGGCTGTCATCCATTTGAGGCGTTGTGGTAACCAAATAAATAGTAGGCAGGGTCACTCGGCTCCACAGTGCAAGCTTACTCGCTCACCCTCTTGTGGTCAGTTAGGGTATTGCTTTGCTTGGCCTGGAGTGTCCCGACACTCAACCTGGATAATGGGGGTTCCTCTGCAGCATGACTTACTTTCATCCTTTGAGTTGGATCTGCATTATACCTGGACTTTGTGCTGCCTGACAATCTGAACAGCCTTTTTGTTTATTCGTTCATGGAATCTGAGCGTTTATTGTCCATCTCTGATTGCCTTGAACTTGCTAGGCCATTCCAGAGCGCAGATACAAGTCAACCACAGTGCTGTGCTTTGGAGTCACATGTAGGCTAGTGAACCAGATGGGTTTTTCTGGCAATGGTTTCATGTTTTAATTCCAGATTTTTACTGAATTGAAATTTCACCATCTGCCATGGTGGGATTCGAACCAGGGTCCCCAGACCATCCCCTGGGTCTCTGGATTACTAGTCCTGTGACAATACCACTACACCACCGCCTCCCAATTTCAAGGGTCAAATGTCCCTTAACATGTCTGAATGTGCTTCATCTGCAATGGCCTAGCGGTATTATCGTCAGACTATGAAGTCAGAAACTCAGCTAATGTTCTGGTTCGAATCCCGCCACGGCAGATGTGGAATTTGAATTCAACAAAAAATACCTGGAATTAAGAATCTACTGATACCATTGCCGATTGGTGTAAAAACTCATCTGCTTCACATATGTCCATTATGGAAGGAAATCTGCCATCCTTACCTGGTCTGGCCTACATGTGACTCCAGAGCCACAGCAACGTGGTTGACTCTCAACTGCCCTCAGGCAATTAAGGATGGGCAATAAATGCTGGACAGCCAACAATGCCCATGTCCCAAGAATTAATAAAACAAACTCTGACCACAAATCTGTCCCTGATGGGCTTTGATTTTAGGTCATTATAGTCACAACCTTCAACTATTCTGTAAAGCTCTTTAATACAGGAGGTCAACAGGTTCTGTAACATATGTAAACATTTATTGCTCTTTCAAAGATCCTGTTCCTCCTCAAATTAAAATGTCTCAAATGATTTTAAAACAACACTAGATCTTGCTAAGAATTCATTGCATTTTTCTCTAACTGTTGACAGAGCTCTGAGATGCAAAGGATGTTCTAGTGTATGAATCACAAAGGACTGGTATGCAGGTACAGAGAGTAATTCGAAAAGCTAATGGAATGTTATTGATTATTTGAGGGAAATTGAATATAAAAATGGGGAGGTTACAGGGCACTTGTGAAACCATATCTGGAGTAGTGTATACAGTACTGGTCTCCTTATTTAGGGAAGGATAAAAGTGTGTTGGTAGCAATTCAGAGAAGGTTTACCCAACTAATACCAGGAATAGGGGTGAGTTGCCTTATGAAGAAAAGTTGGACAGGCCATATCCATTGTATCCATCAGAGTTTAGAAGAATAAGAGGCAACTTGATTGATACAAATAAAATCCTGAGGAGTATCGTCGGAATGCAGAGAGGATGTTTCCTCTCGTGGAAGAATCTAGAATTAGGAGGTCACTGTTTAAAAATAAGGAAGTCGCCCACTTAAAACCAACATGAGGCGAATTGTTTTCATTCAGAGGGTCATAAATCTTTGGAACTTTTTTCTGAAATGGTGGTGGAAGTCGAGACTTTGAATATTTTTATGGCGGTTATGAATAGATTCATGGTAGGCAAGGGAGTGATTGGCTGATTTGAGGTTACGATCAGACCAGCCACGATCTTATTGAATAGCAGAAGAGACTCAAGGGGCTGAATGGCCTCTTCCTGCTCCTTGTTCACATGTTCATATGTTTGTATTGAATCTACCAAATAAAGCAGTGTGTTAACCTGATCAGCTTCTTTCTTCTTATCTGGATCTGAAGCAATCATCTATCTCTGTCTCTAATACCCCCAATTCTGTGATTGGATTGGGCCTATGATGGGTCCAAATTGGTCTTCAAGAGTAGATTTTTGGTCAATGGGAATTTAAAATCTAGAAGGTGTAAATACTGTTCGGAAATCCCAAATGGCTTTTCCAAACACTTCTCAGCAAGATTTCCTGTGTTTTTCAGTTTGATGACATTGGGTAGCACTGCTGCCTCAGAGCACCAGGATTCCTGGCTTGGGTTACTGTCTGTGTGGAGTCTGCATATTCTCCCCATGTCTGCATGGGTTTCATCCGGATGCTCTGGCTTCCTTCCATAGTCTGAAAGACGTGCTGGTTAGGTGCTAAATTCTCCCTCAGTGTACCCGAACAGTCACCGGAGTATGACAACTTGGAGATTTTCACAGTACCTTCATTGCAGTGTTAATGTAAGCCTACTTGTGACACTAATGAATAAACCTAAATAAATAAACTTTAAAAAAAAGGCCAGGCATCAACGTGGGAATCAGGATCTTTGTGGTGATGGGTAAAATGCCAATTCTGACTATGGCTGACGTAGGAGCTTTTTCAAGCTCATTCCAGTCCAGACCGGGAGATATTTTTAGTTCATCTTTGGTAGATCTTGGGACTCTGCACTCTCTGGGTATTGACATTGGATTCCCACAGGATTTACCTGCCGAAGTGTGGAGTTTTACTCCTGGTTCCTGCTTCTAATCTGGCGATCCCTCCACCCCGGATTGTGGTGCTTTCTCTCAGGTCAGGCTCATCCAGGCTTCTTTCTCAGGCTGGAATTCTCTGGATTCGCACCTTTGCCAGTGAGAACAGAGAATTTGGCGCTCGGCCAAATTTCCACTCACAACAGCGGGAAGGGAGAATCGCGGGCAAGATCAGAGAATCCCGGCCTCCCGGTTTTGTGATCGCTGTCCAGATCCTGTGCAGTTCGGAATTGTTCTGATGGTTGCCCTGTTGTCCAACAAGGGGCATACATGTGATGGGTCGAGAGAGGGCTGCTCTTGGATTTTTTGAGAGTATCCTAGTGCTTCACATCGTTACTGTACGCTTGACCTGGACCAATTGATGGGCAACACGACAGCTCAGTGACTATCGCTGTGCTGTGCAGATACAGGGATTTGTGCTGGTATTTGTGGGAATTTGTGCATTCTCTCTACGCTTGCGTGGGTTTTCTCCGGGTGCTCCGGTTTCCTCCCACACCCCAAAGATGTGCTCTTAGGCTGATTGGCAAAATAAATTGTCCCTAAATTGTCTCCCCAATTTGGTTCCAATGCAAATTTCTACAAACATAGACAAGGGTCACGGGTGGAAGTGGGAACGTTAAAATGGTGGCGCGGGCTCGTAGGGCCGAAGGGCCTGTTTCCCGTGCTGTGTTATTCTTTGTTCTTTGACATGTTATAAGATGTTGCTATATACCACTAGATCTAAAGAAGGGATTCTGAGTTTTGTGTAGTGAGTGTTTATTAACTACTTGTAACCATATACATATAAAGCCATAGAGTCTCAAAGGTGCAGAAAGAGGTATTCAACCCAAAAAGTCTCTGATTCTCTGAAAGAGCACATTATCCAGCACCCCCCAACCCACCACACACCCTCCATCCCTCCCCCATCACCTTATCCCTATAACCCCGTGCATTTACATGTTAAATTCAACTAATTTACACATCTTTGGGCACTACGGATCAATTTAGCCTGGTCAATCTATATAACCTGCAGACCTTTGGACCCTAGGAGCCAATTTAGCATGGCCAATCCATCTAACCTGCTCATCTTTGAACAGTGGGAGAAACAGGAGCGTCTGGATGAAACCCACGCAGATGTGGGGAGAATGTGCAAACTCCACACAGACAGTCACCCAAGCCTGGAAGTGAACCCACGTCCCTGGTGCTGTGAGGCAGCAGTGCTAATTACTACATTACCCCAAATATGTACAGTGTAAGGTCTAAGCTAGGAGTTGCCTCCATGCTTGCCTGTACACAAGTCTCCGCTCAGTACAAGACTGCCCTCTAGCCTCAGGTCCTGTATTCCTTTGTGGGTAATACTGTACCCAGCACCACGTTAACCCTTTGTGTGCCAGTCCCAAACACTGAAAGAGACACTGGAGAAGGTGAGCATAATATTCATAAGGATGATATCAGAACTAAGAAGGGAAAACTTTGAAGGAAGGCTGAACAGAGATCCAGTCAAAGTTATCTGATAAAGCTCTTTAAAATTATCAATTGCTTCGATAAGGTAGAAATAGAGAAAATATTTCCAGTTGTAAGGGACTTCAAAACTAGAGTTTGTAAATACAAATATACATATTTCATCAATATATATCAAAGTAACACATCCAGAAAGTAATTTGGAAGGATTGTCTTTATTCGGAGAGTTATGAGATTGTATGTAAAGTCTATCTAGACGATGGTATGCCGTGGGAATGTTGCTGGATTGATCCTGCAAAGACCCAGCTGGGACCCTGGGTCATCTTCCAGTGTAGCAAAAATTCAAATCTGTTCACAAATCTGGAATTGAAAGTTTGTCTCGGTAACGGTGACAGTGGAACTAACATTGATTGTTGTAAAAACCCATCTGGATCACTAAATGTAGTTTCGGGAAGGAAACCTGCCGTCCTTCCATGCGTGAGTGTGTGAATGTATGTACATGTATGTGTATGTGTGTGCACATGTGCGTGTGTGTGTGCACGTGTGTGTGTGCACGTGTGTGTGTGTGTGTGTGTGCGCGTGCGCACATGTTGCATGTGACTCCACACCCAACAGCAAAGTGGTTGACCCATTTAACTGCCCCTGGAATGGTCAAGCAATCCACTCAATTCAAGGGTAATTAGAGATGGGCACAAATGCTGACCCAGCCAGTGATGCCTGCATCCCATGAAAGAATAATAGAGAAACATAGCAACTGGAAGCAGGAGGAGGCCATTCAGCCCTTTGAGTCTGCTCCACTATTCATTTTGATCATGGCTGATCATCAAATTCAATATCCTGATTCTCCCCCATCCCTTTAGCCCCAAGAGCTAGATCTAATTTCTTCTTGAAATCAGACAATGTTTCGGACTCAGCTATTTTCTGTGGGAGTGAATTCCACACATTCACCGCTCTCTGGGTGAAGAAATTTCTCCTCACCTCAGTTCTAAAAGATTTACCCTTCATACCCAGACTATGGCCCCTAGTTCCGGAATCCCCCACTCTTGGGTACATTCTTTCTGAATCCACTTTGTCTAACCTGTTAGAATTTTATAAGTTTCTATGCAATCCTGTCTTACTCTTCTTAATTCCGGTGAGTACAATCCTAACTGGCTTAGTCTCTCTTCATATGACAGACCAGCCATCCCAGGAATCAGTCTGGTAAACCTTCGCTACTATAAGGAGTGATGGAGGCATGTATTGTTAATGTCTTTAAGTCTATGTACATATATTGAGTATATGTGACGGATGGAACAGCACGGTGATAGTATGACCTAAAGAGAAGTAAGCTTATAAAGAATTTGACCATGCAGGCTAAATGTCTTCTCTCTGCATTGTGGATACTCTCTGGGTAGAGTTATAGATTGTGGAAATCAGAAATACAAACAGCACACACTCGGCATGTCAGGCAACATCTGTGGTGAGTGAGTCAGAGATAATAGGCAGGAATTTATGTGGAGAGACTAGAAATTCCCATCCGAGGTCAATGGAGGTTTCCGATGTTGGTCTCTCTCCCACCACGGGATCGGAGTGGATCGGAGATGGTAGATTTCCAGCCCATGTTTCAGATAACTCTGTTTCATGTTGTGCAGTGTAATCCTAACTGATCGCCCAGTGCAGGAAGCGTCCCAGACACAAGTACAACCCCAACTGATCAACCTCTACAGAAGTGTCCAAGACACAGCGTTGTACCTTTACTGATGGCCCACTTCCTTCTGCTATTTACTGCATATCTTCCTTCTTTCTAGAATAGTACTAATATTATTCCTATTCCGTGTTTCAAACATACAAATGTATGAATTAGTAGGCCACTCGGCCCATCAAACCTGCTCCACCACCCTATTAAGTCCTAGCTGATCAGATTGTATCCCCAACCCCACAGTCCCATCTATCCCCCAATAAGCCTTCACTCCCTTGTTAATCAAGAATCTATCCAACTCTGCCTTAAAACTATTCAAAGGCTCTGATTCCACAGCCGATCAGAAAGAGAGTTCCAGAGACAGTGGCACAGTGGTTAGCACTGCCATCTCACAGCTCCAGCGACCCGAGCTCGCTTCCCAGAGTGTGCCAATGTCTGCATGGATTCCATGCAGATGCTTCCATTTCCTCCAGAGATGGAGGCCACGCTAAGTTGCCCTTTAATGTTCTGGGACACTTAAATTATGAAGGAGTAGCCATGGTAAATATGTGAGGTTACAGGGATAGGGCCTAGATAGGATTGTTGCTGGTGCAGACTCGATGGACTGAGTGGCTTCCTTCTGCGTTGTATGATTTCTATAACTCTATATAGACTCCACCACCCTGTGAGAGGAAAAAGTCCCTCACCTCTGTCTTAAACAGGCGACCCCCTTATTTTTAATCAGTGACCCCCAAATTCTAGATTCCCCCACAAGAGAGAACATCCTCTCCACATCCATCCTGCCCATCAGAGTCTTAAAGATTTTGATCAAGTGGGGTATATTTTGGGTGCACCTCTTTCCTTCACACACTGTTACTCCTACACGGTAGCTGAGGAATTCAGGCCATGTGGCTAGTGAGTGGGGTAAATGATTGCTCATTTTATTGTCCCCTGCACCGTTCCTACCCTCACCCCCCTGTCCCGTGTCTCTTTGATGTACAGCAAGGAATCTTGAGAGCAACTTACAAACAACCTCGCGCGCTGAAACTCCCACACAGCTCCAATCATTTATGGGCAAAGGACGGAAATTGTTGGAATAATTCCTCTCGTTTGCCTTTTGATGTACAGCAGAGAGCAACATTCAAATATTGGCTGCAGATCAAAGGCCCTCACCAACTGCTTAGAAATAAATGATCGCGTTCTGGTCCTTAGCTAATGAAAGAAGAAAACACCAGGAAAAAAAAACCCCGCTCAGGTTTCGATTATTGCTTGATTGCTCTGCGCCGTTGAACCCAAGCTATGGACTCTCCCTCTGGAATTCTCTGCATACCAAGCACAACTATGTTCGAGTTTCCCAAGGTCACGTTGATTGTGAGGTGTCATCCGACTTTTTGAAATAACGAGAGGCTTTCAGTTGTAAACTCAGTTTTGTTCTCCCTTTTCATCCACTGACATTTCCTTCTAATTTCTCAAAGCTCGGCTCCGTAGCTGTTGGGTAAAGAAGTCCTTTCTGGATGATGCCCCCCCCCCCACTTTTATCACACTGTGCCACTCTCTCAGGGTATCTCAAAGCACTCGAGATCCAATGAAATGCTTTCAAAGCTTGATCACACTTCTTACAGAGCCAAGCACCTTGAGTTATACAGGTTTACAGCATGGAAGCAGGCCCTTCGGCCCAACTTGTCCACGCTGCCCCTTTTTTAACCAGTAAACTGCCCCCAATTGTCCACATTTGGCCCATATCCCTCAATAGCCATCTTATTCATGTAACTGTCTAAACGTTTTTTAAAAGACAAAATTGTACCCGCCTCCACTATCTCTTGTTCCAGACATAGCTCAGCTAAGTGTGCACAGCAAGATCCCAATGACTCCAACCCTGTACACCCTAACATGTTCCCTTTGCTAACCTCTTTCCCCATCACCCAATCATACATACATTTGGACAAAACATTTCTTAGCTTACTTTCAGAAGTTTTGCAGAATTCACAATGCACAAACTTCGGCCAAACTTTGTATTTGCCGCTATCCATCTTGCGTACTCCTTCTGTATGATCCCCTCAGCCCATCGTGTCTGCACTGACAACAATCAGACTCAGGACCTATCCCCAAAATCCCGCATATTTATCCTGCTAACTCCTCCAACATACACATCCCGGGGCACTAAGGGACAATTTAGCATGGCCAGCCAACCTAACCTACACATCTTTGGACGGTGGGAGGAAACCAGAACACCTGGAGGAAACCCATGAAGACACGGGGAGAACATACAGACTTCGCATTGACAGTGACCCAAGCTGGGAATCGAACTCAGGTCCCTGGCTATGTGAGGCAGCAGTGCTAACCACTGTGCCACTGGGCTGCACAGTCCTCCAAGAGATGCAAAAAGAACAATTAAGGATGGCAACAGCCTCCACAAACTTGCAATTCCGGTGCTCCGGTTTCCTCCCACAATCCGAAGGACGTGCTGGTAAGGGTGCATTGGCCGTGCTCAATTCTCCCTCAGTGTACCCGAACAAGTGCCGGAGTGTGGCAACTAGAGGAATTTCACAGCAATTTCATTGCAGTGTTAATGTAAGCCTACTTGTGACACTAATAAATAAACTAAACTAGAACCTCTAAGGATTCACTGAAGGGAAATCTGTTGAAACTTTTTTGTTTTAATTTAATGTGACCATTGACTTGTGCTCCTGTGAAAATCCCCTGATGGGAGGCAATTTTGGGGTGGGGAGGGAATGGAGGAGAGACTTCACCAAGTGGCACCAAGATCCAAAAACAGCAATGAATGGGATGACCGGAATCGCGTGTGAGGGGAAGACTACGGACTGTTATGGTACTGTGGTCTCAGGAGAAGAGTAATCTTAGAATCATAGAAACCCTACAGTGCAGAAGGAGGCCATTCGGCCCGTTGAGTCTGCACTGACCACAACCCCACCCAGCTCCTATTCCTGCAACCCTTCGTATGTACGCTGCCAGTCCCCTGATACGAAAGGGCAATTTAGAATGGCTAACACTAACCTAATCCGCACACGTGGGAAGAAACCAGAGCACTCGGAGGAAACCCATGCAGACACGGGGAGAATGTGCAAGCTCCACACAGGCAGTGACCCCTGAGGCTGGAATTGAACTCGAGTCCCTGGCGCTGTGAGGCAGCAGTGCTAACCACTGTGCCACCATGCCGTTCCCCTATAATCAAGAGAATTCCTTGCTCTTCTTTCCACTGTACAGACATGAGCCTTTATATTCATGAAGCCAAGACATAAGATCGTGCATCAATGCTCGAGCAAAGAGATTCTGACATTATTGCATTGTCCCCATCACAGAATCCCTACAGGGCAGAGGGAGGCCATTCGGCCCATTGAGCCTGCGCCAACAATAATCCCACCCAGGCTCTATCTCCATAACCCAATACATTTACCCTGCTAATCCCCTGACACTTAGGAGCAATTTAGCACAGCCAATCCACCTAATCTACATATCTTTGGACTGTGGGAGGAAACCCATGCAGACATGGGGAGAATGTGTAAACTCCATGCAAACAGTCACCAGAGGCCAGGATTGAATCCGGGTCCTTCGCGCTGTGAGACAGCAGAGGTAACCACTGTGCCGGCATGTCATCCTACACTGAAGCATTGCCCTAACTCACATACTTCAATTAAAATATGGGCAGCACAGTGGCACAGTGGTTAGCTCTGCTGCCTCACAGCTCCAAGGATCTAGGTTCGAATCCAGACTTGGGTCCTGTCTGTGTGGAGTTTGCACATTCTCCCCGTATCTCCATAGATTTCCTGCAGATGCTCCAGTTTCCTCCCACAGTTCAAAGATGTGCAGGTTAGGTTGATTAGCCTTGGAAAATTGCCCCTTAGTGCCCTGGGATGTGCAGGTCAGAGGGATTATTGGAGTAAATGTACGAGGTTGTGGGGATAGGGCCTGGGGTGGGATTGTTGTCGGTACAGACTCGATGGGCCAAATGGTCTCCTTCTGCAATGTCAGGTTTCTATGATTCTAAATCCTGGACTGCGACTTGAACCAAATCTTTGACTCAAAGGTTTCGCAAACAAGCCTTTCTTTTGCATTTCTATCATCTTTCCCACCTGGATGCCCCATTTTAACCATTGCCTTTTTACCCAGCGGCTGTGAAGAAACTGATATATTTCCAAATCAGAATGGTGAGTGGCTCGGAGGGGAACTTGTAGATGGTGGTTGCCCCCATATACCTATCATCCCTGTTCTTCTAGATGGTAGAGGTCGCAGGTTTGTAAGGTGCTGTCGAAGGTGCCTGGAGTGTTGCTGCAGGACATCTTGCAGACAGTAAACATTGCTGCCACTATGCATTGATGGTGGAGGGAGTGAATGTTTAAAGTGATGGATGAGATTCCAATTGAGCAGGCTGCTTTGTTCTGAATGCTGTCAACCATCTTGTGGAACTGCACTTAAAGTTAATTTATTAGTCACAAGTAAGGCTTACATTAACACTGTAATGAAGCTACTTCGAAAATCCCCGAGTAGCACGACCAATGCACCTAACCAGCACATCTTTCGGACTGTGGGAGGGAACCGGGCAAAACCCACGCAGACCCGGGGAGAACGTGCAAACTCCACACAGACAATGATCCCAAGCCAGGGATTGAACCCAGGCCCTTGGTGCTGTGAGGCAGCAGTGCTGACCATTGTGCCACCGTGCCATCCTACACATTGCGCGAACATCCCCTGATGATGGAGGGAAGGTCATTGATGAAGCAGCTGAAGAAGGTTGGGCCATTGTGTGTATGTTTAAGCATATGTTTATATGTGTCACTGTCAATGTGTCTGCTTTCATGATTGTCTTGATGCAGAAAATAGACGCAGACGCACATTTTGACTGCCTCATGTGGGAAATCTTCCAAATCTTCTGTGTGAATGTGTGTGTTTGAGTGTGTGTGTGTGTGTGTGTTGCTATGTGTGAGTGTGAGTGTGTTGTGTGTGTGCGTGTTTCTGAGTATGTGTGTGTATGTGTGTATGTGAGTGTTTCTGAGTATGTGTGTGTATGTGTGTTTGTGAGTGTATGTGTTTGTGTTTTGTGTGTGTGTGTGTGTTGCTATGTGTGTGTGTGTGTGTGTGTCAGCCTGTGGTTGTGAAGCTGAGGTGTCCACAGTTAATATTACCTGTAGGAGAGGAGGAATTGGGATCACTCACATTGCGATTCAGTATGTAGTGAATGAAGGTAACCTGGATTGGAACTGTCACTCTCCAACTGCACAACCTCATTGAGCCCCTATCGCTGCTGCCAAATAATACAGTGCTCCGTCTAAAGCACCTCAGACAAACTTTACCGGCTCCATCTCCCCCATATCACAATTACTGCTGCAGAGGAAGACTTTCTTGTTCAGTCAACGCAAATATTGCAGCCCAGTTAGTAAGTAATGCACAGTGTTAGGATGAGGGTAGTTGGAATGAAAAGACAGTGTCTGCAGAAGTGAAGCGATTGGGAGGACATGTCTAAATGTGCGCGTGCGGACAATGAGTGTGAACTCCAAGTCAGACTGTCAGTCAGCGATGTAGTCTCAGTCCTAGAATTAACCACGATGACTCACAGACACCCCAGGGTGGGATTTCCTGGCCGCACTCACCCTAAGGCTGGAGACTCCTGCCCAAGGTCAACAGAACGGCCCATGTCCTGCCCGCTATAATTCCCATGGCGGGAGGGATGGGAATATTCCAGCCCTGATATTATGTACTGGACCGAGCAAGGCCAAAAGGCCTAGTTCCTTCTCCACCATGATCACGCGATTATTTTATGGTCATTAAAATCTTTCTTCTTACATCCCCCCCCCTTCCCTTTCCCCTTCAGTGAAGCAGCAGAAGATGATGGGGGTGTTTGGTGAATCTTCCAGTCAGTAAGATGTCTGTTCTCCTTTCTAAAGAACATCTGGTCTTGATGTTCTTTACAGCTACATGTCCTATCCAATTTTTTTTTCTTTTATTGGCCCATCCCTTGTTATTTGCTGAGCGAAGGTCAGAATATGTATTAAAAAAAAACATGATGTTTTCATGAATTCATATAAAACTCTCCAAAAAAAACCCAGATGATTCATGTTACACTGTCATGTTTAATTCAGTTTGTCTAAATCTAGGCCTGGAATGTTTCGCGGAGATTAGGTCCATTTCAGCGTTGCTTGCCTTTACTTTTTAACTCCTGTTTCGGCTACCTTAATATAACATGTTCAACTTGTGGGCCAGCAAAATGGGCAAGTGGTAGCCCCTGTCCCACAGGCCCAAGAAACAGGGCCTGAAAGATCCAAAATGGCCACCGAGTGAGGGCTAAGTAAAATGGCTGACACAGCAAGAAATCCCACAACACTAGGTTACAGTCCAACAGGTTTATTTGATAGTGATTCCCACAAACTTTTGGAAATGGTGTTCCTTCATCAGATGTGTGGAAGGTACATCATAAAATGGCTGTCACCATATCCCATTTTGTTTTGGTCACCCCTTGCCATCAGCTGCTTGTGGAGTGTTTTCCCAGGCAGGAGAGCAGCTCAGTAACATTTCCTTACTTAACCGGACATGGAAATAGGCAGAGGAAGTGCCCATGTTTTCTCTCTGGCTCCATGTTTCAAGCTTGGGATGTTGTAAGCCACCCTGTCACTTCCTGGCACTGCCAGCCTCATCCCACTTTGTACAGCCGATGTGATGGTTGTTTCAGGGTTCCTGGTACATTCTTTCTGAGTGTCACAAGTAGGCTTATATTAACACTGCAATGAAGTTACCGTGAAAATCCCTGCTCCAGCATGGGTACATTGAGAGAAAATTTAGCATGGTTAATACACCTAGCCAGCACATCTTTCAGACTGTGAGAGGAAACCGGGGCACTCAGAGAAAACGGGGGGCTTTGATTTTACTGGGTGCCCCTTCCCACTGGAATTGGGGCAGGCGAGGCTTGCAAAATGGTTTTTTCTGCAGGCCTCACACGCTATTGTATGAACCTCGGGTGGGCTGGCAGTAAAATTCCTGCTTGGTAGAACGTGCAGACTCCAAGTGACCCAAGCCGGGAATCGAACTCAGGTCCCTGGTACTGTGAGGCAGCAGCACTAACCATGATGCTTCTGCTGCCCTTGGGTACCAATTCTCTTTGTGTCGCTCTCGTTCTCTCTCTCCCTGTCTCTCTCTCTCTCTCTCTCTCGCTCCCTCTCTCTCAGCATCGTACTTGTGAACGTGTGAATGCTGTTTACCCCTGGAAAATCAATGTCTTGTTAACAACTCTGCTTGGCTACGATTGATGAAAGTACTTTTCGAGAACAGCAATTAATCTGACCAACCCAGGCCCCAGTTACTGAGAGCAAACTGGCCTTCATTCCCCCAACATCAACAGCAATGTAACTTCTTTGCCACTTCCTATGTGCTGCTGAGCTCATTAAAAGGGTGCGATTGTTACACTTCCTGGATTGAAATGTGCACAGCATTGACAGCTCACAGGTCTTGTTGCCTCTTTACTTGAAAGCTGAAATATCACCGCAGACCTCCATCTTTGTCCGCAGCCGGGAATCTCCGGTGCCGCCGGGAGTGAATGAAGTTTTCCCTTCTCACTCGTAGTGGGCAGGTCACCCCCAGGAACCCCGCTTCTGTCTTAGATGCGGGTGCTTATGTCAAAAAGTTCAATGTAGCAACACTGACCCTGTCGCTGGCCTTAGGAATGAGCTCCGAGTGGACGCTACCCAAGCATCTTGCCTCACTTTCACTCCCAGGGCCATCTTCGACTGGTTTCCAATATCTTTATGTTTAGATCCTCCAACTATGTAGCATTGAGGAGATGGTTAGCACTATGCCTCACAGCGCCAGGGACCCAGGTTCGCTTCCTAGCTTGGGTCACTGCATGTGTGGAGTCTGCATATTCTCCCCGTGTCTACGTGGGTTTCCTCCAGGCGCTCCGTCTCCTCCCACACTCCAAAGATATGCAGGTTAGGCTGATTGGCCACGCTAAATTGCTCCTGACTGTCACAAGTGGTCCTACATTAACACTGCAATAAAGTTACTAAGAAAATCCTCTGGTCACCACATTCTAGTGCACATCTGGGGAGAATTTAGCATGGCCAATGCACCTAACCAGCACGTCTTTGGAGTGTGGGAGAAAGCTGGAGCAGCCAGGTGAAACCCACACAGACACGGGGAGAATGTACAGACTCCATCCAGCAGGGTAAATATATGGGGTTATGGGAACAGGGCCTGGTTCAGATTGTTGTTGGTGCAGGTTAGATGGGCTGAATGGCCTCCTTCTGCACTGCAGGGATTCTATGATTCTATAATAAGTTCCAGTAACACCTCAGGGTCAGTTGCCAAGACTCGAGAGAGCCTCATTTCAACATTTCATCCAATAGACTGTACCCCTGACAGTGCAGCAGTCCCGCAGTGGGTGGTTAATCATCTGAGATTTTGTTCTGGACTTGAACCCACGACCGTTAGCACATAGGGCAATGTGTAAATAGATGAGAACAAAGGCTGGAACTTTACCGCCCCGCCTGCCTCGGGAATTGGGGCAGGCAAGAGGCGGACAATGGGAAGATCCATTGATCTTGGGCAGTATTTTACGGTTTCGAGGCAAATAAGGCTGTAAAATCTTGCCCAAAGTGTCCTCACACTCGCCATTGCCAATTACTCAGTGCGTAGAATCCCTACAATGCAGAAGGAGGCCATTCGGCCCATCGAGTCTATACCAACCACAATCCCATCCAGACCTTATCCCCATAACCCCATGCATTCACCCTAGCTAACACTAAGGGGGCAATTTAGCATGGCCAATTCATCTAATCTGCACGTCTTTCGGACTGTGGAAGGAAACCGGAGCACTCAGAGGTAACCCACGCAGATGCGGACAGAATGTGCAGACTCCGCACAGATAGACCTGAATCGGGAATTGAACCCAGGTCCCTGATGCTATGAGGCAAGCAGTGCTAACCATTGCACCACCACGCTGCCTTTATGGAAATGCATTTCCTGGCTGACCGTTGTGTCCTATCTGATGGCTATGTTCCAACAATTCAGATAACCAGCACAGTCTGAGAACACAGCTGTAATGGGCTCTCTCTCCCATCCAGTGTTTGATCTGTCTGAGAGATCATTTCCATCGATAAAGTCCCCTCTTAAGATGTAGCTTGGCAGTGGCCTGAATAAATGATAGCATCATGCAATAACTAGGAATATAAATTGTGCTCTTTTTTATTAGGTAACCTCAAAAGCGGGATCCAGAAACACATATTTTCGGATAGGTCAGGTTGTTTTTGTACATTGAATTCGCGATAAAAGTCAAATAGCTAAAATCTGAGCCGAGAGTGTAGATAGTGACCTGAATCCTTGCTCCTTGCTGTTGGCTTTCCATTAAATATCAGGTAGAGAGTTAGATCATTCTTGATGAAGTTGCCAGAGGCATCTGTAATTCACCGAACTCAGACTTCTCTCGCTTTTGAACGCTCATCACACGCGAGATCTTTCCAACCAGCCTTTCATTGCCAACAGCTGAAGAAAGTCAGATCTTCCCCTTCCCGCCCCGCATGAGATAAGAAGGGGCTTGCAATTGGGTTGTGCCTTCCAGAGAAATGGTTTTTCATGGGTACTCATTGCATCATAGAATCCTTACAGTGCAGGAGAGACCATTCTGTCCATCGAACCTGCATCGATAACAATCCCAACCCACGCCCTATCCCCGTAACGCCCACCCTGCCAATCCTCCTTGAATCTAAAGTGGGATTTTCGGTTCACACCAAAAATTCCACCCTAGGTCAATGGATCTTTGTATGGTTCACCTCACCCCCTCTTCCCTTACCACCACCTCCCCGCCACATCCGTTACACTTCCCATGACAGGCAGAATGGGAAAGGTCCCCTCTAAAATATCGAATTAGCACGGCCAATCATTAGATATTTGCACAGTCCGTGTCCCCGTCCGCTACAATTCCCATGGTGGGCAAGATGGGAAACTCACCTGTAAGCATCAATTTAGCATGGCCAATTAACCTAAGTAGTCACTGTTGTAATGTCCCGAACACAACTGTCCAATTTGGAAACAGCAAGCTCCTATCAACAGTAACATGACTGCTGTTGGAGAAGGCATTGTTGGCTTAGGGACAAATACTAGCCAGGATGCAAGGGAGGGTTCCCTTACCCCCTCCTCCAAATAGTGCAGTGGATTCTTTTGCAGTCAACCAAAAGGCATTTTTAGTTTAACATCTCTTCTTAAAGGAAATAGGAGCAGGCATAGGCCATTCGGCCCCTTAAGCCTGTCCTGCAGTTCAGCTTGATCACAGCTGGTCCTCCACCTCAATGACATTTTCCAGGTGAATTGGGGATATGGTGACACTTCCCAATATCCCTTGATATCTTTAGTAGCTGGAGATGTATCTGTGGTGATAGTGGTGTCTGCCTCTTTAAGCTAGCACAGCAGAAGAGGGGTCACCAAGGGAACTCAGAGAGTGGCATCCGCCCTGGTGCAGAATCATTGAGCAACCATGTTGTAAGTAAGTGAGAACTGAGCCCTGCTCTGAGGCTGCCGTGGACTCTCTACCTGAGTTCTCTTCGTCAATAAACACCTATTATTATTGCTAACAAAGCTGAAGTACCTTATGTTGCTGGAAGTGATGCATTTTGGTATATTGAACCAGGGCATAACTCACTCAGTTAATGGTCGGGCATTGGAGAGATTTATAGAACAAAGAGATCTAGGGGTACATATTCATAGCTCCTTAAAAGTGGAGTTACAAGTGGACAAATTGGCGAAGAAAGCATTCAGCATGCTTGGTTTCACCGGTCAGAGCATTGAATACAGGAGTTGGGACCTCTTGTTGAAATTGTACAAGACATTGGTAAGGCCAAACTTGGAATACTGTGTACAGTCCTGTTGTAAAATCAGTCTGTTTTAACCCTTATACGGTGGACAAATAACTTGAGTAGACGTCTTGTAAGTACAAACAATATTTATTTAAACCCACACAATCAATAATCACCCACCCGACCAACAATAAGTTATCTTATTGGAAAATACTAGAATTCAAGTACAATACAAGACCTTAACTTTTCGTGACTGACAAGTACCCAAGCAGATATTGGCCTTTATCTGTGTGCTGGTCTTTGGTAGTCTGTGTAGTCTTGTCCTTTGATCTGGTGTGGCACTCTGGCTCTGATCTTCTTTCCTTCTCGGATGTGGCAGCTCTCCTCTTGCTGGCGATGGTCACCATTCTTGTAGCTTGTTCGTGGGGTCAGAGCGAGGGAGATTCCTGGTAATGAAGCACCCGTGTTTGGTTTCACATCCCCTTTTCTGGCCATTGCCGATCAATCAATCAGGACTTGATCATCCTGATCGATAAGAGTCCAATCAGGCGCTACCACACCGATCTCTGGGGTGTTGGAGGCACATTGGTCACATACCTTCCTCCTAAATAAGGATTCACGGTTCCCGGTATGTCTGGCACACAACCCAGTGTGACCAGAAAGTCTCTTTCAGCCTGGAGGTGACCCATATCCTGTTTATTCACTCATCAGGGTTGCAGCCTGTTTGTCTCTGTCTTTAAACTGCAGCCCATCGGATTAGTTTCTTGCTCAATTGTCCCAGAAGGCTTTACAAAACACCATTTTAGATGTCCTATTTGGCTACAGTTCTGGTTACCTTATTATAGAAAAGATATTAAGAAAGAGTGCAAAAAGGATTGGCTACCAGGACTTGATAGTTTGAGTTAGAAAGAGAGGCTGGATGGACTAGGACTTTTTACCTAGTGCACAGGAGGTTGAGGGGTGATCATGTAGAGATCTATAAAATAATGAGGGGCACAGATAAGGTAGATAATCAATATCTTTTCCCAAAGGTAGGGGAGTTTAATACTAGAAGGTAGAGGTTTAAGGTGAGAGGGGAGAGATACAAAAGGGTCCAGAGGGGCAATTTTTTCATGCAGAGGGTGATGAGTGTCTAGAACGAGCTGCCAGAGCAGGCAGTAGAAGTGGGTACAATTTTGTCTTTTAAAATGCATTTAGGATAAGATAGGTATAATGGGATATGGGCCAAATAGGGGCTATTGAGACTAGCAGTGTGGACAAGTTGGGCTGAAGGACCTGTTTCCATGCTGTAAACCTCTAGGAGTGCCACTCTGTCACACAATCCCTCTCTGTATTGAACATGTCCACTGATAGAGTCTCTACAGGCTTCTGGGATAAAGAATTCCAAAAACTCACCATCCACTGAGTTCCTCCTCATCTTAGTCCCAAATGGCTCCTCCCATTAGGCTGAGATGGTATCTTCTGGTTCTAAACCATGCAACCCGCGGAGACATCCTTCCTGCACCTTGTAGACTAACAATTTTGCATATTTCCATTTTCTATTCTTCTAAACTCTAGAGGCCTTGTCTTCCTCAATCTCTCCTCATCAGACAATTCCACCATTCCAGCTGTAGTACCAGCCTAGATCATGAATTTGAGTCTCTAGTGCAAAATGTTGGCCCACTCCCTTCTGATTCAGAGCTAAGTTCACTTACGAATTGAACAACAACTGATCGTAGAATCTCTACAGTGCAAAAAGAGGCCATTCAGCCCATCAAGTCTGCATCGACTCTCTGACAGACAATCTTACCCAAGCCCTTTCCCCGTAATCCTATACATTTAATACAGTTAATCCATCTAACCTACACACCTTTGGATACTAAGAGGCCATTGAGCATGGCCAATCCACCTAACCCGCACATCTTTGGACTGTAGGTGTAAACAAGAGGAAACCCATGCAGACACAGGGAGAACATGCAAACTCCACGCAGACAGTGATCTGAGGCGGGAATCGAATCTGAGCTCTGACACTGCGAGACAGCAATGCTGACCACTGTGCCACCGTGCTACTTAACACTTTCAGATTTGGATTCCCACCCTCACCAACATGGCCCTCATTGACCATACAGTCTTGTGTTGGGTTATCTCTCCAAAGGCATCAAGTTGACCAAGTAGTCAATTTTTTATTCAATTATGATGGTGGGGGGTAGGGTTGCACAGGCAAGCATAATGCTGACCTTGCACAACCTTTGACCTCATGTGTATTTGTAGTGGGAGGGTGGACACTAGTTAGCAATTGATGCCAGGAACTCAAGCTGACTGATCTCTCCCTCTGTAGCTGGCAATGTAGAGGCCTATTGTAATATTCTGGGTGGTGTCCTACCTCAGCGTCAACTATAATTCCAGTCTTCCTCTTCACGGAATGTTCCAGATTAAAGATGGGTCACTTTGCTCATCAGGTTTGAGCTGATGACTTTCAGAATATGAACAGGTTTCTCTAATCCCACTCTCCTGCCCATTCCTCACACTATATGATATTCCAATCAATCTAATCCCGCTCTTACTCACTCCCTGTACAGAACAAGGAACCTAAGAAACATAGGATCATAGAGGTTTACAGCATGGAAACAGGCCTTTCGAACCAACTTGTCTATGCCACTCCTTTTTTTAACCCCTAAGTTGGTCCCAATTGCCCATATTTGGCCCATATCTCTCTATACCCATTGTACCCTTGTAACTTTCTAAATGCTTTTTAAAACACAAAATTGTACCGCCTCTACTATTACCTCTGGCAGCTTGTTCCAGACAATCACCACCCCTCTGTGTGAAAAAATTGCCACTCTGGAGTCTTCTCACCTTAAACCTATGCCCTCTAGTTTTAGACTCCCTTACCTTTGGAAAAAGATATTGACTATCTAATTGTTCTATGCGCCTCCTTATTTTATCGACCTCTATAAGATCACCCCTCCGTTGCTCCAGAGAAAAAACTCCCAGTCTATCCAGCCTCTCCTTATAACTCAATCCATAAAGTCCCGGTAGCATCCTAGTAAACCTTTTCCACAATCTTTCTATTTTAATAATATCCTTTCTATAATAGGGTGATTGAAACTGTACACAGTATTTCAAGCGTGGTTTTACTGGTGTTTTGGACAAATTTCAACAAGATGTTCCAACTCCTGTATTCAATGTTCTGACCAATGAAACCAAGTACGCCGAATGCTTTCTTCACTATTCTGTCCAGCCGTGACTCCACTTTGAAGGAGCTATGAATCTGTATCCCTAGATCTCTTTGTTCTATAACTTTCCCCACAACCTTACACCCATTAACTGAGAAATTCTTGCCTTAGTTTGAGCTACCAAAAATGTGAGGTGATGCATTATCTAAATTAAACTCCATCTGCCACTTATCAGCCCACTGACCCAATTGATCAAGATCCCTTTGCAATCCTAGATAACCTTCTTCATTGTACACTATCTTGGTGTCATCGGCAACTTAGTAAGCATACCTATTAAATTCTCATCCAAATCATTAATATAAGTGACAAATAACAGTGGACACAGCACCGATCCCTAAGGCACACTACTGGTCACAGGCCTCCAGTTTGAAAGGTAACCATTTACAACCACCCTCTGTCTTCTGTCATCAAGCCAATTTTGTATCCATATGGCTACCTCATCCTGTGAGATTTAACCTTATGCAACAACCTACCATGCGATACCCTGTCAAGGGCCTTGCTAAAATCCATGCAGACAACATCAACTGCACTGCCCTCATCTACCTTCTTGGTCATGTCTTCAAAAAACTCAATCAAATTTGTGAGACATGATTTTCCACTCACAAAGCTATGCTAATCAGTCCTTGTGTCTCTGAATTCCTGTAGATCCTGTCCCTCAAAATACTTTCTAACAACTTACCCACTGCAGGTGTGGGAGTAGGCCATTCAGCCCTTTGAGTCTGACTCATTAAACTCATTAAAAATCATGGCTGTTCCATCCTGCACTATGCCCTATCCCTTCATTCCCATATTAACTGTTCTTGCTGACTTGCGCATTGGTACAGTGGCACAGTGGTTAGCAGTGCTGCTTTATGGCACCAGAGACTTGGGTTCAGTTCCCAACTTGGGTCACTGTCTGTGTAGAACCTGTATGTTCTCTTTGTGTCTGTGTAGGGGTGCTCTGGTTTCCTCCCACAGTCTGAAAGACGTGTTGAGCAGGCGCATTAACCTGAACAGATGCCAGGGGAATTTCATAGTAACTTGGTTGCAGTGTTGATGTAAGCCTTACTTGTGGCACTAATAAATAAACTTTACTTAACAACTGGACATGTATCACTCTCAGAGTTAGAGAATTCCAAAAATATACTATCTTTTGAGGGAACTATATTATCTCATCTGGGTTTGAAATGGTTGATTGGGAGTTTGATTCTTAATTCTAGCCTCTCCAGTGAGTGAAAAACATCCTCAATATCTCACCCTGTCACGTCCCTTGAGATTTTTATATATACCTTTCAATCTTATAAATTCTGGGAAATATAGGCGAAATCTACTGAATCCTCCCTTACAGGACAAAGCAGTAGTTTCTGGATGAGGGCCAGTGAATCAATTGTTTGTGGTACCTGCATGTTAACTTTCTGTGATTTGGGTATGAGTAGACTCAGATTCCTCTGAATCCCAATTCTCCCATGACTTTGAAGACATTTTGGGCTGGATTTTCCAGCCACGTTTGCCCCAAGATCAGAAAATCCCACCTGAGATCAATGCATCTTCACCTAGTCCATTCCTGCCCACTACAATTCCCACGGCAGATGGAATGGGAAAATTCCGTCCTCTATTCCCACTGACATTGAATCCATAAAATCTCTACAAAACAGAAGGAGGTTATTCGGCCCATTGAGCCTGTACCAACCACAATCCCACCCAAGCCATATTTCAGTAACCCCATTGTGGGTGACAGGAATGGATTGTCCCTTAGTGTCAGGGGGACTAGCTAGAGTTAATGCATGAGGATAGGGCCTGGGTGGGTGTGTGGTTGGTGTAGACTCGATGGGCCAAATGGTCCCCTTCTGAACTGTAGGGATCCTCTGATTATCCTCAGTTCCTTGAACCCTCATTTTGTATAATATGTAGCATTTGATTGCATTTTTTTGTCGGTTGCAAACTCAAAAATCTCTCTACAACCTGATTTCCATTTGGTAATCTGTGTTGCTTTTGCTCTATCCTGTTACGATTTTCTATCATAGATCTAATGTTAAATTGCAGCATTTTGTCTAGGGCGACATGGTGGCACAATGGTTAGCACTGCTGTTTCACAATGCCAGAGTTCGATTCCCAGCTTGGGTCACGTTCTATGCAGAGTCTGCATATTCCCCCTGTGTCTGCTTGGGTTTGCTCCAGTTTCCTCCCACAGCCTGAGAGAAGTGCTGGTTAGGGCGCATTGGCCGTGCTAAATTCTCCCTCAGTGTACCCGAACAGGTGGTGACTGAGGGATTCTCACAATAACTTTATTGCAGTGTTCACGTAAGCCTACCTGTGACAATAATAAATAAGCATAAGCTTAAACCTATTAATGTCAGGCTACTCTCCTGTTTTTGCTCGCAATCCTGAATAGTGGGGTTACTTTCCAATTCGCAGGGAACATCCTGGAGTCCAGGGAATTCTGGAAGATCAATGCATCGACTGGGGAAAACGTTCCAGTTCTGTCACAGTGTTGGGCGGGGAGAATCTGACTTTGAACAACTTGACAGACCTGGGTGGGTGGGATTGGAAAATCCATTATCTCTGTCACCAACTTTTTGATTTGGATTTGATTTGATTTATTATTGTCACATGTGGTGAAAGGTATTGTTCCTCGCGTGCCATACAAAGCATGCCGTTCATAGAGAAGGATATGAGAGAGTGAGGAATGTAGTGTTACAATTATAGCTAGGGCATAGAGAAAGATCAACTTATTGTGAGGTAGGCCCATTTAAAAGTTTGACAGCAGCAGGGAAGCAACTAATCTTGAGTCAGCTGGTATGTGACTTCAGACTTTTGTATATTTTTGCCAGTGTAAGAGAATTATATCTGAGGCGTGTGGGGTCCTTGATTGTGCTGGCTGTGTTTCCGAGGCAGCAGGAAGTGTAGACAGAGTCCATAGATGGGAGGCTGATTTGCATGAGGGACTGGGCTACGTTCACAACTCTTTGTAGTTCCTTGGGGCCTTGGGAAGAGCAGGAGCCATACAAGCTGTGGACCAACTCGAAAGAATGCTTTCTGTGTTGCATGTATAAAAGTTAATGAGAGTCATAGCCGACATACCAAATTCCCTTAGTCTTCTGAGAAAATAGAGGGGTTGCTGGACTTTCTTCAGTATAGTGTCAGCACAGGGAGACCAGGACAGATTGTTGTTGCACCAGTTTGCCACATTGTCTATCTCATTCCTGTACTCTGTCCCATCACTGTTTGAGATCTGACCCACTGTAGTAATGTCATCAGCATCCTTGAACATTGAGTTGGAGACAAATTCAGCCACACAGTTATAGGTGTATAGGGAGAATAGTAAAGGGGTTGAGAACACAATCTTGTGGGGCACTGCTAATGAAGATGATCATGGAGGAAGTGTCGTTGCCTATCTTCTTCTGTTGTTGCACTTCCTTCTTAAACCCGAGTGTGTGGGCCACCCCATCAGGCCACTTGTGAGCTTTCCATCTCATCGCCTTCACCAGTGCTATTTCTTTGCAAATCCTAATTTTTAACAGTTTCTCATTTTCCTGGAACAGAGTTCCTCAATAATTGCAAACTTCCTTTTTGTGTTCTCTACAGTGGAGAAAGATAAAAATGTTTGTTTAATGCCTGTGCCATTTCCTTATTCCCCCACTGCCTTCGAGAACATCCTCCAAACCTGCGACCGTCTGGAAGGGCAAGGGTAGCAGATATCTGGGAAAACCACATACCTGGAAGTTCCCCTCCAAGCCCCTCACAATCCTGGGAAACTTGGATTTTATGGAAGCAGGTCTGACAGCGTCTGTGGAGGGGGAATAGAGCCAACGTTTTGAGTCAGGCTGACCCTTTGTCAGCTCCGATCATTGACTTTATTCTGTCTGCACAGACACTGTCAGAATTGTTGAGATTTTCCAGCATTTTTTGTTTTTGTTTCAGATTCCAGGACCTGCAGTCCTGGGGACCTGCTTTCCCCCTCAATCTCACCATCCTGAGTGGGAAATATACTGGCCGTTCCTTCACCGCCACCGGGTCAAAATCCTGGAACTCCCTCCCTAACAGCACTTGTAACTACACCGCACGGACTATAGCCATTCAAGATGGCAGCTCACCACCACCTTCTCAAGGACGGTTAGGGATGGGTAATAGATATGCTGTCCTGGCTAGTGACACCCCAACTCCCGTAAAAGAATTTAAAAATATATAAAGCAGAATTCTGCAGGTGTTCACAAGGGCAGTGAGAACAGAGAAATCTTGGTTCATTGCAGCGGGACTGGAGAACTCCAGCGCCGGGTGACACCGGAGAATCCAGCCCATATTTTCTCCTTTCTCTGCCTATAAAGGGCCTAGATTTATTTTTCCATATTACAAACTATGGAAGATACTACCATCGGTTTTTGTCTCTTGCTAGCCCACTCACATATCCTATTTTCTCTCGATCGATTTCATGGTTGGCTTTTGGTGAATTTGATTTCCTTTTGGTGAAACTATGGGTTTTCTCTTTCTTTACTGTAATTTGAGTGAGATTTTATGCCCCCCCCCATCATGCCCCTACCCCACCCATTGTGGGTCTTCCAGCAGTAGAGGCAACACACCATTGGCTGCGAGTTGGATGTCCTTCCGTAAGACCACAAGATAGAGGAGCAGAATAAGGCCGTTCGTCCCATCGAGTCCACTCTACCGTTCAATTATGGCTGATATGATTCTCATCCCCATTCTCCTGCCTTCTTCCTGTAACCCTTGATCCCCTCATTGATGAAGAATCTATCTTATCTCTGCCTTAAAGACACTCAGCCTCCACAGCTTTCTGTGGCAATGAGTTCCACAGATTCACTGCCCTCTGGCTGAAGAAATTCCTCCTTATCTCTGACTCCCTTCACTCTGAGGTTGTGCCCTCGAGTTCTAGTCTCTCCCACTAGTGGAAACATCCTCTCCACGTCCACTCTATCCAGGCCTCTCTGTATTCCAGTCCTCCCGATGGGGTGTGGATGTTCTGGTCATGCTCACCCCAAGACCCAACATTCCAGCCCGAGGCCAATGGACCTTTGCCTGCTCTGGTAAATTTTCTGTACCACCCACTACGATTCCCGTGACGGGCAGGTAGGAAAATTCCGGTGTGGGAAATCAAGGAACAAACAAACAATCAACTACTTTCAGGTTAGCTGCTGGTTGATTTTGACTGGCCGAAATTTATGGAGCTTTGAAAAGTTATTTAAAATGCTCAGTCTATAGGCAGCGGTGTGGTGTGTACTGTGGGGTTTTGTCCTGACTTTCATGAATTCTGCACAAGTCGTTTGCTCCCAGAGATGGGCACAATAGTTCCTTTGGTGTCTCGGAACAATGAGTAGAGGGAAACAGAAACAGGACAAGCTGCTGGAAGAGAGAGGAGGTGGAGAGGGCAGCAAAGGACCCTTAACAGGAGGCCACATCTGCTTAGATAAGAAGCTGTACCAGACCACAGAACCATAGAGTCCCTACAGTGGAGAAAGAGGTCATCCAGCCCATCGAGTCTGCACCAACTCTCCGAAACAGCATTCCACCCAAGCCCTCCTCTCCACCTTATCCCTGTAACACTGTGCGTTTAGCATGGCTAATCCACCTAACCTACACATCTTAAGACAATAAGGAACAACTTAGCATAGCCAATCCACTTAACCTACACACCTTTGGAATGTGGGAGCACCCGAGGAAACCCACACAGACACGGGGAGAATGTACAAACTCCACACAGACAGTGACTCAAGGCTGGAATTGAACTTGGGTCCTTGGTGCTGTGAGGTAGCAGTGCTAATCACAGTGCCTTTAAACAACTGACATTTGGCACAAAAATTGGCAACGCATGAGTTTCGAAATCGGGATTAGAAACCAGGACCTCTCACATACTCATTTAGAGAGGGGTCTGAAGCAAGAATCATATCTTTAAATCAATGAGCCACTGGTCCAATGTTTTGACCTCAACTAAATTGTATGTTAGCAAATTCCACAGGCTTATCACTCTTTGGGTGAAGAAATATCACTTCATCTTGGTCCAAAATATCCCATATCATTAAACTATGATCCCTGGTTTTGGACATTCCAACCATCGGGAATATCCTTCCTACATCTACCCTGTCCAGTTCTGTTAGAATTTTACAGGCTTATGAGATCCATCAGCCCCTCCATTCTTCTGAACTCCAGTGAATACAGTCCTAACCAACTCAATCTCTCCTCATAAATCAGTCCTTACCATTCCAGGAATCAGCCTGGTAAACCTTAGCTGCCCACCCTCTGTAGCAAGGACATCCTTCCTCAGATTACGAGACCAAAACTGTACACAATATTCTAAATGTGGCCTCACCAAGGCACTGTATAATTACAGAAACACGTCCCTGCTTCTGTAAAAAGTAAAGTTTATTTATTAGGTTCACAAATAAGGCTTACATTAACACTACAATGAAGTTACTGTGAAATTCCTCTAGCTGCCACACTCCAGCGCCTGTTTGGGTCAGTGTGCCTAACCAGCACATCTTTCAGAACATGGAGCAAATCCACCCAGACACAGGGAGAATGTACAAACTCCACACAGACAGTGACCCGAGGCTGGAATTGAACCCGGGTCCCTGCTGTTCTGAGGCAGCAGTGCTAACCACTGTGCCACTCGAATTCTCTAAATGAAGGACAATATACCATTTGTCTTCCTCACTGCCTGAGCACCCGTATGCTTTATGAGACCTACCTTTTAGCACAAAATGAGGAGGGAGAGAGGTAGGGAATGGGAAGGAAGAGGGGGAAGATGATAGGTAGAGGAAGGGGAGGAGGAGGAGGTATCCTAGACAGTTCCTTAGTGGCCGAATGGGCTACCTGTGACTAATTTATCTGACTGTGTGAACACAATGCCAATTTCCCATTCATCAACAGCCCAATGCCTTAGCTTCCCTCCCCCGGCACTGACCATTCCAGTTTACTCTTCGCTACAATTTTAAAGCAAAAGCCATGATCAAACAAACTTTCCAGAAAAAAAATTACCAATTACACTTGGTGATACTGCACATAAAAGTCACTTGGCTCTTTCACACAACTCCTCCAGTGTAGAAGGAGACTGTTCAGCCCATCGAGTCTGAACTGATGGCAATCCCACACAGGCCCTATCCCCATAGCACCACACATAAACCCTGCTAATCCCCCTGACACTGAGAGGCAATTTAGCATGGTCAATGCATCTAACCGGCACATATTGGGAATGTGGGAGGAAACCGGAGCAACCTGAAGAAACCCATGCAGACACGGGAAGAATGTGCAAACCATACAGACGGTGACCCGAACTGGGAATTGAAGTCGGGCCCCTGGCACTGTGAGGCAGCAGTTCTGACCGCTGTTCGATCGAGGTGTTCAAAATTGTGAAAGGTCTGGAGAGATTGGATAGAGAGAAACTGTTCCCCCTGCACAGCAGGAAAGAGAAATAGAGGATACTGATTTAAGATGATAGACAAAAGAGGAAAACCTTTTTTCTTTTTAAACACAGTGAGTGGTTAGGATCTTGAATGCACTGCCTGGAGATGTGGTGGAAGCAGATTCAACCAAAGCCTTCAAAAGAGAACTGGGTAAACAGAGGGAGGCAAATTTCAGTAATGCAGTATAAAGGCTGGGAGCCAGCATTGACATAATAGGCGGAATGGCCTCCTTCACTGCAGCTGCCATTTTATGGTTCTTTCTGTGTCCAACCTGTAGCTGTTCAGCTGCGATTAGCTAGTTAGCAAGGGCCGTGTACTGTGGCAACAGTGATGGACATCGGGAGATGGGGGGGTTGTGCAAGGGGGCATTGGGGGACAGCAGGCAGCTTGTTCAACATCTTGGAGATCAACATGGATGAACTTGCGGAGTAGACCGATTAGGATGGAAAAGTGGCAGAATATTTTGATGAGAGTGCTGTGTGTGAGAGGATGGCGTGGTCATAGCGCCACTATGATCTTTTTTAGCTCCAGTGTGCAGGGCAGGTTTCTAAGGGAAGAATGAAGCTTAGACTCACAATCCCAGCCAATGTGATGATATCAACCTCTTAACCATGTCCTGTCTATAAATCTCACTGGAAACAATGTTGGTCTGGCCAAACCAGCCAGGCACAGCGAGTAAGCATACAAGTTGCCTTGTCTTTACTACCTTTCAAAAGGGGAAAAGCCATAAAATAAAAATGAACAAGATATTAAAGACGAAAGACTTGGCCAAGCTTTAGATGGTTCTTTCTTTTTCCCTTCTCGGAGCTGGCCAAAACCCATCAAATCTGGAGACAGGCTGCAGTATTAAAATTCCTGTCTCCCTGACAACCGGGATCAATTGGAACATGACACAATTCATCAGGTAACACTATTGTAGGGCGTGGACGAGGCAGCAGCTGAACAGTCCAGCCCGCCGCTGGGCATCATGTCTGCTGGCAGTGCCAACCAGAAGATTAGGGAGTGCCCACCACAGAGCTTTGAGCCCAATGCTCACACATCAAGATCACAGTCTCTTACTGTCTGTCACCATGTCCCAATCTCTTACTGTCTGTCACCATGTCCCAATCTCTTACTGTCTGTCACCATGTCCCAGTCTCTTACTGTCTGCTGTCACCATGTCCCAGTCTCTTACTGTCTGCTGTCACCATGTCCCAGTCTCTTACTGTCTGTCACCATGTCCCAGTCTCTTACTGTCTGTCACCATGTCCCAGTCTCTTACTGTCTGTCACCATGTCCCAATCTCTTACTGTCTGTCACCATGTCCCAGTCTCTTACTGTCTGTCACTATGTCCCAGTCTCTTACTGTCTGTCACCATGTCCCAATCTCTTACTGTCTGTCACCATGTCCCAGTCTCTTACTGTCTGCTGTCACCATGTCCCAATCTCTTACTGTCTGTCACCATGTCCCAATCTCTTACTGTCTGTCACTATGTCCCAGTTTCTTACTGTCTGTCACCATGTCCCAGTTCTTACTGTCTGTCACCATGTCCCAGTCTCTTACTGTCTGTCACCATGTCCCAGTCTCTTACTGTCTGTCACCATGTCCCAATCTCTTACTGTCTGTCACCATGTCCCAGTTTCTTACTGTCTGTCACCATGTCCCAATCTCTTTCTGTCTGTCACCATGTCCCAGTTTCTTACTGTCTGTCACCATGTCCCAGTCTCTTACTGTCTGCTGTCACCATGTCCCAGTCTCTTACTGTCTGTCACCATGTCCCAGTCTCTTACTGTCTGTCACCATGTCCCAGTCTCTTACTGTCCGTCACTATGTCCCAATCTCTTACTGTCTGTCACCATGTCCCAGTTTCTTACTGTCTGTCACCATGTCCCAATCTCTTACTGTCCGTCACCATGTCGCAGTCTCTTACTGTCCGTCACCATGTCGCAGTCTCTTACTGTCTGTCACCTCAAGATTTTTAAATGTGTCACTATCTGTATTGGTATGCACACAATATTACAATACATCCCTTTGTCACTGAAGAAAGGTTTAAGAGGACAGACATAACACTGAATCTCGCTCTAGATAAAGTTTATTTATTAGTGTCACAAGTAGTCTTATATTAGTGCTGCAATGAAATTACTGTGAAAATCCCCTTGTCACCACAGTCTGGTGCCTGTTCGAGTACACCGAGGGAGAATTTAGCACTGAACCAGCACATCGTTCGGACTGTGGGAAGAAACCATAGCACCTGGAGGAAACCCATGCAGACATGCGGAGAATGTGCAGACTCTGCACAGACAGTGGCCCAAGGCTGTAATTGAACCGAGGTCCCTGGTGCTGTGAGGCAGTAATACTGACTGCTGTGCCACTGTGCTGCTCTAATGTCCACTGCACTCTGGGGTAGGAAATTCCACTGATTCATAACCTTTTGAATGAAATAATTCCTCCTGATTTCTGTTTGAAATCTACTCCCCTTTAGCCTAAAACTATGACCCCTCATTTTAGAATGTCCAATAAGGGGAGACTTTAACACTCTACATTTTAACACTCTATTTTTTGACACTCTACGTCAACTCTGTCAGTGCCCTTTGGCATCACGCATTGATCCAGCACAGCTCTAACTATAGCTACATCTCCTTGTCTGGGTACCCCTCACCAGAAGAAACAGTTTTTATCTAATCTATCAAACTCATTTTAACCACCTCGATGAGTTTGCCTCTTCATCTTCTATATTCAAGAGGACGCAAGCGTAGTCCATAATCCCATCCTTTTTGCAAGAAAGAAATTATCACTGTTCTTGGACAGCATGCCAAGATGCATTCATGACTTGATTTTCATTTAATCCATGTTGTCAACGTGATTGCAATCTCCAAATATGGGCAGAATTCTCAGGGGGCAATCTGGCCAAAAACATTCCAAACTAGCGTGAAAACAGGAGAGAACCAATGTTGATATTTATGGGAGAATTAAAAGCGGATTCTCTTCTCACTCTAATGAGTCAAGTCTGTTTCTCACCAGGAGGGATGGACCAAAAGCTCGCCAAAAGCTGGCAAGTTGCAGCAGAGGGTGCCATTGCACATGCTCAGACGTCTGTGTTCTACAAATGCAGATCTGTCATTGCCTGCCTCCCCCAGCTAAAACCAGCCTTTGTGGTTGATTCTTTCCTTCCACCACTACTATGGGGCTTTGCATCTGATCCCCATCTCTCTCAGACCAATCGTCCCATCTTTTCGGGAGCGAGGCTGATCTCGCTGGATATCTGGTGCTGGCAAGATTGTGACACACATGAAATTGGGCACAAACCTGATTTCTCAGCTGTCTCGTGATCTTGCCGGCTCGCTCTGGTAATCGATGGTAAGATCTGGTGGCCTTTGTGTTTGCTCAGTATCTTGTGTTCACTATCTTTGGTGTCTGTGTGTAATATGTGCATCTCTAAGACTCTCTTTTCTGCCCACTCCCTCAGGATTTGTGGATTTAACGCTTCATGATCAGGTGCAATTGCTGGAATGCTGCTGGTTAGAAATCCTGATGATTGGTCTCGTGTGGCGCTCCATGGAACACCCCGGGAAGCTCATATTTGCACCGGATCTGGTTTTGGACAGGTACGCCCATCTTAGCTCATTACTGCAGACACATTGGGCTCCGTAGATCGTGCATTGATAAAATATGTTAGCAATTGTTTTGAGAGGACTAGAGTACAAGAGCAGGAATGGACTGCCAATGCTTTATAAGGCCCTGGTCCGACCACATTTGCAATAATGCAAGCAATTTTGGGCCCTGAATCTAAGGAAAGATGTGCTGGCCTTGGAAAGGGTCCTGAAGACGTTCACAACAATAATCCTGGGAGTGAAAAGTTGACATATGAAGACTCTGGGTCTATCTTTGATGGAGTTTTAAAGAACGAGGAGGAATCTCATTGAAACTTACAGAATACTGAAAGGTCTAAATAGAATCATAGAATCTCTACAGTGCAGAAAACAGCCGTTCAGCCCATTGAGTTTGCACTGACCACAATACAGCCCAGGCCCTATTCCTGTAACCACACGTACCTATCCTGCTAGTCCGCCTGACACTAAAGGTGACCTTAACATGGGCAATTAGCCTAACCCTCATATCTTTGGACTGTGGGAGGAAACCGGAGCACTCGGAAGAAACCCACTCAGGCACGGGGAGAACGTGCAAACTCCACACAGACAATGATCCAAATTGGAAATTCAACCTGAGTCCCTGGGAATATGAGGCAGCAGTGCGGGCTAGGCTGATTTGCCATGGTAAATTGCCCATTTGTGTCAGAAGCATTAGGATTAATACATAGGATTATGTGGATAGGTCTGCGTGGGGTTGTGGTTGGTGCAGGCTCAATGGGCTGAATGGCCTCCTTCTGGAGGGATTCTACGATTTGCTATTCTAAAATTCTCCCAATTGTCAAGAAGCAGAGATCATAGAGATTTACAGCATGGAAAAAGGTCCTTTGGCCCAATTTTCCCATCCCGCTCTTTTTTAACTACTAAACTAGTCCCAGTTGCCTACATTTGGCCCATACTCCTCTATATCCATCCTACACATGTAACTATCTAAATGCTTTTTAAAAGACAAAATTGTACCCACTACTCCTATCTTTCACAGTTTTTTCCAGACACTCACCACCCTCCTGTGTGAAAAAACTTCCCATCTGGACCCTTTTGTATCTCTGCCCTCTCACCTTAAACCTATGCTCCTCCTTTTAGACTCCCCTACAATTTGGGAAAAGATCTTGACTATCTACCTGAGATATGCCCCTCATTATTGTATAGACCTTGATAAGATCACCTCTACGCTCCAGGGAAAAAAGTCCCAGTCTATCCACCTCTCCCTAGAACTCAAACCATCAAGTTCTATATTTGTTAGCTGTTAGAAATAAGCTATAGATTTAAGGCAGTTTAATTTAGTATTTCTGTATAGGAAAGGATACAACTTATGGTAGACAAAGGTGTTGCAATGTATAGGGGGATTTCAGTTCAAACTGTGCTTCCACTGTGTTGAGAGAGTTTACAACTGTAAAAATGAGCCAGCGGAAAGAATGTGGTGGTGCTTAGCAACCAGGGGCTACTTTGGGAGAGACAGACCTTGTGGTGGCGTTTTAGCTGAATCCAGGACTAGACAGCTGGAGAGAGAATAGCTCTCTCAACCTTGTCAGGAGCAGAAGCGGGACAAGGGTGTTACAAAAAGGCAAACTTCCCAAAAGAAAAGGTTTCTAGTTTCATAACTAGAAACAGCTAGTTATGAAAATTAGAGAACAAAAAGAGACCTTCCAGGAAATTAGAAGTCAAATGAACAGTCAGAAAGCTAAAAACACAACTGGAATGTTAAATAACTGGTAAAGTTGATTAATAAAATGCCAAAGATGTCTGATGTGATCCTAAAGTTTGTGATAACTTGCTGTGAAATAAATTGAAATAAATAATGAGGCAATTGCTGGCTGGATCTCCAAGGCTGTGTTGGGGATGGCATAGTGGTTAGCACTGCTGCCTCTCGGTACTGGGGACCGAGGTTCGATTCCCGGCTTGGGTAACTGACTGAAAGTTGCATGTTCTCCCTGTGGCTAGGTGGATTTCCTCCGGGTGTTCCAGTTTCCTCCCACAGTCCAAAGATGTGCAAGTTAGGTGGATTGGCCATGCTAATTTGCCTCTTAGTGTCCCAAAGATGTATAGGTTAGAGGGATCGGCTGTGGGGAATATCTAATTAGCAGGATAGGACAGGGGAGCAAGTCTGGGTAAGATAGTCTGTCAGAAAGTCAGTGCAATTGACCAAATGGCTACACCTGCACAGTGGGAATTCTGTGATTCTATAAAAAATATGAAAACTTTCAAGACAAAAGAATGCTAAAAGGAAAGTTGGAAAACCTGGAGGAGGATCCTTGATGAAACCGCAAAGTGAAAGTATTGTTTGAAAGAAGATTTTGAAATGTACATTTCTGAGAGTGGGGTTCGGAAACCCTCGTATGACCATGAGCTAGGGAGAATTTGAGGAGATTTCAATTGAGTGGCATCTGTGACTGGATTCAGACTAGGGTGCTGTCTAATCACAATTAGCTTGTTGGGTGCAGATACTGTATGTTTATTGAGAATATTACAGCATATGACACTAGGAGAGCCAATGGCCTAGTGATATTATCGCTAGACTATTAATACAGAAACTCAGCTAATGTATTGGGGTCCTGGGTTCGAATTCCACAATGGCAGATGGTAGAATTTGAATTCAATGAAAAATATCTGAAATTAGGAATCTACTAATAACCATGAAGTGATTGTCGGAGAAACCTGTATTTAGGGAAGGAAATTTGTTGTCCTTACCTGGTCTGACCTACATATGACTCCAGAGCCACAGCAATGTGGTTGACTCACAACTCTCCTCAGGCAACTAGTGAGGACTGATAAATGCTTGCCAACCAGCAACGCCCATGTCCCACGAATGAATTAAGAAAAGATACATTGTGTAATGTGTTATTTTTGAAGTCTGAGTAGCTTTATGAAGATAAGGAGGGAGTGATGGAGTATTGTATTCTAGTCAAACTTTTCATCTTTTATCCGTTTTTTTCTTAATTGTTAAAAGCTAGCTGACAGTCCTGTGGCTCAGTTCTTCCAGGTTTTCTGTAAGAGTGAAAGGTGCAGTCATTTGATCCAGGGTTCTATTTTTGGATTCCCTTGTCTATTTACAACATCACGAGGGTCAATCCTCAGGGTCAATAGTATTTTTGGTAATTTTACCAGCCTTTCCTTTTAATCTTACACAATCCTTCACTTCCCTTATAGCCACAGTTGACTGATGTTTCTTTGAGATTTTAAGGAATGTATAATTGCTGTAAACTATGGCCCAGTGGCACAGTGGTTAGCACTGCTCCCTCACAGTGTCAGGGAGCCAGGTCCAATTCCTAGCTGGGGTCACTGTCTGTGCGGAGTCTGCACATTCTCCCCATGTCTGCATGGGTTTCCTCCGGGTGCTTGGGCCACTGTTGGCTTGGAATCTGCACATTCTCCCCGTGTCTGTGTGGGTTTCCTCTGGATGCTCCGGTTTCCTCCAGGTTCTTGGGCCACTGTCTGCTTGGAGTCTGCACATTCTCCCCATGTCTGTCTGGGTTTCCTCCAGGTGCTCTGGTTTCCTCCCACAGTACGAAAGATGTGCTGGTTAGGTGCGTTGACAATGCTAAATTCTCCCTCAATGTACCTGAACAGGCACGGGAGTGTGACAACTAGGGGATTTTCACAGTAACTTCATTGCACTGTTAATGCAAGCCTACTTGTGCCACTGACAAATAAACTTAAAACTGTTGGTATGGTTTATAGTTGTTGTTATCTATTGTATGTCATTGGCTGCCTATTTTACATGACCATATCCATTAAGTAATGATATTTCTCGCTCACGTCCTGAGGCAAACTTGGCCAATCTATGTTGCAATTTAGCTGATGTTTCTACTTTTCTCTCTGAATCTCATTGTAATTGTTTCAGGTTGGCTTTGTACCCAGCGTCCTTTAAGTTGTTTAAGTTGATTTATTATTGTCACAAGTAGGCTTACGTTAACACTGCAATGAAGTAAGTGATGTGAAAATCCCCTAGTTGTCACACTCTGATGCCTGTTTGGGTACACTGAGGGAGAATTTAGCACAGCCAATGCACCTAACCAGCACATCTTTTGGACTGTGGGAGGAAACCCATGCAGGCACGGGGAGAATGTACAGACTCCACATAGAATTGAACCCAGGCCCCTGGCACTTGACCGGCAGCAGTGCTAACCACTGTATCACACTGTGCCTCTGGCAAGGATGTAGAAACAGCTGCAATATGTCTCTAAGTAACTGTGAGCATTTCAACATTTCATTCAAAGATATCAATGCCTGATTTGGTTGGAAGAACGAACCTAAGAGCGTCTGCCATTAATTAGACATGCCCTTGAACTTCTAAATTTAAAAATTATCTGCAATTGCTGAAAGGTCTGGTTTGCAACAAGGGAAACTGGGTATCTGGGATCTAAGTGAATGCAGGAAGCAACTGTGACCGGAATTCTCCTATCCTGCCCGCCACTGGAATTCTGCGAGCGGACCATGTAAAAGTCCTTTGAAGTTGGATGCAAATCTCCGGCTTTCACGTGAGTGCAGCCGGAAAATCCCGCCCTGTGTGTTTCCTTAATCAATTAGGATTGTGAAATTAGCAGTTCATGTACTGTGGAGGAAGTGTTAATCAGATCAGGAAAACTCAATGTCAAATCGGAAGAGCAATAAAAAGAAAGAGGGAAAGGGAGGTTTTATTAAGAGAGGAAGAGAAGAGATGGAAAGGAAAAAGGAAGCAAAATAACATGTACATTTAAAAGTAGAATCTCCAACAACAATTAAATGTTGAGAGAATGACACTCCACACTTGTAATTGTTCGAAGTGGTTTGGCAATAATTAACACTGCCATGTTAGTAAAAACAAAGAACAAAGAACAGTACAGCAGGAACAGGCTATTCGGCCCACCAAACCTGTTTTAATCACATTTATCTATCTAACCAATGGCTTATTTCTCTCTATTCCCCATTTGTTCATATGCCTAACAAGATAATTCTTAAATGTGGCTAACGTAACTGCCTCAACCATCTCATTTGGCAGTGCATTCCAGGCTCCCACTTTTCTCTGTGTAAACAACTTCCCCCACACATCTCCACTGAACCTTCCCCCCCTTATCTTGAACATGTGCCCCCTTATAATTCTCATTTCTGCCCTGGGAAAAAGCTTCCATCTGTTAACCCTATCTATATCCTTCATAATTTTATAAACTTCTATCACGTTGCCCCTCAGCCTCCACTTTTTCAGACACAGCAATCCGAGTTTATTCAATCTCTCCTCAGAGCTAATACTGTCCGTACCAGGCAACATCCTAGTAAACCATTTCTGTACTCTCTCCAAAGAGTCCATCTTTCTACTAGTGTGGTGACCAGAATTGGACATAATGCTCCAAATGTGGCCAAACGAATGTTTTATACAATCATCATAGAAACCTACATTGCAGAAAAAGGCCATTTGGCCCATTGAGTCTGCACCGACCACAATCCCACCCATGCCCTACCCCATATCCCTGTATATTTACCCACTAATCCCCCTAACATACACATCTCAGAAGGGGCAATTTTATCATGGCCAATCAATCTAACCTGCATGTCTTTGCACTGTGGGAGGAAACCAGAGCACCCAGAGGAAACCCACACAGACACGCGGAGAATGTACAAACTCCACACAGACAGTGACCTGAGCCGGGAATCAAACCCAGATCCTTGGAGCTGTAAAGCAATAGTGCTAACCACTGTGCTACCGTGCTGCCCCAAACTGTAACATAATTTGCCAACGTATATACTCGATGTCCCATCTGATGAAGGGTGATTGTATTGGAATGGACAAGGTTTCCTATGGTTATTTTAGTTTGTATCTAACACACACAAGGCCAATGCTCAGGGTGGAGCAGGCAAACTCAGATCCATTCTGGTGCTTCTTCCAAAACCAGATTCAAAATCCAATTGAATCCTATTCAAGATCCCTAGAAGAGAGACAAACAAATTCCCAGCTGACAAGATGAGGCACTGTATCTTGGGCTTGATCTGATGCTTGGTTTTAGCCCAAAGGCTGACATGTACCTTGTAGATGGTGGACGGGCTGTGGGCAGTCAGGGAGTGAATTACTCTCCTCAGGATCCCCAAACTCTGGAGAGGAGGCAGACAGGGAGTGGTATGTTAGGGCTGGCCCAGAGCCAGAGGTTACATGGGTGGGGTTGATCTGCAAAGCAGTGATGGAGTTTAAGGTGTGCTAAGGAGGCCTGTCAGTGCGGGGCCACAGCACGTGTGCCAATCTCAGTGCTGACAGATTGGCGCATGCGCAGTGGCCCACTCACCACTATGCTGCCAGCTCTCCAGTGGGAATAGGTCCCGCCCATTGGTTTTCAACGTGAATCACGCTTGTGGACTCTGCACTGCGTGGAGTGTAGGAAATTCCTGCTAAAAACAGTGCGATTCACTCCTGTTTTTATGCCAATTTGACACTTAGAATTTTTGGGGGAAATTTTGGCCATAGTGTTACAGACATACTAGGCTGTAGAGAAAGATCAACTCAGTGCAAGGTAAATCCATTCAAACGTCTAATAGCAGCAGGGAAGAAGCTGTTCTTGAGTCAGTCAGTACATGACCTCAGACCTTAGGATCTGTTTCCCGACAGAAGGTGGAAGAGAGAATGTCCAGGGTGTGTGAAGCCCTTGGTTATGCTGGCTGCTTTTCTAAGGCAGCAGCAAGTGTAGGCGGAGTCAATGGATGGGAGGCTGGTTTATGTGATGGACTGGGCTTCTTTTACAACTCTTGTGGTTTCAGTTTGGGACACTAAGCAGCAATTTAGCATGGCTAATCTACATCTTTGGACTATGGGTGGAAATCGGAGCACCCAGAGGAAATGCGTGCAGATACAGGGAAAATGTGCAAACAGACAATGACCCAAGGCTGGAATCGAACCCGGGTCCCTGGCGTTGTGAGGCAGCAGTGCTAACCACTGTGCCACCGTGTCATTCCAATGTTGCCTTCTTCATTATTCCAGACTTTAATTGATTCATCATTGTTCAGCCTAAAGCCCTGGATATTATCTCCTTAAACCTCGCTGCCTCCCTTTTCTCTATTAACCTGCTCTTTGAAATCTGGCTGTCTGACCAAGTATTTGTTTTAGAATCTTATCGTGTGTCTCAATGTCAAACATTGCTTTATAATGCTCCTGTGAAATGGCTTTCAACACTTTATCACTTCAAGAATGTTAAGTAAGTACAAATTGTTTACGTTGATATGTTTTCAATGACAAAGCATTGTCACTTGAACTAAAACTGAGTGGCACGGCAGCACAGTGGTTAGCACTGCTGTCTCGCAGCGCCAGGGTCCCAAGTTCAATTCTGGCCTTGGGTCACTACCTGTGTGGAATTTGCACATTCTCCCCATGTCTGCGTGGGTTTCCTCTGGATGCTCCAATTTTTCTCCCACATCCCAAAGATGTATGGATTGGGTTGATTGGCCATGTTAAATTGACCCTTGTGTTAGGGGGATTAGCAAGGTAAATGTGTGGAGTTATAGGAATAGGACTTGGGTGGGATTGTGGCTGGTACAGACTCGATGGGTTGAATAGCCTCCTTCTGTACTGTGGGGAATTCTCCCATCCTTTAAAAACCCCATCCTTAAAGGATGTGATAAAGTGTTTTTATTCATTTATGTGATGTGGGCATTGCTGGCTGGCCCAGCATATATCCCTAACTGCCCTCCATTTCAGAATCAACCACATTGCTGTGGCTCTGGAGTCACAAGTAGGCCAGACCAGCTAAAGATGGCAGATTTCCTTCCCTAAAGGACATTAGTGAACCAGATGGGTTTTTCCGACAATGGTTTCACGGTCATCATTAGACTTTTAATTTTGGATTTTTTATTGATTTCAAATTTTGCCATCAGCCACGGTGAGATTTGAACCCAGGCCTCCAGATCTTAACTGGGATTTCTGGATTACTATTCCAGTGACAATACCACTATGCTACTGCCTTACATTGAAACATTTGAAAAAGGAGTTAACCATTCAGTTCCTTATGACGGTTCATTCATTTAGAGCTACATTTGTCTGCCAATATCCTTTGATATCTCTGACCCAAGAAACATCTCTTGGGGGAGTGAGTTCCAAATTTCTAACTGCCTTATATGAGTATCACCAACAACCGGTCCTGGTCCCTCCATGCCAATGTTTTCGTTAAGAAAGCCTACTGACATCCCTACTTTCTCAGGAGACTAAGGAGATTTGGCACGTCCACTACAAGCCTCACCAACTTTTACAGATGCATCATAGAAAGAATTCTTTCTGGTTGTATCACAGCTTGGTATAGCTTCTGCTCTGCTCAAGATCGCAAGAAACTACAAAGAGTTGTGAATGAAGCCCACTCCATCACACAAACCAGCCTCCCATCCGCTAACTCTACACTTCCCGCTATCTCAGAAAAGCAGCTAGCGTAATCTATGACCCTACGGACCCCAAACATTCTCTCTTCCACCTTCTTCTGTTGGGAAAAAGATATAAAAGTCTGAGGTCGTATAACAACTGACTCAAGAATAGCTTCTTCCTTGCTGCCATCAGACTTTTGAATGGATTTATCTCATATTAAGTTGATCTTTCTCTTCACCTTTTAGTGAACACTACATTCTCTCATTTCCTGCCCAATGTGTGATATGCTTTGTCTATGTAGCGTGCAAGAAACAATATTTTTCACTGTGTGTTAATACACATGACAATAATAAATCAAATCAATTAAATCAAATATGCTGCCTGATACAACCCCTAAGTAACTGATTTTAAGATTATGTTCTCCTTGACACTCTCACAAGAGGAAATAAAAATGCCTCTTCCTCTATTCCTACCAAATCTAATTCACACCTCAAGTAGATCATCTCTTAACCTTCTAAACTCAAGGGTACAGAAGGCATGTTTACGTAATCTGTCCTCACAGTTTAATTCTCGGAGTTTCCCGGTCATTCTGACAATACCAAGCTGTACAGTACACACTCAAAGATCGATATATCCTTCCACAGGTGAGATACTCAACACTGTCCCCCTGGGTGGGCTCTGACCAGAATTCTGTGGTCATGATGTGGAGATGCCGGCGTTGGACTGGGGTAAACACAGTAAGAAGTCTGACAACACCAGATTTAAGGCCAACCAATTTATTTGATAGTAAACTCACATGCTTTTGGAATTTCCCTCTCTGTCAGGTGAATTGACAAAGGGGCAAACTCTGAAAGCTTGTGAGTTTATTAACAAATAAATCGGCTGGACTTAAACCTGGTGTTGTCAGACTTTTTACAGAATTCTGTGGGACAGAAGCATCTCGTCCACCTTGAAGATAAAGGCCAATATTTAGGCTTTTTGATTACTTTGTGTAGCTGCCTCCTATCTTAGATGTTAAAGAACAATTGTGTACCTACACTCGCAAATCCCTTTGTTCCTCCACTGTTCCTAATCACTGGTTATCTTTCTTGGGTTAAAATTACGTATCCTTGCATTTTGTCCACACTGTTTTCCACAGGTTTGCCTATTTGATCTGTTTCTAATGCTGTCCACACATTTGGTTATTCTCAGAAGGACAAAGGCATCCACTGATCTATTCTCAACTGCTGCGAATCCATAAAATCCCAGGAAGTTGCAGAGCTGCCCACTTCTTTTTAAGAAGTAGAGACTGAACTTGTGTTTCCAATTTATTGTTTCAGGAACGAGGGGAAATGTGTTGAAGGGATGGTGGAAATATTTGACATGCTCCTAGCAACAGTGTCGCGATTCCGACTGCTAAAACTCCAGTGTGAGGAGTACATCTGCCTGAAGGCCATCATCCTACTCAATTCTGGTCAGTCCCAGCTTCCCTTTGGATTATCCCGTTGATCGCAGTTTCTGCAATTGCTACTATTGTCACATCAACATGTTCTCACACACACACACTGACACATACACACACTGACACACACACACACTGACACACACACACAAACACACATATACACACACACGCAGACACACACACACAAACACACATATACACACACACAAGCACACACACACACAAGCACACACACAAACACACGTATACACACACACACATGCAGACACACAAACGCACACATACAGACACACACACGCACGCAGACACACACGTATACACACACACTGACACACACACGCACACACACACACTGACATACACACACACACACACACTGGCACACACTCACTCATACACATACTGACACACACACACACTCACGTGCGCACACACGCGCGCACACACACAGTCTCACACACTGACACACACATACACAAACTCAAACACACACACACACTGACATACACAGTCTCTCACACACACACACACTCACGTGCACACACACACGCGCGCGCACACACACACACACACACACTCACACACTGTACATATTGATAAGACTGTACTCAACTGGATCAACATGCTGAGATGCTCATTATGACCCACACAGTATCTCCACAGAGCGAGCAGCGGAATTCAGTGTGAATCTGAGGAATGCTGGGTGCCATTGTCACCAGCACACAGATAGAGACAAAGTTAATCAATCGTGCAGAGGAAGGAGCTCAGGGTGAAGCACAGAGCGTGTGGAATGATGGAGTAGTAGAACAGTGAGGAAAGAGGCTTAGAATAGAGACTCTCTCTCCTGAACTGACCAGGAACACAGACCTCTCTCATGGCGTAGGTTAAAGAAATACTTATCTCCACAGCATCAGGAGATGGAACTGATCCCCGGTATGGAGGGATTTTCCTACAAAGAGAGGCTGAGTATGTTGGACCTGCGCCCATTAGGAAGTTAGAAGAGTGAGAGGTGACCTTATTGAGACATATCGCATTCTCAGGGGGCTTGGCAGGGTCAATGCTGAGGGGCTGTTTCCCATTGCAGGAGAGTCTAGGTCACAGGGCAGCATCTCAGAATGAGGGGTCGCCCATTTAAAACAGGGATGAGCAGGAATTTCTTCCCCCAGAGGGTAGTGAAACTGTGGAATTCTTTACCGCAGAGAGCTGTCGAGGTTGGGTCACTGTTCAAGGTTCAGATAGACCGATTTGTAATCAGTAAGGGAATCACAGATTACAGGGATAAAAGCAGGAGAGTGGAGTCGGGGATTATCACATCAGATCAATCACAATCTCATTGAATGGTGGACAGAGCCGACTCAATGGGTTGAATGGTCGACTTCTGTTCTTGCGTTTTATAGTCTTATGGTCATATTGCCAGGTTATTGGTTGGCTTAGAGGAACATAGAAACATTGAAGATAGGAGGAGGAGGAGGCCATTCAGCCCTTCAAACCTGCTCCACCATTTATCACGATCATAGCTGATTGTCCAACTCAATAACCCAATCCTTCTTTCTCCCCATAACCCTTTGATCCCATTCGGCCTAAGTGCTATATCCAGTTGCTTCTTGAATGCATTCAATGTTTTGGCATTTACTACTTCCTGTGGTAATGAATTCCATTCTTTGGGTGAAGAAGTGTCTCCTCACCTCCATCCTAAATGGTCTTCCCTAGAATCCTCGGACTGTGACCCCTGGGGTCTGGACTCCCCCACCATCAGGAACATCCTCTCTGCATCTACCACGGAGCAGTTTGGAACACCAGTTGCAATCCCAGCGACCTGGGCCCAGGGCTCAGTGATGGGTGCCTTCTCCTGCTTCAGATGGAACTTTGGGTTTCAGTCTCCAAGAGACCATTACTGAGGCTTTCCACTTATTTGGAAAGCAGTGAGAGATTGCAGTGGGCCCTCCTGTGTTCACACAGCACAATCGGGGAAAATCAGGAGATGGTTTCCAATTGCAAAATTCATTGACGCCCCCAGAACAGCACTGTGGTATAAAGACCAAGGCTGTAATGATGTTCCAGTCACTGTTATCCATTGATTGGTTTACTGTGCTTTCAAGTCTTTGCAGACAAGGCTACATGATTCACCCTCCCAGAAGCTCAGAGCATGTTCATGATTTAGCAAGATGCAGAGATGCTGCCACTGGACTGGGGTAAGCACAGTAAGAAGTCTCACAACACCAGGTTAAAGTCCAACAGGTTTATTTGGAATCACGAGCTTTCAGAACAATGTTCCTTCATCCTCCACTCACCTGGTGAAGGAGCAGTGCTCTGAAAGCTCGTAATTCCAAACACATCTGTTAGACTTTAATCCCTGGTGCTGTGAGACTTCTTACCGTGATTTACCAAGTGCCAGGCTTGCAAACAAAAACCCATTTGGTCTAATTATTTGAAGCTTATTTATTAATGTCACAAGTAGGCTTATATTCACACTGCAATGAAGCTACTAGCTGCCACACTCCTGTTCAGGCACACTCCTGTTCTATTAGCACGGCCAATAGACCTAACCAGCACGTCTTTTGGACTGTGGGAGGAAACCCACGCAGATACAGGAAGAACATGTAAACTCCGCACAAATAGTGACCCAAGTCAGGAATCGAACCCGGGTCTCTAGTATCGTGAGGCAGTAGTGCTAACCACTGCACCACCAGGAAGACTGTTCAGTCCCTTGTACCTACGCCCCTACTCAATTATATTTTGGCTATTTTATGAAAAATATGAGCTAATTATACATTTTAACACTATTTATCTGCCTTGATGCTGATATCCCTTACCCAACAAAAAATTATTAATCACAGGTTTGAAATTTCAATCGGCCCAGTCAATGGGGAAATGAGTTGCAGATTTCTATTACTCTTTGGTACATAGCATACACTACAATCCTATTAGAAATACAGCATGCTGTCTCTGAAATTAGTGGAGTCCGATCGCTGGGATCGTCTATTGCAAACTGGAGTGAAGCAAAGAGCAGTGAAGCCTAACAGAGTGGCTCATTCTTTCTGTCTCTCCAAATGGCACAAGTGGTTAGCCCTGCTGCCTCACAGTGCCAGGGACACAGTTTCAATTCCGACCTCTGGTCACTGAATGTGTGGAGTCTGCACATTCTCTCTGTGTCTGTGTGGATTTCCTTTGGGTGCCCTGGTTTCTTCCGACAGAGTGAACTGTGCGCAGCTTAGATGGATTGACCATGGCAAATTGCCCTTAGTGTCCAAAGATGTGCGGGTTAGGTGGATTGGCTATGCTAAATTGCCCCTTAGTGTTCAAAGTAGTGTAGGTTATGTGGGTTGCTATGCTAAATTGCCTCTTAGTGTCCAAAGTTGTGCAGGTTGGTGGATTGGCCATGCTAAATTGCTTCTTAGTGTCCAACGGTTAGGTGGATGAGCCATGCTGAATGTGTGCGGTTCCAAGGATAGGGCAGGGGATAACTTACTTTTTTCAAGACTCGAAGGACTAAATGATCTCTTTTTGTACTGTAGGTGCTCTATGGAATTCTAGGAGAAAGGGTTTGCATTTATATAGCACCATTTGGGACCACATTCTATCCCAACGTGCTTCATAGCCAATGAAATCCTTTAGAAGTGTATTTGCTGTTGTTAGGTAGAAAAATGACGGACAACTTATGCACAACAAACTCCCACAGATAAAATGTGATTCAAAACATCACACTGGGGTGCGCCAATTTAGATGTGGACTTAACCTGCGTCTGTTGCTTTCAGTGCAAGTAGCTTGTAAACTTCTGCTCGTTTACAAAATTGCAGCAACTGCACAGTTTGTGGCTGCACATTATCTCAGCAGGGGGCCGAATATTGTGAGGCAAGCACGGGTTAAAGCTGGCTGTGCTGCTTAAGGACGGCTAACGTTTCTTTAAGGGGAGGCTATTGTGACCAGAGGAGGTGCTGGAAACTATTCCAAAGCTGCTCCTGACCTAGGAAATACTCAGGAATAATGTGGTGGATGGCCATCTCCAAGCTGCATTGGTATCCTGGTCGAGGAGGTGTAGAGAAGGAGGGACGCCTGGAAAGGCAGTGGAGGCTTTCCAGATAAGTGCCCCAGGAGGCAGTGGGAGTAGATAGCCATGGCCACCAATGTTTGAAGTCCTAATGCAATAAGTTAAATGACCTTACTTGTCAAGAGCCAAGGTCAAACAAGTTCATGTTCAGTTGCCAGACCTGGTCACTGCACCACTAGCTTCAGACAGTCCTCTCTCAGTGCATCCCCATCCCCAACAATCTCTATTGATACATTCTCTATCAGCAATTAGTTACTCACACATCTCTATTGACACTTACTGAACACTTAGAGCTCGAACACAGACAGCCCTGCTGAAAGACTCCAAAAATTGGCCGTGCTGAACTGTTCTGTAGTGTCAGGGGATTAACAGGATAAATATGTGGGGTTACGGTGCTAAGGTCTGAGTGGGATTGTTGTCGGTGAATTCTTGATGGACTGAATGGCCTCCTTCTGCACCATTAGGATTCTGCATTCTATGAAAGTAGCTGATGGTCTATTTTCTCCGCCTGGGGTGGGGGGGATCCATTCTGTTGCTGCGTTCATTAAACAATGGCACTAATTGGAGTATTTATCTTTTAAATGTCAGAGCTGGTGTTAAATGAGCCTCACATGCTCATTGACATCATGATCTATATGCTAATGCAGCTGGTGTGTGAGTACACTGTGAACACCACTTATAAACCCTAGCGCCAGTGTTAGTGCCAACAATCTGAGTTTTACGGCAATTATCTGGTCATCTGTGTTGCCAATTGGTGGTGATAGACAATGACCAGTCCTGAAGAACGAGCCTTTAAAGTAGTGCGATTGTATCCTTCCCATCCACCCGACAGAGCCAGGATCTGTCTTGGTTTAATGTCTCATTCGTAAGCTGGAATTTTACAGTCAGTGGAGCAGGCGAGAGGTAGACCACTCGCCGGATTTTACGGCTTTGGGACAAGTGAGGCTGTAAAATCCTGCCCAGCGTCTCTGGCAGTGCAGCACTCCCTCAGCACTCCATTCGGTATATTAGCCCAGATTATGGACTCATATCTCTGGCATGGGACTGGCACCCAAACATCTCTGACTGAGAGGCCAACCGCTCTCTCCCTGTGTTACCACTGAAGCGAGAATGTTGTGGGACAAAAGGAGGCATTTTGGCCCATTCTTAGCTGTTTTTGATATAAGAATGACAATGCACAGGTAGACAAACCCTGGTGAACTGTGTTGCTATTTTTTACCTGGAAATTGGTGCATTCTCTTCCCAAATCACAGCAGATGAGCTGTGGAAATGTGTCCCTGTGACTCGTTCCAGACACTCACCACCCTCTGTGTGAAAAAACTGCTCCTCTGGATCCTTTTGCATTTCTCCCCTCTCACCTTAATCCTCTAGCTTTAGACTCCCCTGCCTTTGGGAAAAGATGTTGATCTAATCCATGCCCCTCATTATTACATAGACCTCTATAAGTTCATCCCTACATCTCCTATGCTCCAGGGAAAAAATTCCAATCCATCCAGCCTCTCCTTTATAAGTCAAACCATCAAGTCCCGGGGGCATCCTGGTAAATCTTTTCTAGTTTGATAATATCCTTGCTATAATACGATGACCAGAACTGTACGCAGTATTCCAATGACGGATCAGGCTTGATGGGCCAAATGGCCTACTCCTATCCTATGTATTACAGGCTTTTAGCATAATGGTTCCAGCTCCAATACATATGAGAAAAAGTATTAAAATAGAGAAGAAAAAGCTAAAAAGAAAGGCAAAGAAGCAACAGGGGAAAGGGAGGATGGAAGAGCAAGGGGAGAAACATTAAGTCCTCAAATAACTCATTGTTTGCCAATTTGATTTACAAGCAAATCAACAGTTTTAAACTTTGGCACCAATAAATTAAAATCCACTGTTAAAGGGGTTTTAATAAGTTTTATTTTGGGAGAATAGGAGAAGTAGTAATTGTAGATTGTAATCAATGTAGGCTGCCTCAAGGCAATGTGGTTAACTAGAGTTGCTAAAAGGATCACGGGTTCTTATCTATTAATTTATTTGAGAATTTCATCATTTACAATGACCCAGGACACTTTGATCACACAGTAACAAACCCCAATCCAGATTAACCCGGGTTTCTGAGCCGCAATGACACTAATACAGGGTCTCTCTCTGTGCAGATTACTATAACCCAGGTCACCCCAATCCTGACTACATAGACCCACTTCCTCACATTCCCCCAGAACATAGCTCATCCAATCTAGACCTAGGAAGTGCTAGAAATACTTTGCAGGTCCAGCAGTCACTGCGGAGGCAGAAGCAATGTTTAACTCAATGATCCTTTAACAGAAAGCAAGAGCACGATTTAAACAGTGGAATTTTTTCAAAAGAACTCTAAGTGTAAAAGGGTAGGTTTTCTCGCTGGCTTTCTCAGAGAGGTAAGTGCTAGTAGTTTATGGCATTCTATGCAATACAATGTGAATCTCTTCAGTAGAGGAGGGATGGAGGCTCAGCTTGTCTATGAGGCCGGCGGCTAAGCTCTGAGGGCGCCATTGCGCAGGTGCCACAATCTCCTAATATGCTCTGTGTAACTGTACAATCTGTACAGAGTACACTGTGTATACTAGGAGATCTGTCCCCACATGATCACCTCCCAGGCCGAATGGCCCACCCGATCACAGCCTTGAACTTAGCTCCCCAGCTCTCTGTTGGATTGCAGCCCCTGGCTGATCACTCCCACCCCCAATCACCGCTTGGCCAGTCAACTGCCCCCCTTGCCACCCACCCCTCTGAAGTCCCCCCACCAACCTCAACCCCAGTCGTGGTTCAACGTCCCCCAGGCTCCACCCCCATTAGACCCTACCCCTTGATCTTTCCCCCTATTAGGCCCACTCCCTCTGGCCCCACCCCCAGTAGGCCTTCCTCCCCTTGTGACTACCCCTCTATCCCGCACCATCTGGGGGCTTTAAAGGCCTGTGGCCCTTCCCCGGTGAGGTGTTACATCTGGTCTCTGTTGGTGAGGTGAGGTCCTCGGTTGACAAGGAGACCGAGATGAATGAGCCCGAAGTCTTGTGTCTGGGACTCGTTAATGACGTGTTAAGCCTATCTTTAATATTTAAATTAGTCTTGTGCCTGGCCAAATAGTGTTGGCGATATCGCGAGAGGTAGAAACCGGGCAGGAATATGATTTTACACCTCTCGCCATATTTACCATCTCGCCACACTGATTAACCAGTGTGGGCAGCCGTGACGACACACCCAAAATGTCAGAACAGCGAGAATATCAGAGCGATTTGCACTGGTCTGTCTGCTGTGGTCTGTGCTTCAATTATTTCTTTCAGGAAGCGGTGAGTTGCTCACCTGTTCTGGGAAGGGCGGGGCCTAAACACGTCGGCTGCAAAGCGATTGGGCATCGTCATGGATTGGGGTTGGTTACACAGCGCACTGTGAGAGCCCTGGCCCCCCCCCCCCCCCCCCCCCCCACAACAGACATCGGGACCCCCCTCCCCTATATGGATCACCGGCAGCATGGCATTGGGACCTTCCAATGGGTTCCTCTTCATGGCACCTGACATGCACCTCACCTCCACTGCCACCCCCTCCCCGCCCCGGACGCTCCACCACATCATGTTCCCTCCCTCCCAATCATTCTCCACAACTGCACAAATCACTCCTCCCTCTCCACCGTAAGACATAGCCCCCCACTCAGGTCCCCTTCCTACACAGGTTCCGCCACCTTGGCACTGCACCTGGCAAACTGTTGGTGCCAGTTGGTCAGGTGGGCACTGCCCATGAAGTCCCCGATCACCCAGAAGCTTCAAAGACCTTCCAATACCTCCCGCCGTCCCAGAGTGGCCACGGTGCCTGGCCTCCATTGGTGAAGGTCGGAAGATCCCAGAGCTGGGAGAATCCGGCATCGAATGAGCTGTGCAGATGTAAACACACCAATCAGCCTCACACCCTTCCTGGTCAGGATCTGGTTTGTGCTATTGGAAGGGGATCAAGAAAACTGCAAACCATCTGGTGCTGAGCGCAAATCCGATTTTTAGGCTGGCACGTTATTTTCTGCACAATCTACAGCAGGTTGTAAAACCAGCTGGCCAGGTTTGTGAATACAAGCTGGGATAATCCAGATCACTCAAAGACAGGGAACAACAGATAACATCACAGATAATAGTAACCTTAGCTTTAGCTGAATTGCAATAACACGGCTCATTAAAACACTTTAATCCAAGGTCATCTCACCCAGAATAAAACAACCCGGCTCACCAAACTCCAGCAAGACCGGTCATTTTAACCTGGCTCACCAAACCCCAGCAACCCGGTTATTTTAAACCTGCCACAGTAACACAGTTCATCCAACCCAACTCACATTAACATGTGTCATCTTACATGGACCAAGATAACACGGGTAATCTAACCCGACAACAGGATCATCTAAACTTCAGCACAATAACACAGGTCAAGGAATCTCGCGCACTGTAACCCATGTCATTGAAACATAGTGACTGTAACCAGGCACATCAAAACAGATAGATAAAATACACTGAGTCACATTGCCGAAACTACACCAGCCAGATAACCCAGATTATTGCAATGTGGGTTTTTTAACTCACTCTGCAATAACTGGGTGACACAGCACACACTGCAATAACTGGGTAATTGAGCACACACTGCAATAACTGGGTAATTGAGCACACACTGCAATAACTGGGTAACACAACACACACTACAATAACTGGGTAATTGAGCACACACTGCAATAACTGGGTAACACAACACACACTACAATAACTGGGTAATTGAGCACACACTGCAATAACTGGGTAATTGAGCACACACTGCAATAACTGGGTAATTGAGCACACACTGCAATAACTGGGTGACACAGCACACACTACAATAACTGGGTAACTCAGCACACACTGCAGTAACTGGGTGACACAGCACACACTGCAACAACTGGGTAACACAGCACACACTGCAATAACTGGGTAACACAGCACACACTGCAATAACTGGGTAACACAGCACACACTACAATAACTGGGTAACTCAGCACACACTGCAGTAACTGGGTGACACAGCACACACTGCAACAACTGGGTAACTCAGCATACACTGCAATAACTGGGTAACACAACACACACTGCAATAACTGGGTAACACAGCACACACTGCAATCACTGGGTAACACAGCACACACTGCAATCACTGGGTAATTGAGCACACACTGCAATAACTGGGTGACACAGCACACACTGCAATAACTGGGTGACACAGCACACACTGCAATAACTGGGTGACACAGCACACACTGCAATAACTGGGTAACACAACACACACTGCAATCACTGGGTGACACAGCACACACTGCAATAACTGGGTAACACAGCACACACTGCAATAACTGGGTAACACAACACACACTGCAATAACTGGGTGACACAGCACACACTGCAATAACTGGGTGACACAGCACACACTGCAATAACTGGGTAACACACACCACTGCAATCACTGGGTGACACAGCACACACTGCAATAACTGGGTAACACAGCACACACTGCAATAACTGTGACACAACACCACACTGCAATCACTGGGTGACACAGCACACACTGCAATAACTGGGTAACACAGCACACACTGCAATAACTGGGTGACACAGCACACACTGCAATAACTGGGTGACACAGCACACACTGCAATAACTGGGTGACACAGCACACACTGCAATAACTGGGTGACACAGCACACACTGCAATAACTGGGTAACACAGCACACACTGCAATAACTGGGTAACAGAGCACACACTGCAATCACTGGGTAACTCAGCACACACTGCAATCACTGGGTAACACAGCACACACTGCAATCACTGGGTAATTGAGCACACACTGCAATCACTGGGTAACACAACACACACTGCAATCACTGGGTAACACAGCACACACTGCAATCACTGGGTAACACAGCACACACTGCAATCACTGGGTAACACAACACACACTGCAATAACTGGGTAACACAGCACACACTGCAATAACTGGGTAACACAGCCCACACTGCAATAATTGGGTAACACAACCCGCACTGCAATAATTGGGTAACACAACCCACACTGCCATCACTGGGTAACACAGCACACACTGCAATCACTGGGTAACACAGCACACAGTACAGTAGCTGGATAACATGGTCCATACTACAATATCTTGGGCAATGTGGCTCAAACTACAATGAATTGAGTTATCTAGCCCAGATAACACTCAGTGGTTGAAGTAGCCGTGGCTACAGTAACATACATTACAGTTTTCTCAGTTACATATGAACATAAGAAACATGTGCAGCCATCGACCATACTGTAATAATCACGCAGCCTCCTCCACCATTCATTTCGGTCATGGCTGTGCTTTTACTTCAGCCCACTTGCTGCCCACTCTCCCTATTCCTTGATCCCCCTCAGAGACAATCTGTGCTGTCTGGAGTAGCCTTAGGGCTATTGAACAATGAGCAATCTGCAATCCTGTGGGACTGAGAGGTCCAATGCTCTGAGTGAAGAAACCTCTTTCTATCTCTGTCCTAACTTTTTAACCCCTCATTCTGAGACCATGTCCTTGTGTTCCAGATTCTGAACTACAGTAAACAGCCTCTCAGCGTCTACCTCGACAAGTTCCTTCCAAATCTTTATAAAATCCCTACAGTGCGGATGGAGGCCATTCAGCCCATCGAGTCTGCACTGCCTCTCCAACCCAGGTACTTTATAAAATCCCAACAGTGCCAATGGAGGCCATTCAGCCCATTGAGCCTGCACCAGCTCTCCAACCCAGACACTATATCTGTAACCCTGCGTATCTGCCTCAACCTAATGCACCTAAACTGCAAATCTTTGGACTGTTGGGGGGAAATCGGAACAGCCGAAAGAAATCCAAGCAGGCATGGGGAAAAGGTATAAACTCCACACAGGCAGTGACCCGAGGCCGGAATCGAACCGAGGTCCCTGGCGCTGTAAGGCTAAACAATGAGCTAACATGCCGCCTTTGTACATTTCTATGAGATCACCACTCATTGTTCTGAACACTGGAGAATATAGATCCAATTTACTCAGCCTCTCATCACTAGGCATCGCTCTCATCCCAGGGGCTAACTGGGTGAACATTTACTGCACTGCCTCCATAATAATGATTCATTCATTTACATCTGCTTTGCCCAAAGGTCTTGGCTCATTGGCTGCTGGTGCTCCATCCTGAACCATTTTGTTGGCAGTTTCTTAGCAGTGGTGGTTTCTCATTGTCTTCCATGCACAGGTAGGATGATGAGGCAATAGAACCTGTTGGTATTGATCTGTACCACACACTAACCAACTGAGCTAACCCACCCCTTAAAGCAAACATAGAACCCTCACGGTGCAGAAGGAGGCTATTCCAACCATCGAGTCCACACCAACTACAATCCCTATTCCCGTAACCCCTGCTAATACCTGCTAACACTAGGGTCAATTTAGCATGGCCAATCAACCTATCCTGCACATCTTGTGGAAGGAAACCAGAGGAAACCCACGCAGACATGGGGAGAATGTGCAAATTCCGCACAGTCACCCGAGGGTGGAATTGAACTTGGATCCTTGGATGCTGTGCCACAAAGCCCTCCTTTAATATGGAGACCAAAACTACACGCAATATTCCAGGGGCTGTTTTTGTTAAAGCCTTTTAAAGACTTCTTTATTCTTGTACCTCAATCACTTTACAATAAAGGCTAACATGTCACTTGTATCCCTAATCGCTTGCTGCATCTGCAGGCTAACTTTGAGTTTCTTGTACAAGGACACCCTTGCCCCTCTAGGGATTTACAGGTTTCAGGCTTTCGTTATAAAAATATTTTTCTTTTCTATTCTTAACTGGAAAATCACAATCTCCCCTACTTTATACTTCATAAGTTAATCTCATTACCCATTTGCTTAACCTATTTACCATCTTGTACTTTCATTGTTCTGAACACCAGAGAATATAGACTCAACTTGTACTCTGCGTCCTCCTTTTCATCTATTATCAGCAAACTTAGATGAATCATTGTCTCCATTTTTAAGTCATTAACATAAATTGCACATTTTTGAGGCCCCAGCATTGGTCCATGGGGCAAATTATTATCGAAATGGAAAGCAGATTCAGAATGTGCCTGGGTAGCGGGATCTGGGTGTCTTTGTCCATGAATTACAGAAAGTCGACATGCAGATACAGCGTATATAAAAGAGGCAAATGGAATGTTTGCATTTATCATGAAAGAGTTGGAGTTTAGAGTGGAAAAGTGTTATTGCAATTGTATAGGTTGTTGGTGAGACCATATTTGGAGTATTGTGTCCAGTGTGGTCTCCTTATTTGAGGAAGGATGCAGTGGCATTGCAGACAATTCAGAGGAGGCTCACCAGATTGATTCCGGGGATGAAAGGGTTGATGCATGAAGAGAGATTAAACAGTTTGGGATTTATACTGGCTGGAGTTTAGAAGGATGAGAGAGATCTGATCAAAGTGTATAAAATGCTAAAAGGGATTGGTAAAGTAAATATAGACCAAATGTTTCCTCTTGTGGGACAATCTAGAACAAGATGTCACAGGTATAGGTTGCGAGGCGAAGATTTAAAACTGGATGAGGAGGAATAACTCTCGCAGTAAATTTGTGGAACTCGCTGTCCCATAGCGCGGTGGAGTCTGAATAATTGAATGGTTTCAAGAAGGAGATAGATAAATTTCTGATAGAACAAAACAGGTTAAAGGGATATGGGGAATGGGTGGGGAGGTGGGTCTGACACCAGGGAGAAATCAGCCATGATCTGATTGAATATGGCAATATGGTGACACACTGGTTAGCACTGCTGTCTCACTGCACCAGGGATCTGGGTTCGATTCCCGGCTTAGGGCCACTGTCTGTATGGTGTATGCACATTCTCCCTGTATCTGCAAGGGTTTCCTCCGAGTGCTGTGATTTTTTTTCACAATCTGAAAGACGTTATGGTTTGGTACTGGAGTGTAGTGACTAGGGGATTTTCACAGTAACTTCATTGCAGTGGTGTTAATGTAAGCCTATTTGTGACACTAATAAATAAACTGTAAACCTGAATAGCTCAAAGGGAAGAATTGCCTATTTCTGTTCCTAATTCTGATGTTCCATACCAACTAGAAAATGCCCCGTCCACCCCTATTTGTTTCTTCCTGATTGTTAACCCTTACCCATGCTACCCTAAACCAGGGGTGATTTTTTTTCCTTTTGCTGGGTCTTTCTGAGGTTTCCCCTGGTTTTTGATTTTCAGAAATTACCTTTTGGTTTTCAGGGCTTCTGTAAAGGTCAGGCAGACTTGGAGATCTTAAATGAGAAATCAAACTGTTCTTGCAGGAACTTGCTAACTCGCTCTAACTCAAGCCCTAACATTCTACACCTTTGCTAAAACATGTTAAAGAAATGAGAAATTTTTGATTTGATTTATTATTGTTAGATTTATTAGTATACAGAGAAAAGTATTGTTTCTTGCATGCTATTCAGACAAAGCATACTGTTCATAGAGAAGGAAAGAAGAGAGTGTTACAGTCATAGCTAGGGTGCAGAGAAAGATCAAGTTAATGTGAGGTAAGTCCATTCGAAAGTCTGACAGCAGCAGAGAAGAAGCTGCTCTGAGTCAGTTGGTACGTGATCTCGGATTTTTGTATCTTTATCCTGATGGAAAAAGTTGAAAGAGAAAACATTCGGGGTGCGTGGGGGTCCTTGATTATGTTGACTGCTTTGCTGAGGCAGCGGGAAGCGTAGACAGAGTCAATGGATGGGAGGCTGGTTTGTGTGATGGGTTGGGCTACATTCACGAATTTGGTGCTGGACAGTTGGCCTAGGATTGGACAACAATTAAATAATTTTCCTTCTTTTGCCTCCGCCTTCCCCAGCGTTCCTTCTCCTGGTGGTGGATATTAAAGCAAATTCAAAAAAAGATCTTCCGGATCAACTGATCTCCCAACTTTTTCTACAAAAGTTTGCTCTTAAAATGAATGCGACGTGTTGGCCAGAAACACCTTGGTCAATTCACTGGCCATTCATGTCCTGCCTCCTCTGCCAGAGGGAACAGAAAGATTGCTGCTCAGCCAAGTCTCCGTATACTGCAGCGGGACTGGAGAATCCCACTGGCGTGAACAGCTGGAGAATCCCACCTCTTATGTGTGGACAACACTGCTGCCTCACAGTTCCAAGGACCCGGGTTCAATTCCTGGTTTGGGTCACTGTATGTGTGGAGTTTACACATTCTTGTCGTGTCTGCATGGGTTCCCTCCGGGTGTTCCGGTTTCCTCCCACAGTGCAAAGATGTGCTGGCTAGGTTGATTGGCCACGCTAAAATTGCCTTCAGTGTCCTGAGATGCGTAGGTTAGATGGACTAATGGGTAAGTGTGTACGGATATGGAGGTGGGATTGTGGTCAGTACAGACTCGATGGGCCAAACGGCCTCTTTCTGTAGGGATTCTAAGATGCATTGGCCATGCTAAATTCTCCCTCAGTGTACCCAAACAGGTGTCGGAATGTGGTGACTAGATTTTCACAGTAACTTCATTGCAGTGTTAATGTCAGCCTCCTGGTGACACTAAACTTTGACAGAAGCTTCTATGGTGGCAATGTTTAAAGAAACACTGTTGTTCTGGAAGTAATTTGTTAATCTTGGGAGGTGTGCCCAGGAGGAGAGTTTTAGACGGAAAATAAAGATTTTGTTTTTAACCTGGGAAAGTATATAAAGTAGCTTTGGGGGGAATCTCGCCCACCGCAGGAATCGTCACGGATGCAATGGAAAATTTGACGGACTGTTGAAAAGTCCTGTGACCTTGGGTGAGAATAATGGGTTCTCTGGGTCAGAGGGACTGGAAAATGCCATCCTGTAAGTGTGAAAGTGAGCAACGTTCTGTGTTACCAACCGTGTTATTATTGTTGTGGTGAGGATATCCTTGATTATGGGTTAATAGAGAATACAGGGGATAGGACGTTGTCGATGCAGATGCAATGGGCCGAATGGTCTCCTCCTGCATTGTAGGGTTTCTATGATTTCTATGATGCAGGAGGCAAGGCCATTTTATTAAACATCACACTAAAGATGTGCAGTACAAGGCTTAGCATGAAGCGTTACATAAAACCATCGCTCAACAGTCTGCACTGTAGGGTTCTATGATTCTATGACCATACTATGTTGTCACATACTATTACTTCACTGATGACGGCGACTGTTGTATTCACATATTTAATGTTAACCCTGTACATTACAGCACCCTCTCTCTCTCTCTCTCCCTTTTCCAAGACATGGGTTGCACAGTGGCACAGTGGTTAGCAGTGCTGCCTCACAGCGCCAGGGACTTGGGTTCAGTTCCAGCCTCAGCTCAGTGTCTGGAGTGGAATCTGCATGTTCTCCCCGTGTCTGCGTGGGATTCCTCCAGATGCTCTGGTTTCCTCCCACGCTCCCAAGAAATGCAGGATAGGTTGACTGTTTTAAATTGCTCCTCGGTGTCAGAGGGTAGCAGGTTTACAAGATAGGGCCAGGGTAGGATTGTGATCGATGCAGGCTCGATGGGCTGAATGGTTTTCTTCTGCACTGTAGGGATTCTATGATTCTCAGACTCTTCCTCCTCAATCTTCTCCACATTCCTTTGGCTAGAATTTTACCATCTCATCCACCATGGGAATCGGAGCGGGCGAGGGGCGGACAATGGAAAGGTCCATTGGGTGGGATTTTACAGTTTTCTGGAGAATTAGACCATAAAATCTCATCCTTTGTGTCTCTTTCTCTTCCTCTCTCTCACATCCTCCCTCTTTCGCATCTGCCTTGCATTGGATCTACCGCCATCTTGGTCACCATCTCCCAGCTCCAGATCCTCCAGCGAAGATTGTCCTTCTTTTCTCTTCTTGAGACAGAACATTGCAGATGCTGGGAATCTGAAATAAAAACAGAACATGTTGACAATACTTGGCAACTCTGCTGGTTTCTGTGGAGAGCGAACCCAGGAAAGGTTTTTCATCAGAACTGGACTAAACTAGAGATGTGGGTGGCTAGGCCAAGGACAAAGGAAAGATCACTAAAAGCTGGAAGAAAGGAGAGATGGATGACAGAAAACTCTTCCAGGGCCAAAGGGAATGGATAAAAGCAAAACACTGGAGTCTGATGCAAATAGAAAATGCTGGAAAATCTCAGCAGGTCTGACAACATCTGTGGAGAGAGAACAAAGCCAATGTTTCAAGTTTGGATAACCTTTCGTCAGATCTATTCCCTCTCCACAGATGCTGTCAGACCTGCCGAGATTTTCCAGCATTTGCTGTTTTTGTGACAAAGGGAATAGAGATGGGAAAAGAGAGAAAGAAAAAAAAGAGAGACAGAGAGTAAAAAGGAAAGAAAGAAGGAGAGAAAGAGGAGAGATAGTAAAAGAGAGAGAAGGAAAATGAGTTAGAGAGAAATAAAGAGAAAGAAAGAAAGGATAGTTGCTTTAACTCCTCAGCTAATATAATTATCCAGTCAGCCTCCCATCGTCTGAACCTCAGGTGTCTGCGTCCTAACTTACACCAAGTTTTGGTTATCCACCATTGACTTACACTGACTCCCGTTCTGGCAACACTTCAAACTTAAAATTCCCATCTTCGAGTCTTCCAAGGCTTCAATTTCTCTTCCACTTACCAGGCCCTCTGAGGTCGCAGCTGCCCTCCACTTGTCTTCAGCTGCCTGGGCCCCAAGCTATGGAATTCGCTCCCTAACCCTCACCTCTTCTCTACTGCTCAATCATCCTGTAAGACGCTCCTAAAATCCTATCATTTTGGCAACATTTGGGCGTGATTTTCCTGCCCTGGCTACGCTGGTCCATTAGCGGAGGAGGACAGGAAATTTAAACAAGAGGCAAAAAATAGGAATCGTGACTGGTATCTGGCCGGTGGTGATCTTTCCAGGTCATTTTTTCTGATGTAATCTGTCTCACGAAGGGGAATAGCATGAGGCTGATTGCAATATTGATTGTCTCATTTCAATCTATTTAGCCAGCCTGGGACGCTATCATCTGGATATTCACACTGGCAGAGATCATGTATGGTCCTGATTAAAGCTGGTGGGACCAAACGCCATTGCGGCTCCCCCCTAGGAAGTTTGGGGCACAGAGACAATGCCCCTTGTCAGTGACAATCTGGCACTGCCAGCCTGGCACACTGGCTGTGTCTGCTGAGCACCGGACAGTGCCAAGAGGGTGGGATCTGAGGGGCCGTGGCTTCACAGGAGGACAGGGCCAGTGAGGGGGTGGAGCCAAACCTGGAGAGGTGTTTGGTAGGAGGGGAGGGAAGCTGAGAACTCTGCATGGAGGGGATGAGGGTTAGTGGTGGGGCCGGCGATCTGGAGGTCGGGACCAACGATTGGGAATCTGGCCATCGGGGGAGTGTCAGGGCCAGCAATGGGAGAGGGTGTCAGAGCTGGCGATTGAGAGAGGGGGAGGTCAGGGCCAGTGATGGGGATGGGGGATGGATGGTGACAATGTCTGTGGGTGATTCAGGGCTGGTGATCTCTAGGGGAGGGGTTGCAGTGTGGGTATCTCTTGATCTGGCTAAAGTTATTAACAAAAGCCCACCTTTTCAACATTGGTCTGAGGTGTGGTGAATCTCAGGGTAAATCACCACTAATCAACTTTCACCTTTGAGCCTATGGCCTGCTGGGACTGTGGTGTCTTTACCTTACCTAGTAATCCAGAGGCCTAGTATTTCACCCACACTCTGGTAGACAGTGGAGCTTGGATTAAACAAAAATCTGGGATTTAAGCCTAACGATGATCACGAAACCATTGTCAATTGTCGTAAAAACACATCTAGTTCATTAATTTTATTTCTGGATATGGGCATCGCCGGCTGGCCAGCATTTATTGCCCATCCCTAGTTACCCTTGGAGGGCAGTTGAGAGTCAACCACATTGCTGTGGATCTGGAGTCACATGTAGGCCAGACCAGGTAAGGACGGCAGATTTCCTTCCCCAAAGGACATTAGTGAACCAGATGGGTTTTTCCAACAATAGTTTCACGGTCATCAGTAAATTCTTAATTCCAGATATTTTTTATTGAATTCAAATTCCGCCATCTGCCGTGGCGGGATTCGAACCTGGGTCCCCAGAACCTTAGCTGAGTTTCTAGCTAAATAATCTAGCGATAATACCACTAGGCCATGGGCTCCTCCACTGTGCTTCAGGGTTGGAAATCTGCTGTCCTCAGGTGTGGCCTATGTGTCCAGAACCCCGGTTGACTTTTAAATGCATCACTTCAAAGGCAGTTAGGGATGGGTAATAAATATTGGCCTGGCCAGCAGTTCTATACAAAAATTCTGTGGAATACCTTCGGGTGTGAAAGGCGCTATGTAAACGCAAGCAGTAGTTTTCAGGGGGAGTGGTTTCCAGTCCCGCAGAAGTGTTTAGACTCCAGATCCTCTGGCTATTCTTTACCTAACTGCGCTGTTTGTTTGTCCGGCAGGTGTGTTCCCCTTTCTCTCCAGCACCATGGAGGCTTTGAACGACAGTGAGCAGATTCAGACCATCCTGGACAAAATCACTGATGCTTTGGTCCACTTCATCACCAGGGCAGGGCTCTCGCTGCAACAGCAATCCCGGAGACTAGCCCAGCTCCTGCTCCTGCTCTCTCACATCCGGCACATGAGGTGAGCCGAACTCTTCTCTCTCCCACAAACCCCAATCACCTTCCCAACCAGCACCGCCTTAATAATAACGACCCTCTCCCTATCGCTGGAAGGATATGGGTGGCACGGCGACACGGTGGTTAGCACTGCTGCCTCACAGCGCCAGAGATCTGGGTTCGATTCCCGGATCGGGTCACTGTCTGTGCAGAGTCCACACATTCTCCGTGACTGCGTGGGTTTCCTCCGAGTGCTCCGGTTCCCTCCCACACTCCAAGGATGTGCAGCTTCAGGGGTCGGTTTGTGGAGTTACAAGAATGTTTAACGTTTATTTGCGAGTGTCACAGTAGGCTTACACTAATGAAGTCGCTGTGAAAATCCCTGAGCTGCCACACTCTGGCATCTGTTTGGGTGCACTGAGGGGAATTTAGCACCTAACCAGCACGTCTTTCAGATTGTGGGAGGAAACTGGAGCGCCCAGAGGGAACCCACGCAGACACGGAGAGAACATGCAAATTCCATGCAAACAGTGACCCAAGTTGGGACTCGAACCCGGGTCCCTGTCGCTGTGAAGCAGTAGTGCTAAGCACTGTACCACCATGCTGCTCATGCCCCACCATATTATTTCCATACCCCCCTGCCCCTTCCATATCCCCCATACATTTCCAATTTGCACTCTCCCAGTGTATGCTATGTTCAAAAGAAATGAGCTATGACAAGTCTGGCAATGATTTGAAATGTTTCTGAAACTGACTCAATGAGTAAAGAAACTTTAAGAATCTCCTTTGGGAGAAAAACCGCTCATCTTACAACCTTATAAAAGTATCAATTAGTCACAACTGATTCACGATATCAATGAATAAAGCTTATATATCTTAACAGCTCTTAAAGTCCAAAATACAAATCTGTCAGTCAGACAAGGCTAAGATTCCCCGATGCTACTGTGTAAACAAGACCCCCTGCTGAGCTGATGACCCTTCTTGGAACTCAGCCAAGCATTCATAAGGTACTCATCTAGAAAAAGCAGATGTTTAACCAACTGCTCAGCCTGTTTCTGTTAATACAGTTGCATGCCCCTGTTAAACATGATGGAACATTCACAATGGATAAACAATTGCGTATTAGATAAATGCCTTTTCAAAATTGGTCATGATCTCAATCCACTTTCCCCTTGGTATAGAGGTTAAGATCATGAGAACAGGAATGGGCCATTTAGTCATTCATGCATTCAATCAGATCAAAGTTGTTCTGCATCTTGATTTAACCACCTAAATTCCACAACCTTTTACAACCTGGCTTAATAAAATTTGATTGAGCAGCAACACTTTGCTTTGAGGACAGTTTCTGTTTTCTACTGCTCCCTTTGTCTAGTCATTCCTGAAGAGCCAATTTCTAATTTAAAGGCTGGGATTTTCCAGCCACTCTCCCCCCCCAAGACCGGAAAACCCCACCCGAGATCTATGGATCACGGCACGGTCCGTGTCACACCCACTACGATTCCTATGGCAGGGCGGACCGGAAAATTCTGCCCAAGATCATAGAATCCTGATAGTACAGAAGGAGGCCATTCAGCCCATTGTGTCTGCACTGACAACAATCCCACCCAGGCCCTATCTCCATAACCCCACCTATTTACCCTGCTAATCCCTCTAACTGGGACACTAAGGGACAATTTACCATGGCCAATCAACCCAACCCACATATCTTTGGACTGCAGGAGGAAACCAGAGCACCTGGAGGAAACCCACGCAGGCACAGGGAGAATGTACAAACTCCATCCAAACAGTGACCCAAGCCGGGAATTGAACCCGGATCCCTGGAGCTGTGAGGCAGCAGTGCTAACCACTGTGCCACCGTGCCACCCCTGCCCCTGGTTCAAGATTCCTCTAACAGTTCTACCCCATCTGCCTCCTTTGATCACCTTAAACACCTCAATTAAATTGACCATTAATTTTTTTTTAAAGCAATTTTAATATCTGGGGCAGCATTCCATCTCTGAATGAAGCTTGGCTAAGAAACTAAAACAAGGAATACTGGGAACATTCAGTGGAAAGAGAAACAGGCAGAGCAATTAAAGGTTGCCATGGCAATTGGAAGATGGTGGAAGTGCACAGTGTTGAATACAGAGTCACGGGGAGAAGGAGACAAGGTCAAAGGGGGAGGGCATGAGAGATTAAAGTGGTTAAATTCTAACAGGGTTAGACAGGGTAGATTCAGACAGAATGTTCCCAATGGTGGGAGAGTCCTGAACTACAGGGGTCACAGTTTGAGGATAAGGGGTAAACCTTTGAAGTGAGGAGTATGTCTTCAGTCAGAGAGTGTTGAATGTGTGGAATTCACTACCACAGCCGAGGTCAAAATGTTGTGCGATTTCAAGAAGGAATTAGATATAGCTCTTGGGGCTAAAAGTGGTAGCCTTGATGGATTGGGTTGGGCACAGTAAGAAGTCTCACAACACAGGGTTAAAGTCCAACAGGTTTACTTGGAATCACGAGCTTTCAGAGTGCTGCCCTTTCACCCAATGAAGGGGCAGTGCTCCACAAGCTCGTACTTCTTTTCATATGCAACCAAGGCAGATTGGCAATGCTTGAGGAGTAGGCCAGTGTGTTGCAGACAGGATGGTCTTTCTGGAATGCAAAAAAGAGAGGAGAAATGTGTTTGGTGATGGCATTACACTGGGGTGATAGAAATCATCATAGAATCATAGAATCCCGACAGTGTAGAAGCAGGCTATTCAGCCCATCTGCTCTGACCCCTAAGATAGAGTATCTTACTCTATCCTGGTAACCCCATGTATTCTCCCAGTTACTCATCCAGCCTACATATCCTGGGACAATAAGGGGCAATTTAGCATGGCCAATCCACTCAACCAGCACATCTTTCAAAACTAAGGGGCAATTTAGTATGACTGATCCACCTAACCTGCACATCTTGGGACACTAAGGAGCAATTTAGCCTGGCCAATCCACCTAACCTGCATATCTTTGACACTAAAGGATAATTTTGCATGGCCAATCCACCTAACCTGCACAGCTTTGCAGTATGGAAGGAAACCAGAGTTCCCAAATGAAACCCACGCAGACATGGGGAGAATATGCAAGCTCCAAACAGACAGCAACCTGAGGCTGGAATTGAGCCTGGGTCCCTGGCACTGTGAAGCTAACAACTCTGCCACCGTGCGGCCCCCAGAGCCTGTTAGTGAGGGGGATGGTGAGAACAAAGGGAACCCTATTATGGTTCTGTGAGGTGCGGGGGGGTGGGGGGGGGGTGGATGAGGGGAAATATGAGCGTAGAAACGGGGGAAATGGAGTGGACACAGTTGCGGGTCTTGGTTGGTGTGGGGGTGGTGGTGGGGAGAACGGGAGTGGGGTGTTGGGTAATCCTCAATTGAAGAGAAAGATGAGTTGTCAGAAGCAGTCATGTGGAAGATTCCCAATATGAAGGGGTGGGAAACTGGGAGACGGGAATGGGTTGCTGCAACAAGGAAATAGGATGTGAGGAAGTGTGCTCGAAGGAACTGTGAATATTTGTTGAGAGCCTATCAGCAGAATTGGAGATTGTAGATGTTGAGGAGTGGGAGAGCAGGAGGTGGGTCTAGATAGAACATTGTCAAACTAGAAAGAGTGAAGAAAAGATTTACTCGGATGCGACCGGGGCTTAATGGTTTGAGTTATAAGGAGAGGCTGGATAGATTGGGACTTTTTTCTCTGGAGTGTAGGAGGCTGAGAAATGATCTTTTAGAAGTCTATAAAATAATGAGGGGCACAGAAAAGGTCGATGTATTAAAGATCGAAATATCAATATATTTTCCCAAAAGTAAAGGGATCTAGAAATAGACGGCATAGATTTAAAGTGAGAGGGGGGGGGAGATACCAAAGGGTCCAGAGGGGCAATTTTTTCACACAGAGGATGGTGAGTGTCTGGAACAAGCTGCCAGAGGTAGCATTAGAGACGGGTACAATTTTATCTTTTGAAAAGCGTTTAGACAATTGCATGGGTACAATAGGTATGGAGGGATATGGGGCAAATGCGGGCAATTGGGATTAGATTAGGGGTTAAAAAAAAGGCAGCATGAACAAGTCAGACTGAAGGACATATTACCATGCTGTAAACATCTATTACACTAATCCGGGTGCAAGAAGAGTGGAAATTGGAAACAAAGTTGATTAAACTTCCCAGTTTGGAATTTGGAGGCCCTGATACTCCCTCAACCAAGGAAGAGGTGAAGGAAATTGTCTGAGTAGGAACATGGAATGCTTCACATATCCCATAAAGGCAGATGGAGCGAGGACCCATGCAGTTTCCCATAGGAAATTTCTTTGGAGGAAGTGAGTGCAGTTAAGGGAGAAAAGCAAAATAGTGCAGATGCTGGAATCTGAAACAAAAACAGAAAATGCTGGAAAATCTCAGCGGGTCTGACAGCCTCTGTGGAGAGAGAATAGAGCCAACATTTTCAATGACCCTTTGGAATGGAGATGAGGAATTTCTTCAGCCAGAAGGTAGTGATTCTGTGGAACTCATTGCCACAGGGGGCTGTGGAGGCCAGGTCTCTGAGTGTAAATAAGAGAGAGTAAGAAGTCTCCCAACACCAGGTTAAAATCCAACAGGTTTATTGGAATCAAGAGCTTTCGGAGCACTGCTCCTTCATCGGGGTGAATGGAATCTAGGCTCGACGGGCTGAACGGCCAAATCCTAATCCTATTTCTTATTGTATTATTGTGGAGTGGACTCTCCACTCACTTGATGAAGGAACAGTGCTCCAAAAGACCCTGATTCCAAATAAACCTGTTGGACTTTAACCTGGGATTATGAGATCTCCGACTGTGCTTACCCCAGTCCAACACTGGCATCTTTGCATCATGCATTTAAGAGAGAAATAGATAGGCTGTTGATTAGTGAGAGGTTCAAAGCCACGGAGAAAAGGCGGGAGAATGGGATTGAGAAACTTATCAGCCATGATTGAATGGCAGAGGAGAATCGATGGGCTGAATGGCCGAACCCTGCTCCTTTATCTGATGGGCTCATTTTCATTTTGTATTAGTTGAGAGAGAAGTTGTCCATTGTGAGAACAGGTTCAGCCAGATTGAAGCACGAGATGGGGGTGAGGGTGAGGGGTAGGGAGGGTTAACTTTGTCATTGTACAGAGCAACTGCAACTTCCAATTGTGTGAATCTGTCGTCTTTACCTTCCTAAAGAGTTCTCATTAATGTTAAATTAACATTGACCGAGCTGGCTGCCCTGCACAATCATGGGAATGGCCCAGGGAGGATTGGGATCTTTCTGTGCACAGTATGTCTAAGTGTATGTGTGTGAATGTGTCTGTGTATGTGTGTAAGTGTGTATGTATGTGTGTGTCAGTATGAGTGTGTGTGTGTAAGAGTGTGTGTGTGTGAGAGTCAGTGTGTATGTGAACGAGTATGTGTGTCAGTGTGTGTGTCAGTATGAGGGTGTGAGTGTGTGCGTGTGTGCGTCTGCTTGTGTGTGTGCGTGTGTGTGTCTGAGTGAGTGTGTGAGTGTGTGTATGTGTGTATGTGTGTGTGTGTGTGTGTGTGTGAGTCTGTGCGTATGTGTGTGTGTGAGTGTGTGTGTGTGTGAGTGTGTGTGTCTGTCTGCGTGTATCTGTGAGTGTATGTGTGAGTGTGTATGTGTCTGCGTGTCTGAGTGTGTGTGTGTGAGTCTGCGCGTATGTGTGTGTGTGTGTGTGCATGTGTGAGTGTGCGTGTGAGTCTGTGTGTGTGTGTAAGTGTGAGTGTGTGAGTATGTCAGTGTGTGTGTGTGCATGAGTGTGTGTGTGTGTCTGAGTGTATATGTGAGTATATGAGAATGTGTGTGTGTATGAGTATGTGTCTGTGTGTGTATGCATGTGTTGTGTGTCTGAATGTGTGTGTGAGTGTGTGTGTGAGGGTGTGTGTGTCAGTATGTGTATGAGTGTGTGTGTGTGAGCTTGAGTGTGTGTGTCTGTGTGTGTGTGTCAATGTGAGTGTGAGTGTGTGTGTGAATGTGTGTAAGTGTGTGTGTGTATGAGTGTGTGTGTTGATCTAACTCTCTGTAATGTTCTTTGATTAACAGTAACAAAGGAATGGAGCACCTGTACAATATGAAGTGTAAGAATGTGGTGCCGCTGTATGACTTACTGCTGGAGATGCTGGATGCCCACAGAATGCACACTCCCATGGACAAGGCCCAGCCTGGGGGCAATGGCGCCAGCCCAATGAACAGAGGAACCGTGCCATCCTCCTCTTCACTGTCTCTAAAGAAAACTGACATGAACTTTGAGACATCCAGATAGGTGTCTGATTGACTGGTCAATAGCATTAACGGAAATCCCAACAGCAAAAACTACCTATGATCACGTTGCGAATGAAGCAACCTTCACTGCAGCCAATCACATCGCTTCAGCTTTATCAACGCACTCCATCCGATCGCTCTGTACAGAACGCCCTGTATTTTGTATACTCACCAGGAACAGGGCTCCTGAGCAATGCAGGAAGGGTGACGTGTTCCCAGCAATTATGTACAGTTCTCTCATATTCTTGAAGACGTTACCACAATTCCAAATGCTTTGCACAGATACTACTGCGAGAGACATGAAACACGGACATTCACCGGAATTGTCTGACTGATTTTCATTCAATGCATGGTGCTTGGTCTTGTAAGAAACGCTTGGTGACCAAATGCGTTGACCCTTCACCTCCGACCCCGCGGCGAAGTCCAAATGTTGACCGCTTGGATGGAAGGCCGGGGAGGAAGAGGCAGAGGTGAACCGAATCTTTTGATGTGCCTCTCCCAGCGCGGGTCAGAAAAGGACGGCTTTGTGGGAAATCGGGGAAAGGAGATGTCACACTGGGGAGCGGGGTGGTGGTGGGGGGGGAGGGCGATGCCAGTTTTCTGAGGTGTGGGGCATGTTTCTGGCACAGAGCAGAGGGACCTTTGTTCTGTCTCTGAATCCTAATTGCTGCCTCACTTTCAGCAGAAAAAAGGTCAAACTGTGAACTTCACAACTTTGCCCCTTCTGGAATTACCCATCACCCACCTGCCCTATCGCCCCCTTCCCCCACTGATTCCTCTCCCGCCCCCAGTTCTTCTACTAAGACTGACGTTGGTCTTTGTCACAATGCTTCTGGCATCATCTTTATTAGTGAATTTTGTTTCTGTTCTGTTCATTATTAATTTGAATAGATGGGTTTGCTTTTCACTCAGTTAGGACTCCACAATATGTGGTCCAGACTAATTATAGCCAATACAATGCATACCACAAGTTAAGTCAGATACTGTTGCTGTGTTGAAACCTTGGAACCCCCCCTAATTAATGACTCAACACCTCGTAGTTCAAGAATACCCACCAGCACCTCCTTGGGAGCAGGATAGATCTAAAAATAAGGACATTACTGGGTGTAAAAGCAGGACCAAAGCACCACAACCAACATCCTACCCAGATCTTGATCATTCAAGGCTCATTCCTCCAAAGCTTTTTTGTTGACATTCATTGGGAAAATCTGATTCAAAATTGTGGGCAGGTAGAGGAGTTCTGCTCAAGGTCCCTGGTTCAATCCCAAGTTTTGGCATGAGCTCACCTGCTGGCTTTCTTTGATGGCACAGTGGTTAGCACCGCTGCCTCACAGCGTCAGCGACCTGGGTTCAATTCCCATCTTGGGTCACTGTCTGTGTGGAGTCTGCACGATCTCCCCGTGTCTGCGTGGGTTCCTTTGGGTGTTCCGGATTCCTCCCACAGTCCAAGGATGTGCGGGTTAGGTGGATAGGCCATGCTAAATTATTCCTTAGAGCTGGAGAATAGCAGAGTAAATGAGAGTTACGGGAATAGGGCCTGGGTGGGATTGTGGTCGGTACAGACCTGATGGGCCAAATGGCCTCCTCCTGTACTGTAGTGGATAGCACTGCTGCCTCATAGTGCCAGGGATCCGGGTTCAATTCCAGCATTGGGTCACTGTTTGTGTGGAGTCTGCACATTTTCCTGTGGGTTTCCTTTGGGTGCTCCAGTTTTCTCTCATGCTCCAAAGATGTGCAGGTTAGGTGGATTGGCCATGCTAAATTGGTCCCTATATGGGAATCTTCCACAATAGGCATTGCCTAAGGTCATGGTTATGTCATAAAGACATTAAGACGGCGGTGTGGGCTCGTTGGGCTGAAGGGCCTGTTTCCCGTGCTGTGTTGTTCTTTGTTGTTCTTTGTTCTAAATTACCTCTTAGCGTCAGGGGATTAGCCTGGGTAGGATTGTGGTCAGTACAGACTCAATGGGCCAAATGGCCTCTTTCTGCACTGTTGGATTCTGTGACTCTAGGTTAAGGTCTCGTTGAGTTGCCAGACATGGGAACAATATCTTGTTACCAATATCCATACTGGCCACAATCTGTCATTGCTTCGTAGGGTGTCCTTACTGGAGCAGTATCAATAAGATACCTATTCTCTGCCAAGGCTTTAGATACAACAATTCCTCATCTTGGTGCTTTCTTTCTATTGTTGTGTTTATTGGTCTTAATGTGATCAAACCAAATGGCAACGCTGGTGGTGGGAGGGTGAAATATTGCTGTTGTATGTTTGGAATCAAGTGGCTGCAACTCCAAGTCTTGGTGGAATATTCTAGATTTCAGATGATCTTGTCTCTCGCAACAAGGATAGCAGTGACCTACTTTGTATGTTGATTGAGTGCAGAACCTTTAACACCCCAGGTCCATCCGCCATGTTGATACAGCCTTGGGTTCAATGGGTAAAATCAGCCATGTAGCAATTCCACTGCTCTACCTTTCCTGACCTCACTTAGAATCACCCAGGTACCCATTGCAGCCTCACTCAGCAAGTTAGCCTCCGTAGAAAAACGGAAGCATAGAAGATAGAAGCAGGAGGAGGCCACTTGACTCTTCCAAGCCTGCTCCGCCATTCATCACAATCATGGCTGATCATCCAACTCAATAGCCTAATTCCTGCTTTCTCCCCATAACCTTTGATCCCATTTGCCCCACATACTATATCCAGCCATCTCTTGAAAACATTCAATGTTTTGGCCTCAACTACTTCCAGTGGTAATGAATTCCACAGGCTCACCATTCTTCAGGTGAAGAAATGTCTCATTTCTAGATGGTCTACCCTGAATCCTCGGACTGTGACCGCCCTGGTTCTGGATTCCCCCACCATCGGGAATATCCTCCCTGCATCTACTAGTCCATGATGTTGAGTTTATGAGATTCCTGGTTCCACCATGTCAAAGATAGGGTGGATCTTCTCTCCCAAGTAAATTTGTAAACAGTGACATTATTTTAACAGTGAGGGGTTTTGATGAAGTGGATGGGGAACTGGTTCCATTGGCAGGGGGATCAGCAACCCAGAGGACAAGGATTTAGGACGACATGCTAAAAAAAATAAGCAGCCAGAGGCGAGGGGTTATGTTGAAGTCAGCAAGTTGGGAAGGCATTGTCTGAGAGTGTGGTGCAAGCAGTAAAAGTCAAAAGAGAATTTGATGTACAGTTAAAAAGGGAGACATTGGCAGGAGGGTGGGGAAAGAATGGGGGAGTGAGACTGATTGGGTAGCTCTTTCAGTAGAACTGACACAGGCATGATGGGTCGAAGAGCCTTCTTCTGCTCTTGTGAATCTATAACAGCTCTCTTGTGTTCTGGCTGTCATGTACACAGCATAATTGGAGTGTGCAGAGGTTGGGGGGATACCCAGACCCATCGTCTGAGCTCAATCCCAAACTGAAATTAAAAAGAAGTGGGATCACTTATTTAAGGCAGAGATAAGGTAAATGATTCTTTCTCTCAGAGGGTGGTCAGTCACTGGAACTCTCTTCCTCAAAAGGCAGTGGAAGTCTTTGGATATTTTTAACACAGAACTGGATAGATTCTTGATTAACAAGGGGGTGAAAGATTGTCAGAGGGGTTGAAGTTACAATCAGATTAGCCATGATCTTATTGAATGGCGGAACAGGCTCGAGGAGCCTACTGCTGCTCCTGTGTTTGTTGGTATGTTCGTATGTTGACTGGACCCATCCTGCTTACTCTGTGTTAACTTCAGACATTAAATGCCTTCGTGCTAACTGGCCGATATTGGCTCCTAGTCAAGCAATTTGATTTTAAAACTCTTATCCTTGTTTTTAACAAATCCCACTGAGAACATTTCTCTCCCTATCTTTGTACTCCCCATCAGTCCCATAACCCTCCCAGATATCTCCACACCTTTCATCTTGGACATTGTGCATTCCCAACTCCAACTGGTTCACCATTGATGGCCATACTTTGAGTTGACGTGGCCCAAACTCTGGAATTCCCTCTACTTTATCTTTCTCCTTTAAGGTGCTCCTCAAAATCTACCTTTATGATCAAACTTGTGGTCATCTATCCAAATATCACCCTAAAATGGCTCAGTGTTATACCGTTTTCTCATTCATCTTTTCACTGCTTTGAAAACCTTCATTATGTTCAAGGTGCTATATAAACATAAATTGTTGTTGTGAGCCCATCTCTTTTATTTCCCATCAGACAACTCACATCACAGCCTGAGACAGGCAGGGATTGGTAGGGTTAAGGAAAAACAGTTGCCATGGGTAGCTCTAAAACTCTGGCCCTACATTTCCAGAGAATAAGCCCGGCATAGAGAGTAAAGAAAGGAGCCATTGATGTTTGCACATTAGTCCCATTTATTCTTGTCCACGCCAAAACCTGCTGCTGTCTGGCTAACACTAATGGATTGGGTTTTCCAATGTCCAATCTATTTGGATTATCCAATGTCTACTCTGATTGGGTTTCTCAAAGACCTCCCTGATTGGGTTATCCATTGTCCATTCTGATTGGGTTTCCCAATGTTCAATCTGATTGGATTATCCAATGTCCACTCTAATTGGGTTACCAATGGCAGTAGCACGATGATACAGTCATTAGCACTCCTGCCTCACAATGCCAGGGACCCAGGTTCAATTCCAGCCTTGGGTCACTGTGTGGAGTTTGCACATTCTGCCGGTGTCTACATGGGTTTCCTCCAGGTATTCCGGTTTCATCCCACAGACTGAAAGACATGCTGGTTAGATGTATTGGCCATGCTAAATTCTCCCTCAGTGTACCCAATCAGGCATTGGATTGTGGCAACTTGGGGATTTTCACAGTAACTTCATTGCAGTGTTAATGTAAGCCCAGTTGTGACGAATAAATAAACTCTACTTTACTTTTTATTGTCCACTCTGATTGGGTTACTAATTGTCCACTCTGATTGGGTTATTAATGTCCACTCTGATTTGGTTATTAGTGTCCACTCTGATTGGGTTACCGATTGTCCACTCTGATTGGGTTACTAATGTTCACTCTGATTGGGTTACCAATCATCCACTCTGATTGGGTTACTAATGTTCACTCTGATTGGGTTACCAATCATCCACTCTGATTGGGTTACTAATGTTCACTCTGATTGGGTTACCAATCGTCCACTCTGATTGGGTTACTAATGTTCACTCTGATTGGGTTACCAATCGTCCACTCTGATTGGGTTACTAATGTCCACTCTGGTTTTTTGAAGTATCTGGTTTCGGAAGATGACCTTAGAATATCAGTTAGCGCCGTAATATAGTTGAGATAATCTGAAGAACCATGCGTGATTTTTAATTCAGAGATTGAACAATGTCTTTCTGATGGTCAGGAAGTTAACGATTCTGAAAGCTCACACAGATAAGGTTTCCAGGCTGCCCAGTTGTTTACTTTTGACAACAATGACTTCATCTGATTGGCGTAAATCCGAGTTAATATATAAAATAGCCACCACAATGGGCAGCTGCAGTGGACCAGCTGCTGTGGGTTTGACACAGTCGTCCCACATTCAGCTTGGCACAGATTGAAAAGGATTTGTGAAGGGTCGGCTGTGATGTGAGAAAGACCTTTTCCACAAAGAGACTGGTTTGGAGTTTGGAGTGCACTTCATTGGGTGTAAGGGGGGGGGGGCGGGTTCAATTGAGGCGTTTGAATCGGAATAATGCGCAGGGAAAGCTCATAATCCCAGATAAACCTGTTGGACTTTAACCTGGTGTTGTGAAACCTCTTACTATACCTAAAGGGTGATAAGGTAGCACAGTGGTTAGCACTGCTGCCTCACACCGACAGAGACCCAGATTTGAATCCTTGCTTGGGTCACTGTCTATGAGGAGTCTGCACATTCTCACCATGTCTGCATGGGTTTCCTCTGGGTGCTCTGGTTTCTTCCCACAATCCGAAAGGCCTGTTGGTTAGGTGCATTGGCCGTGCTAAATTCTCCCTCAGTGCATCCGAACAGGCACTGGAGTGTGGCAACTGGGGGATTTTCATAGTGACTTCATTGCAGTGTTAATGTAAGCATACTTGTGACTAACAAATAAATAAACTTCAACTCAAAGAGCGAAATTTTATGGGGCTCATTTCCGAAACTGTAAAATCCTGCCCAAAGTTAATGGAACTTCCCATGTCCGTCACCCACTCCGATTCCCATGGCGCGTGGGGTGGTAAAATTCTGGTCAAAGTTTCCTTAAACAGAAATCTCCCAAGTCATCACAGTTAGGATCCTTGGGTTGAGGCAGCAGACATGTGAAACTCCCTGGGCCTTTCCTACTGCCTTATATCCCATCTATAAAGCAGGTTCTGTCACATCTCCAGTTTGTCTTGGACTCACACTCCCCCCCCCCCCCCGATCCCCACTTTGGAAAGTGGTGTTTGTCATTTATAAAAACCAGGGTGCAAGGATCAGATGGCCAGTTGCAGTGATTAAGCAGGGCGGGTTAATTCTAAGGCGACAAAATAGATGTTATGCCCGTCAATTCTTGCGGGCACGCAAGGTGCTCCCGTGGCGATCTAACTACCTATTATCCGGCTGGTACGAGAGCCTAACAGCACCCAGTTTGTTTTGTAAAAGCGGGAAATATATTTGTACGTGTAAATGTGTTACTATTTGACTGATAACGCGTCTGCTTCGGAACTGCGAAGGATGAAAAGCAGGTTTTATCGCCCTGCTGTCAATACCGTGCTGGAGAGCAGCAGATTACTTTGAGACAAATTATTATTTTGTAGCTCGTAAATTCAGACAAAATGAATGTATTTCTGTGGGGTTATCAGTGACATACACATTGTGGATGTAGCAACTTAACCGCAGTGTTCAGTGACTGTCTCCAAATGGTCCCATTCATCAGACCTTTCCCAAATAAACATTTCCTTTTGGATACATTGAAGAAGCTCTTAGGGTTTAACACGATTATAGTTTACGCAACAATTGCAGTTTATATATACACACATATAGCTTTACATCTCAACTGCACTCTGAATCATCACTGCATATTAGTTGTTAAATATTATTTCAGAAAACAACATTAAAAAAAAACGAGCAGGCTTTAGGTAATTTTTAAAGGCAGCTGATTTGACGTTGTGATTGTTGATTTGTGCAGGCAGCTAAAAAAAAGGATTTTACCCCCTCGCTGGTGCTTCACCTAGAGTTAGAGGTAGCAGTCGGACCGAAATCGCTCGGCAGATTCACAGCTCTCACACAGCACCTTTGTATTTTGGCCGGTGTGTTTTTCTGGTGCAGTGACCTTACTCCTGGTATTAAAACTCCACAAACCATGAACGTGGTCGAACTCTTGGTGTGTTCATGGCACATACCACAGTGGGGAGCACAATTGGTGTGATTTTCCCATCCCTCCTGCGACAGGAATCGGGCAGACCCTGGAAAGGTCTGTGAGTGAATTCTAGTGAACCCATTGTGCTGTCAACTCCTTGTCGAGGCTGGGGAAGTGAAGGGGGCAGAGTCCTTGCGTATATTTAAAGCCGAGAGGGATGGATTGCTGAGCAGTAAGGGGAGCCGAGATTTGCGGGGAAAGGGGCAGGAGAATGGGCGTGAGGAATTGTCGGTCGGATCAGCCACGATCCCATTGAATGGCGGAGCAGGCTGGAGGGGCCGAATGGCCTCCTCCTGCTCCTATTTCTGATGGTGTAATGGTCTTAAATCCACAGGGGTCTCCCAAAGGAACCTGTCTACAGTTTAAGAAGAACCTCCTGCGTGTGTGTACTGTATCTATTTTTATATCCACTTCTCCCTTCTGCTTTATTCCAGCTCCCCTGCGTGGTACAGTTCTAGTTACCCTTCAGCACTGGCAATGGCATTAACAAAAAATGCGAACATTTTACTCACAAAACTCATTTTCCTGGATCCTCCTTTCTCACGAGGGCGTGTCTGGCCCAAGCACGTGGGGAAGAAAGTTGTTGAATTGTACATTTGCCTTCAATTCAAAGGCAAAAATGCTTGTTGTTAATTTTAGCTTGAAATCCATGTTCTTGCTATTCAACGCCTGTGATAAAATTCCACCGCTGGGCAGGGATACGAGGCTGTAATGTGAGCGCAAGCCATTTTGAGGGTGCAAATCTGTTCATTAATAAGTGATCCCACCCCAATCACCACTCCACTAAAATCCCTTCACACAGATTCTCCCTTTAGTGCAATGTGTTTACCAAAGAGTTGAAGCTTCATAACCAAAAAGATACTGTATTTTTTTATATTTGCCTTCAGCTTGTATATATACAAAAAAAAATTAAAAGGATTTGCCAGCATACTGTAAGCAGCAGAGGTGAGGGCTGTGGTTACTGAAATGTGGATGGACAAATGGCCAGCTCGCCTTGCTGTCTGTAAATGCGGTGTCCAAAAGACAATATCAACAAGACATTTGCAAGTGATACCGTAAGAAGTCTCAGAACACCAGGTTAACGTCTAACAGGTTTATTTGGAATCACGAGCTTTCGGAGCTCTGCTCTTGAAGGAGCTTCTTACTGTGCCCACCTCAGTCCAACGCTGGCATCTCCACATCATTGTGAATGATGTCCAGAACAAAAAAAAATCAAATATGTTTCCCCCTACACATTGTCGCAGAACGTTAGCTACCTTTACACAGTGAGGCCATCCTCTTGAGAGTGGAGCCACCATATGTCACCTTTACTGTAGGATTTCTCTCTGGAATGAGCCGGAGATGCAAGCATTGATGACAGGAAGCTTGATGAAGGGCCTATTCACGCTGGAGTCCGACAGTTCTGGAACTCTGCACACGCGCAGTGATCCTGATCTGTCAGCCTCCCCGATTGCTAACCAGCCCAGAACCCCCGCATTGCTGTCCCAACAGCACCCCCCCACCCACGTGGCCCCCCACAGCAGTTCCCTGGCCAGCCCTGACCCCCTGCCCCTGTCCTGGAGCGTCCTGATGTCCAGCCCCCCCCACCCAGCAGGGGCAGTCCCCCCCATTCCTCTCACCCCGGCAGACACCTCCTCCCCAGCTGATTTCCCCGTCTCCCCATGGTCAGAACCTTCAGAGGCTGAGCCCCCCAGCACAGCTCCCTTCCCCCTCTGACTGCCCCCCCGCTCTCCCGCCCCCATCCATTCCCAAAAGCTGCTTTTCCTCCAACCCAGATTGATCCTGTCCAATTAATCCACCCCTACCAATCACCCCTAGGCCCACAATAGGCCCTGCCACCTTGACAGTTCCCGATGTCCAATGGACAGTGCCACGTTGTCCCCCAGACAGGGCACTTTGCCTCTTGGGCAGTGCCAAGGGGACCACAGGCTGGCACTGTCAGGATGTCCATGCCTAAGAAGCACCAACCCCTAGGTTGGCCCAATGCTCTGGGTGCCCTGATTGCCCCTCCCTTCATTCCGGCGGCGTCTCCTGCCAGTTCCCCAAATGTGGGGAGTTAGTCTGAACCCCACCGGAATGAAGAACTCCTGGACATTCAACTGGGACCTGAAAGGACCTGATAATAAACACACTGAAGGTACGTGCAGAAAAGACTTCAATCGCTTACCTGCCTTCCTGCTGGTTTCCCACGTAATCTGACTGGCGACTGTTCACTGGCTCTGGGAGATACTCGTACGTTCCCAGGACACGTGCCTGTTCAAGGCTGCAGTCGCACGCCTCCCACCGTGACTCCCCAGAAAAGTTGTGGGTCACAATGGGGAGGATTGTGGTTCCGGAATCTGCCTTTCCGAATGGTCATCCAGACTCTTGGCTGTATTCTCTCCCCACAGGTGCTGTCAGACCTGCTTAGATTTTCCAGCATTTTCTGTTCTGATTTCGGCCTTGGTCAGGTTCCCACACGCCCCAGTCACAAACTCTACCTACACTGAAGAATTGTTTGAACAACCCATTGCAATGCACTACTTAGTAATGAAGAGTGACCCATCCTCTCCCAGCACCTCCTCCTGCCCCGCCAGAGGGTCTGCACTTTGTAGCAACAAATAAGTGTTTTTGTAAAGGACTTCTCTTTGTTTTTCATTCTTAATATGTTATACCGGCCTGATACCGTTTGTAATTTCCGTGTGATTTTAATTTAGGAAATCCCGTTGCATGTAGAATGATTTTATTTGCATATTGAATGGGTGAAATTAAACACTGACCTAACGCACCTTGTTGCATCGTCTTGCTTTGACCATCCACCCCCTCTTCCTCTGTGGGGGGGTGGTGGCGAGGGCTGCTCAATGGGGAAGGGTCTTTAGGGGCTGACTTCACTCTTGGGCTTGGTCAGAGCCGGGAGGGGCTGTCTGGACAACTGTGTGCATGGCAGACAAGTCGAAGAAGAGATCTTAAAGCTATCAGGGTGTCCTTAGCAGGGAGCAGGTGTCACAACCTGCAAAGGTGTAAAGGACAAGTTGAGAAGGCCCCTAAGGCTCCGGAGGTGGGAGAAGTGGGGAAAGCTTGTGAGTTTTAAAAATAGAGGCATGGGCATTACAAAAGCAAAGACGTTATGCTAAAAGTTTTATAGATCGTGATCACTACTTAGACGCCATCTGGGGCAGCAAGGTGGCACAGTGGTTCGCATCACAGCGCCAGGAATCCAGATTCAGTTCTGGCCTTGACACTCTCTGAGTGAAGTCGATACCTTCTCCCCATGCCTGCATGAGTTTCCTCTGGGTACTCCAGTTTCCTCCAACACTCCAAAGACATGCAGATTAAGGTGCATTGTCTATGCTAAATTGTTCCTTAGTGTCCAAAGATATGCTGATTAGGTGCATTGGCCGTGCTAATTGTCCTTCAATGTCCAAAGATGTATAGGTTAGGTGCATTGGCCATGCTAAATTGTCCTTTAGTGTCCAAAGATATGTAGGTTAAATCGATTGGCCATGCTAAATTGCCTGTGTGCGAAGATAATGTAGGTTATGTGGATTGGCCATGGGAAATTATTCCTTAGTGTCCAAAGATATACAGGTTAAGTAGATTGAGGAGGTTGATGTCAATGGAACCAGAATATCCTTCTGATGGAACTGGCTGGAAAAACATGCAAGGTGCGTGCATTGCTTAAAAAGGTGTCAGAAATAGATTCAATAATAACTCGCGAGGGAATTGGATGGACATCTGAAAAGGATCATTTTACAGAGCTGTGGGGGATAAAGCAAAGAGTGGCACTAATTAGATACCTCCAGCAAGAGAGTCTGTGGGGGCACAATGGGCTGAACTGTCTCTATCATTCCTTGGGTTGACCGATATGGGTTAGTCTCCATGTGCCCCATTATCAGATGAGGCAGGGCTTGGGCATATATTGTATCAAGACAGGTGTGTAGTGGCAGAACCTGCTGCTAACCACTCTGCGGTGAATGGCAGGCCGCAGGGTGAGATAGCAACACAGCAGTGACGACACTAAACGCTGAAGATGAAAGAAGTAGGTCTTTTAATTTTTCTGCTGTACACCAAAAAGAACCAGCTTTCCATTTTCTTACATGTGGACACACGAGGCTGCTTTTGAATAGAAAAACACACTGCAGTTTGACCATCATCTGAACATGCCACTATTAGACAATGACTGTAGTTAAAAAAGGCCTCACGCTGCTCAAGAGGCCTCACACTGCTCAGTAGGCCTTACACTGTTCAAGAGGTCTCACATTGCTCAAGAGGCCTCACACTGCTCAGTAGGCCTTACACTGTTCAAGAGGCCTCACACTGCTCAGTAGGCCTCATACTGTTCAAGAGGCCTGACACTGCTCAGTAGGCCTCACACTCCTCAAGAGGCCTCACGCTGCTCTGTAGGCCTTCCTTGCTTCAAGTCTCATCTCCTGATGCATTTGGGATTGCTTGAAACATGTCAAACCAGCTGAACAGAAGAAAACATGTAGACTACGGGAAGACTTATATTTTATATATTATGTACACCTCTAGGTTCCCGCATCTCACCTCCAGCCAAAAAAAATCTCATGGGAATTATTCATTCCGTGTACATCTTTAAAAAGCAGGACACAGGGTAAAAATTATCAGCATGGGTACGTAATGCCAAGGGTAATATTAAAACAAAATAGCTTTAACAATCTGTACACACATAGTCTGTTCAGTTTTAGTTTACATCCAACACTTGCCTCGTAAACATCAGCAGAAATTTTAATTACACCACACTTCTAATCCTTTCCAGATTTACATGGCTTGGACATCCAAAGGGTTAAATTCCAAAGCTCAAGCTATACATGGCCATGCCCAGAAGCAAAACACTGTTAAAAAATAATTGGCCATTATATAAAGTTATTTAAATTTTATATTACATGTTTTTCTCTCTCTCTCTCTCTCTCTGAACCCTGGGCCCCGGGACAAGTGGAGTCTTACCCACCGCAAGGCAGGATTCGTCTGAACAGTGTACACGGGCAACGGAGGACAGCACTAATTGGAGCAATTCCTGCCTCTCACCACCCCGCCCTTCCCCACCCTTCCATCAGAAAGTCCTCCTGCGGATGATTCCATTAGTCAGGGCGTTCCACTGGATCATATTGGAGGGGGGCCATTGGTGTACCGTAGCATAGGGTGAAAAGAGCGGGCAAAGTTGTTTGAGGTGGCACAGCTGTAGTCCTCCTCGGTCATGGGGACCAGGCAGGCCAGGGCGATCAGCAGCAGCAACAGCAGTTGGAGAGGTAACGCTGCCCGGATCACTCGCATGAAGAAGGATGGACTCTTCTGGACTCCCTGCTCCTCAGAACGGGAAGAATCTCTTTGGCTTCCTTTGTGGGCCCTGTATTTATAACAAATACATATTAAAGAAAAAAATTCAGCTCAGGGAAAGATCCCTTCGGAACCAAAGCCTTTTTAGAGCTTTCTAACCCACATCTCACATTTTGTGCGACTAATTTCATATCAGAGACTGCTTCACTTAGAGAATGGTGGGAGTCTGGAACTCACTGCTTGAATGGACGAGTCAAAATCTCTTGGAGAAAACCCATGTAGACAAGGGGAAAATGTGCATAGAGTCACCCTTACCGGAACTGATCCTGGATTCCTGGTGCTGTGAGAGACTAGTGAGAACCATTGTGCCAAATGAGACAGGAATGTTTGCTTTCTCCGGCTGCTCCGATTTCCTCTCACACTCCAAAGATGTGCAGGTTACATGGATTGGCTATGCTAAATTGCCCCTAAATTGCCCAAATATGCAGGTTAGGTGGATTGGCCATTATAAATTGCCCCTCAGAGTCCAAACATGTGCAGGGCGGATGGATTAGCCGTGCTAAATTGCCACTTGCTATCCAAAAATGTTTAGGTTAGGGGGATTGGCAATGCTAAATTGTCCTTTAGAATCCCAAAATGTGTGTGTTAAGCGGATTGGCCATGTTAAATGTATAGGTTTATGGGAATATTGTTAAATTAATATATTTTCTCTCAGCATTTGTCTAACTCTTACTGAAACTCTGAAAATCCAGAGTGCAGTGAATCCATGGAATTTTTTACCACAGAGGATTGTAAAGGCTGGGTCATTAAGAATGTTCAAGGCTAAACTGGTCAGATTTGTTATCAGTAAGGGAATCGAGGGTTATGGAGATTAGGCAGGAAAGTGGAGTTGGGGAATATTATTATTTCACATCAGTCATGATCTCACTGAATGGGGCAGCAGACTCAATGGGCCGAAGGGCCTACTTCTTCTCCTACATTTTACGGTCTTCCCCATGGGATACCACCCTGTCCAGAACGTTAGGGTTACCCTGTACACTGTATGGCTGCTGGCTTTGGGATCTTTATCAGCTGCAGGACTCGAACTGGTTCAAAGTGTCATTGAGAAAAGTGAAGTTGGAAGTCAACTTCTCTATTCTGTCAGCTCACAGAGCAACAAGGGGGCAGGATTTTACTATCTTGTTCAGGTAAGATTGTAAACTCCCGCCCAAGACTAACACAGAATGCCTGTGTGAGTCTCAACCGTCCCGGAATTGATAAAATTCCAGTCAGAGTGTCTTTTCTGATTTAAACGTTTTTAACCAGAATCTGGTGATGCTGAATTGTCCCCTAGTATCCCAAAATGTGTGTGTTAGGTCGATTGGCCATGTTAAATGTATAGGTTTATGGGAGTATTGTTAAATCAATATATTTTTCCTCAGCATTTGTCTAACTCTTACTGCAACTCTGAAAATCCAATTAAGCTGGAATGTTTAAGACATTTGGCCAAACTTTCCTGGACTGGATCTTTGCAATTTTAGCGGTTTACAGCCTTTGAGCTGTCCACTTCTGGTTTATATTTTTACTTGGTTGTTTTAACCTATAATTCAATGACTGTTCAGACAAGTTCCACAGTCCAGATGACCATCATTCTGTCGATTTGTGCAGTCGGCTCACACTCTTTAACTATTCAATGTGAAAGTGGAATCCAACTCCGGGCCTCCCCCGCTGTAGGGCTCCACTATTTCCCTATACAGATGTTCATGTTTGCTCCTGTTCCACTGCACAGAGTGAGATACATGGAGGAACTCCGTCCCACATTTCCCCGTGCTGGTGTTTTCAAAGCTCATCCTCCAATTCAATAACCTGTTCCTACTTTCCCCCATATCCTTTGATCCACTTTGGCCCAAGTGCTATATCTAACTGCTTCTCGAGAACATCTAATGTCTTGGCCTCAGATATTTTCTGTGGTAGTGAATTCCACAGCCTGACCACTCTCTGGGCGAAGAAATGTTTCCTTATCTCTGTCCTAAAGGATCTACCCTGTATCCTCAGACTGTGACCCCCTGGTTCTGGATTCCCCCACCATCAGGAACATCCTTCCTACATCTACCTTGTCTAGTCCTGTTAGAATTTTATAGGTTTCTATGAGATCCCCCCACCCCTCCCATTCTTCTCAACTCCAGCAAATACAATCCTCACCGACTCAACCGCTTCCAATATGACAATCCCGCCATCCCGGAATCAAGCCAGGTAAACCTTCTCTGCACTCCCTCTATAGCAAGAACAGATAAGGAGACCAAAACTGCGCACAGTGCACCAGGTATGGCATCACAAAGGCTCTGTATATTTGCAGCAAGACATCCCCACTCCTGTACTCAAATCAAGATGGATCATCAGCTCGTTGGCACCCTGCAGTTTTTGGGATCTTGCTGTGTACAGATCCAATGTTGCATTCCCTTCATCACAACATTTGGTGGGCAAACGCTTTCAGGAACCTTGCGTGGTGCAAAGGCGTCGTATAAATGCAACTTCTTCCTTTTCGCTGATGCTGTTTTGTAAACTGATAGTACCTCAAAGAACTGATGTGAGCAGCTCTTCCTGCATTAGCTCTGGGGGACCAGTTGTGGGATGGAATTCAACAAGTAGACAACTTCTCCAGCATCAGAGACTCAAGAGTCCAACTAGTTCACTAATGTCCTTCAGAGGACAGAACACATCACGGCATAGCCAGCCCGGATTACATGTAACTCCAGTCCTAAGTTCTTAGACTCCTCAGGGCTACTAGGGATAGAGGTTAAACAGGAGATGCCCAAACCCATCCTGCTACACACTTACACTTTTACTCATTCTCCAAGCTGATGGGCAGCAGAGTGGCACAGTAGTTAGCACTGCTGCCTCACAGCCCCAGGGACCTGGGTTCAATTCTGGCCTTGGGGTCTGTGTGCAGTTTGCACATTCTCCCCATGTCTGCATGGGTTTCCTCCAGGTGCTTCAGTTTCCTCTCATGCTCAAAGTTGTGCAGATTGGCCGTGCTAAATTGTCGCTTAGCGTCAGGGGGCCCAGCTGGGTAAATTGTCTCTTTTGTGTCCAAAGACGTGCAGGTTGGGTGGATGAGTCTTGGTAAATTGTCACTTTGTGTCACGGGGAATTAGCAAGGTAAGTAAGTGGGATTACGGGGATGGGGCCTGGGTGGGATTGTTGTCGGTGCAGGCTTGGTGGACGGAATAGCCTCTTTCTGCAGTGTAGGGATTCTGTGCTCACCATCTATAGCTCCAGACAACAACATATCTGTAAAAAGTGGACTCTGAATGAACCGCAACACCCCCCCACCATCACGAAACAGGCTGGTCAGACTGAAGGCCTTCACTCACTTTTGGAACGGGAGTTCCTGCGTTCAGTTCAATCCTGGCTCTCCCTTACCTTGGCATTCCTTTTCCTTAACATACAGATACTGTTGGCATTTCGATTTTGCATTCAAAGAGGTGAATTATTAAGAAGTGGGACTGTAAACATAGGGCAGAGGGATTGTACTAGCAGAATGCCTTGCCTGCTCCTGACCCAGTTCCTGAGATTCATATTCCAGAGCACGATTCCTGATCTTGTGTGCGGGCTTGGAGATACAAATGCACAAGGCGACAGGCCCTGTGAATTCTGCATGGTGCTCGAGAGTTGCTGTAGTGAGTGATCCCCCCAGCACTCCCAGCACCTTATCAGTGTTCCTACACTGCGTTCACAGATGTGGCTTCTCTCCCAGTGATTCCAAAAGTCCATTAAAGCTCTACGGAGTCACGGCACATTAAACAGCATCACAGTGTTCCTTCGCCGGAATCCTATTATACATTACTTCAGACTGTCTGAGAATGCCAAGAATGGGGTTTAATGAAATGCAACAGGAATAGCAGGGACACACAGTCCCTCAATACATACTAACAGGTTGTTTTATTAACATCAAACTGTTAAACCAAATATAAGCTCCAGCATAGATAAAGAAAAATTTTCCTCTGTGGCTCTGCTACTATTTGATCTACGTCACATTCATGTGACACCCAGATTTGGGACTTTGACTGCGTACTAAAGCCAGCCAGAGGCAGCGACAAGTTGTAAAGTCTATTTATTGTTGTCACAAGAAGACTTACATTAACACTGCAATGAAGTGACTGTGAGAATCCCCTAGTCACCGGCATCTGTTCAGGTACACTGAGGGAGAATTTAGCATGGCCAATGCACTAACCGGCACGTCTTTCAGGCTGTGTGAGGAAACCAGAGGAAGCCCAGGCAGACATGGGGAGAATGTGCAGACTCCATACAGTCGATGGCCCACGCTGGGAATTGAACCCGGATCGCTGGTGCTGTGAGGCAGCAGTGCCGACTGCTGTGCCAATATGCCCCCCATGTACAAGTTCAGCACTGCACCGTGCTGCCCTCACAACAACACCAACACCTCAGACACAAGTGTCTTGCTAAACTTCTCACTAATTTCAAGTGAATCATAAAATACCTATAGTGCAGAAGGAGGCCATTCGGCCCGTCGAGTCTGCACTGAACACAATCCCACCCAAGCCCTTATTACCATACCCCACACATATTTGCTATGCTAATCCACCTGACACTAGGGTCAATTTAGCATTGCCAATCAACCTAACCCACACATCTCTGGACTGGGAGGAAACCCCCAGGGTACCCAGACAAAAACCATGCAGGGGAGAATCAGCAAACTACTCACAACAGTGACCCTAGGTTGGAATTGAACTAGGTTCCTTTCGCTGTAACCACTGTACCAATGTGCCATTCCTGTGGGGAGGGTCCTTGGGAGTAGCAGACTTGTGGTGTAGAATGCGAACCCCACCTCAAGCTCCCCTTACATGATATTTTTAAGAAATGTATTCCTTTATGGGACACAGGCATCATTGCCTGACCAGCATTTATTGTCTGTCCCGAGTTGTCCAGGGCAGTTTGGAGTAAGCCACATTGCTATGGATCTGGAGTCACGTGTAGACCAGACCAGGTAAAAATGGCAGATTTCCTTCCCTAAAGGATATTAGTGAATGAAATGGATTTTTCCAACAATTGACAATGGTTTCATGGTCATCAGTAGATTCTTAATTCCAGATTTTTTAAAATTCAAATTCCACCATTTGCTGTGGTGGGATTTGAACCCGGGTCCCCAGAACATTTGCCGAGTTCCTGGATTAATAGTCTAGCGATAATACCACTAGGCCATCATAGTTGTCAGAAAGCACTGCTGCACTTTGAGAGACTGTTCACTTCGTTTTAGGGCTGGGCTGATGTTTGCTACACAAATGTCAGAATTGTTTGAAGTTTCTTTACCTTAAAGATGCTCTATCACTGAAGAGAAGACCATATTCACTGGGGAGGGGAAGACTTGGGGTTGTAGTCATCATAGGGTCCTGACAGTGCAGGAAGAGGCCATTCATTTCATCAAGTCTGCACCTCTGCTCTGAAGAACATCTTACCTAGGCACCCACTCCCCCATCCTATCCCTGTAACCACATACACAGTTAGCCTGGCTAATCCATCTAATCAACACGTATTGGGACACTAAGGGATAATTTAGTATGGCTAATCCATCTAACCAACACATCTTGGGGCACTAAGGGGCAATTTGGCATGGCTAATCCATCTAATCAACACATCTTGGGACACTAAGGGGCAATTTAGCATGGCTAATCCATCTAATCAACACATCTTGGGACACTAAGGGGCAATTTAGCATGGCTAATCCATCTAACCAACACATCCTGGGACACTAAGGGACAATTTAGCATGGCTAATCCATCTAACCAACACATCTTGGGACACTAAGGGGCAATTTAGCATGGCTAATCCATCTAATCAACACATCTTGGGACACTAAGGGGCAATTTAGCATGGCCAATCCACCTAACCTGCACATCTTTGCACTGTGGGAGGAACCCAGAACAACGCAGAAGAAACTCACACAGACATGGGGAGAATGTGCAGACTCCACACAGACAGCCACTGAGGCTGGAATTGAACCCAGGTCCCTGGCACTGTGAGGCCACAGGGTTAACCATTGGGCCACTGGATTAGTGTTCCAGACACCCAGGCCTATGCTCTGGGGATGTGGGTTCAAATCCCAACACGGCAACTAGTGGAATTTAAATTCATTGAATAAATATGTGATATGAAGCTAATCTCCCATGGCATCCTTTTAGACAGAATGTGACAAATGGCCTCCTTCTGCGGTATAGGAATTCTGTAATTCTGACAACATTTTGGGCACAATGTGGTAATCTTCACTCTGTGCCTCAGTTCAAATCACAAGTTCTGTGGATTCACAGAATCCCTACAGTGCAGAAGGAGGCCATTCAGCCCATCAAGTCTGCACCGAACACAATCCCATCCAGGCCCTATTCCCGTAACCTTACACATTAACCTGCTAATCCCCCTAAGGGGCAATTTAGCCTGGCCAATCCATCTAATCCTTGGATTGTGGGAGGAAACCCATGCAGACACGGGGAGAACATGTGGACTCCACACAGATAGTGACCCAAGCCAGGAATTGAACCTGCACTCATGGTGCTGTGAAGGCAGCAGTGCTAACCACTGTGCCACCGTGCCACCCAATTTGATTGACTTGTTTCTTAACAGTTTGATGGACAAGGTTCTATTTTACAGAAAAAGCTTTTGCCGAACTTTTTAAAAGGCAATATTTGATTGGTTAATGATTGACACGAATAGCTTGATGGTCACTTTCTTAAAATCAATGCAATTTGATTGGTTTGTCTGTGGACAGTCATCCCGACTGACCCAATCATCTGAAGGCTTGATGAGAAAGATGGAAACATCCCACTCAAGGCAACAGTTCTCTCTTCACCATTACAGATGGTCACAGACAGTCTCAGTCCATGGGAGACACCAACAAAATATCCAGTCTGCTTGGTTCCCCTCCCTGCCCCCCCCCCCCCCCCCCCTTCTCCCGCCCCCCTCCTTCAGTTCAAGACTCAGGTCTCCACATGACTCTCATTTGCTCCTGGCCCAGGAATTTCCCCATGTCCCAGGAAGTCTGATGCTTCCTCAGAATCCACCACCCTCCTGGTCAAAGGGGGAGTTCCATAATCATTTGTTAGTACAACCAGCAGGGAGTTCTCGCCCTGCTCAAGAGTAGCTCCTGGCTATAGTTGACACTAAAACCCCAACTGTCGGGGTGGGAGGGTTCATAGAATCATAGAATTCCCACAGTGCAGAAGGAGGCCATTCAGCCCATCAAGCCTGCACTGACAACAATCCCACTCAGGGCCTATCCTTACAACCCCACACACTTAGCCAGCTAATTCCCCAGTCACTAAGGGTCAATTTAGCATGACAAATCAACCTAGCCATCACATCTATAGACTAACCCCCACATCTATCCACCTAACCTGCACATCTTTGGACTGCAGAAGGAAACTGGAGCACCTGGAGGAAACCCATGCAGGCACTGGGAGAACGTGCAGATTCCACATAGTCAGTGACCCGAGGCCTGAATTGAACCTGGATCCCTGGCACTGTGAGGTAACTGAGCCAACCTGCCCTTGTTGAAGCAACAGTCAAATCGGAGTGGTATGGTCCTCGTAGCACCAGGGATCCAGGTTTGATTCCTGGCTTGGGTCACTGTTTCTGTGGAGTTTGCACATTCTCCCCATGTCTGCGTGGGTTTCCTCTGGGTGCTCCAGTTTCCTCCTACAGTCCAAAGATACGCTGGTTAGGTAGACTGGCTGTGATAAATTGCCGTGTTAGGAGAATTAGCTGTGGTAAATGGGGTTATGGGGTGGGATTGTGACCGGTGCTGACTCGATGGGCCAAATGGCCTCCTTTGGCACTAGTGGAATTCTATGATAACCCACTGGAAGTGGACAAAACTTGGAGGTTGGAACTCCAGACATAAACTTTTATTGTGTGCGACTCCCCCCCCCCCCCCCATCGATCCATCATTCAGTACCCTTCCCCCTCACTCCTCCTTTCCCTCTCCTCCCCCTTTCTTCCTTCCCTATCTCCTCCTTCCCCTCTCCTCCTCTTTCCTCCACTCCTCCTCTTCCCCCATCTCCTCCTTCCCCTCATCCTCCCTCCCCTCTCTCCCCCTTCCCCTCCTTCCCCATCTCCTCCTTCCCCCCCCCTCCTCCTTCCCCATTTTCCCATCTCCTCCTTCCCCCCCTCCTCCTCCTCCTTTTCCTGCATGCCATCCCTTTGCCGGTAAAAGTCACACTGCAGAACCGGAAAGAAACAAAACTGCCTTCAGCACTCACTCGCGACAGTGCAGAGTTGCTGTCGCTTCACGCATTGTGAGATCAAACACAGAACGCTCTGTGATCGGGGCACAAATGCTGATAGCCCGCAAGGCTCGATATCAAACGTTTACAGTGGGCCAGGCACACTGAGCACAAACTGTCAGGCCTGTGTGCCTGATTTATCTCCCTGCCCCCCCGCTGCCCCATTCAGCCAGAACTGATTTATATTGTCGCTTGTCAAAGTAACAGATTAAATATTGTACGCAGACGAGGAACACGAGAATAACAATAGCACAGTGACCTTATTGGTATTGCCACAGCTTGTTGAACGCGAGTTGCACGGCAGGTTTTGAGTGCTGTTAGATAGAGCCAGCTGCTTTAGCTGCTACAATGGACAAAAACAAAACGTGCTGGAGCATTGCCGCTCAGTGCAGTGGAGTCTTGAGTAAAGAGGTTAGTCGAGTGCAGAGTTCCCCTGCTGTTAATAGAGACCACCTCCAAGCACTTTCAGGGCTAGAGTGCATTCGGGATCCCTCCATCTTTTGTGTTAGGAGTGAGTAAGGAAGCTCGGGGGGTGGGGGAGATGGGAGGGAGAGAGAGTGGGCAACATGTACGCGTGGGGGAGTAGACAGAAGGGTTTGACATACAATGAGGCACATTCAGAAATGAGATATAGATGCAGGGAGTGGGGTGGAGGAAGCGGGTTGCAGCAGCTGGTGGGTTAGCCAGCACAGTCAGGAGTCTCACAACACCGGGTTAAAGTCCAACAGGTTTATCTGGTAGCAAACACCATTAGTTTTCACAGCGCTGCTCCTTGGACAGGTGAGCAGGAGTTCAGAACTCATCTGTCCAAGGAGCAGTACTCCGAAAGCTAGTGGCGTTTGCTACCAGATAAACCTGTTGGATTTTAACCCGGTGTTGTGAGGCTTCTGGCTGTGTTTACCCCAGTCCAACGCCGGCATCTCCACATCAGGGTTAGCCAGCAAGCATCGTCCGCTGTGCAAAAGGGTGCGGGGAGAGGAGAGGAGTGGGGAGGGGGTTGTTAATCGAGGCGAAGCCAGAGAAGGTTCATCCTGCTAAGCAGCATTCAAGCAAAACAAGGCGAGCAGCTCGAAGAGTCTGGTAAAAGCACAGCGCTAACAGCAAAAAGGAAAAAAAAACCCTATTAACCAGCTTCATGTAAAGTCTTGGATTAGAGATGATGATGGAAACGGATAAAGGGGGGGGATATCACGCGGCAGGATGTCCACTATCTCCCGCAGCTGGAGGGAGGTTGAGACGATGTGGGTGGGATTTTACCGGCACGTCCACCCGCGATCCGTCCGATCCCGCCCGAGGCTAGTGGAGAACGCCATTCTCCGAGTCTTGCCCGACCCTGGAATCAGGATGGGGGCACGCCGGTAAAATTCCAGCCACATTTGCAATCAGGATTCCACATTATCCAATATTTTGGAGTGATACAAACCTAATTTTGTTTTTTTTTTGTAAATGTGTACCCCTGGCAGAGCTGGGGTGGGGGGTCAGATTCTGGATTTACATTTCAAATTTTACCTATTGGAAGGGGTAAACGACAGACAAGTTCACACAAATTGAACCCAGTTTGAGGGATGGATATGTCTGGGGCACTTTGTTAATCCTGCACAGGGCCCTGTCAATGCTCCCCGGCCCTCCCCCCTCCCCCAGCCCCCACCTCGGGGTTCAGCCCCGCTGGGCACTTTCCAGAAGTTTCCATCATCCTCTCCGGGCTCCAGAGGTAAATTGTAGAAACCAGGAGAACAAGGTACCTGCTGTACGGGCCGCTGACAGAGGTTCCAGGCTGGGAGAGGCTACATTTGCCTCGTGGCTGTTTGGAATGAACGGAGGGGTAAAGAAAGAGAATGTTCAGTCCAGGCAAATAAAGACAAAGCTACTGATGACCCAACACAAAGAGAATGCAGCAAAAAATCAGATGAGGCGACTAATATCCATGACAACACCAAGGAAACTGGCTCTTCCTCATGGTTCAGCTGCGGTGTCCTTATGTGTGTATTTGTCCGTGTGTTAATGGAAGGGGTACGTGTGCGCGTGGGGAGGAGCACGGCTGCGTGCAGAGAGGGGTACGGGTGCGTGCGGGGAGGAGCACGTGTGACTGCGGGGAAGGGCACATGTGCATGCTGGAGGGTACACATATGCGTGCAGGGGAGGGGCACGTGTGACTGCGGGGAGGGGCACGTGTGACTGCAGGGAGGGCACGTGTGACTGCGGGGAGGGGCACGTGTGCATGCTGCGGGGAGGGGCACGTGTGACTGCGGGGAGGGGCACGTGTGACTGCGGGGAGGGGACGTGTGCATGCTGCGGGGAGGGGCAGTGTGACTGCGGGGAGGGCACGTGTGACTGCGGGAGGGGCAGTGTGACTGCGGGGAGGGGCACGTGTGACTGCTGCGGGGAGGGGCACGTGTGACTGCGGGGAGGGGCACGTGTGCATGCTGCGGGATACATGTCTGCATGCTGGAAGAGCATGTGTGCGTGCGGGGTGGGGCAGGTATGCATGCTGGGAGGGGCACGTCTGTGTGCTGGGTGGGATATGTGCTGGGATGGGTATGTGTGCGTGCTGGGGGGGGGGGCATTTGTGACTGCGGGGAGGGGCACATGTGCATGCTGGGGGTACGTGTGTGTGCTGGGTGGGGTATGTATGCATGCTGGGAGGGGTATGTGTGCATGCTGTGAGGGATACATGTGCATGCTGGGAGGGTACATATGTGTGCGCTCGGGGTTAAGTATGTGCATGTGCTGGGGGGAGTAGATGTGCATGCTGGGAGGGTACATGTGCGTGCTGGGGGGAAGTACGTGTACATGCGCTGGGGTAAAGTATGTGTGTGTCCTGGGGGGAGTACGTGTGTGTGCTGTGAGAGTTATGTGTGCGTGCTGGGGGGGGGGTACGTGGGCGTGCTCAGGGGGTACGTGGGCGTGCGCTGAGGAAGGGACAAGTGGGCACACTAGGGTGTTTGTCTGGTGCCTGTTTAGGTCAGCAACTGACATGGTTTTCTTCATCCTAACTTCCCATCTCCTGAACCCTTCCTGTACCCAAAAGGTCAGTTCCGCACACAGGACGATCACATCTAGGTGGGAACAATCCGTGATGGGCTCCGATTGCAGCGGAATCCTCATCTACATATCCACTCTGTTCTGATATTTCTGCTCCTTCCCTCATGAACAATCATGAGAGGGCAGTGAGGCTGTGGAATGCACTGTGACATAGGGGCCTTCGGTCTAATCTTATACCCACTTCCAAACTCCAGATCCTCAACTTCCAGAGCTAAAGTCCGTTTCTATCAATCCTGTGCTAACCCCTCCAAGTGCCGCTTGCCCTGGCATCTTACTGGTCTTGCCCCAATGCCAATCGCTCAAGATTCTTGACAGTAGGCAGCAACTCTATTGGACCTTGTGGGGCACAGCAGGTTTCAGGGTCCCTGGGGACACTGAGTGGGGTTCCTGGAGTGATCAGCAGTAAGAGGCCACTTTCCTCCCTTTAAACCCACCAGCGATAAAGTCAGATGTGGCACCTCCTGAACACAATGTCTCAGGTCAGTCAGTTCAATGCAGGATGGCCAATATTTTTCAAACTCCTACAGGTGAGCATTTTCTTTTATTCGTCCACTAGACGTGGGCATTGCTGGTTGGCCGAAGGCATTGAGAGTCAACCCTTTTGCTGTTTACCTGCAGTCACATGTAATCCAGACCAGGTAAGGAGGGCAGATTTCCTTCCCTAAAGGGACATCAGTGATTCAGATAGGTTTTCCCAACAATCGACAGCGGTTTGTGGTCGACATTAGACTTTTAATTCTAGGTTTTTTATTTTAAGTTCAAATTTCACCATCTGCCATGGTGGGATTTGAATCCAGGTCCCCAGGGTATTAGAAATCATAGAAACCCAACAGTGCAGAAAGAGGCCATTTGGCCCATTGAATCTGCACCGGCCACCATCCCACTTTGGCCCGATTCCTGTAACCCACATATTTATTCCGCTAATCCCTCTAAGCTATGCATCCCAGGATACTAAAGGGCAGTTTAACATAGCCAATGCACCTAGCCTGCACTCTTTGGACTATGGGAGGAAACCAGAGGAAACCCACGCAGATACGGGGAGAATGTGCAAACTCCGCACAAACCCAGTCACTCAAGGCCGGAATCGAACCCGGTGGAGCTGTGAGGCAGCGGCGCTAACCACCGTGCCAGCCCCATGTAACTCTGACACGACCACCAGTACAAGTCTAGTGTTTGGTTTCCGATTAGTGGTAAGTGTGTGGGAAAGGTGGGTAAATATCCACTAAGATGTGGTGGGGAAATGTAGCGCGAGGCGTGCGTGCGTTCACGGTGTAGGTGGTGGGAGCCGGAACTGCGACGGAAAGCCAGTATTCCTTTCGGGAATCTACCATCCGTGAATGGAGAGAAATCAATCCAAAGAACTAGGGCTGATTAACAAGACAGAAATATCAGAACAAACGATAAACATATCAATCGGGACTCAGAAAAATCGAATTCATAAAAGAACAAAAGGAAAACATTCAAAATCAAAGTAAAATTCACGATTTTTCTCAATTCCATGCAGGGGCTGTGGGGAAAGGGTGGAGGGTAAGCAGGAGAGAGCATGAGGTGGGTGCAGGGTCTGTATGTCCTGTTCAGGGAACTCTTTGGCATGAAATCATGGCACCCCACTGTCAGATGCAAGGGCTACGTGTTGCCACCCTACCACGTTGGTTATAGAGATTGGCGGAAGTACGTTACCGGTCGAGATCGAACGGACAGGCTCCCGCCAGACACGGGGCTGAGGGAGCCAGACGAGTCCAAATCATCGGCTGAAGACCACGACACCAGCTCCTGGAAGGAAGAAGAGATCCTTGAATCGGCGCACCAAGAGACCCACCAATGTCCTCCCATCCGTCTACACTCCCCGCCGCCTTGGAAAAGCAGCCAGCATAATCAAGGACCCCACGCACTCTTTCTTCCACCATCTTCCATTGGGAAAAAGATACAAAAGTCTGAAAACACGTACTGACCCACTCAAGAATAGCTTCTTCCCTGCTGCCGTCAGACTTGTGAATGGACCTATCTTTATTTATTAGTGTCACAAGTCAGCTTACATTTTCACTGCAATGAAGTTACTGTGAAAATCCCCTAGTCGACACACTCTGGTGCCTGTTTGGGTACACTGAGGGAGAATTTAGCATGGCCAATGCACCTAATCAGCACATCCTTTGGACTGCAGGAGGAAACCAGAGCATCCAGAGGAACGCCAGGCAGACACGGGAAGAATGTACAGACTCTGCTCAACGACTTAAGTTGGGAATTGAACCAGGTCCCTGGCACTGTGGGGCAGAAGTGCTAACCATTATGCCACTGTGCTGCCCATATATTATTAAGCTTGACTTTCTCTACACCCAAGCTATGACTGCAAAATTATATTCTGCTACCTCCCCTTTCCTTCTCTCCTATGTACTCTATGAACAGTATGCTTTGTCTGTTTAGCATGCAAGAAACAATAATTTTCACTGTTTACTAATACATGCGACAATAATAAATCAAATCAAAATCAGCAGGGACTTCATGTTATTCATAAAACAATAAATTAGGAATTACGAGTTAGGGTTTTACACTTGTCAGATTAAAATGAATAGTGGGGACGGGGAAAACACAGCAAGAACAGAATTAAACATCTAAAGGCCTTATCAACTTACATTCAATGCTAAACCTTTCAGTTATTTGCATTCCACATTAGATGCAATTCATTAACATCTAACGTACCTAACAAGGTCATTACGGTTTTGCAATGTTGTTTAATTGCATTCCGTGTTCATTGTTTAATACAATTCTCATTGTGGGGAATTACAGGAAGCTGCAGCTCTCCGTTGGAGCACACCCTTTACCTGCTCAGTAATTCCATCCTGAATGCATTGCCTTTGAACACAAATCTGTGTTTATTGGCAAGGAGATCAGTCAGGAGATACCCAGATCTCGAGGAGCTCCGGTCAGTGCCTGTTTGTGGACTGGAACTCAGTAAAGTTTTACAACACCAATTTTAAATCCAACCAATTTATTTGATAGTAAATTTGCGAGCTTTCGACTTTATAACCTTCATCAGGCAAATGCAGTGTTCTGGTCTGCAATAGCACTCATATCCACACAGACAGTTACAGATTGCTGATTAGAATGCGAATCCTTACATCTAACCTGCTATTCAAGTGTTAAAGTGGCTAACAATGTGTGTGAAGGGAATCCTGAGCATTGGTTAGAGAATTGTGTATTTTCTCCAGACAGCACAGTAAGTGAGGTTTTTTGCTAACCCAGGCAAGTTACGGGGGTTACAGATAGTGTGTCATGAAGCCAAGATCCCTGTTAAGACCGTCCTCATGTGTGCGGAGCTTGGCTATCAGTCTCTGTTCAGCGACTCTGCGCTGTCGTGTATCACGAAAGCCCCCTTGAAGAACATTTACCCGCAGGTCGGAGGCCGAATGCCCATGACTGCTGAAGTGTTCGCCCACAGGAAGGGAACCGTTTTGCCTGGTGATTGTTGAGCGATGCTCATTCATCCGCTGTCGTAGTGTCTGCATGGTCTCCCCAGTGTACCATGCTTCGGGACATCCTTTCTTGCAACGTATTAGGTAGACAACGTTGGCCGAGTTGCAAGAGTATGTACCGTGTACCTGGTGAATGGTATCCTCACGTTTGATGATGTCGTCCATGTCTATGATCTGGCATGTCTTGCAGAGGTTGCTGTGGCAGGGTTGTGTGGTATTGTGGTCACTGTTCTCCTGAAGGTTGGGTAGTTTGCTGCAAACAATGATCTGTTTGAGGTTATGCGGTTGTCTGAAAGCAAGAAGTGGGGGGGTGGGGATGGCCCTAGTGAGACGCTCATTGTCATCAATGACATGTTGAAGACTCCGGAGAAGATGTCGTAGCTTCTCCACTCCGGGTAAGTACTGGACAACAAAGGGTACTCTGTCCACCGTGTCCCGTGTTCGTCTTCTGAGGAGGTCAGTGCGGTTTATCGCTGTGGCACGTCGGAACTGTCGTTTGATGAGTCGAGTGCCATATCCTGTTCTTACGAGGGCATCCTTCAGCGTCAGGAGGCGTCTGTCACGATCCTCCTCATCTCAGAAAATTCTGTGTATACGGAGGACTTGTCCATAGGGAATGGCTTCTTTAACGTGTCTAGGGTGGAAGCTGGAGAAGTGGAGCATTGTGAGGTTGTCTGTCGGTTTTCGGTACAGTGAGGTGCTGAGGTGACCGTCCTTGATGGAGATGCGTGTGTCCAAGAATGCAACTGATTCTGGAGAATAGTCCATGGTGAGTCTGATGGTGGGATGGAACTTGTTGATATCATCATACAGTTGTTTCAATGATTGTTCACCATGAGTCCAAAGGAAAAAGATGTCATCAATGTATCTAGTATATAACCTTGGTTGAAGATCTCGTGTGGTGAAGAAGTCTTGTTCGAACCTGTGCATGAAGATGTTGGCATACTGAGGTGCGAATTTGGTCCCCATGGCTGTTCCATGTGTCTGGATGAAAAGCTGTGTCTGGACTGGAACCCAGGAGAAATGGGACACACAGCTCCTTCCATCAGCTCCCTGGGCCTCACCCAGGGAGATTCCACCCTCACTCTATAAAATCAACCAGAGAGAGAGTCTCCCCATAGTTCCAATCCACATAGTGTCCAGATACACTGGAGCAGAGTCAGATCCTGATTAATGACACAACTCATACACCCTGCCAAAAGAACACAACACACTGTACTCATGCCAATAGCACCTGACTGACACAACACCACACGCACAGACTCCGTGTGCACACTCACACACCAGCCCCGCACTCGCACCCCACACCCACACTCATAAACTCTCACCCCACCCATCGCATTCACACATTCCACTCACAGCGCGCACACACACACACACACACGTCGGGATGTTCGCTGATGACTACACAACATTCAGCACCATTCCCGTTAGATACTGAAACAGTCCATGTCCAAAATACAGCAAGACTGAGACAATATCCAGGCTTAGACTGACAAGTGACATCTGTACCACATAAGTCCCAGATAATCTCCAAGAGAAGATATAACCATCAGCCCTTGACAATCAATAGCATTACCGTTGCTGAATCCCACTATTCCTGGGGGTTGCTATTGACCAGAAACTGAACTGGACTAGCTATATAAATGTTGTGGCTACAAGAGCAGGTCAAGGAGTCAGAATACTGCAACAACTAACTCACATCCTAACTCTCCAAATCTTCTCCAAGGCACAAGTCAAGAATGTCATGGAATACTCCCCACTTGCCTGGATGGGTGCAGCTCCAACAACACTCAAGAAGCTTGATGCCATCCAGAGCAAAGCAGCCCACTTGATTGGCACCACATCTACAAATATCCACTCCCTCCACCACTGACACTGATTAGCAGTAGCGTGTACAATCTACAAGGTGCACCGCAGCAACGTGGAGTTAAAGGAATAGGGCCTGGATGGGATTGTAGTCGATGCAGACTCGATGGGCCGAGTGGCCTCCTTCTGCATTGAAGGGATTTTCTATGAATTCCCCAGAGATCCTTGGACAGCACCTTCCAAATCGGCAACTATTTCAATCTAGAAGGACAAGGGCAGCAGATACCTGGGAACACTGCCTCCTGCAAGTTCCCCTCTAAGCCACACACCATCCTGACTTGCAAACATATCGCTGTTCCTTCTTGTCACTGGGTCAAAATCCTGGAATTCCCTTTCTAACAGCACTGTGGGTGTACCTACACGGACTGCAGCATTTCAAGAAGGCAGCTCACCACCACCTCCTCCTCAAGGCTAACTAGGGATGGACAATAAATGCTGGCCAGCCAGCGACACCCATGTCCCATAAACAAATAAAAAAACACACCCACACGCACATTGGGTGGAATTTTCCTGCACTGGCCACCACGGGAATCGCAGTAGGCAGGGAGGGATGGACCATACAAAGGCCTGTGGACCTTGGACGGGAATGTCCAGCCTTGGGGTGGGGACAGTGGAAAATCGCGCCCAGAATGTCACAGGAACCGGACACAACCCGCACAATTCCATACAGGCAGGCACCAGCAACACGGCACAGAGAATAACAGTGTGAGCGGATCCACCTAAGACCAATAAATAGGAACATTGTCCCGAAGATTGGAAAATTTCTGCTCCTGTTTACATACACGGGATGAAAAGATATACATCGCTGTGCAACGGGGAGCAAATAACGCAAACACAAAGAACTCAACCTGGGTGGAGGTGAGCCAACCGGTTTCCAAGAAGATACTGTTGCCTTTGCCTGCTTTCACACAGGACCTCTGGCAGACATATCAATGCAGTAAGAAGTTTCACAACACCAGGTTAAAGTCCAACAGGTTTATTTGCTAGCAAACACCACTAGGTTTTGGGCCTCTGACTCTTTGTCAGGTGAATGTTGGACTTTAACCTGGTGTTGTGAGGCTTCTTACTGTCCTATGCCAGCATCTCCACATCAGGACATGTCAATGCATCAGGCATTTTATTTTGTATACTCATTAGCCTCCATCGATGGCAGCCCATCGAAATCCTTATCTGTGTAGCAGAATCTGTGTGTGATCTCACTCTCCAGGGAGGTGGCACCAGTGTTACCCTTTCTCCCCCCGCCCCACCCTGGATGCCACCCATTGGTGACTCTCCAGACGCAGATCCCGCCTCTATGCCAATGTCTAAAACATATATGGGGGGTGGGGGTTCTCCAGCCAGACCAGGTAAGGATGGCCAATTTCCCTCTCTAAAGGACATTACTGAACTAAGTAATCACTGGGCTGAAAAGCCGAGATTCCCGCCCACCTTCAGTGTACCTTTACATGATCCATCCCTCCACCATCCGTTAGAATTCCAGTGGTGACGGGATGGGAGAATTCTGGCTATGAGATGCATTGAGGGGAGGCAGTGGTAATGTCACTGGGCTAGTTTCTTTTCCCAAGATGGTGCCGGAGCGAGGCGACTTCCTGCAAACTATGCCCAGCATACCTTCTAATTCAATCTTTTATTCTCGTGCTGTGCTTCTAAAACTTATTATAACTCTTTAAACCCCTCTAATAATGCTCTAATTCTGACAGATTTGGTGATCCTCAGGCTGTATACTCTAGCTCTGAGTGTAACACTACATTCTGCACTTTCTCCTTTCCTTCTCTATGAACGGTATGCTTCACCTGTATCGCGCTCAAGAAACATTACTTTCACTGTGACAATAATAAATCAAAATCAAAATCAAAAGGTAATTCAGCTCCCACAAATTGGACCATTTGTGGACTGGTTTCATTGACCTACCGTTTGACTGCTGCACATATCCAATAGTCTCTCCAACTCCTTCAGATCTTGGGTGACCTCTTTCAGAAGGAGTTTGAGGCGGTTGCCAATGACGTGGACCTTCTCCTTAGCTTCCAGGCAGTCCCTGCCCTCCGCGTTTACCAATAGCTGGCTGGACATGTCCTGCAGTGAGGCCACCTTCAGCTGAGACTCCAGCAACTCCCTTCTGATTTGCTAAATTGACATACAAAAGACGCAGACTCCGATTGGAATTAAAACTGCAGAATGGTGGCATACACAGCACAAACCTGCTGGTAATCAATTATTTCATAGAATCCCTATTGTACAGAAGGAGTCTGAATCAACCACAATCTCACCTAGGCTCCATCCCCATAACCCCACACATTTACCCTACTAGTCCCCCTGACACTAAGGGGCAACTTACCATGGCCAATCCTCCTAACCCGTACATCTTTGGAGCATGGGAGGAAATGGTAGCATCTGGAAGAAACCCACACACACACAGGGAGAATGTGAAAACTCCGCACAGTGACCCGAGCTGGGAATCGAACCTGGGTGCCTGGCACTGTGAAACAGCAATGCTAATCAATGTTTCAATGTCAATGTTTCCATGGAGTCTTACGCATCTTCAGCCCATGCTTGATAACCATAGTGGTACGCTTGCGCTACGGTGACTATTGATCATAGCAGCAGCCAAAATTGGTCACAGTAAGATCCCAGAAATAGGGGAGACCACAATCTCTTTTAATAATGTTGCTGGAGAGATCAACATTGGCCTAACACTGGGAGGAATATGCCTATGCTTCTTTGAACCAATGTTGTGCAATATCCCATTCATTTTAAAGGACAGAGAAGCTATTGGATTAAAGTTTCTTCTGAAAGATAGTAGCTTTGATAGTGCAGCATTCCCTCATTATTGCACCAGAACCGCAGGCTCTGCGGTTGTGCAGTGCTATATTTAATGACCATATATATCTAATGATCAAGAGTAGCATTTGCCCTTTGCTATAATGAAGTTACCAGCCAGTACCAATTGTTCAGAGTCACACACCCACATTACTTCACAAGTTCAGATCAAATGATTGGGGGGCAGAGTGACAAGAATGAAGGATTGCACTGACGTAGATACAACATCTATAGTGCGGGCGGGGAGTAACTGGGAGACGTTAAGATGAAGCCACTGTGTTGACTGTGGGAGTAAAACTGACTTGCCCATAACCCAAAATAAAATCCTGATTTGTAATGTCAGCACCTATTAAAGTCTGAAAGGAGTGAAACGGATATTAATACCACAGCGGAACTGTAACATCCTCCCATCCAATTCTCCTTCCCAGTTCTTTCACTCCCTCTCCCTATTGCTTCTCCCACTTTCCCGTCCGGTCAGTCACACATCACAACCATCCCACTCCCAGAGAGAGATATGTGTGTAAGAGTGTGTAAGAGTGTGTGTGTGTGTGTGTGTGTGTGTGTGTGTCAGTGTGAGAGTGAGTGTGTGTGTGTGTGTGTGTGAGAGAGTGAGTGAGTATGTATGTGTATGTGTGTGTGTGTGTTTGTGTGTGTGTTAGTGTGAGTGTGTTAGTGTGAGTGTATGTGTTAGTGAGTACGTGTGTTATTATGTGTGTGTGTGTGTGTGTGTGTGTGTGTATATGTTTGTGTGAGTGTGTTAGTGTGAGAGTGAGAGGGTTGTGTGTGTTGTGTGTTCTGTGAGAGGGTTCTGTCAGTGTGTGTATGACTGTTAGTGTGTGTGAAGGTTTCTACCCAATGCTCTATTTAGTTTCTCACACAGTGAGATATACTGCCATCTAGTGTGTGTGTAAGGAAGCTTGCTGTGAAATTTGAATTTAAAAGCACGCTCTGCTAATGGCTCAGTAACATCGTTCCCATCCTATTTTCGTGGGGGGTTAGCTTGCTAGAATGCTGCTGAGTGACAGGAATGAGAAGAGCAGAGAAAGTGGGGAGACATTCCACTGGGGTCTCACTCCCTGATCATTCCCGGAGGCCTGGGGCGGGAATCTGCTGGGAATGGGGATATATAAGAAAAGAATTAAGATCGCTGTGTTATGGAAGAGTTTTTTTATATAGGGTGAAGTTATTAACAATATAAACACAGAAAATGCTGGATAAATTCAGCAGATCTGGGCAGCATCTGTGAAGAGAGCAGCACAGTGACACAGTGAGGCACAGTGGCACTGCTGCCTCACAGTCTGAGGGTTGTGGGTTCAATTCTGGCCTCGGGTCACTGTTTGTGTAGAGTTTGCATGTTCTTCCCCTATCTGCATGGGTACTCCAGTTTCCTCCAAAGATGTGTGGGTTAGGTAGATTGGCCATGCTAAATTGTCACTTAGTGTCAGAAGGGTTAGCAGCGTAAATACGTAGGATTACAGGAATAGGCCCTGGATGGGATTGTTGCTGGTGCAGGCTCAATGGACTGAATGGCCTCCTTCCGCACTGCAGAGATTCTATGAAACAGTGTTGAGTCTGGAAGACTCTTCTACAGATCTAACGAGGGATAGAAATGTCAAGATGAGAAGGGCAAAGTTTAAGGGAGATGTGTGGGGGAGGTTTTTCACACAGAGAGTGGTGGGTGCCTGGAATGTGCTGCCGGAGGAGGTGGTGGAAGTAGATACATTAGCAACGTTTAAGAGGTACCTGGATGGGTGCATGAATCGAGAGGTAAGGGCAGAAGGCTTTTTTCGTAAGTCTTGTTAAGTCACCATGATCAGTATGGGTTTGGAGGGCTGAAGGGCCTGTTCCTGCGCTGTACTTTCCTTTGTTCTTTGTCGTTAATTATGTGGGTTGGAGAGGGGTGCGTTGGAGATTAGAAAGGCAGGGATGGGGGAGTGAGAGAGGATGACAAAAATGTCATTGACACAAAACATAATGGTAGCATTCGGGACTGAAGGAGTGTTAGTAATGGAATAGAGGTAAGATCGTTTAGCCCATCGGGTCTGTACTGACCACACTCCCACCCAGACCCTATCCCCGCAACCCCATGCATTTACCCTGCTAATGCCCTGGCACTAAGGGTCAATTTAGCAAGACCAATCAACCTAACCCACCCATCTTTGGACTGTGGGAGGAAACTAGAGCACCCAGGGGAAACCCACATAGACACGGGGAGAATGTGCAAACTCACACAGGCAGTGATGTGAGGCAGGAATTGAACCTGGCACCCTGGCAATGTAAGGCAGCAGTGCTAACCACTGTGCCACTGTGTCACCCTAAGCACCAGGCTATTAGCAAGGATATACTCCAATGTTGGATGTGTGGGTGATATCTGGTGCTGTTTTCCTTGTGTCTCAGGTTTGCTGCGAAACGTTAATCTCAGCGTAAAGGGGCTAAATTTTAGGGAACTCTATTTTATCATCCTCTGCCCCTCCAATCTCGACATCACCCCCACCTTCCCTCATCACCAGTAACAACGGGGCACAATCGGAGTTTACTCATCGTGTGCGAGACAGAAGTAAGGAGCGAAGGGGGAGATCACAGTGTAGCTCTCACCATCAATGTCTTGTGGTGATCCTGTAGGGTGTCCGTGTCCAGGTTGGGGTCGATGGGGAGAATTTCGTTCCTCCGTCTGTCGATGTTCTCCAGCCAGAGCAGGAGGCCATGGCTCATCTCATGGAAGTCCTGCGGACACGGGAAAGGGAAGGACAACCTCAGGACGGGTTTATAACGGACCCGTCAATCCCACCTCCAGCAGGTTTACAGGGAAGCCATATCTGTTGTCTACACGTTAATCTCAGCTCAGTGCTAGTATCTCCCCAGTCAGAACATTACAGGCAGCTATGTAACTTTGAACACATTTCTTTTATCCATTCGTGGGACATGAGCATCACTGGTCATTTGGTCCATCAGGTCTGTACCCAACACAATCTGTAGCAGTCAGCGTTTACTGCCTACTCCCCAGTTGCCCTTGACCTAAATGGCTTGCTGGGCCATTTCAGAGGGCATCTGGGAGTCAACCACATTGCTGTGGCTCTGGAGTCATAAATAGGCCAGACCGGATAAGGACGACAGACTTCCTTCCCTAAGGGACGTTAGTGAACATCATCAATGGCGACACCCCCAGTACAGCGCTGAGGGAATGCAGCACTGTCAGAGGTGCCCTCTTTCAGTGAGATGTTAAAAACACGTCCTGTTAGCCCTTGGAGGCCAATGAAATAATCTACTGCGCTGTTTGGGGGGTTCTCCCAGAGTCCTTTCCTCCACTAACAGCAATGATGCAGGTTAACTGGTCTTTTGTTGCTGTGTCTCTGAGTTTACTGTGCACCAATTGGGTGCTACATTTCCCTACATTACTACAGTGACTACACTTCAAAGCTACCACACAGGCTGTAAAGTGCTCTGGATCATCCTCTGGGCACGAAGGGTGTTACAAAAATGCAAAGTTGCTCTTTTTTCTTTATTACTCAAGTACGTGTAGATAGAGAAAGAATTACTACCACAATAATGGTAATACTGGGCTTAAGAGGCTACTTTGGTTGAGAGTTAAGCATGCTGGGATTATTGGTCAATTTATAATTAAAACCAGATGCAGGTCGTAAGGTTACTGCATCAGGAATCAGCTCTGGGAAGTTGTTTATTTTTGAGTAGACACAATGATGTCAAATTTTATTGCAATTATGTGAAAGACACAAAGTTTGAACCAAGCAGAACAGCGTCGTCTATAACTAATCTCATTGGATGTTTGAGCCGTGTGATCGATTTTCGGTTACACAATTAACTGGATGACAGAGAATCTTCAGGAAGCAAGTGAAGCAGTCTTTTGTTTGCCATTGACAACTCTATAAAGATTCACTATTGTAGGAAGTGCACCCTGAAAGAACTCTTCAGAGAGGAGATAGGTTTCATAGCGGGAATATTCTTAGCTATGGTTTTTCTTATGCTTGGTAAATAGTGTCTATTTTCAGCTAAATAATTAAAGTTAATGTTCAGTTAAGAGTTAAGTTTCAGCAAAAGCATTAATGAGTTGTAATTGTTTAAATTTGAGTAGGTACCTATAATGTCAAATAAAGGGAGACTATTGAATGAATTAAAGAGTCAACTCCTGTTCTTGTTTGTCTCATTAAACTGGAATGCTTGGAGGTTGTTTAAACTAACTGCTGAGTAATATACGTGACTCTAAGGGATGAATGAGTTACGTGCATTCAGAGGCCATACAGTACTTGTTCAACAATTAGAACTGTAACTGAGAAGAACCTACATAACTAGTGTCCACAACTCAACCTCCTGTCCTTCCTAGGGGTCTGTTGGATTAGACACAACTGTTTGATACTCTGAATGGTCGCACACTGTTCGTGTACCTTTAAGAGATTTTCTTTTTAATTCATGCTCACAGACTTAGGCGATGTTAGTGTTGAGAAGAGAGAAAACTGTGGGCAGCTCAGGTGACAGGGATTGCATTTTCCGTTTCAGTTTGGAGCCGCAGGTTTGAGGTTTTGAGTTTTAGAAGGGACAGCACGTTAAAGAAAGTGTTTTCTCTCTTTCACTGTTGTTTTGAAAATGTTCTTGGGTTAGCTGAAAACAAGAACTTGTTTTCTTGAAGGGTGAAAATCTGCTGTTGTTGGGAGTTGGACCAGAATCTCTCTGATGTGGGAAGCTGTCTTGTCTTCAAACTGTTCAAAGTGAATCCAAAGAACTGCAAACTTCAATCAAAGGACTCAATTTCTAGTATCACGTGAGCATTAGCCGGTGCTGTGTTAAACCTATGAAAAAGATCTTTGTTGTCTTTGGGTTTTAGTTTTAATTGGAGCACATTAGAGATATTCATTAAGAGTTATGCATTACAGTGGTTGCTTTGTTTCTAGTTTGTAATTGATAAAAGTTCTTGCTAATTTTCTTACTATACATGTCAACTATATTCTTAAATAAACTTTGTTTGATAAAAGCTCCCTAGTGGCTCATTTGAATCATACCTGAAGTGAAATGTATCATGCTTTATTCCACACAAATTCAAGATGCGAAACTTATAATTTAGGAGGGCTTCATAAAATACTTTGGAGTTTCTAACCTGAACCACAACATACACCTTCTTTTGGTTCAAGACACTTGCCTAGAGGAAACAGTGTACACCTTTGCCAGAATGATCTTGGGGGAACGCCACCACAGTATTACTCACATGGCACTGCATGAGGGCATCCTGGAGGGTGCGACGCCAGTCCTCCAGCAGGCCGCCGACACGGTCCCACCGCTTGTTCATCTGGCTCAAGCGGTCCCGGAGCTCCAGCGCGTCACTTGTGTCCGACTGGGTGAACTCAGTGCTGCACAGGTTGATGGACAGGATGATGGCTTTGCGGTTGTCGACTGCCTTTTGCAGCTCCTGAAAGAAACAGGGGAAACAAGCTGAGAATGACCACATCCGTCTCTGAACTGCCACCTCCATCACTCCTCTGATTGAATGAATGGAGGAAGAAATATCCCAGAATCTAATTTCCTTCCATTGATGTGGGATGTTATCAAAGCTGATAACAGCTGGGACACAGATCTATTAAATCAAATATGCATCTAAATAATTTAATATCTGCACACATCTCCTCCATCAATTCACCACTGATAAGTCAACATTTATCATGGAATCTGCCTATGTAAACTTGTGACATTGTAATTACAGCCTCCGGCCTGAAGTGGAGCTGCTGTTTCAGTTTTGTATATTCTCCAGTTCCTCTACTTTAAGTTTTTTTTTAAAGTTTATGTACTTTATTATTGTCACAAGTAGGCTTACATTAACATTGCAATGAAGTTACTGTGAAAATCCCCCAGTCGCCACATTCCTGTTTGGGTACACTGAGGGAAGTTTAGCACAGCCAATGCACCTAACTAGCACGTCTTTCGGACTGTGGGAGGAGATCGGCGCACCCGGAGGAAACCCATGCAGACATGGGGAGAATGTGTAGGCTCTGAATAAACACTGACCCAAGGCTGGAATTGAACCTGGTTTCCTGGCACTGTGAGGCAGCAGTGCTAACCACTGTGCCACCCTCTGCTTCCCAAATTTCAGACTCACTTTGAAAGCCTTTTCTTTGTCCACAGCTTGAATTACAATTCAACTGGTTTACTGATTACTGAGTGTGTTTTCACAGTGATGTCAAAAATGGTTTGTATACGAGCATGATGCAATCAATAATCACATTGTACAAAATGAGGTGGAACCTGATATAAATCCAGATTTAATATTCAATGCCTTCTTACTGAAGTATGAATTATTTGTGTTGGTTGGATCCAAAGATGTGCAGGTTAGGTTGACTGGCCATACTCAATTGTCCCTTGGTGTCAGAGAGATTAGCTGGTTAAATATGTAGGGTTAAGGGGGATATGGCCTGGATGTAATTATTGTTGCTGCAGCCTTGATGGGCCAAATGGCCTCTTCCTGCACTGTATGGGGTCTATGATGATATATTCAGCAATTTTCTGGATTGATGTCTTGGTGAAACGCACTTCGCCAAGTGCGAATAATCTAGAATAATCTGTGGCCGATTTAAAGCTAAAAGCGTAATAACCCTTGACTTTCACCTAAGCCCTTAGTGTTTCAAACCCTATCACTGTGTTAGAGATGATTGATCGCTTAGGTATGTACTCATTCACACAGGGTTGGCTACAATAGGAAGAGGCTACGAGTGGTTAGTACTGCTGCCTCACAGTGCCAGGGACTTGGGTCCAATTCCAATCTTGGGTCACTCTTTGCGTGAAGTTGGCATGTTCTTGCCATATCTGTGTGGGTTTTCTCTGGGTGCTCCAGTTTCCTCTCACATTCCAAAGATGTGCAGGTTAGGCAGTTTGGCCATGCTAAATTGCCCCTTAGTGTCCCAAGATGTGCAGGTTAAATGAATTGACCGTGCTAAATTGCCCCTTAGTGTCCCAAGATGTGCAGGTTAAATGAATTGACCGTGCTAAATTGCTCCTTAGTGTCCTAAGATATGCAAATTAAGTGAATTGGCCATGCTAAATTGTTCCTTAGTGTCCAAAGATGGGCAGGTTAGGTATCATCTGGATTCGTAACATTAGCTTTTTTTTCTCCTTACTGATGCTGCCAGACCTGCTGAGATTTTCCAGCATTTTCTTTTTTAGATACGTTCATGGATGGGAAAGGATTAGAGGGATATGAATCAAACACAGGCAATTGGGACTCGTGGAAGGGCACCATGGTCAGCATGGACTGGTTGGGCTGAAGGGCCTGTTTCCGTGCTATGTTGCTCTATGGCTCTGACTCCGTGAATGAAGGTCGGGACACAGGGACTGACGATATTACAGGGGTGGAAGAAGGGGCAATGGGAAGGATCGCCCTTCCACTATCAAAGTGAGAGGTCTCTGAAACAGGGGTGGGATTTGGGGACATACCTTGAGTTTTTTAATGCGCAGTTCGATAGTCTGGATGTTGGTGCTGATGTCCAGCCTGCTGAGATGTTCTAGCTCTTCCTCAGTCTCACTCAGCCACTCCCAGATGCTGTCCAGGTCAGAGTTGAACTGCTGCCACTGCTGGAGGTTCTGTTTCATCCTCAGCTCCTTGTTGAGAGCCTGGGCTTGGATCAACTCCCAGCGTTCAATCACCCCTGTGAAAGAAACAGGAGAGCTCTGTAACAGCTCAGCTCCGCGTCCTCAACAATATCCATCCTGCATTGATACAGGATTAGCTCAAATTACACAAACCTACAATACCCTCCTTATAGCTGAACTCTGAACTTTTTCCTATATTAATGTACGATATGAGGCACATTGGAATATTAATTTGGACTAGAGTACAAGAGCAAGAAGGCTGTGCTGAACTTATACCAGGGTAGCCACAATGGCACTGCTGCCTCACAGCACCAGGGACCCGAGTTCAATTCCAGCCTCGGGTCACTGTCTGTGTGGATTCTGCACATTCTCCCCATGTCTGCATGGGTTTCCCCATGGTGCTCCGGTTTCCTTCCACAGTCCAAAGATGTGCAGATTAGGTTGATCGGCCGTAATAAATTGACCCTTAATGTCAGGGGGATTAGGAGGGTCATTACATGGGGTTACGGGGATAGGACAGAACCTGGGTGGGATTGTTGTCGATGCAGGCTTGATGGGCCAAATAGCCTCCTCCTGCATTGTAGATTCCACGATTCTATACAAGACACTAGTTAGACCTGAGCTGGAAAACTGTATGATTCCGGGCATCACATTAAAGGAAGGATGTCAATGCATTGGAGAGAGTGAGAAAATAATACATAGAAGATAGGAGGAGGCCATTTGACCCTTTGAGCCTGCTCTGCCTTTCACCACGATCATGGCTGATTTGTCCAATTCAATAGCCTAATCGCGCTTTCTCCCCATCAATTTCATTTGCCCTGAGTGTTCTATCCAGCTGCCTCTTAAATACATTCAATGTTTTGGCATCAACTACTTTCTATGGTAATGAATTCCACAGTCTCACCACTCTTTGGGTGAAAAAATGTCTACCCATCTCCGTCCTAAATGGTCTGCCCTGAATCCTCAGGCTGTGACTCCTGGTTCTGAACTCCCCGACCCTTGGGAACATCCTCCCTGCATCTACCCTGTCTAGTCCAGTTAGAATTTTGTAAGTTTCTGTGGAGATCCCCTCCTCATTCGTCTGAACTCCAGCAAAAACAATCTAAGCTAGTCAATCCCTCCTCGTACAACAGTCCCGCCATCCCCAGAATCAGCCTGGTTAACACTCTCTGCACTCCCTCGAGAGCAAGAACATCTTCCCTCAGAAAAGGGGACCAAAACTGCACACAATGCTCTAGGTGTGGCCTAACCAAGGCAGCAAGACATCCCTGTTAGTTAGATGTGTGCTGTGCTGTACTGTGGAAGTGATGCTGGCTGCAGAATGACTAGATGTGCGATTGCTTACCTGAGGTCTGTGTCTCTGTGCTGGTCAGGTTAATTAGGCCAGAGAGTTTGTCCTCCTCTTCTTTGAGTTTGTGTCCCACCCTTTTCACAGTCTCAATGCTCCCTCGGCATTCTGACAGCAGTTTCATCTGGAACAGAGAGGGGTAGAGAGTGAGTAGACGCGGGTCTCCAACTGGCAGCCCTGATCCATCATCGGCAGAACACAACAGCTCCTGTTAGTGCAGGCGCACGGAGCTACCATTTAATTTGTACGGAAAATAAAGCACAGATAACGGAACATCAGCAGGACGTGGGCTACACCCAGAGCAAGCATTTAACTTAGAACAACAGCTCTTGAGTGCTGGAGAAAAGCAACGTTTAGAGAAACCAAAGTGTGGATTCCCTGAGCTTGCCCCACCCTGGCAATGGGGCACAGGAACAGAAGTAGGCCATTCAGCCCTTCATGGGATCCAGCATTCACAATTACCAAACAGATTTACATTTTTTATGGGCATTTCGTGCGAAAAATGGATTGACGTCTAGAATGTGCTCCTCAAATCCCGGAATCCCATTAAATAAACTGGGTACTTGTTAAAAATTCGATGTGTTGCATTGGTGAGAGGCCAACATTTATTCCCCATTCCAACACTTCCCTTTGAGAAGGTGAGCACTTTCTTAAACTGTCACAGTCCATGCAATGTAGGTATATCCATAGTGCTGTTAGGGAGGGAGTGCCAGGATTTTGACCCAATGAAGGAATGGCAGATGTATTTCCAAGTCAGGATGGTGAGTGGTGTTCCCATGTGTCTGCCATCCTTGCCCTTCTGGATGGGTGGTGGGTTTGGAAGATGCTATCTGAGGAACCTTGAGTCCCTGTAGTGCATCTTGTAGATGGTGCAAACAACTGCCAACGCTCCATTGGTGAAGGAAGGAGTGAATGTTTGTGGAAGGGATGGCAAACAATTCGGGGCTGCTTTGTCCTAGATGGTGCTGAGTGTTGTAGGAGCTGCATTCATCCAGGCAAATGCATTTGAATTTAGTTTAAAAAAAGACTCTGAATATAAAGAAGAAGCTTTCATTAAAAGTAACCCTGAAAATGTCAGATTGGCATAAATATCAACAAGTTAACTGATGTCTGAAGTCTCACAACACCAGGTTAAAGTCCAACAGGTTTATTTGCTAGTAAACGCCTTTTGGAACTGCGTCCCAAAGGGCAGTATGGTAGCACAGTGGGTTAGCACTGCTGCTTCATAGCTCCAGGGTCCTGGATTCAATTCCCGGCTCAGGTCACTGTCTGTGTGGAGTTTGCACATTCTCCTCATGTCTGTGTGGGTTTCTTTGAGTACTCTGGTTTCTTCCCACAGTCCAAAGATGTGCAGGTTAGCTTGATTGGCCATGCTAAGAAGTTGCCCCTTGGTGTCCGGGAATACGTAGATTGGAGGGATTAGTGGTAAAATAATGGGGGTAGGGCTTGGATGGGATTGTGTTTGGTGCAGGCTTAATGGGCTGAAGGGCCTCTTTCTGCACTGTAGGGTTCTATGATTCTATAACTGATGTCTGTCAGGGAGCTAAACCTGTTGCCCTTACCCGCCTCCACATACATAGAGCACATACTTGCACACCAAGCTGACTTTTAATTCCCCTCTTAATAGGTCTACTAAACAACTCAGCTGCATCGAACCAGCTACCTGAGGGTCAGGGCACCAACTAGTCCCATTTTCTCTGGTAGAACTGCCTGCATTTGTCAGTGAAGCCCACACGACCAGAATGCATTGAAAGAAGGAAGTGCTGGATGAATTGTCGAGGTGACTGTCCAATGGGAAAAACAAAATACTGCGGATGCTGGAATCCGAGGGAGGTTGGCAGGATAAAAAAAAGTGGGATTACAGGGATAGGTGGGATTGTGCGAGTTCGATAAGCCGAACGGCCTCTTTCTTCACTGTAGGCCTTCCACAATTCTAGAAATACTGAAAATCTCAGCAGGTTTGACAACATCGGTGGGGAGAGAATAGAGCCAATGTTTTGAATGACCCTTCCTCAGAGCTCAGATAACCTTGAAAGGATGTTTAGGGGTGATGTCAGCGCGGAATTCTTTGAGCAAAGGTCATGAAAACCTAGAATTCGCACCCAAAAATCTGGTGAGGTGAGGAGTCGATTTAAACGCCCAAACTCAAATTAGGCCGTGGTATTACGGGTTGCAGAGCCATGGCGACAAAATAGAGTTGGTACAGATCAGCCATGACAGAACTGAGCAGGGGAATGATGGGGCTGAATGGCCTCCCGCTGTGACTATGATGGGGAGCTCGACGGCTTATGCCATAGTGGGAAACAAGCAAAAGTCTTCCCCTGTTCTTTACTCAGTAACGATCCTCTCCAACTTTTTAGGGGGAGTGATAGCCTGGTGATATTATCGCTAGACTATTAATCCAGAAACTCAGCTAATGTTCCCAGGGACGGGGGTTCAAATCCTGCAGATGGAATTCAATAAAAAGAAATCTGGAATTAAGAACGTACTGATGATCATGAAATCATTGTTGACCTTTGGAAAAACCCATCTGGTTCACTAATGTCCTTCAGGGAAGGAAGGTTAAGGAACCAGGAAATTTGTTGCCCTTATCCGTTCTGGCCTACATGTGACTCCAGAGCCACAGCAATGTGGTTGACTCTCAATTACCCTTGGGTATCTAGGGATGGGCAACAAATGCCAGCCAGTGACACCCATGTCCAATGAATGAATAAGTAAAATATGCAAGGCTTTATCCCATCTCCCCTGGGGTTGAAGACAGGTTCACGATATTGCAACTTGGTTATCTAATTCATGGGCTGGGATTTTACTGTTTTGGTCTTCTCGGGAATTGGAGCGGGTGAGCAGTGGACCATGGAAAGGTTGTTGACCTTGGGTGGGATTTCAGGATGAGTGAGGCCATCCTGCCTCTCTGGCGAGGCAATTGCAGAACCTCTGGCTCTGATCTTCGTTGGTTACGGGTGTGGTTCCGGAGGACTGGAGGATAGTGAATGTGGTCCCATTGTTCAAGAAGGGGAAGAGAGACCTTCCAGGGAATTATAGGCCAGTGGGTCTTACTTCTGTTGTGGGCAAAGTATTGGAGAGAATTATTAGGGATAGGATTTATAGTTATTTAGAGAGAAATGAATTGATTGGGGATAGTCAGCATGGTTTTGTGAAGGGTAGGTCGTGCCTTACTAACCTCATTGAGTTTTTTGAAAAAGTGACTAAAGAGGTGGATGGGGGTAAGGCGGTTGATGTGGTATATATGGACTTTAGTAAGGCGTTTGATAAGGTGGCCCATGGAAGACTTCTGCAGAAAATGCAGATGTATGGGATAGAAGGTGATTTAGCTAATTGGGTTAGGAATTGGCTAGCAGATAGAAGACAGAGGGTGGTGGTTGATGGGAGATATTCATCGTGGAGTTCGGTGACAAGTGGTGTACCTCAGGGGTCTGTTTTGGGGCCCCTGCTGTTTGTAATTTTTATAAATGATCTGGATGAGGGGATTGAGGGATGGATTAGTAAATTTGCAGATGACACTAAAGTCGGTGGAGTGGTAGATAGTGAAGAGGGGTGTTATAGTTTGCAGAGGGACTTGGACAAGTTGCAGAGCTGGGCCGAGAGGTGGCAAATGGAGTTTAATGTGGAAAGGTGTGAGGTAATGCACTTTGGCAGGAATAATAAATGTGTAGAGTATAGGGCTAATGGTAGGATTCTTAATAGTGTTGATGAACAGAGGGATCTTGGTGTATGTGTGCATAGATCCCTGAAAGTAGGCAGTCAAGTCGATAAGGTTGTTAAGAAGGCATATGGAGTCTTAGCTTTTATTGGTAGGGGGATTGAATTTCGGAGCCGCAACGTCATGTTGCAACTGTACAAAACTCTAGTGCGGCCGCACTTGGAGTATTGTGTGCAGTTCTGGTCCCCACATTATAAGAAAGATGTGGAGGCATTGGAGAGGGTACAGAGGAGGTTTACCAGGATGTTGCCTGGTATGGAGGGCAGGTCTTATGAGGAGAGGCTGAGGGATTTGAGGTTGTTTTCGTTAGAAAGGAGGCGGCTAAGAGGGGACCTTATCGAAACATATAAGATGATTAGAGGTTTAGATAGGGTGGACAGTGATAGCCTTTTTCCTAGGATGGAGAAAGCTAGCACGAGGGGACACAGCTTTAAATTAAGGGGTGATAGTTATAGGACGGATATCAGAGGTAGGTTCTTTACCCAAAGGGTGGTTCGGGAGTGGAATGCCCTGCCTGCAGCAGTTGTAGATGCGCCAAGTTTGGTGGCGTTTAAGAGGTTAGTTGATAAGTATATGGAAGAGAAGGGAATGGTTTAGTTTGGAGGGGCATTGCTTTTTATATTGGTCGGCGCAACATCGAAGGCCGAAGGGCCTGTTCTGTGCTGTAATGTTCTATATAAGCCTGCCCAGGGTCTCAGTGAACAAGTATACCCCCGCCCCCCAACCCTGCAGCACCATTCCTCCACCACTCCCTTCCCCACAAAGAGTCCCCAAACTTACATATCCCCAGTAACTGGAGTCCAACTCGGGGCCTGTGGGCGTCTTGCTGCGGATGGCATTTTCCGTTTGCTGCAGATGGTATCGGCTGCTGTCCAGGGCCTTGTCTAGTTGCCGGATCTGCGTCTCCAGCTGTCCAGGCTCCCCTGCTGGCGGTGGTGGAAGACAAGTCGAGAACGTGAGGAGACTCAGGCTTCCAAAGCGAGCGGACAGCTACCAACGATCCACAATCACGTGCAAATCCAATCACCGCTCGGGGAAGACTGAAGCTTGGCACAGCTGCCCCAAGCCTCAGCCCAGCGGTCACGGCACAGCAGAACCAGGTGGTGACGTTCATGCAACCTCTAACTAACCGATACCTACCTGCACAGGGGCCGGTGGCCATGTGGGTGAACATGCGCTGGCCACCAGACTGGCCCCAAGGGGTTAAACAGGGTTAGCCGGAGGTTAATCAGTTCAGGGTTGGATTTGCATTACACAAACAAGTGAGAGACACAGGTCGGAGGTCAGGGGAGGGGGAGATGCAAGGTCAGTGTTAAGATGGATGACTAAGAGTAGGGTTTGATGCTGGGAGCCAGAGCATGCGTAGATGCTTGAATGCCTACCAGTGGATCTCAATGTACTTTCTGTCAGTTTTACATAGGCCTCAGGGCTTTCGGGAATCACTACATCTGTGAAAATAAGAGGACAATTTCAACAGCCACACAATTGGTATTGGGCCTTGGCCATTCTCATCTTCCTCGTCCTCCTCGTAATGTCATTACGACGGACCCATCTTCCTCAGTGCATCAGACATTCAACAAAAACATGATTTTCACGATTCTGTCCAAGGCCGCAAGAAACTACAAAGGATTGTGAATGTAGCCCAGTCCATCACGCAAACCAACCTCCCATCCATTGACTCCGTCTACACTTCTTGCTGTCTTGGCAACGTAGGAAGGACCCCATGCACCCCGGTTCTCTCTTCCATCTTCCTTCATCAGGAACAAGATACATAAGTTTGAAGTCACGTTCTGACTGAATCAAGAACAATTTCTTCCCTGCTGCTGTCAGACCTACCTCGCATTAAGTTGATTTTTCTCGACACCCTAGCTCTGACCGTAACGCTACATTTTGCACTCTCTCATTTCCTTCTCTATGAACGGTTTGCTTTGTACAGCACGCAAGAAACAATACTTTCCATTCTACAGTAATATATGTGACAGTAATAAATCAAATCAAATTCTAAAATAAAACATTGAACACCGAGTGTGTACCAGTTTCCTCGAAGGTACAGTGAAACAAATAAATAAAATGCGTCTGAACTTTGGGTGTCTGGGAGCCTTCATTGTGTCAGCAGGTTCTCGTTGTTTAACACCATTACACACACGGTGTTCAGAATTGGAATTGAAAGACTGCTGTAACAATATCTAAAATTAAATCTCAGTCCTCCCCAATTTCCCTGGAATCTCTAAAAATTCATTTTTTGGGAGAAAAATCATAGGGGCATCTTATCTGAATAGATTCATTCCATCGACTTTTCATAGAATCCCTACAGTACAGAAGGAGGCCATTTGGCCCATAGACCTGTATCTGACAATCCTACCCAGACCCCATAATATTTACCCTGCTAATCTTCTGGATTTCATATAGCAAATTCACCAAACCTGCACATCTTTGGACTATGGGAGGAAACCCACGTAAACAGGGGAAGAACGTGCAAATTCCGCAGAGAAAGTCACCCAAGGCTGGAACTAAACCTGAGTCCCTGGCACTGTGAGACAGCAGTGCTAGCCACTGTGCCACTGTGTCACCTATATACTAGGAAAGGGGCTACGACATTGTAAAATCCTGGCCATTATCTCCTTTTAATTACTGTTACTAATCATGACTCACAAGAACCCATGAACTAGGAGCAGGAGTGGGCCATCTGGCCCCTTGAGCCTGCTCCGCCATCCAATAAGATGATGGCTGATCTTTTCATGGACTCAATTCCACTTACCCGCCTGCTCACTATAACCTTTAATTTCTTTACTGTTCAAAAATCTACCTATCTTTGCTTAAAAAAGAGGTAGCCTCAACTGCTTCACTGGGCAGGGAAATCCACAAATTCACAATCCTTTGTGTGAAGAAGTTCCTCCTCAATTCAGTCCTAAATCCACTTCCCCTTATTTTGAGGTCATGCCCCCCAGTTGTGATTTCAACTGCCAGTGGAAACAACCTCCCTGCTTCTATCTTATCTACTCCCTTCATAATCTTATGTGTTTCTATAAGATTCCGTTCTCATTTTTCTGAATTGCAATGAGTAAATCCCAATCTACTCAGTCTCTCCTCATAAGTCAACCCTCTCAACTCTGGAATCAACCTAGTGAATCTCTTCTGCACCCCCTCCAGTGCCAGTATATCCCTTCTCAAGTAGGAGACCAAAACTGTACACAGGCCTCACCAGTTGCAACTTAACTTCGCTGTTTTTAAACTCCATCCCTCTAGCAAGGAAAGACAAAATTCCATTTGCTTTCTTAATTACCTGTTGCACATGCAAACCAATTTTTTGTAATTCACGCACAAGGACACCCAGATCCCTCTGCACAGCAGCATGCTGCAATTTTTTACCATTTAAATAATAGTTCATTTTGCTGCTATTCCTACCAAAATTTGCCAACATTGTACTCTATCTGTCAGACTATCGCCCACTCACTTAGGCTATCTATATTTCTTTGCAGACGTTCAGTGTTCTCTGCACACTTTGCTCTACCACTCATCTTAGTGTCATCTGCGAACTTTGACACACTACACTTGGTCTCTAAGTCTAAATCATCTACATAAACTATAAACAATTACAGTCCCAACACTGATTGCTGAGGCACATCACTAGTCACTGACTACCAACCAGAAAAACACCCATTTACCCTACTCATTGCTTTCTGTTAGTTAACCAATTCTCTATCCATGGTAATATATTACCCGTAACACCATTAGCCTTTATCTTATGTAGCAGTTTTTGGTAGGGCATCTTGTTGAATGCCTCTGGAAATTCAAATACATCACATTCACTAATTGCCTACTGTACATGTAATGTCTCAAACAATTCCACTAAATTAGTTAAAAGTGACTTGCCTTTCATAAACCCATGCTGTGTCTTACCAATGGGACAATTTATATCCAGATGTCTCCCTATTTTTTCCTTGATGATAGATGCAAGCATTTTCCCCATACAGAAGTTAAACTAATAGGACTACAGTTATCTGCTTTTTGTCTACCTCCTTTTTTAAATAGTGGAGTTACATTTGCTGTTTTCCAATCTGCCGGAATAGCTCCAGAGTCCAGTGAATTTTGGTAAATTACCATTAGTGCATTTGTTATTTCTCCCACCATCTCTTTTAGCACCCTGGAATACATCCCATCAGGACCAGGAGACTTGTCGACCTTTAGCCCCATTAGCTTACCTAACACTGCGTCTTTAGTGATAAAATCTAGATCCTCACTCTGCCATGGCCTTCTTGCCGATGATGATTCAAGATGCTATTTTTGACATGGTGAATTACAAAGGGCATTGGAGGGGTTAATGAAACTTTCAACTCACTAACAAACCTACTGCACCCCGATTGTGAAGCGGAGGGGATTGACTGATCAACAATTAGTTGCCTCATTCTGAACCTCATTCCAAAAACATTTCAATGACATTTCCAGACGCAGGAGAGACACCATTCCCTCCTTCAGCAAGGCTTTTCCACAACACCATAACCTTCTCCAGCCTCTCTTGCTCCCACAACGCCGGCTCCCTCACTCATTGCCTTCCACCCTCCTGGGATACTCTCACTCTCCCCCTCGCCACCTCCTGGATTCCATCGCTCCCCCCAAGGAGACGCCCGTCCCTCGCGGCAGCTTTCCTTCTGGCAGCTCACCGGTTAATTCAGCTGCTCCTTTGAGGTAGAAATCGCCGTCCTCGTCGCCAGTGTCCTCCTCCCCACCCTCCAGCGCCCGCGACACGGCGCTCTCCAGGTTGCGGCTCAAGTCGTAATCATGGTCCCACTCCAAGGGGATGGAGTCGACACTGGCCGGAGTCTCACGCCCCGACCGAGTATCCCTGGGCTGCTGTACCCCTGTGCCCCGGCTCAGTGAGAGCGGAGGGGTGGCCGCACTGTCGCTCGTCCTGTCCAGCCACTGCATGCTGGAGAGTTCAACGCTCTCGTCCATCTCCATCTCACGGTCAGACACCTCGGGCTCATCATCGGTCAGCTAAACGGAGAGGGAGAGAGAAGGGGGAAACCATTATCATCTCCGCAATTAGAATGAAGATCCCACGCACCGCAGTTGCAAACCCTACCACCCCATCGGCCTAAAATCGGAGTGGGCCAACAAGGGAAATCTTGACCTCATAGAATCCCTACAGTACAGAAGGAGGCCATTCAGCCCATTAAGTCGCACTGACCACAATCCCACCCAGCCCCTATTCCTGTAATCCCATATATTTACCCAGCTAATTCCCTGACACCAATTTAGAATGGCCAATCAACCTAATCTGCATAACTTTGGACTGAGAGGGGAAACTGGAGCATCTGGAGGAAACCCACACCTACACGGAGAGAATGAGCAAACTCCACACATTCAGTGACCTGAGTCGGGTCCCTGGCGCTGTGAGGCAGCACTGTGCCACCTTGGGCAGGAATTTCCAATCTTGCTCAAGCGAGGCTGTAAAATCCCACCAACTCTCTCCCACCTTCTTCCGTCGGGAAAAAGATACAGAAGTCTGAGGTCAGGTACTAACAGATTCAAGAATAGCTTCTTGTCTCCTGCCATCAGATTTTTAAATGGACCCAACATATATGAAGCCGATCTTTCTCTAAACCCTAGCTGCAATACTACATTCTGCGCTCCCTCGTTTCCTTCTCCCCTATGTGTTCTATGAACAGTATGCTTTATCTGTATAGCACACAAGAAACAATACTTTTCACTGTACACCAGTGACAATAATAAATCAAATCAACAAGAATCCATTCTGAAGTAAAAGCTAAAGGGATATTGCACACAATACATTTTCACACTGAAGATCACAGAATTTTACTGTACAAAAACAGACCATTCGGCCCTACTGCTCTCTGCTGGGCTCCTCTCACTTTATGTTACCCATTCTATCCCTTTCTCCCTCACATATTTATGTATCTTCCTCAAAAATGCCTTAACCACTCAACGTGGCAGAAAGTTCGACCTTCTGTCTGTTTTGTATGGATGTGTTACAGAAAGTTTAAGTTTATTTATTAATGTCACATTAATATTGCGCTGAAGTTACTGTGAAAATCTCCCAGTCACCACACTCCCGGCACCTGTTCGGGTACATTGAGGAAGAATTTGGTATGGCCAACGCACCTAACCAGCACGTCTTTGGACTGTGGGAAGAAACTGGAACACTCGGAGGAAATCCACGCAGACACGGGGGAGAATGTGCAGACTCCGCCCAGACAGTAACCGAAGCCGGGATTCAAATGCGTGCTCCTGGCAGCAGTGCTAACCACTGTGCCATCCCGCAGGTTGGAGCTGTTACCACAAAGCTTTCTAAAGCAACAACAAAGCAGAGGCCAGTAACTAATTCTACGATCGTTCCTGATAGAGATAGAGCATCAAGCCCATTGTGTACCCAGTGTTTTCCCCATCATGTGGAGTTCTGAACAGAGAGCACTGATCCCTGAGGTGTAGAGATGTTTATTTCATTTTTATCTGTGCAAAGGCTGCACCCCCAATCCTGATGCCTCAGGTAACTCAGGGATATTCTAACCGACTATACCGAAGACCATTAACCACTCCTCCAGCCCCCTGCCCTGCACTGTCGCCGACCATCTCCAACTCATCATTTCTCTCAAAGATAAAACCACGTGTATTGGATTTGATGGGATCTGGAATAAGAACAGAATGTGGATCTACCACAGCAGGTAGTGTGAGTTAAGGTTAAGGTTAAGGTTAAGGTGGGGGGTTAAGGTTAATCAACAATTGTCCAAGAGAAATGTCAAATCCTTTGTAGTCAGCTCACTCTGACAAAGCTTCTATCTCCTAAACTAAGGATTTAGAGGCACTAGAGAGGTTATAAAAAAACCTACATGCATAATACCAGAACCACAGGGGTATATACATAACAGGGAAAGACTGACAGGACAGCACAGTGGTTAGATCTGCTGCTTCATTGTACCAGGGACCCGGGTTCAATTCCGGTCTTGGGTCACTGTCTGTGTGGAGTTTGCACGTTCTCCCAGTCTCTGAGTGGGTTTCCTCCAGGTGCTCCGGTTTCCTTCACACAAGGTGTGCAGGTTAGGTGGATTGGCAGTGCTAAATTGTGAGGCAAATATATTATGAGAATAGGACCTGGGTGAGGTGACCCGTCAAAGTTGGTGCAGACTTGATGGACCAAATGGCCTCCTTCTGTACTGCCAGGAATCTATAATTCTATGGCAAGCTGGTCTCTTTAGGAAGGAAGAAGGCTGAGAGATAGCCGAGGTCTTTACATTTTAGTACAGGTTTTAATTGAGGTGATATAGAAAGAATGTTTCCTCTTGTGGGGGGAGAGCCTCACCAGAGGCCATCAATAATAAAACAGTCACCAAGACACCTAGTGGAGAGTTCAGAAGAAAATCCTTCATCCAGGAATGAGTGTGAAGTTCACTGCCACAGGAAGTGGCTGGAGCGAATGGGAAAGATACATTGAAGAGGGAAGAAGGGGAGTGTTTATGATGGTAGATTTAGATGAGGTAAGATGGGAGGGGCTTGAGTGCCGGATTGTGGATTGAATGCAGTGCTGTACGCCCTCCGTAAATCTCTCTCTTTATCCATTCCATTGAGCTTGCTGGGTAGTGTTCAATTTTTTCTAAAAATCCAATCTGGGCTATGAGAGGTTATGGGAGATCTTAGAATTGCTACAGTGCAGAAAGAGGCCATTCGGCCCATCGAGTCTGCACTGTCAACAATCCCACCTAGGCCCCATCCCTTTAACCCTGTGTATTTGCCCCTGCTAGTGCCCCTGACACTAATGAGCAATTTAGCCTGGCCAACCAACCTAACCCGCACATCTTTGGACTGTGGGAGGGAATCGGAGGAAACCCACACAGACGTGGGGAAAATGTGCAAACTCCACACAATCATGACCCAGGCCTGAATTGAACACAGGGCCCTGGCGCTGCGAGGCAGCAGTGCTAACCACTGTGCCCCCATGTCACCTCAGCAACATTTAACATCTAGAGTTGATTAGTTGAGAGATACGTATTTACAGTAAGCGAGGTCTGCAACAAGAAAGGCCGCACAGAAGGAAGGGTCCACACAAACTGAACCATGGCAAAGATTCTGTTTATTTATTTTTGCTTTCCCTCAGCGTTGCATCTTTATTCCCAACACGTTTCTCCCTCAGCTGTCTCTCTGCTGTGTGAATCACCCGAGGCAACTGCTCCAAACATGGCTGCCAGGAAACCCCGAGGAGGAGGCTGCAGAAGGTGGGGGAGACAGAAACGAAGAGAGACAGGGCACGAGTCGGGCAGAGAGAGTAAAATTATCGAGGAAGATTAAAGTGAGAGTGAAGTCAAAAGAGAGAAAAAGGGAGAGAAAGAGAGAGAGAGTGGGGAAGAAATACTGCTGGCTTTCTGCCAGTTCCTCAGGGCTCACAGTGTGTCTGTGAGGGAGGGAAAAACATGTTAACATTGCAAATCTAATCCAGTATAATAGCTTTGCCAAAGCACAGCTAGCACATTGGCTGTGAATCGCCCTTTTGGAGCTTTCAGAGAATCTTATTCGCTTAAGTAGATAGAATGATGCAGACATCTTGGATAATATACAGTGAAGGACAGAGCCCTTCCCCCAGGCTCCTGATGACAAAAGTGTAGGCAATTTAAACACCCGTGTAAGTACAAATGTTTTATGTAAATTGCCGCTTGTATGACCTGATACTAGAGAATGTCAAACTCTATAAAGCAGTGAGAGTTATGAGGTTCCTACATCATATTGCCCAAGGGCTCATTGCCAGCTCTGCTTTGCCTCATCTCAACTTGCTGCATACCAAGTTTGCAGTCTATAAATAGTCCCAAGATCTGCAAATGCTTCTCTCTGATCAGAGACACTTTCAGGCTGTAACATCAAACCGCAGTGCAGGTCAGCACCGAGCCAGAGATATATCCAACGCTGGAGAAAGTCATTGATCCCACAGTGGCTGCACATCAACAGGGCAGCAAGGTGGCACAGGGCTTTGTACTGCTGTCTCACTGTGCCAGGGAGTTCGATTCCAGGCTTGGGTCACCGTCCGGAGTCTGCACGTTCTCCCTGTGCCTGCGTGGGTTTCGTCCAGGTGCTCCAAGTTTCCATTTGCTCTCCAAAGATGTGTCGGTTAGGTGGATTGGCCATGCTAAATTGCAACTTCGTGTCAGGGGGATTAACAGGATCAATACATGGGGATAGGGCCTGGCTGGGATTGTTGTCAGTGGAAGCTTGATGGGCTGAATGGCCTCCTTCTGCACTGGAGGGATTCTATAACAGTGCACAGGGTTTACAGTGATACACATACACACACTATCAGCCCGGTGGCATTGTAACCAGATCACACAAGGAATAAACCTGTAGTTGGATCAGTCCATCAAGCAACAAAACAAGTAGTGAACGTCTGCATTATCGGGGAGAACTTTCAGTGTTTTGTTGCTCAGATTTACTGGGGAGATATCCTGGTCACTAACAGCGAGTGCCAACTGCAGAGGGCACAGAATGGTCAAATCGGCCTCACTACAATAAAAGATGCCCCTCACGGCTCAATTGTAGCACTTGTGTGGGTGGGTGGGGGAATGGAAGATAGTCATGCATGCCCCCCCCCCCCCCCCCCCCCCCCCCCCCCCCCCCCCCCCCCCCACACACACACACACACACACACACACACACACACAACCTTGAGTACAGAATCCAGTTGGGCGTTCCAGAATAGTATTGAGGTAGCACCGCACCGTCAGAGGAACCACCTCACCACCTCAGATGAGACGTCCCAATGAAGGTCCATCTACCCTCTCACAATGAGACAAAAGACATGTCGAGAAAGAGTAGGGGGAGTTCCCCTTGGTATCATAGACTCCCTATAGTGCAGAAGTAGGCCATTCGGCCCATCGAGCCTGCACCAGCCACAATCCCATCCAAGCCCTATCCCCACAACCTGATGCATTTATCCAAGCTCATCTCTCTGACACTTAGTATGGCTTTAATTTAGTATGGCTAATCCATCTACCCCCACACTTTGGACTGTGGGAGGAAGCAGCCGGAGGAAACCCCTGCAGACACAGGGAGTCCGTGAAGATTTGTAGCCTCCGCACAGACGCTGACCCAAGCCAGGAATCGAACCCGGGTGCGGGGCAGCAGTGTTAACCAGTGTGCCACTGTGCCCTGGCCAATATTTGTCACTCAACAAATCCTGAAAGCAAGTGAGTGAGTGGATCATGATCACATTGCAGTGTGTGGGAGCTTGCTGGGTACAAATGGGCTGGCAGTTTTCCTGCATTGCTACACTTTAAGAAATACTGCAGCTGGAAGGTGCTCTGAGACATTGCGGGGATGTGTACGGTGCTATAGAAATAAAAGTCCTTCTTTACTGTACAGCATTGAGACACAAATAACTCAGCTTCCCTGGTTACCAGGGAGGCCTTCATGCACCATGGGATAAGGACATGGCCACATCTCTTACTTGCTGATGTATTTCTTTAGAACAATGAGTACTTAACAGCTTTCCCAGTGAGAAGGAGAGGAGAGCGAGGGTAGCAAGGGCACATGACAATGATAAAAAGCCTGGCATCTGAACAGAGAGAACACTTCCTAACAGCCCACACGCACAGGGCAAGGCTGAAACATGGCAGAATCATCTGAACTTATCTCTGTTAAGATAGGTTTTACTACATGGAGCCTCAAGTGATAATGAACACAGGTGGCCCGGTGGTATTATCGCTAGACTATTAATCCAGAAACTCAGCTGATGTTCTGGGGACCCGGGTTCGAATCCCGCCACGACAGACGCTGGAATTTGAATCCAGTTAAAAAATTATCTGGAATTGAGAATCTCAGCGGTACAGGGGTTAGCACTGCTGCCTCACAGTGCCAGGGAACCCAGGTTCGATTCCTAATCTGGATCACTGTGCAGAGCCTGCACGTTCTCCCCATGTCTGCGTGGGTTTCCTCCGGATGCTTTGGTTTCCTCCCACAGTCTGAAAGACGTGCTGGTTAGGGTGCATTGGCCGTGCTAAATTCTCCCTCAGTGTACCCGAACAGGCGCTGGAGTGTGGCGATTAGGGATTTTCATAGTAACTTCAGAACTTTCCGATCTTGCCCACCATGGGAATCGGAACGAGGGGTCGGACCAGGGAAAGGTCCGTTGACCTCAGGTGGGATTTTAGGGTTTCAGATCAAGCCAGGCTGGAAAATCCCACCCGACAAGTTACTCTTCTTTCATAGGTTGTCCGCAAGAAAAAGGCAACTACAGCATTAAGCACTTTGCATCAGAGTTCATAAAACCTCTGAAACAAGAACATTCCTACTAACATCTGATTGTACATTTTTTGTAAAGCAAAATTGTCTTGACCCTTGGTCAAATGCTGTGCAAAGCCAGTTACATAGAAACTAAAGTAGGGGGAGGCCATTCAGCCCTTCGAGCCTGCTCCACCATCCGTTATGATCATGGCTGGTCATCAAATTCAATATCCTGATCCCACCTTCCCTCCATATCCATTTAGTCTCAAGAGCTACAGAATCCCATCAATGTAGAAGAAGGCCTTTTGGCCCATCGAGTTTGCACTGACCACAGTCCCACCCAGGCCCAATTCCCATAATCCCTTGTATTTATCCCGCTAAAGTCAATTTACCATGGCCAATCAACCTAACCCATACATCTTTGGACTGTGGGAGGAAACTGGAGCATCCAGAGAAAACCCACACAGACATGGGGAGAACTTGCAGACTCCACACAGACAATGACCCAAGCTGGGAATTGAACCCAGGTCCCTGGAGCTGGCAGGCAGTAGTGTTAACCAATATGCCACTCTGCTGCCCCGCTATATCTAATACATGTCGGGAATTGGCGCGGTATTGTCAAAGTACACTCACCGGAAGCTGCATCAGCTTCTTGTAATAGCGATCTACTCGCCCGAAGACCTCCTGGTAGTAACGCTGAAGCTCCTCCAGTTCCTCCTCAATTACCGCTGCATCCATGGGTTCACTCTTCTCTATCAGCTGCTCCCCACTCTCAAAGAGTTTGTTAATCCGGCTCATGTGGAGGCAAATCTCCTGCTGGAAAGCCTGCAGAATGGAGGAGACTAATCAGTGCCCACAGCCCGAAGCAACCACAGAGAAAGAAGAGAAGTCTCAGAGACCGATTTCAGAGGCGACTTTGTTTTTAAACCAGATTAAAGTCCAACGGTAAAGTTTATTTATTAGTCACAAGCAGGCTTACATTCATACTGCAATGCAGTTACTGTGAAATGCCCTAGTTGCTACACTCCGGTGCCTGTTTGGGGACACTGAGAGAGAATTTAGCCAATTCATTTAATCTGCACATCTTTGGACTGTGGGGGGAAACCGAAGCACACAGAGGAAACCTATGCAGACATGAAGAAAACGTGTAAACTCCTCACAAGTCAGGATTTGAACCCAGGGTCCTGTGGGCAGCAGCATTAACCACTGTGTTACTCCGCTGGGCCACACTTCTTATGAAGAAGCTGCTCTTCGAAAGCTTGTGACACCAAATAAACCTGTTGGACTTCGATGTGGTGTTGTGAGACTTATTACTGTGTTCACCCCACCTCATGACTTTGTTTTTTAAAGAGCGATATTTGGTTCGAATCCAGCCTGTCTTATCAAGCAACACAAATAATTTGATGATGACCACGGATTTAGATCTCCTCAATATTCTTTTCAGATTGCACACGGGTTTGGAGAAAGAATGAACATGGCTTTTTTTTAAAAGTCTTGAGATTTGACATTTTAAAATCATCAGGACCTGACTTCCTCCTGAGGGTAACAAAGCCAATTGCAATAGGCTTCCTTTCCATAACCCCCGTCTTCCAGTAAGAAAAGACAAACAGATCCCAGCTGCCTAATATTCAGACGCAAAGGGAAGTGAGGAAAAGAAATTCCGTTTAGAGTCAAACAGGGGATGAGGGGAACAATTGACAGCGGCTCAGAATGAATGACACCCCTGGTTGGACACTCCCGGTTCACTATAGTTACGAAAGCCCACCAACGCCTCTATTTTCTCAGAAGACTAAGGAAACTTGGCAAATCAGCTACAACTCTCACCAACTCTCACAGATACACCACAGAAAGCATTCTTTCTGGTTGTATCACAATTTGCTATGGACTCGTGCTCTGCCCACGACTGCAAAAAACTACAAAGGTCGTGAATGAAGCCCAGTCCATCACACAAACCAGCCTCCCATCCATTGACTCTGTCCACACTTCCCACTGCCTTGGCAAAGCAGCCAGCATAATTAAGGATCCCGTGTACCCCAGGCATTCTTTCTTCCACCTTCTTCCATTGGGAAACAGTTACAAAACTCTGAGGTCACATAACAACTGTCTCAAGAACAGCCTTTTTCCTGCTGCCACTGGACTTTTGAATGGACTTACCTCACATTAAGTTGATCTTTCTCTGCACCCTAGCTATAATAGTAACACTACATTCTGTGCTCTCTCATTTCCTTCTCTATGTACGGTATGCTTTATCTGTATACTGTGCAAGAAACAATACTTTGCAATGCATATTAACACATGTGACAATAATAAATCAAATCAAATCAAACTATGACTTGACTTACTTTGAGCTGTTTGATTTTGGCTTGAACATCACATTCGGAGAAGTGCTCGATGTTGGTTAGCTGCAGGTCCATCTCCGTCAGCCACACCAAGATGCTCTCGCGTGTGGTCTCAAACTCCTCTCGCTGACCAATGAAGTGCTGCACAAACAAAAGCCCACTTGTGAATCCCTCCTAGCTCACGTGAAGCTGGCTGTCACACTCTTGTGACTTCTTCCAAAGCAAATCACACAAAACAGCATCTGCCAGGAGGACAATAGTCCTGCAGTTCTCCCTTTGCCACCTAGAACCTTGCAGGTTTTACCTTGTCAACACAGCTCCCTCCACCTTTTGAGTATCTTTGAGATCAGAGTATTTGAAACTACGAACAATAGCTTCAGGTTGTGACAAAGTCCTTTGCAATGTCCGCCTTTACTTTGTCGAGTTTATAGGACAGAACCAGGCTGTTTGGCCCATCAGATTGATGTTGCTGTTAATATGTCCTCATGTGTTCCACCCACCCTGCTTCATCCACATATCTGTGAGGGCGTGGTCCCCTTAAAGGGGCAATCCTCGAGGGCTATGTGTCAGGGTGAAGCATCGAGGCGGGAAGGCAAGCCAATTGGATGCAAGGGCGCATATCCCTGATCTGGGGGAACCAGGAGGAGTGGAGAATAGCGGCATAGTTAGCTCTGTCAGACCCGTGCTTGTAAATAACTAGTTATTGTGGTTGGCATGGTGGCATAGAGGTTAGCACTGCTGTCTCACAGCGCCAGGGACCCGGGTTCAGTTCCCAGCTTGGGTCACTGTCTGTGCAAAATCTGCACGTTCTCCCAGTGTCTGCACGTGTTTGCTCCCACAATCTGAAAGATGTGCTGGTTAGGTGCATTGGCCATATACCTGAACAGGATCTGGAGTGTGGCAACTAGGGGATTTTCACAGTAACTTCATTGCAGTGTTAATGTAAGCCTTACTTGTGACACTAATAAATAAAGTTAAACAGTATGTTTGATTAATGTGTTTTTTTTTCTCAGTATTGTAGCTTTTGCTCATGTTTTAAAGATCCTTACAAACTGTACTACCAAGACTCCTGCCACATATCAACCCCACAAACAAGGAAGTCAAAGTGTCGCAATTAAAAGTACCATCACTTGCGACCATTGTTGATTCAATTATTTATCCTCTCAAGGTGAGGCCCCACTTTGTCCTGTGGGCTTAAACCCCTCCAATATCAGATACTCCATATCACGATGCAGAGTTAAGCCCCCTCTGCACTGCCCAGCAAAGTCCCTCTGTTTACATCTCAAGAGGTTCCTCACGCTAAGGCCACTTTCCAATTCCTTCCACGAGCCATCTATAGGTTGGTTGGTGGTGGGGAGATATTATCAGGCGGTACAAACTGGGAGACAATTTAATGTTGCAGATCCATCAACCACTAGAAATTTATTGAAACTTCCCAAACTCAATCCACAGAGGACCCTTATTGTCAGCAGTAAATAACGGAGACTTTCACCTCCTCCCCCAGTTGTCAAATTCAATGCGGCTGTGCTTGCCAACCTGTATTGCGTCCCAGTTAAGCAATGTCTCAATTTTAAACCCCTCTCATGCTAAGTATTCAAATGACATTGCTCCCTCCCCAACTCCCGAATCTTCCCCAGCCTCTATCTGTCAATCCGGAATATTGCAGCTCACCCAATTCTAACTTCCGGAGCAGTTATACCAGTCCAGCATTGTTGGCTGTTCCTTTGATTGCCTAGACCCTAATTCCATCCCTAAACCTCTCTGCTTTCCTCTCTGTCATCAAGAAAAGAAAGAAAGGAAAGATAGACAGACAGACAGATAGATTATTTATTAGTCTCAATTAGACTTATATTAATACTGCAATGAAGTTACTGTGAAAATCCCCTTGTCACCACACTCCAATGCCTGTTTGGGTCAATGTACCTAAACAGCACATCTTCTGGACTGTGGGAAGACACTGGAGCACCAGGAGGAAACCCATGCAGACACAGGGAGAACATGCAGACTCCACACAGACAGTGATGCGAGGCCAGGAATCAAACCCAGGTCCCTGGTGCTGTGAGGCAGCAGTGCTAACCACTGTGGCTTAAAACCTGCCAATGCGTCTAAGCTTGGCGGCAAAAACTCCTCACGCTGCTCAATGTCAATCATTGTTCCTGCGAAGTGAGAGACTTTATTACATTAACAGCATAATTTGTGTCACACTTTTTTAAATTCATTTGTGGGACATGGGAATCACTGGCTGGCCAGCTTTTATTACCCAACTCAGTTGCCCAAGCGCAGTTGAGAGTCAGCCACATCACTGTGGCTCTGGAGTCACATACAGGCCAGACCAGGTAAGGATGGCAGATTTCCTTCCCTAAAGGACATTAATGAACCAGATGGGTTTTTCTGACAATTGACAATGGTTTCATGCTCATCTTAATTCCAGACATTTAATTTATTGAATTTAAATTGGGGAAAAGGCAGGAGAATGGGGATGAGAGAAAAAAAAAATCAGCTGTGATTGAATGGCAAAGTAGACTTGATGGGCTGAGTGGCCTAATTGTGATCCTATGCCTTATGGTCTAAATATCACCAAATGCCACGATGGGATTTGAACCCACATCCCTAGAACGTTGGCTGAGTTCCTGCATTAATAATCTAGCGATAATACCATTAGGCCATCACCTCCCCCTCTGAAATGAAGATCTCGATGAGAGAGACCCTTACTGTTACCCCTGGGTGCACAGGCCTTACTTTCAGTCTCCGGAGGATGGCTGTAACCCTGCGTTGCAGGTTGTCCCACCGCTGGTTCCCCTCGTGGACCATGTCTTTGAGCTTGCTGCCCGTGTCAGTGCGGTTTTCACGAGCCAGGCGCCGGTACTGCTTGTTGATCAGCTCGAGCTGGGTCAGGCTCTCATGAACCTGCCGCTGGAACGCCTGAGGAGGGAGAAAGAGCACAGCCACACCGTCATAGAGCAGTACAGAAGGGAAACAGGCCATTCAGCCCAACTGGCCCATGCTAACCATGTGACAATGTTAAATAATGTTACACTCTAGCTATGACTGTAACACCACATTCTGCACTCTCTTGTTTCCTTCTCTATGAACGGCATGCTTTGTCTATATGGCACACAAGAAACAATACTTTTTACTGTATACTAATACATGTGACAATAATAAATCAAATCAAATCAAGATGTGGTCTCACTAGTGCTCTGTAGTGGGATTATAATTGCCAATATAATTCAGTCACCATTTCAGCATTACACCTTTCAATGTCTCTATTGCTGATAGTGTCCCTGTTTATAACTCACACTGTAATACTAAATCCTGTCAGCAGGGTGTGCTGCAGCCCCTCCTCCCCCTGCTGGCAGTAGAGTGTAACTACAGCGTGACAGGTTTACATAGACTTTTCCCATTACCAATGTGGATATTCTGATTTCCAATGGATTTCAACAGATAGTGCCTAGTGATGCAAATATTTAAGACATTACAGATGTAAAGTTCAACTAATTCCATTTTAAGTAAATCCTTCTGAGGGGATCTCCCTAATTCCAGTTAATACTCAGCATCGTGGCCAGGAACAGTGAACGGCTGCTCTGTACAAATCGCTGGCCAGAAGATGTGGGAGATAGTGGTCACTTTAAGCCAATGTGACTCTGAGGACATTCAGCACCAACTGCTCCGCTCTCCTTATTAAAGCACCTCAAATTTCTTCAGTTCCTCTTTGGCGACGGTGTAGAGGACCTCCGAGGAGTTAGGCACTGCCGCCGTCCGTTCGGAAGTTTCAAGCCAGTCCTCGAATCGAGAGTAGTCATCCAGAAACTTCTGCCACAACCTCCAGGTCTCCTCAATCCTAAGTAAAGAAAAAAGACATTGGTGGAAATGAAGAGGCAGTGAAATTCTGGAGATGTTGATAGGGTGAGGTGAGGAGGGGAGGATGCTCTTGTGAAGCATAAACACCAACAGAAACCCAATGAGCTAAATGGCCAGCTTTCACGCTGTGAGTTCAATGCAAGGTGAAAAATATGATCTCCTTTCCATTACCAGGACAATCCAATTCTGTCTCTAGGATGGTGGCACTGTGGTTAGCACTGCTGCCTCACAGTGCCAGGGACCCGGGTTCATTTCTGCCTCGGGTCACTGCTGTGTGGAGTTTGCACATTCTCCCCATGTCTGCATGGGTTTCCTCCAGGTGCTCAGGTTTCCTCTCACACTCCAAAGATGTGCAGGTTGGTCATTGCCCCTTAGTGTTCCAACATGTGTAGGTGAGGGGGATTAACGGGTAAGAATGTGGGACTATAGGGATCGGGGCCTGGGTAAGGTGCTCTGCTGGGAATTAGGCAGATTTAATAGGCCGAATGGCCTCCTTCTGTATTGTCAGGAGTCTATGAATATACAATTCCACACAGTCAGCGACCTGGGGCTGGAATTGAATCCAGGTCCCTGGTGCTGAGGCAGCAAAGATAACCACTGTTGCACAATGCCAGAGGTAGAACTGGATGGTGTTGGTAACGGAGAGGATATTATCACCATAGAATCGCTATAGTGCAGAAGAAGGTCATTCGGCCCATCGGGTCTGCACCGACCACAATTCCACCCAGGCCATATCCCTGTAAATCCATATAGTCCGCCTGACAAGGGGCAATTTAGCACGGCCAATCAACCTAACCCACACATATTGGGACTGTGGGAGGAAACTGGAGGAAACCCGCACAGACACGGGGAGAGCGTGCAAACTCCACACCTTCCAAGCGGGGAATTGAACCTGTGTCCCAGGCACTGTGAAGCAGCAGTGCTAAGTACTGTGCCACCGTGCCACCATAATATCTCTCATGGTTGTAGGTCTACCCTTGGAGCGATTTATTTCCCTCAAGCAATTCTTTCCAAGGTTGTTTGCCTGCTTTTGAAACCTTCGACACTTTGCAACACCTCCTGCTGGCACAGAGCAAGGATTCTTACTTCAGCCTCCTCTCCATGGACATGGCACAGATGTTCCTCCACCTGCGATCCAGGTTGCGGGTTGCCTGCTGGATAGAGTCGCACTCTGTTTCCGTGGCGCAGGCATCGCAGTCGTGGAGCAGGACCTCGCACAGGTTGAGGACTGAGGCTACGCCTGTGCTGTGCTTCTCAATGTCCCGCTGCAGCTCCTGCAAGAACAAAGTCACCGAGTTTAGTGCAACACGGAAGGAAAGCAGATTTCACCTGCCAACTGTCCCACAGGAATTATAAATCTTTCACGCAGAAATCTTCAGGCTCAGGCTGACACCTGGCAAGTGCCAGACAATGATCATCTCCAACAAGGGATGGTATGGCCGCACAGTGGTTAGCACTGCTGCTTCACAGCTCCAGAGACCCAAGTTCAATTCCTGGCCTCGGGTCACTATCTGTGTGGAGTTTGCACATTCTCTCCACATCTGCGTGGATTTCCTTTGGGTGCTCCAGTTTCCTCCCACACTCCAAAGATGTGCAGGTTAGGTTAATTGGCCATGTTAATTTTCATCTAGCGTCAGGGGGATTAGCAGCGGAAATACATGCACTTACAGGAATATGGCCTGGGTGGGATTATGGTCTGTGCAGGTTTGATGGGCTGAATGGCCTCCTTCTGCACTGTAGGGATTCTATGAAGACAGAATTTAACCATCATCTCTTCTATGTCATTATTATTGCTGAACACCCAACTATCTGGTCAGACCCCATTTGGAATAGTGTGAGCAGTTTTGGACCCCATACCCAAGGAAGGACATGTTGGCCTTCTCCAGAGGAGGTTCACAAGAATGATTCCAGGAATGAAGGGTTTGTTATATGAGGAGCAGTTGAGGAGTGTGGGTCTATACTCAACGGAATTTAGAAGGATGACAGGGATCTAATTGAAACTTACAGAATACTAAGAGGCTTGTATAGAGTGGACGTGAAGAGGATGTTTCCACTAGTGGGAGAGATTAGAACGTGAGGGCACAACCTCAGAGTGAAGGGACATCCTTTAAAACAGAGATGAGGAGGAATGGTCAGAACGGTAGCACTATGGCTCATGCTGTTGCCTCAGAGTGCCAGAGACAAGGCTTCAATTTGGGTCCCTATCTATGTGGAGTTTGCACATTCTCCCCATGTCTCTGTGGGTTTCCTCTGGGTGCTCCAGTTTCTTCCCACAGTCCAAATATGTGCAGGTTGATTGGCCATGCTAAATTGCCCCTAGTGTCAGGTGAAATAGCGGGCTAAATATTTGGAGTTGCAGGAGTAGAGTCTGGGTGGGATTGTGGTTAGTACATACCCAAGGGGCTGAATGGCCTCCTTCTGCACCATTCTATGAATTTCCTCAGCCAGAGAATGGTGAATATGTGGAACTCATTGCCACTGAGGGCTGCGAAGGCTGAGTCATTGAGTGTCATTAAGATAGAGATAGATAGGTTCTTGATCAATAAGGGGATCAGGGGTTACAGGGAGAAGGCAGGAGAATTATATCAGCCATGACTGAAGACAGAGCAGACACAATGGGCTGAGTGGCCTAATTCTGCTCAAATATCTTAAGGTCTTATCAAAATTCTGGGGGTAACCATTGACCAGAAACTGAATTGGACCAGCCATATAAATACTGCAGCTATCAGAGTAGGCCAGAGTCAGCCAGACTCAAAACTTTCTCTTCCCCACAGATGCTGTCAGACCTGTTGATGTTTTGCAGCAGTTTTTGGTTTTTGGGGTGGCCGTAAATATTGGCCAAGCCAGTGACCCCCACATCCCTGGGTTAAATTAAACAGTAAGTATTCGGCAGAGCGGCCAGCGGTGAATGTCTGCCTACCTGTTGCTCAGTAAGTTTCTGTTGTATTTCATGGGAATCGCAGGAGTCGTACACGATGGGTTTGGAGAGCTCAGTTTCAATCTGGGCAAGCCAGGATCGCAAGCTGCTCATATTCTTGTCCAGCTGCTGTACGGCAACCAGTGTCTCCTTCAGCTTCTTCACTCTGCAATGGGAGAGAAGGCATCAAGATTCAGTGAAAATCAAACTCCAGTCCTGGGCACAGAGTCTCAGAAATGAAGTAACTGTCCTGAAAAGAGTCAAAATACACTGTATTGTGGCACACAGCACTGGAACCACACTATTATAGCACACTGCACTGGGAACTGCACTGTATTACAGCACACAGCCCTGGGAACCACACTTATTGTAGCACACTGCATTGACAATCACACTGTATTGTAGCACACTGCACTGGCAATCACACTGTATTGTAGCACACTACACTGGGAAGCCGCACTGTATTGTAGCACACTGCACTGGGAAGCCGCACTGTATTAAAGTGCACTGTACTGGAAACCACACTGTATACAGCACACTGCACTGGGAACTGCACTGTATTATAGCACACTGCACTGGGAACCACACAGTATTGTAGCACACTGCACTGGGAAACTGCACTGTATTGTAGCACACTGCACTGGGAACCACACAGTATTGTAGCACACTGCACTGGCCATCGCACTGTATTGTAGCACACTGCACTGGGAACCACATTGTGTTACAGCACATTGCACTGGGAAACTGCACTGTATTGTAGCACACTGCATTGGGAACTCGCTGCAGCGCACTACACTGGCAATCACACTGTATCGTAGCACACTGCACTGGGAACCACACTGCACTATAGTGCACTGCACTGGAAACCACATTGTATACAGCACACTGCACTGCGAACTGCACTGTATTACAGCACATTGCACTGGGAACCACATTCCTGAAATGTCACAGAAACAACTCCAGCTGTTCAAATCATCTGAGATGAAGCGAATGAAGAAAAGAGATAAAGGGAGAGAGGAACAGACAGAGTGAGACGGAGAGATTCTCTCTCATTACAAAAATGGCAAATTGCACTTGGCAAGGAGACCAGTGAATCCAGTTAATTTAGTGGTTAACACAAACACTGCCCTGGGGGAAACTGCATGCAAAACAGAAACTCAAAGCATAACTTAGAATATTACAACTTATTTTTAAGTTGGCAGGTCAATTATTTGGCAGCATCTAATTCTGCAAAAGGCCAGCTGGTTTAACATGTTTTCACCAATAGGAATCTCTGAGGTTGTAACGATCATGTGGAATGGGTGGATCCTGAGCTAGAGCTCCCTCAACACAACTCCCAGCCTGACCCAGGGCAAAGAACAGGTCCACGGGGATAGAGAGCAGGAACGCGGGGCTAATTGAATAGCAGCTTCAAAGAGCTAGCAGAGGCAAAATGGGCCAAATGGCCCCTGGTCTCAAGAGCGTTGACGATGAGGAGAGGGCGAATAAACTAGGATTGTTTTCACTGGAAAGGCGGAGGTTGAAGGGAGACCTGATAGAGGTCTACAAAATTATGAGAAGCATAGACAGGGTGGATAATCGGAGGCTTTATCCCAGGGTGTCAGTTACAAGGAGGCACAGGTTCAAGAGGAGAGAGGGAAAGTTTAAGGGAGCTGTGCGGGCAAAGTTTATCACCCAGAGTGTGCCTGGAAAACACTGCCAGAAGAGGTGCTGGAAGCAGGCATATTAGCGACAATTAAGAGACATCTGGGTGAGTACTTGAATAGGGAGGGAATAGAGAGATAAGGACCAAGTAAGGGCAGAAAATTTCTTTTAATATAGTTACAGCATCATGATCAGCACAGGCTTGGAGGGCTGAAGGGCCTGTTCTTGTGCTGAACTGTTCTTTGCTATTTCTGATCTGGAAGGTTTATGATTCTAATTCTACCATCCTGGAGAAAGCTCATCTCAGGAGACATTTTAACCCCCTTAAACAATTCAAAATTTGAACTCATTAATTCACAGGAGAGTGAAATGTGCCATTTGCATGACTCATCAGCGCTGCTAAACTTGAGTAGTAAGATTCGGAATGAATATGTGCCTGTTCTGATGGCCTTACACTCTTTAACGTTGCATTGATTAGAGCTCTCACTGTTCTCGAAGAATGCCTCCCACAACCCCAACTGTTAAAAAGCTGCCTAATGAAAGGCTCGCTTATAGAAGTGAAATCTCCTTGTATTTCCACTCATCAATGCAAACAGCTCCATTCCCAGATACAACCTCCCTATTGGAACCTAATGTTCTTCTAACAGAGTTTAAGGCCTTTTTTTTTGCCTCCATCTCCAGATTCTTCCAAAATCACAACAATGCTTGGAAAATTCCCAGGTATATTTACCACAAATTCTTTCAAAAATTAATTTATGGAATATGGGCATCGCTGGCTAGGCCAGCACTTATAGTGATGGAAGCAGATACAATAGTGACCTTTAAAGAGCATCTTGACAAATACATGAATAGGATGGGAATAGAGGGATATGGTCCCTGGAAGGGTAGGTGGTTTTGGTTCAGCCAGGCAGCATGGTCAACAGGAAAGCGCCTGTTCCTATGCTGTAATTTTTTTTTGTTCTTTGTTCTTTTTCCCACCCCTATTTGCCCCTTGAGGAGATGGTGAACCCACTGCAGTCCTGAGGTGTCAGCACATCCACAGAGCTGTCAGGGAGGAAATTTCAGGACTTTGACGAGTGACAGTGGCGGATATATTTCCAAGTTGGAATGGTGAGTATCTTGGAGGGAAACTTCAGGTGGTGGTGTTCCCAGGTATCTGTTGCCCTTGTCCTTCTCAACAGTGGTGGCCATCTGTTTGGAAGGTGCTGCCTAACCTAATGAACCTTGATGAGATCCTGCACTGCATCTTGTAGATGGTACACACGGCTGCGTCGGTGGTGGAGGGAGTGAATATTTGTGGAAGGGGTAACTATTAAGCAGGCTGCTTTATCCTAGAACTATACTGAGCTCCATGAGTGTTGTTGGAGCTGCACCATCCAGGCAAGTGGAGGGTGCTTCACTACACTCCTGCCTTGTGTCAGCCATGGCTTCAGAGGATGGAAGTTCACTGAAGCGGTTTCTCTCAGCAGCCTGACCCGCCAGACATTTCCAGCCTTTCCTGTTTCTACATTGGTTTAGTGATAGCACCTCTATCCTCTGAGTCAGTGCGAGTGAATAGTCTCACTCCAGAGGATTTGGCACAAAATCCAGACCAATATTTGGAGACTGTGGGTAGCAAAGGAAGTGCTGGTTTTTGATTAAATAAGAAATCAAAGCTCTCCCAGAAGAATGAGAAAGATTTCAAGACATTACTTGGCCATGCTAAATTGCCCTTTATTTCCAAAGATGTGTAGGTTGGATGGATTGGCCAAGCTAAATTGCCCCTTAGTGTTCAATTTGCGTAGGTTGAGTGGATTGGCTATGCTAAATTGCCTTTTATTTCCAAAGATGTGTAGGTTGGATGGATTGGCCAAGCTAAATTACTCCTTAGTGTTCAATTTGTATAGTTTGAGAAGATTGATCATGCTACATTGCCCCTTATGCTCAAATATATGTAGGTTGGATGGATTGGCCAAGCTAAATTGCCCCTTAGTGTTCAATTTGTATAGCTTGAGTAGATTGGTCATGCTAAATTGCCCCTTATGCTCAAATATGTGTAGGTTGGGTGGATTGGCCATACTAAGCTTCTCCTTAGTGTTCAAAGGATGTGTCGGTCCAGTGGATTGGCCATGCTAAATTGCCCCTTAGTGCCTAAAGGACATGTAGGTTAGGTGCATTGGCCAAAGTAAATGTGCTAGGTTACAGAGGTAGAGCGGAAAGGAGAGCCTGGTTGGGATGCTCTTTCAGAGAATTGGTGCAGATTTGATGGGCCAAATGGCCTCTTTCTGCAATGTAGGGATTCTACAATTCTATAGTCAACATTTAGTCCTTAACCAAACACAAACTCGGATTATCTGGTTGTCATCACATTGCTGTTTCATAGAATCCTACCACGCAGAAGGAAGCCATTTGACCCATCAAATACGCAACCAATCACAATCCCACTCAACCCCTATCCCTGTGACCCCATATATTTATGCTGTCAATTCCTCTGACACTAAGGGGCAATTTATCATGGCCAATCCACCTAACCTGCCCATCTTTGGACACTAAGGGGAAATTTAGCATGGCCAATCCACCTAACCTGATCATCTTTGGACTGCAGGACAAAACCAGAGCACCTGGACAAAACCCACACAGACACGGGGAGAACATGCAAACTCCACACAGACAGTGACCCGAGGCTGAGAATCCAATCTGGGTCCCTGGCGCTGTGAGGCAGCAGCGCTAATCACTGTGCCACCTTGCCATTTGTAAGAATGTGACTGCTGTGTACAAACGGGTTAGCGTGCTTTCTTCATTGCCATAACCTGTACACTTCAAAGAGTACGAGATTGCCTGTGAATTACACGTTTACATCCTGAATAATTGGAAGTGCTTTCTTTCCTTTATTTCCAATGTGGCCAGTATGTGCTATCCAATGCCTGCGCTGATGAAGCCTGGTGTCAGATGTACAAACAGGGTGCAGAGCTGGTTTTGCGTTTTGGGGCCTGTAAATTTGATGTAAATTCTATGTGAACGTGATCATCAGAGGGCAGGTTGAAGAATATTCCGAATAGAATCCAGCTTTCATAGCTTTGGGGTGGCACAGTGGCATAGTAGTTAGCACTGCTGCCTCACAGCACTCGGGACCCAGGTTCAATTCCAGTCTATGTGGAATTTTCCCTGTGCCTGTGAGGGTTTCCTCCGGATGCTCCAGTTTCCTTGTATTTGACATTTGAAAGATGTGCGGGTCAGGTGGATTGGCCATGCTAAATTGTCCCTTAGTGCTGAGGTAAATGATGGGGATAGGGATTGTGGGTGGTGCAGACATGATGGGCTGAATGGCCTCTTCCAGCACTGTAGAGATTTCTATGGTCAATTCAACTTCTGCAAGCTATCTGACATCTAACAAAAAGCTACCACCCAAATGGTAATGAATTCAAGATTTTTAAGTTCATCCCTCAACACGCATTAATGACTGAAGCTAATAGTTCAAAAAAAATGTGTCGAGAGCATCAGTACTTCAAAAAGCCATAATTACTGAACAAATTCAGTTAAGTCATAACTTGCAACTGGGCTTTCAAGAAGGTTCAACTTTGCATACTCTCGTCTTATGTTGCACAGATTTACTCAGAAGTTACTGCAGACAGTTTCAAGGCGCTAACACCCTCTCCATATGTCATGGGTGTGCCTGACAGCAGGCTCTCAAAGGGGGAGGGATGGCCTAATGGTATTATCACTAGACTACTAATCCAGAAAATCAAATAACGTTCTGGGTTCGAATCCCACCATGGCAGATTTTTTTAAAGCTTATTTATTAGTCACATGTAGGCTTACATTAATACTACAGTGAAGTTACTGTGAAAATCCCCTAGTCGCCACAGTCCGGGTACACTGACGGAGAATTTAGCATGGCCAATTCGCCTAACCAGCACATCTTTGGAAACCACAGCACCCGGAGGAAACCCATGCAGACATGGGGAGGACATACAAACACTACACAAGCAGCGACCCTAAGCCAGGAATCGAACTAGGGTCCCTAGTGCTGTGAAACAGCAGTGCTAACCACTCTGCCACCCGTTGTAGTGGATGGTGGAATTTGAATTCAGTAAAAAAAATCTGGAATTAGGAATCAGCTGGTGGCCATGAAATCGTTGTCGATTGTAGAAAAACCCATCTGGTTCACAGATCTCCCTTCAGGGAAGGGAATCTGCCATCCTTATCTGGTCTGACCTATATGTGACTCCAGAGCCACAGCAATGTGGTTGACACTCAACTGCCCTCCAAGGGCAACTAGGAATGGTCAATAAATGCTGGCTTATGTCCCACAAATGCATTTAAGAAAGGGAGGGGGGGGGGGGTGCGCATAGCCGGAATATCCACCGTACTCTCCCTCAGAACTCTTTGAGCCAGACTGGAACCAAGTCATTCTTCATCCCCAGAGACCATGAACACAGATTGCAGAGACACAGGCCATTCAGCCCAACTGGTTTAGGCTGGCATTTATGCTCCGATCAAGCTTCTATGCAAGGCGGCAGGATGGCACAATGGCTAGCACTGCTGCCTCACAGAGCCAGGAACCCAGGTTCAATTCCAGCCTTGGGTCACTGTGTGGAGTCTGCACATTCTTCCCATGTCTGCATGGGTTTCCTCCGGTTGCTTCGGTTTCCTCTCATACTCCAAAGATGTGCAGGTTAGGTGTATTGCTCAAGCTAAATTACCCCTTAGTGTCCAAAGATGTGTGGATTAGGAGGATTGGCCATGCTAAATTGTTCCATGGGGTACAAAGATGTGCAAGTTAGATGGATTAGCCACTGATGGTAGGTGGTTCCACAGTCTCATCGCTCTGTGAGTGTAGAAGCTCCTTCTGTCATCCCTCAAGGGACTTATGAGAAACTTTTTTATATTTATGATCCTTGGAAAAGTAAAGGGTCCTGCATTTGCGCTGGACCCTTTGTTTGATTTTAAATCGGTAAGTCTGCAAGAATGAGGATAAAAGTCTCAAGGGAAATTGCAACAAAGCAAGCGTAAGGGTATGAATGAATGGCGCAGTGTATGCACTAACCAACATCTGCTTCAGATCATCAAGCAGAATACTGACGGCACTTGGGAACATTGTGGCAGAATGTCAGAGCTAAGGCGGTTGGATTTCAACTAATCTAGCATTTCAAGGCTGCCAGACTTGTCTTTTAATCAAGTCCTTGTGAGATTCTATATCCTTCGCTAACTGTTGTTCTACCAACTGTTTCATTTTCTGTCTCCAGAGATGTACAGATTAGGTGGATTGGCCAGGCTAAATTGCCCCTTATTGTTCAAAGATGTACAGATTAGGTGGATTGGCCAGGTTGAGTTGCCTCTTAGTGTCTAAAGATGTGCAGGTTAGATGAATTGGCCAGGCTAAATTGCCCCTTATTGTTCAAAGATGTGCAAGTTAGATGAATTGGCCATGCTAAATTGCGACTTAGTGTCCAAAGATGTACAGATTAGGTGGATTGGCCAGACTGAGTTGCCCCTTAGTGTCCAAAGATGCGCAGGTTAGATTGATTTGGCCAAGCTAAATTGCCCTTAGTGCCCAGAGGATTAGCAGGGTATATGCTTAGGGTTATGTGAAATGGGGCCTGGTTGGGATTGTTGTTGGTGCAGGCTCAATGGGCCGAACAGCCTCCTTCTGCACTGCAGGTATTCTATTCTATTGCTTTGAATGCATCTGGGCTCAAAGATGTGGTTCAGACAGCTACCTGGGTGAAAATACCTTTAGAACTCAGAGCATTTAAGTGTACGTGTATTTAAGCTCATCTTAAAATGAATGAAGGATCACTTTCTGTTCTCCCCAAAATTCTTGCATTGAAATCTGTAGAGTTTGCGAATGAAGCGTTGACAACCCAGCCAGAATTCTCCGGTTCTTCACGCCCCACTGCTGCTGCCAGTGAGGACGGGGAATTTGGTGCTCAGCCAACTCTTCATTTATTGCAGCGGGACTGGGGAACCCCAGCCACGGGTGAATTCCAGCCCCTTGCTACTAAAATGCAAATTTTCCTCCAATGTATGGCAAGGAAGGGATACCCAATGAAATAGGAATCGGCGCAAGTTGTTGGAGGGTGCGTGATGTTTCTTTGTGAAAATGGACTCTTGCCAATGGCCTCCCCAATGCATTCCACAAAATTGCCACATTTTCACATTATTTGTCCACTAAACTTGCCACTGAAAGTTAAGCCTGCTAATTAATGGTGTAAGTATCCACCTAACGAGATAATAATGATTAATGAGTAACAAGCAACATCTTATTGTTCAAAGCCAACAATAAAAAGGGTGAAATCACATTCCTTCAGGTTGTGAATTGTTGGAGACTTCAAAAAATGACGATTTTCATAGAATCCCTACAGTGCAGAAGGAAACCATTTGGCCCATCAAGTCTGTACTGACCACAATCGCACCCAGATCCTATTCCCATAAACTCATGTATTTATCCTACTAATCTCCCCAGCACTGAGGCTCAATTTATCACGGTCAATTAACTAATCCTACACATCTTTGGAGTGTAGGAGGAAGCCCATGCAGACACAAGAAGAACGTGCAGACTTTGCACAGACAGTAACCCAAGCTGGGAAATGAACCCAGCTCCCTGGCACCATGAGGCAGCAGTGCTAACTATTGTGCCACAGTCCCACTCAAATTTTGAAAACATTTTTCTTGCTTTTCTTTCCCTCTCCTCTCAATCTAATCTCCCCTTCCTTCTTCTTATTGCTTTTGTTGTATGAGAATGAACAATACACTCATCCATTCTAATTCCTCCTCCTTCTCAGCTTTTCCTCTGTCAACTTCTCAATTCATAAATTCTCATTGGTTGCGCAGATGGGTTCTTTGCTCTGAAATTCATGTCCCAAATCCCCCTGTTGCCCTCATCGGCAGTTCACACTGTCAACAATTTACAGAGCAAGGCAGAGGTGGCACGATGGCACAGTGGTTAGCACCGCTGCCTCACAAACCAGAGATCTGAGTTTGATTCCTGGCTTGGGTCACTCTCTGTGTGGAGTTTGCACGTTCTCTCCAGTGTCTGTGTGGGTTTTGTCCGGGTGCTCCGGTTTCCTCACACATTCCAAAGATGTACGGGTTAGGTGGATGGGCCATGCTAAATTGCCCTTAATGGTAAGAGGACTAGCAGGATAAATATGTGGCGTTACGGAGATAGGGTGTGAATGGGATTGTTGTCAGTGCAGGCTAAATGGGCTGAATGGCCTCTTCCTGCACTGTAGGATGGTGAACTGGTGGGACAAAAATAATCTCTCCCTCAATGTCAACAAAATGAAGGAGATAGTCATTGAATTCAGGCAGCGTAATGGGGGACGCATCCCTGTCTACATCAATAGAAATGGTCGAGAGCTTCAAGGTTTTAGGTGCGCAGATCACCAACAACCTGTCCTGGTTCCCCCCATACCAACATTACAGTTAAGAAAGCCCACCAACACCTCTACTTTCTGAGAAAACTAAAGAAATTTGGCACGTCAATTACAACTTCCACCAACTTTTACAGATGCATGAGAGAAAGCATTCTTTCTGGTTGTATCACGTCTTGGTATGGCTCCTGCTCTGTCCAAGACCGCAAGGAACTACAAAGAGTCGTGAACGAAACCTAGTCCAACACGCAAACCAGCCTCCCATCCACTGATTCCATCTACACATCCTGCTGCCTTGGAAAAACAGTCAGCATAATTAAGGATCCCACGCATCCCGGACATTCTCTCTTCCATCTGCTTCCATTGGGAAAAAGATACAACAATCTGAGGTCACATACCAACCAACTCAAGAACAGCTTCTTCCCCGCTGCTGTCAGACTTTGGAACGGAGCTACCTCGTATTTAGTTGATCTTTCTCTACACCCTAGTTATGACTTTAACACTACATTTTGCACTCTCTCCTTTCCTCTTCTATGAACGGTATCTTTGTCTGTATAGCATGCAAGAAACAATACTTTTCATTGTATATTAATACGTGACGATAATAAATCAAATGAAATGCAACGATTTCTGAGTTGGAAAGTGCAGGTTAAAGTCTAACCAAACTTGCCAGAGGAAAAAACCTATGCCTTTATCTCACTCAAACCAGCCCAAAGGTTAAATTGTTAATCCCAAATTTAACCTGGCTAATCGCAGTGGAAGTTGCCATTCAGATGGTATCAGTAAAGAGCATCTGGAGGTGTGTCCTCAGCAGAGGATTGCCCTGTCCTGTGATCAGGGATCAGCCCACATTCCATCTCCCTGCACCTCGCATGGTATTTCCTCCAGGAATGAAGTTTTAAAATTTATCTATCAATGTCACAAGTCAGCTTACATTAACAGTGCAATGAAGTTACTGTGAAAATCCCCTGGCGGGGGTCACACTCCAGCGCCTGTTTGGGTACACTGAGGGAGAATTTAGCATGGCCAATGCACCCTAATCTGCACGCCTTTTGGACTGTGGGAGGAAACCCAATGCAGACTCAGCGCAGACTCCGCACAGACGGTAACCCGAGGCTGGAATTGAACCCGGGTTCCTGGCGCTATGAGGCAGCCGTGCTAACCACTGCGCCACCGTGCCGTCCAAGTGACAGTAACTCAGCGTACAGGCAGCTGGCTCGCTGGGGTTTACTGGGGAACCGGATGCTGTTGTGCGCTATTGTCAGAGTGGGGAAGCGTGGCCCTTTGGCAAGGATGTGCAAGCAGAATTTACAAGGACAAGGTGAAGGGACAGCGGCAAATTAACACCACCCTGGTGGCTGGAAGGCAGGAAGCCAGAGTCAAAAGACGGGGGAGGGTTGGGTTCTCTACCCAAGCATGCAGGAGCAGAAAGCGACTGAAAAGAATTGACCTGCCTGTTAACATCACAGTGACACTCGGGGAGCTCAGGGTCTGCATCACAGCATTCAGCCATTACTCCTAGCAGGGCGACCGCGGCAACAAGGAGACCCCCCCCCCAACTAAAATCGCCGAAGATCTCGAGTGCACAGACACTGACACAGCAGCTCAACAAATCATCTGCCAATCGTCACTCTCAGCAGACGTTATTAAGAGCTGGCCCTGACAACTGGCACAATGGAGCAGCAAGTGTTCAGGTTTCTAAATAAAAACTTACGCTCATCGGCATGTGCTGCTTGCGCCTCGCATTCCTGGGGCACCCGGCCAGCCGAGGGGACGGGACACTCGATCTCAGCACGGGCAGAGCCAGTTCCCCAGCTCCCCACACCCCGGGCCGAAGGGAGCAGAGCTGCTTCAATGGGGGAGACTTTCTCTGAGGCCTTGCTGCAAGCAGACTCAGACAAACAGCTCTGAAAGTATTCCTAAATGATGACGTCTCTCCACTGGGATGTGTGGAAGCCAGCAAACTCGAAGCAAGCAGCTGCCTCTCTCTCTCCCACCCCCCCCAACCCACTGAAGCACTTCCCTCCTCACACAGACTTGTGATACAGCACAGTCTCTCCCAGTCTTCACTGCACTCTCACTATCACCTCTGTCCAACAAGTCACCTATTTCTGTCGCTACAGTTTTGGCCAGAGATTCCATGAACTGTACAACTCTCAACTTGTGTGTGTGTGTGCGTGTGAGAGAGTGTGTGTAAGAAAGGGACAGAGTGCACTAGTGTGTGTTTGAGTGTGACTGAATGTGAGAATGACTGTGTGTGTGTGTGTGTGTGTGTGTGTGTGTCAGAGAGAGAGAGAGACACACACACTGCGTGTACGCGAGAGAGTGTGTGTCTGAGTGTTTGTGAGAGACTGAGTGTGTGAGTGTGTGAAAGTGTAACTGAATGTGAGAGTGTGTGTATGTGCGTGTGTGAATGAATGAGAGTGTGCCTGTCTCTGTGTGTTTGTGTGTGAGTGTGCATGTGGATGTGCATGTAAGTGTGCATGTTAGTGTGCACCTGTGTGCGCATGCATGTATGAGAGTGTGTGTGTGTATGGTGTGCATGCTTGTGTGTGTGTGTGTGTGAGAGTGTGTGTATGCATGAGTGTGTGTGTGTATATGTGTATGTGAGTGAGTGTCTGAGTGTGTGTGTAAGTGTGATGTGCGAGTGTGTGTGTGTGCAAGTGTTTGTGTGTTTGTGCGTGCGTGAGTGTATGAGTGTAAGTGTGTGTGATGTGCGAGTGTGTGTGAGTGTGAATGTGTGAGAGTGTGAGTTTGTGTGGGTGAGTGTATGAGTGCGTGTGTGAGTCAGTATGTGTGAGTGTATGTGAGTGTGTATGTGTGAGCGTGTGAATGTCAGTGTGTGTTTTGCCAAGAGCTGGGAGAATGAACAAGAAATCCTGCAGCTGCTGTGAAATTCAGCTCTGGACTTTGCCTCACAGTTTGTTCTTTATTTCAGGCCTCCCTCCCGCTCAGCCAGCTGTGGGCAAGGCCCATTGTAATCCCATATCACACCAAGACTTGAACCCGATTAAGCAGCACTCACTTGGAGGATAGAGAGAGCACATATCACACCTCGGGGAAGAAGTGGGGTTGTGGGGAGGAGGCAGAGTTGCACTGGGGAACTCTTTGAAGGAATCGGCATACACTCAGTAAACAGAGGGGCCACATCTGCCCAGAGGCAAAACAACAGCAACGCAGGGAAATACTGGTCTGAACTGGTCTTTCCTCCTGGGGACGGGCCTTCTCCAAGACATAGAGCAGTATATCACCGGAATAGAGAGGTTCTCCCAGAGCCAACCCCGGCCTCATAATGTCAGTGAGCCATGTAGGCCTCTCAGGCCTCTGCAGGCCCGAGAATCAGATTAATGAGCCTATCGCAGATGACTGGCTCTGTGTTAAACCTTTGACCCACAATCGCCAGCCGATCTGTCCCTTGAGGAGGACAACAGAGTGCCTGACTGTTGGAGGCCACCCACAGGCTGAGAGCAGGATCTGGTCACACCGCAGACAACCTGGAATTCCCCACCGAAAGCCCTGCCACTGCTCTCGTACAACAAGATGTACACACCAGATGCCACATCAAACTATCTCTGTTTAATCGAGGTGCTGAGTGTCAGTAGCAGTTTTTTTTTGCCTGTCTGCCACCTAACTAAAGCCGACACTGGCTGGAATTTTACCTCCTGGGTCAGGTGAGACTTGCAGAACTCAATTCTCCGTTGGCCTCAGGTGGAATTATATGAGGTTCGCCTGAATTTCCGCACAGAGTCCTGGATCGAACGCACCAGCCTCCTAGTCCTACCACAGCCAGGAACATCAGCAGCTGTTCAACTGCCCTAGCCTCACCAACAACAACTTGCATTTATATAGCGTCTATGCAGTGGGAGGAAAATTATTCATAGGCATTTTTAGACCAATGAAAAAGCCACAACAAAGCAAACAAGTAGCTATTAGGAGGTTTGATCCATGAGCTGCCTTTTAGCAAAGGGTCTTAATGAGGAGGGGGGACTGAAAAGGAAGAGAGAGGGTATCCAGAACAAGACAGCAAGCTGACAAGAGATAAAACAGTCAATGCTTGAGGTGAAGCAAGCAGGAGGCGGGCAAGAGGGCAGAACTGGAGTTCGGGGATGGTCAGGGAGTCCGGGATCGGAGGGTGAGAGCTTTGCTGGGACACACGAGGGGCAACATCGAGGAGCAAGGGATGGTGTTTGGGAGTCAGTGCGAGTTAAGATTGGGGCAGCTGAGCTCAGAGTCGCTTCCTCAGCTGTATAATGGACATACCCCCTCTGACCCAACACAGGCTAGCTTGCAACGTACCTGCTAGCTGGGATTTCTAGATATCCGTGTCAATATTGTACGCCAAGTCTCACATGTAATAAGCAGAATATAATGAACAATGATTGGTGACTATTGGCTGTTACGTTTCTCTACATTACAACAGCGAATATAATTTATAATTGCTTCTAAAATATTCATTTACAGGATGTGGATGTCACTGGCTGGGCCAGTATTTATTGCCTGTCCCTAATGCATAGAATCATCAAATCCCTAAGTGCAAAAGAAGGCCATTCAGCCCATCAAGTCTGCACCAACTACAATCCCACCCAGGCCCGATCCCCATGACCTCATGCACTTATCCTAATCAATCCTCCTGGCACTAAAGGGAAATTTAGCATGGCCAATCCACCTAACCTGCATATCTTTGGACTGTGGGAGGAAACCCCAGCAGAGCAGAGGAGAATGTACAGCCTCCACACAGATAAGTGACCCGAGGCTGGAACTGAACCTGGGTCCCTGGTGCTGTGAGGCAGCGATGCTAACCACTGTGTCACCGTGCTACCCAGCCTGGCTCTTGAGAAGGTGGTTGTGAGCTGCCTTCTTGAAACGCTGCAGAGCATGTGGTGGAGGTACACCCACAGTGCTGTTAGGGAGTACCAGGATTTTGACCCAGCAACAATGAAGTAGCGACCGATTTATTTCCAAGTTGAGATGGGTGAGTGGCTTGGAGGGGAAAGTCCAGTTGGTGGTGTTCCCATGTATCTGCTGCCCTCGTCCTTCGAGATGGAGAAGGTCGCGGGCTTGGAAGGTGCTACCTAAGGAACCTTGGTGAGTTGCTGCAGTGCGTCTTGTAGATGGTACACACGGTGCCACTGTGTATTGGTGGTGGAGGGATTGGATGTTGAAGGTGGTGCACGGGTGCCAATGGAACGTGCTGCTTTGTCCCGGATCGGACAAGTGTTGGAGCGGCACTCAACCAGACAAGAGAGCAAACTCCACACACAAGTTCCAGCACATTCCTGACTTATGGACAGGCCTTGGGAAAATCAGGAGGTGAGTTACTCCCCACAGAATTTCCAGGCTCTGATCTGCTTCATTGGCAGTGATATCCTGAGGTTTAGATTCGCAGGATATGAATCTAAATCTTTCTATCCTAATATAACACCCATACAACACCTGTAATGGAACTTAATTCCGAGCATAATATAAACAGTGGTGCTCAATATAAATATGTGTAACAATAATGGTGTTACATTAACACAGGGACAAGCAACCTTAACCACAATCCGACCTAAAGATTTGCAAAAAAAGCAGGAAAAATCTTAAAATCCCGACAGTGTAGCAGGGGACGATTCAGCCCATTGACTCTGCACTGACTACAATCCCACCCTATTCCTGCACATCCACATTTTTACTAATCAGGGTAAATTAACCCTAGTGTCAGCTGGATTAGCAGGGTAAATATGAGAGGCATATGTGGGAATGTCGCCTGGGTGGGATTGTGGTCAGCGCAGACTCGATGGGCCGAACGGCCTCCTTGCGTACTGTAGAAATTCTATAATCCCCCTGACACTAGGGTCAGATTAGCGTAGCCAATCAACCCAACCTGCACACCTTTCAGACCGTGGGAGGGAACCCATGCAGACATGGGGAGAACGTGCAGACGCCACGCTGTCACCCAAGGCCAGAACTGAACCCAGATCCCTAGCGCTTCGAGGCAGCAGTGCCAACCCACTGTGCTAATGAAAGGGTGAGCAGGAAGGACCCGAGGGAAAACGAGTTTAAAGATTTAGAAGGTTTCTACTTCATTCGTACAATTAGAACAAAAACCACAGCGACTCGCGCAGATTGCCTCATCCGCAATTACCATCGACTGTGAAAACCCTCCTCCTCAGAAGCAGCAGTTAAGTCAGACAGAAAATTGGCAGGCAGTCTCTGGGACCAGTCACAGCGGACGAGAGCGGGGGGTGGGGGGGTCCCACTGGGCTGCTGGCAGAGTCGCTCAGAAGGTCCCGGCACAAAAGGGGTTAAGGGTGACTTTGATGCTTTTGCTCTGCTCGGTCAGACACTTTCAGGAAACGATCCCTCGAGGCCCGGAGCCTCCAGCAGCGGCTGTTCCTCAGAATCTCAGCTCATTCCCTGTACATAGAATCCAGCCATTATACCGCGCTGCAAACAAACCCTCTTTTGTTTGACCTCCCACAATCCAGCTTAGCAAAGCGGCTGGAATCGGTGCCAAGCTGGTGGTGGTGGTGGTGGGGGGTGGAAAGCTGGACAGACTGCCTCCTCCGACAGGACAACATCCTTATCTCGCTGAAGGACCCCGCAGTATTCAGATAGCACAGTCCAAGGGGATTTCCTGTGCGCCTGGCTAATTATTTCAGTTGCTCTTTTATATAAAAATAAAAAGAGGCCCTTCGTTCCGATCGATGCTGGATTCAGGTTCAAGGCTGTCGGAAGCGGTGGGAAATAAGGGGCCACCGCGTCCAAGGAGGTCAGACTGAGACGGAAGCAAAGCCATGACCCGAATCTCAATCGCTCAAACTCGCGCTCGCTCCTTGGGTATTGCAAACTCCCCAGGACCACTCCGGATTTCGGAACCTTGTTAGCGCTTCTGTTCCGAATCTGTCAGTCAAGGATGCTTCGGGACGATTGAGGTTATTTTGTTTTGTGCACTGTCGCGGAGAGTGGGCACAGCAAGGTCACTGTGGTTAGCATTGCTGCCTCACAGCGCCAGGGACGCGGGTTCAATTCCTGGCTTGGGTCACTGTCTGTGAGGAGTCTGGATATTCTCCCTGTGTCTGCGTGGGTTTCCCCCCACAGTCTGAAAGACGTGCTGATTAAGCTGATCGGCCATGCTAAATTTTCCCTCCCTGTCCCTGAACAGGCGCCGGAGTGTGATGACTAAAGTTAAAATTTATTTATTAGTCACAAGTAGGCTTACATTAATACTGCAATGAAGTTACTGTAAAAAGGAGATTTTTACAGGTTTACAGGAATAGGAAAGGGGTTGGGCCTTCATTGCAGTGTTAATGTAAGCTGACTTATGACACAAATAAACTCTAGGTCATTGCAGTTCTGCCATTTCGTTTGGTGCCTTTGTCCCCCTTTCCTGCCCTGCCCCACAACAGTTCCAGAAGTCTCACTTTCCTTCTCTCATTCATCCACCCGAGCTTCCTATCCATCTGGCTTATCGTTTTATCACCAGGGGGAAAGATTACAAACATTCGGATCTTTATTCTCTGGGGATTAGAAGAATGAAAGGTCAACTGGAATTATTTACAGAGCTCGGGATACAGGAAGGAAGTTTCCCTCGGCTGTGGGCACAGTCTTAGAATGCGAAGTGGGCCATTTTGAAGAAGGAGGGATTTCTTCACGGTCTTTGGAATTCCACATGCCAGAGGCCTTTGGAAGTTCAGTTGTTCAGTACGTTGAGGACTGAGATCGACAGATTTCTGCATATTAAAAGCATCAAATGCAAGGGGAGGGAAACAGTGCTTGAACAAGTATTAGCCACCAGCTTATTGAATTGCAGAATGATCTCAAAGTGCTGAATGGCCTACTTATGTTCCTACATTCTCTGCGCTTAAGACTGCTTCCCCTTTCTCAGCCAATCAACTGCTGGAACACACTGCCTGTGCCGCCATTATAGAATCCCTACTTTGCAGATAGAGGCCATTTGGCCCATTGAGTCTGCACCGATTCTCCAAAAGGCAGACCCAACCCTTGCTCCATTCCCGTGACCCTACGCATTTGGCATGACTAATCCACCCATCCTGCACACCTTTGGATGCTAAGGGGCAATTTTGCATGGCCAATCCATCTAACCTGCACATCTTCCAGACTGTGGAGGAAACCTACACATCTTTGATGCGCGGAAGGAAACTGAAGCATCCAGAGAAAACCCATGCAGACACAGGGAGAATGTGCAGACTTTGCACAGATAGTGACCTGAGGCTGGAATCGAACCCGGATCTCCACGCACTGTGAGGCAGCTAACCACCGTGCCACCCAAACTTTGACTATTTCAATTCTCCACAAAAGTGCGCTCATCCAAAAATCTGCAGCTTGTCTCCCAACTCACCCCAGGACCTTTCACCGACCGCCCGGGTGACAACCCTTCGAGATCTGTGTGCAGTTTCCACTTTGACTTCCGCTCATCCGCCATTTTCAACGCTCCACCACTGGCAGCGATGCTTCCAGCTCCCTCGGTCCCGAAGCCCCAGCATTTCCCCCTGTGATGGGGATTGGGGAGGGAGGTGGGGGGGTGGGGAAAGGGGTGCGTGGGCGGTGGGAGGGTGGGGACACCTGTGCCTATTATCGAATTAGCAACTGAATTGCTCTCCTTTCTCCTGAGTAGGTCAGCACCTCAGCAGGAATGAGTATTTGACACTGAACTGATTGACTGAGGCAATTCCAGCAACTCTATTCTCGGGCTATGCTGGCTCTCAGTATAACAGGCCAACCTGCGTGGTTCATGAATGATTCCTTGCTTGCGAGCTGTCACGGGGGGAGAGGGTCCTCCATTTAGCTTTTGCCTTCACTGCTATCCTTCCCTAAAATTCAAGACAGTGCTGAAACAAGGCGACTCCTTCCGAGCTGTCCCCAGTATATCCTCTAATTCCATCTTTTACTCTCGTTCTACGCTTTTATAACTCTAATTCTTACAAACTCGCTAATATTGTTCCATATATTAAGCTGATCTATCTCTACCCTAGCTATAGTGTAACACTACATTCTGCACTCTCTCCTTCCCTTCTCTATAATGACTTGGCACAATGGCACAGCACTTGGCACTGCTGCCTCACAGTGCCAGGGAGCTGAATTTGATTCTCCGTTTGGATCACCATCTATGTAAAGTCTACACATTCTCCCCGTGTCTGCATGGGTTTCCTCCATGCTCCAGTTTCCTCCCACAGTCTGAAAGATGTGCTGGTTAGCTGCATTGACCATGCTAAATTCTCCTTCAGTGGACCCGAACAGGCACTAGTGTGGCATCTAGGGGGATTTCCACAGTAACTTCATTGCAGTGTTAATATGAATCTACTTGCAAGACTAATAAATAAACTTTATGTACAGTATGCTTTGTCTGTTTATCACAGGAAACAATAATTTTCTCTGTATCCCAATATGTGTGACGAGAATACTCAAATCAAATCTAAATCTCTCTACATCTCTCTCTGATTTGACAATTCTTCCTAAACCTAAATCTTTGACCCAAACTTTTCATTACCTTTCCAAAAAGTACCTTGCGCATTAGTCTCAGATGGTAATGATCCTTAAAGCAGCTTGATGTACCTCACTGAGTTAAAGGCACTATACAATAGACTGTCGCTGTTTCACTAAGGAATATAGTGGATTATATATTGGACTCTCACAGTGGTGAACTGAGCTCAAATCCAGCCCATAATACTGGGATGAGAGGCTCCTCTGTTACCCCGGGAAGAGCTCTGTGAAAAGAGCTCTGAATGGACACACATTATCTGTGATAAACTTAAAAACCTCATTGGCTGGGTGTGGCACCAATTGTGGTGACCCTGAATAAGGTTTTTAAGTTTATTTATTAGTGTTACAAGTAGGCTTACATTAACACTGCAATGAAGTTTCTGTGGAAACCCCCTAGTCACCACACTCCGACACCTGTTTTGGGTACACTGAGGGAGAATTTAGCACGGCCAATGCGCCTAACCAGCTCGTCTTTCAGACTGTTTCAGCAAACCAGAGGAAACCCACGCTGACACGGGCAGAGCATGCACAGTTGCGCAGACAGAGACCCAAGCCGGGAATCAGACCCGGGTCCCTAGCGCTGTGAGGCAGCAATGCTTAAAACTCTACCACGGTGCTGCCAGAATCTTGCTTATACAGATGTAAGAGGCAATGAAAATGGTCACAATTATGTTTTAGAGGGTGGTCCTCTTGGCTGTGGACAGAGGGATATTGTTAGAGATGATGGAGGGTGCTTTATCCTGGATTCCACCTGCCTATATACACACCTGGGAGTGCCTGGTGCCAATACTGGACACCTGAAGTGGAGTAAGAAGTCTCACAACACCAGGTTAAAGTGTTGGACCTAACACCTGTTGGACTTAAGCTTGTTGTTGTGAGACTTCTTACTGTATTTACCCCAGTCCAACGTTGGTATCTCCACATCATCTGAAATGGACATAGTTTACTCCTGAGTGTTAATGGTTCTGAGCACCATTCTTGTGAATTATAGTTCAAGTACTGTACTCTCTTTGTCCTCATTTACCACACAAAGGAAACGAATCAGAAATATTTCAGATATTGCTGCCAGGATACTTTGCTTCAATTCAGTGAGGCCTCTGAACTCTTTATTAACTATCCAACCACCATTCTCAGAACAAAACACAACCTTTGGGTTAGCACTGCTGTCTCACAGCACCAGGGACCCGGCTTAGATTCCCAGCCTCGGGTCACTGTTTGTGTGGAGTCTGCATGTTCTCCCCGTGTCTGCATAGGTTTCCTCCCACGCTCCAAAGATATGGGGGGTTAGGTGAATTGGCCATGCTAAATTGCCCTTTAATATTTGGGGGACTAGCCTGGGTAAGTACACGGATTATGGGGACAGGGTCCGGGTGGGATTGTGGTTGGTACAAACTCGATGGGCCGCGTGGCCTTCTTCTGCACTGTAGAGATTCGATGATTCTAGACCAAAATAAGGCCATGGTTCCCTAATACAACATAGACAAGGTATGAAAGTCGAATGATGCTGGCCCTAAATGGCCAACACAGTAAGAAGTCTCACAACACCAGGTTGAAGTCCAACAAGTTTATTTGATAGTGAACCCACAAGCTTTCGAGGTTTGCCCCTTTGTCAGATGAGTGGAGAGTTCTGATGTCAAACAGAGCATATAAAGACACACACAGTTTACAGAATACTGATTGGAATGCAAGTCTTTACAGCTAATCAATTCTTAAAGGTGCAGACAATGTGAGTGGAGATAGTATTAAGCACAGGTTAAAGAGATGTGTATTGTCTCCAGCCAGGACAGTGAGTGAGATTTTGCAAGCCCGGGCAAATCACGTGTGTCCTCATGTATGCGAAACATGGCTATCAGTTTCTGCTCAGCGACTCTGCACTGTCATGTGTTGTGAAGGCCACCTTGGAGAACGCTTACCCAAAGATCAGAGGCCTTTAACCTGATGTTGTGAGACTTCTTACTGTGTTTAACCTAGTCCAACGCCGTCACCTCCACATCATAACTAGATGGCCAACTCAGAGACAAAGGAGTAGAACTCAAGGTCGAGGTGGGTGCGTAATTCCTCCCAGAGAGCCGAGCCTGCTGGTATCTCAGAATCATTCCCACCCCAGAGCCACTATTTGGGAGGCCTGGTTCAGTGTGAAGCGGTAAGTAACAGGGCAATTAAAATGAAGGCCTTCAGTCTGAATCGGATAGCCGCCCCATGGGTTTGGAGGAACGGCCGTTGTCCGGAGGCAACCTCACAATGTAGACCAAGGGATCAGGGCTCGTGGATGACTTGGAGGCCCTCTAACTAACCTCTCCCTCCACCTTCTTAACCTCCGCCTCCGTGTCCATTTCTCTCCATTTGTGTTGCCGTAACCTCCAGGTCTAGGGGTCAAGCGCTGGACAATGGGGTTAGTGCAATCAGACCTTTATGGACTGCCACAGATAAGACTATTTATTCATTTGACAGGCTGCAGGCTTCGCTGACTGGTCCAGCATGTACAGCACATCCCCTACTGCTCTCTATTTCAGAGGGCAACTGAGAGTCAACCACATTGCTGTGGCTCTGGAGTCCCATCTAGGCCAGACCAGGTCAGGATGGCAGATTTCCTTCCCTAAAGGACATCAGTGAACTAGATAGTGCTTTCCTGACAATCAACAATGGTTTCACGGTCATCAGTAGACTTTTAATTCCAATTTTTCATTGAATTCAAATTTCACCATCTGCCGTGGTGAGATTCGAACTCGGGTCCCCAGAGCATTATACTGGATCTTTGGATTACTAGTGCAGTGACAACACCACTACGCCACTGCCTCCCCAAATGGCCTCATTCTGTGTCGTAGACATCTACAGATCGATGGTTAACTTGGTCTTCAAGAAGTGATTCGTCTTATTTTGCCTGAAGCCATTTTCTGCATCACAAGGTTTGCTGAGAGGGAGGCTCAGGACAGAGGCATCACGTGTCTCTGTCCCTTGGCAGGCTGGGTGTGTGGGGCTCCTCCTATCCAAAGGACTTCCTATCGACTGTCCACCACCTCTAATTGGAGAGCGAGCCTTCCCTCTGATCACTAATTACCCAAAAACCAATGGCGACTCACCGCTTCCAGCAGGGTTGAACCAGATATTGGGGGGTTCCAACCGAGCCTTTTGAACAGATCCTTTCATCCAACAAAGCCCCAGCAGCCGTGTTCAGCAGCTGACGTTACAGAAGCTGAGAGTCCAACTCCAGAAGACAGAGAGACACACAGCAAAACACAGACTCCCTTGTAACAGAGTGTGAGGAGAGAGAGAGAGCAAATGGCAGAGGGAGCAGCTGCCGAAGGACCTCACAGACAGCTGCTCATTGCGAGACAGCAGATAATTATCGTTCGAAGGAACGTGGGTGTTTTCTCCTCAAGGCTTCAACTCCAGCAGCCTAAACACCGTGAATGGAGATCTCTGCCAGCAAGAGTGGCCTGCCGTGAGCCATGGCCATTCTCTTCAACAAAATGGAGTCGGCCATCACGTGCAAATCTTCTAAACGACCGTACTATTGTCCCGTTCTAAAGAAAACTGTGGGATTTGGCTGTCATTGGGAAAAAGTAGAATCTCGAATGTGCAGAAGAACGCCATTCGGCTTCTTGAGACTGTCATAGAATCCTTACAGTGCAGAAGGAGGCCATTAGGCCCTTCAAGTCTGTCCAGAATCACAGAATTTCTATAGTGTAAAAGAGGGGCATTCGGCCCCTCATATCTGTCACAGTGCAGGAGGAGGATCATTTGGCCCATTGAGTCTGCACTACCCAGACCCTATCTTCATAACTCCACATATTTACTCCGCTAATCCCTCTAACCTACGCATCCTGGGATGCTAAGTGACAATCTAGCATGGCTAATCAACCCAACTTGCACAACTTTGGACTGTGGGAGGAAACTGGAACACCTGGAAGAAACCCATGCAGACATGGGGAGAACATGCGGACTCCATGCAGTGACCCAAGCTGGGAATCAAACTTAGGTCCTTGGAGCTGTGAGGCAGCAGTGCTAACCACTGTGCCACCGTGCCACCCACAAAGCTGTCAGATTGCTATAAAAACACAACCATTTTGCCAATATTCTCCAACAAGGGAAACCAGCTGCTCTGACCTAGTGTGGCCTGTGTGCGACGCCATAGTCACGCCTGCGTATCAGACCCTGTGGCTTTTGTTATGTGAAAAAAACTCAACGTTATAAAATCAGTGTTACCTTCAATTACGTGCACAAATCTCGGGAGTGGGATTCGAACACTCAAACCTGACTCTGAGGTGGGAACACTACCAGGTGAGCTAAAGTAGAAATGCCAGGATATACCAAAAAGTAGGGGCATGGCTGACAATGGGTATTCCACCCGGCTAACCGCATGTTAATTGCCTCACAATCGAGTGCGTGGGAATCAGATCTTAGGCAGTGCTAATCCCAGTCTCTCTCCTTACAGAAGTGTCTCAGCATTCAAACATAAGCTCCCTGCTCGCTTCAACTGGTTAACTCAGTGAGAACCTAGACAGCAGAAAGATCCCAGAGTCCGCTGTGCGCTAACTAAACTTGATCTGCTTGAAACAGCTGCCTCAGGTGAGTGGGAAGGCAGGAAGAGTTACCTGAGTTCATCTATGAAGAGATACAAAAGGACAGCACACTGATTAGCACTGCTGCCTCACAGCACCAGAGACCCAGGTTTGATTCCTGGCCTTGGGTCACTGTCTGTGTGGAGTTTACCCGTCCTCTCCCTGTCTGCATGGATTTCCTCCAGATGCTCCGGTTTCCATCTGCACTCCAAAGATTAGATGGATTGACCATGCTAAATTACCTCTTAGTGTGCAAAGATGTGCAGGTTAGATGGATTGGCTGTCCTAAATTGCCCCATAGTGTCCAATGATGTGCAGGTTAGGTGGATTGGCTGTCCTAAATTGCCCCATAGTGTCCAATGATGTGCAGGTTAGGTGGATTGTCCATGGTAAATTGCCCCTTAGCGTCCAAAGATGTTAGGTTAAGGGGATTAGCAGGTTAAATGGGGTTACAGGGTTGGAGTGGGCCTGGGTAAGATTCTCTGTTAGAGTCAGTACAAACTCAATGGGCTGATAGTGGACGGGATGGGAAAACTCCTCCCCAACTGTCTCATTATTTACTCTATTAAACCCTTTACCTTCTCTGCCCCTAGGGGAACAGTTCTAGTTTCTCTGGTCTCTCCATGGAATTGAAGTCTTTTATCTCTCTTACAGTTCTCATAAATTTGCTGTGCATCCTCACTAAGGCCTTGGCATCCTTGTGGTGAATGCTTGATCTGAATTCCACAACCAGAGAACACAGTTTCCTCCTATTCAATCAATCAAATCTTTTTATCAATTTAAACACCTCAGTTGGATCATTCCTTATCTTTCACACTTACAGAAATACAAGTCAAGTCGATGGAACTGGTGTTACCACATAATTCCTTTCTGACGCTTTGATTTCCTGCAGCTTTGAGTCAACCCAAAAAAAAACTTGTTGGGACTTCCTCAGTCACAGCTGAAGATAGACTAGAAAGGAGCAGATCTGTAGACATACTGATGCCATTCATTAAAGACTGACATACAAAGAGAGAATGAATTGACTCACTGGAATTGAGAAGAACGAGGAGGAGTCTCATGGAAACATATAAAATCCTGATGGGACTGGACAGGCTAGATGCGGAAGAATATTCCCAATGTTGGGGAAGACTACAGGTCACAATCTAAGTGATAAGCTATTCAGGACTGAGATGAGGAAGAATTTCTTCACTCAGAGAATTGTGAAGCTGTGGAATTCTCCACCACAGAAAGCAGTTGGGGCCAGTTTGTTAGATATGTTCAAGAGGGAGCTGGACATTGCCCCTGCGGCTAAAGGGATCAAGGGGTATGGAGAGAGAGCAAGAGTGGGATACTGAAAATGCACGATCAGACATGATCATATTGAATAGTGGTGCAGGATCGAAGGACCGAATGGCCTACTCCTGCTTTCGGCTTCGATGTAAGAAAATAAGGTGTGAAATTTAAACACATCTTCAATATTCAGCATCAGTGCCATATTGCTTGAGGTGGAACATTTAGCTATAAGGAGAGTCTGGATAGGTTTGGATTGTTTTCTCTAGATGAGAGAAGGCTGAGTGGAGGCGGTATGATTGAGGTGTGTAAGATTATGAGGGGAATGGACAGGGTGAACAAGGAGCGGTTGTTCCCCTTGTTGAGGGGTCAATCACAAGGGGGCACAGTTTTAAGGTGAGAGATTCAGAGGGGATTTGAAAGAAAATCTTTTCATTCAGAGGGTGGTGAGAATCAGGAATGCACTGCGTGGGAGGCTGGAAACCTTACAACGTACAAAAAATATTTAGATAAGCACTTGAAATGTCATAATATTGAAGGAAATGGGATAAGTGCAGGGAAATGGAATGAGTGCGCCTTTAGTGGTGGATATTATTGGTGCAAACTTGATGGGCTGAAGGGCCGTTTCTGAGCTGTATTACTCTGACTCTCAGGCCAGGATTTTCCAAAAATCCCACCCGAGGACAATGTACTTCTGCATGATCTGTGGCAGGCACAATGGGAATATTCTCCCGTGACTCTACACCAACTTGAACTGTTAATGGAGTCTAACCAATGCTATATGTGTCACTACCTGACGCCAAGCGGGTCTAACAGGGGATCGTATATCACTTACCTGGCACCGATCAGGTCCAGTAGATGCTGCCAGCGGTCATCGACCTTGCTCAGTTTGTATTCTATTTCGGACGCTTTGTTTTCATGACTAGCCCGGATCAGCCTCTGGCCCATCTGCTGCAGTTGCATCTTGTTCTCGCTCGCCGCCGTGATCTCCTCCTGATAGTCCTGTGGATAATGTGGGGACAGTCCTGTCAGAGATTTACATTCTGCAACCAATAACCTTTCAGCGTGTTCGACTAGTAACTACAGGATCGACTGGCTTAGGGACTGCGTGCAAGCTCCTCTTCCTTTGTGTGAATTGTCTCATCTCGCACGGGAGAATTCACAGGGATCTTGTGCTCGGATCCGCTGGGAAGTGGGACACTTTCAGCATCACTGCCAGATGTCAGGGTGGCACCGCGGTTGGCATTGCTGCCTCACAGCGGCAGGGACCCAGGTTCGATTCCCAGCTTAGGTTACTGTCTGTGCGGAGTTTGCACTTTCTCTCCGTATCTACGCGGGCTTCCTCTGGGTGCTCTGGTTTCCTCCCACACTCCAAAAATGTTAGGTGGATTGGCCATGCTAAATTGCCCCTTAGCAGCAAGGGGACTAGTAGGGTAAATAATAGGGTAACGGAGATAGGGTTTGGGTGGGATTGTGGTCAGTGCAGTCTCAATGGGCTGAATGGCCTCCTTCTGCAATGTAGGGATTCTATTTCCTGACCTTGGAGTCAGACAGGGTCAGCTCAGCATTTGAAAAGTTCAGTTTTAAAATTGGTGTATGGTTTAATCTGAGCGTGTTTCTCCAAGTACAGAATTTGCAGATTCCCATAGGATAATGTTTTTTCTGGTGTTGAAATAAGACATTCTGAAGGGGGGTCGGGAATGAACACAGGAGCGTAGGAAATAGGAGCAGAAGTAGGCAGCTCATCACCGCCTTCTCAAGGGCAACTAGGGATGGGCAATAAATACTGGCCAGCCAGAGACATCCATATCCCAGGAATGAATAAAACAAAATTCAACCCTTCGAATGTGCTCCGCCATTCATTCAGATCATAGCAGATATTTTCCTGGTCTCAAATCCACCTCCTCATCCATTGCTCATATTCCTTTAACTTGTTTTTTTTTTAATTAGAAGTATATCAATCTCCCTCTTGAAACATAATACGGTGCTCACATCTCTACACTGAAAAGGCAATTTCATTAGCGTCCCAACAACATTTTGGGTAGAGTTTCAGGAATTACCTTTTTCAGCTTCTCAATCATCTCCTCGATGCTGATGTCTCCATTCTGGGATACTTTGCTCTCCATCAGGGTCAGCCACTCACACAGCTCCTTGTTCTTCTCATTGAATAGCACCCACTCATTCAGTTTCTCCGTCACCAGCTGTCTGCGTAACGAGACCTGGAAAGGACGGTATTAGTGCGCGTGAAATATTAATTCACTGAGATGACATTCTGCCAACGGGACACAATTCAACACTGGATGAGCAGAACAATAACTTCCCCCCTCGCACCTACAAACAGAAACTCACCACATTCCCCAATCACAATCGCCTGCCTCATACCACTTGGCACAGTGGTTAGCACTGATGCCTCGCAGCGCCAGGGAGCTGGCTTCAATTCTCGGCTTGGGTCACTGTCTGTGCGGAGTCTGCACCTTCTCCCCGTGTCTGCATGGGTTTCCTCCCAGTGCTCCGGTTTCCTCCCACAGTCCTAAAGACAGTCAAATGCATTTCCCGTGCTAAACTCTCCCTCAGTGTACCCGAACAGACGCCGGCATGTGGTAGCTTGGGGATTTTCAATACTAACTTCATTGCAGTGTTAATGTAAGCCTACTTGTGACACTAATAAAAATAAACTTAGAACTTAAATAGTTTCAGTGCCTTCTGATGCAATTAAGCTTCCTTTTCACAAAAATGTCAAAGCACATGGTAAAGGAAGACGATTATCTAATGATAAAAATAGATATTAATATTAGGAAGATTGACCTATGGTACCTGCAGTAAGAAAAACTCCCCAAGTGACCAACAGCAAATAAGGCAATAGACTATTTATTGACGAAAATTATTTATTACAAGAGGAGCAATCTATATTCTTACTACGCTCTCAGTCTAGGTAAATGGTGCAGATTTAAAACCTGCCTTTAAGCTACACATACTTTTATCCTATTGCATGAGAGGTCACATAATGTCTGAAATTTATCATGACAGTACCTTATTTCAAACTTGTAGCAAAAAACCAGAATAAACACTTTTTGGGGAAAAGTGAATTTAATTGGAATTATTTTGGTAGCACAGAATCGCTACACTGCTGAAAGAGGCCATTCCGCCCATCACCTCTGCACCAACAACAATCCCATCCATAATATGTAACCCCATGTATTTACCCGACTAATCCCCCCGATATTAAGCATGACAAACCACCTAACCCCCATTTCTTTGGACTCTGGGAGGAAACTAGAACACCCAAAGGAAATCCACGCAGACGCATACAGTGAAAAGTAATGTTACTCACGCACTATACTGACAAAATATACCACTCATAGAGAAGGAAATGAGAGAGTGCAAAATGTAGTGTTACAGTGTAGAGAGTGCAGAGAAAGATGAACTTAATGCGAGATAAGTCCATCAAAAGTTTGACAGCAGCAGGAAAGAAGCTGTTCTTGGATCCGTTGGTATGTGACCTCAGACTTTTGTATCTTTTTCCCAAAGGAAGAAGGTGGAAGAGAGAATGTCCAGGGTACACGGGGTCCTTAATTATGCTGGCTGCTTTGCCAAGGCAGCTGGCAGTGTAGGCACAGTCAATGGACGGGAGGCTGATCTGCGTGATGGATTGGGCTACATTCATGACGTCTTGAACCCATGTCAGTGGTGCTGTGAGGCAGCAGGGCTAACCACTGTGCCACTCTGGAAAGATGAATGCACCTTTCCGTGGTCTGCCACTCGGCTGCTACGATTCCTGAGCTGGGTGGAACGGGATAATTTCACCCTGTTAAATGATAGAATCGGTAAATACAATCCGACAATGCAAAAGGAGGCCATTTGGTCCATCGGGTCTGCCCCGACCATAATCCAACCAGGCTCTATCCTCACAACCCCTTGCGTTTACCCTAGCAAGCCTCCCTGACACTAAAGGGCAAATTAGCATAGCCAGTTCCCCTAACATGCATACCTTTGGAGAGTGGGAGGAAACCACAGCACCCAGACAAAACCCACGCAGACACGGGGAGAATGTGCAAACTCCGCACAGCCGGTGACTCGAGGCCGGGAATCAAAGCTGGGTCTGTGAGGCAGCAGAGCTAACCACCGTGTGCCGCCCTTAAATGGGGAATCTAAGTGTCACCCAACACATTGTACACAGATTTCAATCAGACTTCAAGCATTGACAGGAAGCACAGATATCTATATGTGTCCTCATATCTCAACCAAAAGGAAGTTAAGCGCATTCTATCAAGCAGCAGGCGTCTGTATCACAAGTCAGTACTTAAACTCATTTATCAGAGTCTTTCTCCCCATCACCAAAGCTGCAGGATTGAGAAGGAGGGGAAGGGAGTGGGGGGCGGGGGCACCTGCTCTAATCCAATCCTTTCGACAAGCCCTGCATCATAAAAGCTGAAGCGCACGACAAAAGCATTCCAGACCAACCTGTTCATGTTCGCTTCCTACTTACTGCCTTGCTGTCAGGTGACGTCCCTCAGGTTGAGAGATTAATACCACTTCCTGCTGCGGTCTGCCTTGATGCAAATACTGCAGCAAAACATAACGGAGATCCAGCTCCCTGCAGCCGACCGGCCTGGAGGCAGAGGGCAGATGATACTGCAAACCCGGCCCTCCTAAAATACCTCCCCCTCACCGAACGCTTTCCATTACCCAAACACTTGTTTCCTTAACTTTACTTATTGGTGCCACAAGTAACGCTTACACACGCATGAAGTTGCCCTGAAAATCCTAGTCGCTCCCGGTGCCTGTTTGGGTACACTGAGGTAGAATTTAGCACCCTAACCAGCACGTCTTTCGGACTGAGGGGGGAAACAGGAGCACTCGGAGGAAACCCACGCAGGCACGGGGAGAATGTGCAGACTCAGCACAGACCCAAACAGGGAATCAAGCCCGGTGGGTAAGAGGGTGGGGGTTGGAGGAGGGGAAGGGTTGGTGCCTGGAAATTGAGGATCCGACAGGTGACAGGAAGTAGTTGATGCCAAAGCATTGACTGTATTCAAGGGGGCGGCTGGATATAGCACTTGGGACAAACGGGATCAAAAGTTATGGGGAGAAAGCAGGATTGATCTATCGAGGTGGATGATCAGTCTTGATTGTAATGAATGGCGGAGCGGGCTCGAAAGGCCGAATGGCCTCCTCCTGCTCCGACCTTCTGTGTTTCTACGTTTTTACAAGGCGACATAATGTTATATCACAGTGACAAATCAGCAGACAAAGTTCTACTTGTCTCAAAGGATTCAATTCTGCCACTAAGTAAGCTCCGGGGAGTGTGAGCCATGACTCTGTGGTATCACACTCAATTGTGCAAAGCCAGATGGGGCCAAGCATTAAACGCAGCTTCTCTGACTGTTTAATTCACACTCCGGGATCTTGCTGTGTGCAACTTGGGCTACTTGGATTTCCTGCACCACAACGGTCCCCTCACTTTAAAAAGTACTTAATTAGCTGTAAAACACTATGACACATCCTGTGGTTAGGCAAAGGAGGCATTAAAGATTTATTTGGCAATGCAAGCCTTCAGAGTCTTGCTCCTTCACGAGGTGAATGAGGACTGTGAGGCAACAGTGCTAACCACTGTGCCACCCCTGTAATTAATCCCAATTAGATATAGCTCTTGGGGCTAAAGGGATCAAGGATCAAGGGAGATGGGGAAACCATAGTGAACAACCAATTGTTGCCTCTTTTTGGCAAGGCCAATCAGGCAGTGGGTAGGCCTTACCTGGAATCAAGACCCGAGGGCGGGCGGGCAGGGGAGAAGGGGGGGTGCTGTGATGGTAGTGGTGGCGATGGATGGATGGAGGGGGTAGAAACCTCACTTACTGAGAGCTAGCAGCCTCTTGCGCTCAGCAATGCCACTGAGGAGGCCGTGTCTTCTGCAGGATAGGGAATCACCAGAGTCCCAGATTCACAGGGCAACCCCAAGCCATGATGGAGGGGCCGGGGTGTGGGATTTTACAGGTTGGGGATTGCAGGGAGAGGGGCAATTCCCCCCCCCTCAACACCCTTCCCAATGTCAAGTTTCTCGATCAGGAACTATAGAAACAAAACACAGAAGCCCTACAGTACAGGAAGAGGCCATTCAGCCCATTGAGTCTGCACCTACCACGATCCTACCCAGGCCCTACCCCCATATCCCTACATATTTACCCACCAATCCTTCTAACCTAAGGGCATTTTTTTTTAAGCACATCCAATCAACCTAACCTGCACATTTTTGGACTGTGGGAGAAAACTGGAGCATCCAGAAGAAACCCACAGACATGGGGAGAATGTGCAAACTCCACACAGACAGTGAGCCAGCCGGGAATCGAACCCAAGTTCCTGGAGCTGTGAAGCAGCAGTGCTCATCACTGTCGCCCGAACTGAGTGCCTTCCCCCCATATTCCATGATCTTTTTAGCCCCAAGAGCTATATTTACTCACGATTAATCTGTGCGATTCTCTGCTCCCACTGATGTGAAGAGTTTTTTGTAATAAGCCTTTGGGGAGGCAGAAGTCCCTTCACCAAAATCCCTCTATTTACAAACTCTAACAGCAGTGGACAGAGCGCGAGCAGGCAGCAGCCTACCTCCGAGGGATGCCAGAGGAACTGACACTCCCGATTCAGTGCAAGGCAAAGACTCCCTGATTGATCCATCAATTGGATTGTTAATCAGGGAGCTCGTACTCCAGTCGGGCAACCTCAATGGTCTGATTGGAGTTATTACATTTTCAACATCTTTCCAGGCTCTTCCGCGAGCAAATGCAAGACGCAGGGGGTGCTGGAAAGTTCTGACCTTAACTAGGAAAGAAGGGAACACTGAGAGTGGCACTGTACAGAAATCAGTCACAAACATCAGAGCTCACAGGAAATGACTTCCGCAGTGAGTGCAGCAGTGTGGTCAGGAGACAAAATGGATTACAGAGAAAAAAAATCAAAGGGTAAGTTTCAAATTAGATCACTGGATTAACACTGATACCCCGACACTGTTAGAAAGCAGAAGAGAGATGCTAATGAAGTCAGACAGGCAGTGGCGCAGTGACATTGTCACTGGACAATTAATCCAGAGCATGATCCAGGCCCCTGGGTTCAAATCCCACCATGGCAGTTGCTGAAATTTAAATTTGATAGTAATCATTGTTACAAACTCATCTGGTTCACTAATGCTCCTTTAGGCAAAGAAATCTGCCTTCCTTACCAAGTCTGGCTTACTTGTAACTCCAGACCCCACAGCAGTGTGATTAACTCTCAGGCACCCTCTAAAATGGAGAGCAGTTCAGATGGGCAATAAATACCAGGCCCAGTCACATCAAATTAACTTTTCTTTTTAAATCACAGCCAGTGGATCAATACTTTGGCAGGGCAAGAGGGGAAAGGAGGGGAGAGAGGGGAAAGGAGGGGAGAGAGGGGAAAGGAGGGGAGAGAGGGGAAAGGAAGAGGGGAAAGGAGGGAGAGAGGGGGAGGGGAGGAGGGGAAAGGAGGGAGAGAGGGGAAAGGAGGGGAGAGGGGAGGAGAGAGGGGGAGGAGGGAGAGAGGGGAAAGGAGGGAGAGAGGGGAGGAGGGAGAGAGGGAAAGGAGGGGAAGGGGAGGAGGGGAGAGGGGGAAAGGAGGGGAGAGAGGGGAAAGGAGGGGAGAGAGGGGAAAGGAGAGAGAGGGAAGAGGGAGGGGGGAGAGAGGGAAAGGAGGGGAGAGAGGGGAAAGGAGGGGAGAGAGGGGGAAAGGAGGGGAGAGAGGGGAAAGGAGGGGAGAGAGGGGAAAGGAGAGGAGGGGAGAGAGGGGAAAGAGGAAAGGAGGGGAAAGGAGGGGAGAGAGGGGAGAGGGGGGGGGAGAGAGGGGAAAGGAGGGGAGAGAGGGGAAAGGAGGGAGAGAGGGAAAGGAGGGAGAGAGGGGAAAGGAGGGGAGAGAGGGAAAGGAGGGGAGAGAGGGGAAAGGAGGGGGAGAGGGGAGGGGAAGAGGGGGAAAGGAGGGAGAGAGGGGAAAGGAGGGGGAGAGAGGGGAAAGGAGGGGGAGAGGGGAGGAGGGAAGAGGAGGAGGAGAGAGGGGAAAGGAGGGGGGAGAGAGGGACAGAGGAAGAGTGGGAGAGAGGGAGGAGGGGAGAGGAGGGGAGGGGAGGGGGGGGAGGGGGAGGGAGACGGGGAGGGGAGGGGGGTGGGGGGGACGGGGGGGAGGGCTGAGTTATCGGCAGCGCCTTTACCTGGTAACACAGCTCATCCCATTGGCTGTGCAGCAGCTCGATGCGTTCCTGCAGCAGTGAGATATCATCAGCACGGATACAGCTGGACAAGGTCTCCTTCAGAAAGGAGAGGTCAGCAAGGTCATCACTCCAGCCTCCAAAGGAGCTCTCCAGTTCCTGCAGTAACAGAACATTCACATTGAGCCCCGCAGACAGCACACACCCTACATCCAGCTAGTGTCAGACACCAGTCGGAAAGGACAGGAGAGGACGGATTGTTCTGGAATGAAATGGTAATGAAATATTGGTGCAGGGTGAAACAGAAAGTATAACTTAACCATGCATCTGATCTGCTCGGTGTGCAGCTCATCATGGTGCTCAGGCAGAGGCTGCGAAAGCTTTTTCTTGAAGGATCTCAGCTTGGCCAGTGAGTCTGCGATTCCTTTCTCACTCCGCTCCCAGTCCTTGCAAAGGAATCAATGATATCAATTAGAAACTTCCAAAAGCGCTGAGTAAGCGCCGACGCTAAAACGCCAGACCTCATCTCAACCAAACCCATATTCAATAGGCTCACAGCTCAGTCGATGGCCAAACATAATGCAGTAATTTACGGGGCACAGCTCCCGTCCGCGCTTGGCAACTCAGACAGAAGGTGTTTCAGGGTGGCTATGTCGACCTCTATCCCTTAAATAAAAAGCTGATTCTGTTCGGATCGACTGGTTAACAACAGGCAGAGCTGTGTGAGTGAGCCAGCTCATATCAATCAGAGCTGGAACACAACAGCAGCACGTAAAGCAATATTCTAATATCAACATCCTACTTGACATCATTCACAATGAGTTGGAGGAATAGGGTGGCACCATGGCGCAGTGGTTAGCACTGCTGTCTCACAGCTCCAGGGACCCGGGTTCAATTCCCGGCTTGGGTCACTGTATGTGTGGAGTTTGCATATTCTCCCCGTGTCTGCACAGGTTCCCTCCAAATGCTTTGGTTTCCACCCACAGTCTGAAAGACAAGCTGATTAGGTGCATTGGTCATCCTAAATTCTCCCTCAGAACTGGCTGCGGAGTGTGGTAACTAGGGGATTTTCACAGTAACTTCGTTACAGTGTTAATGTAAGCCTACTTGTGACACAAATAAATAAACTTCAAAAGTTAAACACCAGCCCTAATATTTACGGGGTGGGGATACTTGGAGAGCCCCATAGCTGGGGGAAATAGAATTCTACAGTGCAAAAGGAGACCATTAGGCCCATCGAGTCTGCACCAAACACAATCTCACCCAGGCCCTATTTTTGTAACCCCATGCATTTATCCTAGCTAGTCCCCCCGATACTAAGAGACAATTTAGCACGGCCAAGACACCTAAACAGCACATCTTTGAAATGTGGGAGGCACCAGGAGGAAACTCACGCAGATACAGGGAGAACACGCAAACTCCACACAGACAGAAATACTGGCAAGCTTGACCTCTGTTTTCCACTCAGCTGTGGGGGGAGGCGAGCCTGCCGGCCGCAGAGCAGGAACACATGCGGCTGGAGGCCCAGCTCCTACTTTAAGTTTTTAAGTGTTCAGATTAACAACAAAATTGTCTTGGTCCCCCCCAGGCTGATTCCATGAAGCCCTGACTGAGTCAATTGATCCTGTTACCCTCTCCCATTTACCCTGGGTTGGGGGTTTCTACCGAGGATAGCATTTTATAACAATAATGATGCTCTAGGGAAAATACAGCATGGGAGTGAGTGTGGCAGGGATTATTGTAATGGACAGCACCGACGCTGGACTTTTATTATGTTACTAGCAGATCACAATGTGGCGTTGCCCTTGGTGAGACACAGAATGTTACATTAGCAATGGTACTAATGTGCGACAGGGTAGAACAGTAATATCTCTGAAACCTGAGCTGCAAACAAGACGGTTTACTTTGATATAAATGAAAGTTAGGGAATAAAACAGCTGCAAAAGTTAATACACAACCTGCCTTAATTTAAAACCCTTATTGTAAGTTTAGTAGCCAAAGCTGGTGCCCAGAGTGTCAACGTGCATCCAGTGGTTACTGGGCCATGAACACAGATTACTTTGTGCAAAAGCTTGCAACTCTGTTCACCAGACACTTGGCTCTTTACATTGAATCCCTACAGTATAGAAAGAGGCCATTTGGCCCATTGAACCTGTACCAACTACAATCCCATTCAGGCCCTATCCCTGTTATCCTCATTTACATTGCGAGTCCCCCTGACACTCAGGGGCAATTTAGCATAGCCAATCAACCTAACCTACACATCTTTGGACTGTGGGAAGAAACCGGAGCAAACCCACGCAGACACGGGGAGAATGTGCAGACTCCACACAGACAGTGACCCAAGCTGGGAATTGAACCCAGGTATCTGATGCTGTGAGGCCGCGGTGCTAACCACTGTGCCAGCATGGTTGGCACTGCAAAAAACTAGTATTATTTGTAACAGTCTGGAGTGAGTCAGTCACAAAGACGGCTACTGTCACTTTGTGAGAATATCGTCATTAAAAAATAACCAACAGAGGCACAGGCAAGTAGGCCTCACGGCAGCACAGACACTGCTGCTTCACAGTGCCAGGACCGGGGTTCAATTCCCGGCTTGGGTGACTGTCTGTGTGGAGTTCGCACATTCTCCATGTGTCTGCGTGGATTTCCTCTGGGTGTTCTGTTTCCTCCTGCAGTCCAAATATGCACAAGTTAGGTTGATTGGTCATGCTAAATTGTCCCTTAGTGCCAGAGGGATTAGCAGGGTAAATATGTGAGCAATTGAGGATAGAGGATGGGTGGGATTGTGGCTATTGCAGGCTCAATGGGCTGAATGGCCTCCTTCTTCATGTTGGGATTCTATGAATAGTCACTATAAGGTCTCTGCCCTAAGGCTTGGTCCCAACATTTGGAAAGCTGGCTAACAGGGATATACTTCCATCTCTACACTGACCATCAGCTACAGGAACAAACTCCCATTTCTCTATAGTGTCCAATGGATTCTTCAGTATCTGATAAATGCTCTATCATCAAATTCTCTAACACTCTACAACTCAGTACATCTTTAGCCTCCATCTTGCTATTTTTCCCCCTCATCCATTCAGCCCCCAGGCAATAAGAACATAAGAACTTGGAGCAGGAGTAGACCATCTAGCCCCTCGAGCCTGCTCCACCATTCAATAAGATCATGGCTGATCTTTTCATGGACTGAGCTCCACTTACCCATCCACTCACCCTCCAACATCAATGAGGGATAGACAACAAATGTTGTCGTTTATAACAAAACTGAATAAAATTCCTTTACTGTTCAAAAATTTATACATCCTTGCCTTAACAATAATGAGGGAGCCTCAACTGTTTCACTGGGCAGGGAATTCCACAGATTCACATCCCTTTAGGTAAAAGTTCCTCCTCAAATCAGTCCTAAATCCCTTTATTTTGAGACCCCTAGTTCTAGTTTCACCCACCAGTAGAAACAACCTCCTTGCTTCTACCTTATCTATTCCCTGCATAATCTTATACGTTTCTATAAAATCTCCCCCTTATTCTTCTTAATTCCAATGAGTACAGTCTCACTCTACTCAGTATCTCCTCATAACCAACTCTCTCAACTCTGTAATTAGTCTAGTGAATCTCCTCTACACTCTGTCCAGTGCCAGTATATCCTTCCTCAAGTAAGGAAACTAAAACTGTATACAATACTCCATGTGTAGCCCCACCAGCACTCAGCCAACCTCTGTCCCCCTTTGTCACACTATTTTTTGACTCCCAAAGCTTTTCCTCACCCAAATATCCATTTGATTTTACTTCTGGTGTCAATCCAGGTGTTTTCGATGCTACACAACGTATTACGGCATGGGTGACTACGTAACGTAAGGTGGCCAGATCAAGCGAGGGGAGGTCCGTGGATGTCACCTACCTTTAATAAAAGGTTCAGCTGCTTTCTCTGCTGCTCGAGGTGGATATTGGCTGCCCTCCACTGCTCCTGGATATCGGTGAGTTCAGATTGCAGAGTGGCCTCGGCCCCACTGTCTGCAGACAGCAGGAGCTGCTTCCCTGCTTCCACTGTCAGGATGTAGCTACCCTGCTGTCGCTGCAACACCTTCTCCTTCAACTGCACCAGACAGAGAGAAGAATGGATTCATCAAACTCTTTGGGCCTGTCAGAGGCTGAGACATATGAGACTGATATCTGAATTAGAACAGTCAAGGTGACCAAAACCATGAACCGTTCTTAACAACGATCACACTCACTCAATACCAGGACAGATGAGCACATGGGAATTTCTGCTGGACTCTTTAACTTAAGCAGTGCAATAATTACTTAGAATTACATTGGGCGGCATGGCAGCATAGTGGCTAGCACTGCTGCCTCACAGCACCAGGGACCGGGGTTCGATTCCCAGCTTGGGTCACTGTCTGCACATTTTCCCTGTGTCTATGTGGGATTCCTCCAGTTTCGTCCCGCACTCCAAAGATATACAGGTTAAGTTGATTGGCCAAGCTAAATTGACCCCAGTGTCAGGGCCATTAGTGTGGGGTTACGATAGCAGGGCCTGGGTGGGACTGTGGTAAGTACAGACTCGATGGGCCAAATGGTCTCCTGTGCTGTAGGAATTCTATAAAAGAAGAGAATCAAATCCCTATAGTGCAGGAGGTGGTTTTTTTGGCCAATTGAGTCTGCACAAATTCTCTCTAACAGAGTAACTTACCCAGGCTCTTTCTGCCCCCCTTGCCACATAACCCCACACATTTAACATGGACAATCTCCCGAATGTACACATTATTGGACACTAACGGACAATTTCGCATGGTCAATCCATCTAACCTGCACATCTTTACAGTGTGGGAGCAAACTGGAGCACCCTGAGGAAACCCATGCAGACACAGGGAGCATGTGCAGACTTCACATAATCAGTGACCCCGAGGCTGGAATTGAACCCGAGTCCCGGCACTGTGAGGCAGCAGTGCTAACCACTGTGCCACCGTACCATCCATGCTGATGAAGAGCAAAATGGACTGGAAACATTAATTCCTGGGTTCTCTCCCTCCAGATACTGGCAGACGCTGCTGAGCTTTTCACAGCATCCTTTGTTCTAGTTTGGGTGGAGCTGTTATCCTAGTAGTTCGAAGTTGGACATGGTAAGAAATTGAGGAAAAAGGAAGATGTATTCGAAGTACGGAAGATTATGTCATCGGAAAACATACAATGGAGACAGAGAAACCTACAGGGAACAGGGTGTGAGGCAATGCAGGGAGTGTGGGAATCAGTGGGCTGAGTTAACACTGGCTGATAGCCAGCTCCCTGAAATGGAAGCAAAGAAGATAAGGAGCAATCCCTCAACTGCAACTGGAAGCAGAGGCAGGAAAGTGGGAGCTGACACAGGAATGCCGAGAGTATGGGAAACGTTAGCCATGGGGATGGAGAGTGGGCTCAGACGTAGGAATGCCAGGGCAATGGGCGCCATAGCAGTAACACCTGGGCAATGGGTCTGGATGCAGCTGCGAGGAGTATTGGGTGTACACACAGTGGTGCAGAGGGAAATAGGCGCACAAATGGCACTGGGGAGGTCTGGGCGTGCATACACCAGAGTGGAGGTGGTGGTGGTGGTGGTGGTGCGGGGGGGGGGTGTTAGTGCTAGGCAGAGACAGTAGCATGAGACAAGAGGTGAATAGAGCAGAATTGAATACGGGGGCGGGAGGTGGGATTCTCCAGTCCAGACTTTGGCGGGACCCATTGAGAGCAGGAATGGAAAATCGGGCATTCCAGCCAACTTTCAGCAGCGCTGGAAAATCCCAGCTGCGAGTGAGGAGGGAAGAATTTGACCAGGGACAACATTGTGGATAATGAAACACATCGGATACAGAGATTCCATTGTTCTGATATGCAACCCTTTAACTTGCGGTGCCCTCTGCGAAGGGTATGTGATGGTGGCACAGGATTGACTGTTGTGGATAACTGTTGTCCTCACCTGCACCTCATCCAGCAGAGTCCTGGCTTGCTGCAGGGCAATGGGAGCCCCACTGCTCCACCTCCCCTCCAGCTGCTGGTTCACATCCAGCAGCCACTTGCGCAGCTTCTCCGCCATCTCCCGGTAACGCTGCCACTGCCGGATCTGGCTGTCAATGATCCCTCTCCGCTGCTGCGCTCGGCGAATCACTCCTTGCCATTGGTTACTCAACATGGCCAACTTCGAGTTAAACTCATCCCTGAGGGAGGGAAGGAAGGAGAGACAGCGACATTACCCCACCTCGTCTCTGTCGCCAGGGATTGGTTTGGTCAGAGTGAAAAATCCTTCTGAATTGGGATCAAAAGGAGGCCACTCGGTCCCTCAAACACGTAACATGGGACAAGGCCATTCGACATCCCAAACTTGTACAGACGAAGGTCTTTCAACCCTCTGACATACAAGTGTGAGGCCATTCAGCCCCTCAAATCTATTACATAAGAGCAATCTGTCACACAGGAACAGGAGGAGGCCATTCAGCCCCTCAAATCTGTTACACAGGAACAGGAGGAGGCCATTCAGCCCCTCAAAGCAGGAGATGATGGGCTAGTGGTATTATCACCAGACTATTAATCCAGAAACTCAACTAATGCTCTGGGGACCCAGGATCGAATCCCACCACAGCAGCTGATGGAATTTGAATTCAATCATATAAAAACAAATCTGCAATTAAGAATGTACTGATGACCAATGTTGCCTCATTGCCATAATAGTGTCCAAAGATGTGTGGGTTAGTTGGATTAGCCATGCTAAATTGTCCTTGGTGTCCCGGGATGTGTAGGTTAGGGGGATTGGCCAGACTAACTTGCTCTTCGTGTCTAAAGATGTGCAAGTTAGGTAAATTGGTCATGCTAAATTGTCCTTTAGTATCAGGGGACTAGCTAGGGTACATACATGGGGTTATGGGATAGGGATTGTCGGAAAACCCATCTAGTTCATTAATGTCCTTTAGGGAAGGAAATCTGCCTTCTTTAACCGGTTTGGTCTACATGTAACTCTAGAGCCACAGCAATGTGGTTGACTCTCAACTGCCCTCTCTCTGCAATGGTCTAGCAAGGCACTTCTGTTCAAGGGTGACTAGGGATGGGCAATAAATGCTGATCCAACCAGCGATGCCTGTGATCCATTAAATAATATAGAAAGAAAGGAGGCCATTCAGACTTGTGTCCATTCTGTCATTCATCTCCATCATGGTTGCCCTGCATCTTAATTCTATTTGTGTGTTATTTTTCCTTCAAATCTCTTGATATGGATTCCATACCAAAGGTTTATCAATGTGAAATGTTACATTGTCCACTGCCCCAACCCCAGCCTCAACAGCATTCTGATGAAAAGAATTCACCATTTCCACAGTGTTGTGGGTGAAAACTGGCTTCCTACTATCACCTCTAACCCCGCACTGCCACCCCCCCCACCCCCAACCAGCCCCCACTCTCACTGCTCTGTCCTGGCCCCCAAGCAGTGCTGTAAAAGCCCTCAGAAACACAGAAATTAGAAGCAGCAGTAGGCCATTCGGCCCTTCAAGTCTGCTCTGCCATTCATACTGATCATGGATGATCATCATATTCAATATCCCGATCCCCTCCCACCTTCCCCCCAATATCATAGAATAGAATCTCTGCACTCCTGGAGGAGGCCGTTTGGCCCGTTGAGTCTGTGCTGACAACAAGCTACCCAGCCCCTATCCCAGATATTTATCATGGTAATCTCCTTGTCGCTAAGGGAGAATTTAGCATGGCCAATCCACCTAACCTGCACACATTCAGACTGTGGAAGGAACACCCGAGGAAACCCACGCAGACATGGGGAGAATGTGCAAACTCCACCCAGTACAACGACTCGAGGCCAGAATTTAACCTGGGTCCTTGACGCTGTGAGGAAGCGATGCTAACCACTGTGCCACCCTTGATCCCGTGAGTTATATCTAATTTCTTCTTCAAATCACACAATTTACTTTCCCCCCGAAGCTGTGCTCAACTCCCTTCACTCTTGGCCCTCCCAAAGCTCAGGAATCCTGACAGGCCTCTGTTCACTCTACAAACCAGATTACACTGGAAGCTGCCAACCCCATTGGGATATGGGAATATGTCAGCTACTTGTCCATTGCCCCATACCTCTGAAAAACTGAGGAGTGGATCAGGCTTCATCTTGTAAAAAAATACTTTTGAAGCCAATCACAGATTTTTTTGTAGGTTAAATCCATGGCCTGGAGGAGGGTTTGGTAGGGCAGAGGGGTAGGGACAGAGCTGGCATTCTAAGATGGCTGTAGGAGAATGCCTTAATGATGGAGTGGTGGAGCAAGGTAGGCCAGAGAGATATCACTGCGTTGTTAAGTAGATCATAGAATCCCTACAGTGTAGAAGGAGGCCATTTGACCCAACGAGTCTGCACTGGCCATAATCCCACCCAATCCCTATCCCATAACCCCATGTATTTACCCTAGCTAGTCCCCCTGATACTAAGGGACAACTTAGCATGACCAAGTTACCTAACTCGCACATCTTTAGACAGTAAAAGCAACTTAGTCTGGCCAATCCCCCTAACCTACACATCCCGGGACACCAAGGACAATTTAGCTTGGCTAATCCAACTAACCCACACATCTTTGGACACTATTATGGCAATGAGGCAACACATAGATTGTGATGTTGCTGCACCTTTAAGAAAGTATTTTAATTATGTTTCTCTGCAGGATGTTTTGGGCATTTTGTTGGAGCCATAGTATCTACTAGCATCCTGCATTGTTGTTGCGATGCCATAATTGTTTCTGATAGCAAGAATGTTGATTTTAATCTGAACTAACGCTGTTCTGCTTTTTCCCCCTGAGATTTTGCGGAGTGGGGCTTCAATGGGATGGTTATCAGGTATGGTCATGTGACAAGGGAAGCTGGGCTTTTCACAGAATATTCAAGCTCAAAAGTTGCTTGAAACTGGGAGAGACCGCAGTGTTTTCGTGCTTTCTGGAGTTGGAGATTCTATTGCTTGGGTGGCTGTATTTGGAAGCTGCCAGAGACTGTGTTTACCTCTCTGAGGTTTTGCTGTCAAGAGAATATATCCTTCTCTGAAAACTGCGATTGAGTTTACCTTCCAGAAGTGTTAAAAAGCTGAAAATCCAGCATTACGTGAGCTTTTATGTACTAACTCATGCTGAAGAAGAGGATATTGCTTTACATTGGAACAACAGAGATAGCTAGTAGTTAAAGATTATATTGTGTGATGGTTAAGCCTTGTAATTGATAAAATTGATGTTAATTCTTTGTGTTATATTCTGACTGTGTTCTTAAATAAACTTTGATAAAAGCTTCCTAATGAGTCACTTGAATCATATTTGGAGTGAAACATTTTATGCTCACCCTAATGCCAATATCAAATGTAAAATTTAGGATCTAAGCTAACTTCACAAAACACCTTTGAGACTGGGCCTTAACAGGAGGGATTCAACAGAGAAGCTGGAGGATGGACAGCACAGTAGCACAGTGGTTAGCACTACTGCCTCTCAGCGTCAGAGGCTCAGGTTCAATTCCGGCCTCGCTGTCTGTGCGGAGTTTGCAAGTTCTTCCCGTGTTCGCATGGGTTTCCTCCGGGTGCTCCAGTTTCTTCCCACAGTTCAAAGACTGGTCTTGTTAAATTCACTCTAATGGCAGGGGGACTGGCAGACTAAATACGTGAGTTTACGGGAATAGGGCCTGGGTGGGATTGTGATCAATGCTGACTTGATGGGCCGAATGGCCTCCTTCTGCACTGCGGGGATTCTATGAACTTGGTCAACAGTCAGAGCCATGGATAGTCAGTAGAAGTTTGCAATGACTTGATAATGTGTAAATAGGCCTTGTTTATTCAAATTCCAAACAGATTTGATATGTCCATCTGAATTTCTTTCGAATTGGTTTAACCTTTGCTGGATCCAAATTAATTTGAGATTATTTCAAGTGAAAAGTTTATTTTAAGAGAAAAACTAACTCTCTAAGATGGTCTTACGGCCCTCAGATATAGTAACACGAGTATGAGTAATGTTCCCCCAATCCCCCTTCGCAGTGCATTGCCTGTTTTTAGCACTGCATGGTCACTTTAAGATCACTGCACCTCCATCCCTCCACATACCCTGGAAAGGATCAACTGTGTGTGGGCAGCCTTATGGTCCCCTCCCTCTCAGCTGCAGCAGTTACCCCAGAGGGAACATTGATGCCAAGAGTCTTACCTGTCGTCTACCTGTCCCTGCTCCAGAAGATGCTGTCCGTCACTGATGATGGAGTGCAGGATCTGCTGTCGGCTGAACATCTCCGCCTGGAACAGCTGCGCCCAGGAACAGAGAGAGAAGGAAATGTGGAAGTTAGGTTACCACAACTGTGAAAATTAAAGCTCCATAATTGTCAAAAGGAAAACTCTGCCAAGTAATGGAAAATGCTTATCAGCATACGAGGCCTTGAGTGAAGCCAATGCTTGCATATTTAGGATAAGTGACTAATCGTCACCTTGTCTAAATTCCATAAACATTCCGTTCCCAGCCTTCACCAGAGGGTGGAAAATAAGACATTCCCGTAACAAAATGCCAAGGAGCAAGATATGGGGACATAGTATGCTAATGAAAGATTGGCAGGAGATAGTCTTCTATTGGATAAGAAAGGGCAAAAGGCAATGCTATGATTGGTGGACATGTATATAAATCAAGAATTAGAAAGTTGCTCATTTCTCATTTGATATAATTAACTATAACTGTTAAATTATTTGTATGTATCAACAGAATAGCCAGTAATGCATTGCTCTCATTTATGCACATGTTATTAAAGCTTGGAAATTGAGTACTCTAGGTTTAAATGTTGTCTATATCGAAACCAATTTAAGTGTTGTCTGTACCCAAAGCCAACAACAGAATGAACTTGTTATGTTGTGTCCGATGTTAGAATGTAACCGGTAATAACATTGGATCTATTGCAGTGTGATCAATGGCAACAAGCTGTAAGGGTCAGCTGATTCAATAAATTATGTAACCAATGACAAATTGACATGATGATCAGCTGACCAGGTGTGAATAAAGATCTGTTGGGACTTGTTAAATAGTTTGGATTGGCCCAGGGTGGGGCCTCAAGTGTTGGAGTAATGAAGTTTCTTTATTTAACCATTTTTCTTTAATAAGTCTTGTTTTATTTTATTGCTTACAACTGAAGAGTTCCTTTTGGTGAATCCACACCCAATCGCATCTGCGCAGCACATTCTAAAGGTCGCTGCAGTCATGGAGTTACCTTTGAATACTACTGGCATTAAGCAGGGACACAGCTCAGTTTAACACGATCTTGCAATATCTCATATTTTGCTGTTGGCGTACCTACCCATCAGGAGCTGCAATGATCCAAGAAGCAAGCTCATCACCAACTTCTCAAGTGTCAATTATGGATGGGCAATAAATGCCTATCAGCAATGCACACATCCCTTAACAATGAATTGAAACAACCACTCAAGGGGGGTTGTACATTACCCTCAAGCCTTCTATTTTTTTACATTGAGTAGGATGACAACAAGGACCCTTGTGATCTCGGCGTGTAATGGAACACACACACACACAGAGGTTGAGGCAAATTTACTGACACTCCCACTAGCAACAGAGAGTAATCAATATATTCTCCTGGTGTACCACCTGGTGTTACTAGCCCACCCACAGGAAGATTCGTCAGTAGGTCCACCCCTACTTCATGATAGAATTTGACAGGGGACTGCACTGCCAGGTGAGAATGACTCTGCCCAAGGAGTGTGCGTTTGTCACATTCCATCTTAGTTAGCTTCCTAGCTCAGTACACGCAGCCTGGGGATTTTGTTTTGTGATTGGGACTTGGGCAGCACTGGCAAGCCAGTAATTATTGCCCCCCCGCTCCCTCCCCCATTTGCCTAAAGGGCTTTACGAGACAATGTGTGGGATTCGCCATGCTAAATTGCCCCTTAGTGACCAAAGATGTGTAGGTTAGATCGATTGGCTGTGCTAAATTGCCCCTTAGTGTCCAAAGATGTGCAGGTTAGGTGGATTGGTCATGCTAAATTGCCCCTTAGTGTCCAAAGATGTGCAGTTTAGGTGGATTGGTCATGCTAAATTGCCCTTTAGTGTCCAAAGATGTGTAAGTTAGATAGATTGCCATGGTAAAGATGCAATGTTAGGTGGATGGGGTGAAGGGAAGGGGCAGGATAGGATGTCTATTGGACAATTGGTGTAGACTCGATGGGTCATATAGCCTCTTCATTCTATGAATCTTAAATTAGTGCAGCCCACATGGTGAAGGTATCCCCACAGTGCTGACGAACGAGGGAGTTTAACTCACTGCTAACGAAATGAAATTAGTTAGTTATCCACACAAGGACCTGACGGAAGGGAAAGATCTTCCACTGCTGCAGGTACCCCCCCCCCCCCAAATCCCCACTTGCCTCATGCGCTTTCTGCTGCTCCAGAAGGTTCTGGTAGTTTCCAGATATCTCCACCGCCAGCTTTTGTTCCGTTTGGACCAGGAACTCCATCCAGGTCTCGCATTTTTCGAGGAAGGTCTGATGCTGAAGCAGGAAGGCTTGTAGTTTACTGCAAGGAGAGGAAAATAGAAACATTCCATCAGTAAGGTGAAAGAGAAACCTTAAATCTCCGTGAAAATGGAGCAATCCACACAGCTCACAGGAATTAATTAGCTGAATAAACAGAACGGTTGATTCTGCTACACAGACTGAAGCACAGCTCTGTAAAATTCTAATAAATGGAGCTCAGTCAGACAGCTGGTCCATAAGATGTAGGAACAGAAGTAGCCATTCAACCCATCAAGATCTGCTCTACCATTCAATGAGATCATGACCAATCTAATGAAATTATTCTCAAAAGTCTGAGGTCACATACTAACCGACTCAAGGACATCTTCTTTCCTGCTGTCATCAGTCTTTTGGATGGACCTACCTTTAAAGTTGAGTTATTAGTGCCACAAGTGGGCTTACATTAACACTGCAATGAAGTGTTACTGTGAAAATCTCCAAATCGCCACAATCCGGCACCTGTTCGGATACGCTGAGGAGGAATTTAGTATGGCCAATGCACTAACCAGCATATCTTTCGGACTGTGGGAGGAAACCAAAGCACTCAGAGGAAACCCACGCAGGCACGGGGAGAACATGCTGCCTCCACACAGACAGCGGCCCAAGCTGGGAATCAAACCTAGGTCCTTGGCACTGAGAGGGAGCAGTGCTAACCAGTGTGCCACTGCCGCACCATATTATTAAGCTGATCTTTCTCTACGCCCCAGCTCTGACTATAACTCTATATTCTGCATCCTTTCCTTTCCTCCTGCTCTATGAACAGTATGCTTTGTCTGTAGAGCATGCAAGAAACAGTACTTTTCACTGTATCCCAATATATGTGACAATAATAAATCAAATCAAATCCATTTTCCCACCTTATCCCCATAACCAGTTTGGTGGATTGGCTATGGTAAATGTGCCTGGTTACGGGGATAGAGCAGGGAGAGGGGCCTTGGTGAGACGTGCTTTGGGACAGTCAGTGCAAACTCAATGGACCGAGCGGCCTCTTTCTATGCTGTAGGGATTCTATGGTTTTACATGACCTAGAGACATCTCAGAATGGATTTTTGCCTCTTTGTGCGTCAGTGAAAGAAGGTGTAATCTTGACCTTTAATACATTTAGATGCAGAATCAGCTAAGCTATCTGGAGGTACATAACCATGAAAATTTATTTAAGTGCTTCCTGGAAGAAAACAGATTAATTGAAAGTCTTGGTGTAAACCATAATTAACCCTAACCAGCAGTGCTGACTCCAAACATTCACATGTTATTTTACTTTTGTAAAGTTCTGCACCCAGAATAGAACAGTTTCTTAGAAGCCTATACACCACTTCCAGATGAAGTTAATATTTGCTGCAGGAAGCTAAATGGCCAAAAGTGATACGTAATACATTTGGGTTGGAAAAATGAGCAGATAAAAAAGATGCTATGTGGCACAACGGCAGGAAAGATATACCAGAATTGTTACAGCTGTATAAGGAGGCCATTCAGCCCATCAAGTCCGCACTGGCTCTCCTATCGAGTATCATGACTTAGTGCCATTCCCCTGCCTTTTTCCCGTACCTCTGTCACATTGGGCAGGATTCTCCAACCCTACCTGTATCTGCCCTCCCTGCCAGCGAGGATGGAGAATTTAACACTCCGGCCAAAACTCCATTCATCACAGCGGCACTGGAGAACCCAAGCCATGGGTGAGGTCGGAGGCTACCGGCAATTGCTGCTATCCAAATAATCATCTAATTCCTTCTATAATGCCTCAATTGATCCCGCCTCCCCCATTTTAAAGGGGGCTGCAGGAAGAGAGAGAGAGAGACAGAGCTGGTAGGTTGGGATGGGGGACTGGGCGTGTTGAATGCAGGACATACTCCACCCTCCTATTGGAGAACCGCAGTCAATCCCAACAGGATTTGCCCTTCGGGCCTCCCGCATGTCAGGTCTCCCCACCTGCCGCTGGGTTAATACTACCAGCAGCGAGAGCAGGCATCAACTGTCCAGTTGAAGGCCTCACTTGGTGGGAAGGGGGGTGATGGAGAGGCTGTCCACAGGCCTTCCTTCTTGGAAGGGTTCCCCACCCTTCTGTCTGATTCAGTCTCCCCACTGCCCCTTCACCCCCTCAGCCTTGAGTGAGAGGATAGCATTTCACTCTAAGCTTCTATGACTATCAGCCTGGATCATGTACTCAAGCCTCTGTACGGGGCGCCCCCTCCGAGCCCAAAAAAGCCCAGCTCGGAGGTGAGATGAAGGTGCAATCGCTCTTACTGAGACCTACACAATGTTTCCAAAGCACTGGAAAAGTCCAAAGATATGTGGGTTAGCTATATTGCTAAATTGCCCCTAATGTCAGGGGATTAGCAGGGTAAATGGGGATTACAGGAATAGGGCCTGGGTGGGATTGTGGCCAGTACAGATTCGATGGGCCAAATGGCTTCCTTCTGTACTGTAGAGATTCTATGGTTCTATGACTGACTGTCTGTCTCAGTGCAGCCTAGATTTGAACACAGCCCCTTCCCCTATTCTGCACTTCCTCCTCTCGGACACATTCCCAATGGGATTAATCCAGCTGAAAGTGACACAGACAAACATGCCAACGTCCCTTTGTTCCTCAGAACTTCCTTGTACCGTGCCATTCATTGAACACCAATGGATATTCATGGGTGGCAAGATGGTTAGCTCTGCTGCCTCACAGCATCAGGGATTAAGCTCAATTCCGGCCTTAGGTGACTGTCTGAGTGGAGTCTGCACATTCTCCCCACGTCTGTGTGGGTTTCCACCGGATGCTCAGCCATGATTGAATGGCAGAGCAGACTCAATGGGCCAAATAGCCTAATTCTGCTCCTATATCTTATGGTCTCCGGTTTCCTCCCACACTTCAAAGATATGCGAGTTAGATTGATTGGCCGTGCTAGGTTTCCTCTTAGTGTCAGAGTGATTAGCAGGGTAAACATGTGGGTTTATGGGGATCGGGCCTGGTGGGATTGTGGTCAATGCAGACTCGAAGGGCTGAAGGGCAGCAAGAGTGAGAGATTAGGATTGAAGATCACTCACTGTTACCCCTACTGTTGACTCTGACTTCACCGCCCATATAAATCTGGTTATATTCTGATGCAGGGAAAATAAGCACCAGGGGAAATTTTAGCAGAAATTCCCATCTGTAGAAACCTCTGTCATTTATAAAGTTTATTTATGAGTGTAGGCTTACATTAACACTGCAGTGAAGTCACTGTGAAAATTCCCTAGTTGCTACATTCCAGCACCTGTTCAGGTACACTGAGGGAGAATTTAGCACGGCCAATGCACCTAACCAGCACGTCTTTCGGAAACCAGAGTGCCAGAGGAAACCCACGCAGACACGGGGAGAACATGCAATGGCTGGTATCCAGTTAGACTGGCTAACCAGGACCCCCATTCTCTCCAAACGGAATGTTTAGCCTCAGTGATGTACGGCAATGCTGATTGTCTGTCTCTGAGCCTGAGTGCCTGTCGCAAGCAGCAAGAGATTGACTGACCTAAACCTCTCGGTGGTCTGGGCTGATATCGAGGCCCAGTGTCGGTTCAATGTCTGCATACGTTTGATCTCCTTGTCGTTCAGGGGTAACCTGTAGCCCAGTTCATTCAACCGATCCAGGTCAGGGACTGTACTGCTGAACCTCAGCATCTGGACCTGTGAAGTGCCAAAAAATAAGTGCTATCAGCCCCGTCTGTAATCACTGCAGGTCATCTCCCAAACACTGCTCCATTTTCCTCAACCCATCACTTGGAATAAAAATAAACAAGCAAGGGTCTAATTGATAATCCAACAATGGGCCCTCAATCCACTGAGAATGGAAGGAAGCCATTTGTCATTGTTGCAAAGTTGGTATCTGTAAAACCGTCTGTTAAAAAGGTACGTAAAAAAATGCAAGTACACAGAAAGTCCAAAGTGAAATATTATATCAAAGGCCAAACAGTACTGTTACCAAGACAACAGGCTGTTTTAACTTTTAGCCAGTTTAAATTAGGCAGCAGCAACCTATCAGATTTGAGGTTTTGATAACCTGCGAACCAGATTGGGGAGTGGGAGGAGGCGGGGGGAATGGAAATGATAGCTTAGTTCAGCTCTGAATGAGAGAGAGAGAGAGACTGGCTGGCTCTCATAATTGTACTTATGTCTTAAAAGAAAGCCTCATCTCAATCGTGAAAACAGCAAAAAAAGACAGAGGTTCCAGATAGAAAATTCCAGAAGATGACAAACTGATTGTAATTTAGACAGTGACTAAAAATTCTGTTTTTTTGTTACCATGTGGGAATTGGATTTTATCTAAACAGCATCCTATTAGAATCATGTTTTATTCAGTTTGTTAATAGTTTAGTTAACCTATTCACTGTTAGTTAGATAAATAAAGTGTTACTTGTTGATTTTCCTGAGAAAGTCTTAGGTAGTTATTTTGATTTAACCACTAAAAATTGCTGAAGAGCAGATCGTATCACTTCACACTCACTTTTACAGATTATGAGGTGAGGGACTCTTCTTTGAGTGGTTAGATGTTAATTCTCAGAAAGGGGATCAATCTCCGTTTCACAACACCATCTTACTCATGAATGTGAGCCCCTCGCATCTTCCCGCATTGACCAGAAATGACTCTCCGCCCTGATGCAGGAACTCTCCCCCTCATTCTTCACCTAGCAATTTTCTCTGTCGTCTAATCCCACAAATGTTAAAAACATTCACGCGCTCACTTTCACATTTTTGTATGCCATGTTGCTGGGTGTCTTGATTTCAACTCCCCCCAATTCCCTACCTCCCCCCTCCATGCCTGCAGCCTCACCCCTCTGTACCCACATCCAGACCTGCAATCCTCCAAAAACTCCAAACAGGCCCAGTTTCCATTACTCCAGCTTTGGCAGCTCCCTTCAACTGCCTGGAGCCCAAACTCTGGAAATTCCCTCTAAATCTCTCAGCCTCCCTCTCCCTGCCTCCGTAAAAAAAATTTACATTTCTGAACAGGTGGGGTGGGGTTGAGCTGAGGTGAGATAAGGTGAGTTGAAGTGGATTGAGGGGGAGTGGATTGAGGCAAGGCGATTGAGGTGTGGTGGGTGGAGGTGAATTGAGTTGGGCTAAGGTGAAATGAGGTGAGTTGAGTTAGGTCGAGGTGAGATGGATTGAGCTGAGGTGGATTGAGACAAGGCGGATGGAGGCGAGGTGGATTGAAGCGAGATGTGGTGAGGTGAGGTGGATTGAGATGGGGGGGTTGAGGTCAGATGGATTGAGGCGAGGGATGGTGAAGCAAGGTATGGTGAGGTGAGGTGTGGTTAAGACGAGGTGTGGCAAGGCGAGTGGATTGAGGTGAGGTGGATTAAGGTGAATGGGTTGAGGTGAGATGGATTGAGGCGAGATGGATTGAGGTGTGGTGAGGTGAGGTGGATTGAGGTAAGGTGGGTTGAGGTGAGATGGGATGGGGCGAGGTGGAGTAGGATGAGATGGAGTGGGGTGGATTGAGATGGGGTGGGAGGACATTTATGATGAACACCAGGACAAAGAGATTGGGCTGAATGGACACATTCTGTGCCATAAGAATACACTTAATTCAATGTGTGAATCTCATTTCTCCCAGGACAAAGACACAAAATCCTGTCCCTCTAAAGGAGCATTGATATTATGTCCAGTTAAAGGAGTACGTGATGGTGGTGAGAGGGTGAAGATGCTGGTGAGTGGGGTGAGGAGGGTGGGGGGGGGGGGGGGGGGGGGGGGGGGAGGTGCAGGAAGGGGACACCCATGTTACACCTAATCTGGTTCTCCCTTTAGACTGTGCTGAGGGCCCCTTTTCCCCTCGTTCAGAGCTGGACACCGTTTCCAACATAGGTCTTCCAGAAAATTCCTGAGGAGTGGCAGGCGAGGTATTGCATGCTGGGTGCTCTGAAAAGGGAAGAGGGTGGATTGAGAGCTGGCTTTTGTAGAGAGCGAGCAGGAACCGCAGTCAGAGGGCCAGGGGATATGTCCCTTTGAAGAAGAAGGTGGCTCAACAAGATTCGGCCATTACTGACAGGTTGAGTCAAAAAGGTATTGCTGTGATGTGTATGTGCTCCCAACCATCTGGGAATGCCAGGGAGGTGGGAAGATGAAGACACAGCAAGACAGCATGGCAATCCTGAATAAACAGGGAAGAGGTGTACCTACACATCTATATCACACTCATTAAACTAGACAAGGATCTTACCTTCAATTCTTCCATTCTATCCTGGATGATGGTCAGATCAGAGGAACGGTTGGGATCCTGCGATTTTAGTACCTCATCGGCCTCGACAATCCACTTCTCCAGGGAGTCCAGCCTCCTGCTGAACACCTCGTAATCCTGTATGCCAGCCTGTAGCAGAATGAGACATTCACTGGTTAGAGGATTAAACAATCCCAGCATTTCCCTTCACAGACACTCTCCGCTCATTCAAAACATCCTCGCCTCCGAGTCAGAGAGCCCTGGCTTCAATCCCCGAGCACACAATCGGGTCAGATTCTCCACTGCGGTACTGAGGGAGTGCCGCACTGTCAGCGATGCCGTCTTTCATAGGAGAAGCTACACTGATCTCTCATCTGCCCCACGTAAAAGGTGACAAGATGAAGAGCAGGGGAATTCAGCTGGCGTCCTGGCCAATAGGGTGGTACAGTGGTTAGCACTGCTGCCTCACAGTGCCAGGGACCCGGGTTCGATTCCAGGCTTAGGCCACTGACTGAGTGGAGTTTGTACATTCTCCCCGTGTCTGTGTGGGTTTTAAATAATTGGGATTCCTCCAAAGATGTGTCGGTTCCATGGATTGGCCATGCAAAGCCATAGAATCTCAATAGTGCTGAATGAGGCCATTCAGCCCTTCGAGTCTGCACAGCTCTCTGACAGAATACCTTTCCCAGGCTCACCCCCTCGTCCTGCCCTAACCCCATAACCCCCATGTACTTACCATGGCTAATCCAACCCATCATTAGCCATATAAATGTGTGGGGTTATGAGGACAGGGTGGTGTTGGGCCTGGGTAAGATGCCCTTTTGGAGACTCAGCACAGGCTCGATGGCCTTTCTCTGCACTCTAGGGATCCGATGGTAATATATATCAAAAAAACTGATTTGTTCATTAATCGCTGAGATCTTACTGAGCACAAATCAGACCGTTGCATTTATATAGCTCCTTCCACATCCTCAAGGCACCCATGAAGTCCAAAATGTTTGTTCTGGAGCAAAATGACTGCTGGAATGTAGATGAACATAATTGAGACTGCCAGGAGTGAAGTTACTGGAGCTGCCCACTCAAGTACTCAGTCATCGATGTCCACACAGGCACAGGAGGCCGAATGGCCTCCTTCTGCATTGTGATTTGTCTTCTGGGATCTTGCTATGCACCAACTGGTTGCCACATTTACAAGCTATATTTCAGAAGTACCTCGGTGGTTGTGGGATAGACTGAGGCTGCGAAAGGCGCTAGATAAATGCAAGATCCTTCTTCCTCTCGAGAACAACCATACAACTGGTCTGCAAATCACCTACACTTTGGGATTTAAGTTGTTTATTGGTGTCACAAGTAGGCTTACATGGACACTGCAATGAAATTGTTGTGGAAATGCCCTAGTTGGCTCATTCCGGCGCCTGTTCGAGTACATTGAGTGAGAATTTAGCACAGCCAATTCATCTTACCTGCATGTCTTTCAGACTGTGGGAGGAAACCAGAGCACCCAGAGGCAACCCACGCAGACATGGGGAGAATGTACAAACTCTGCACAGACAGACAGGGAATCAAACCCAGATCTCTGGTGCTATGAGGCAGCAGTGCTAACCACTGTGCCATCTTGCCACCTTTGTTAAGTTTATTATAGTGTCACTAGCAGATTCACATTAACAGAACGAGGTTACAATAGAACTTGGAGTTCTCTCAACATTCTGATAACAAATGGAATTGACCAGTTCTCCGGGTGTTTTGAGAAAGGATTGGCAATCAACGGAGCTGCAGCAAGTGGCGACTGTTAGATGAATTAGTGCTCAGAAAGCTGGGAGGTACCTGTAGCACAGACCGTTGCCTGCTCAGGGCTTGCTCCAGGGAAGACAGCTGCTGGCTCAGACACAGATGATCCGACTGAATGGCTGCCGCTGCAGAAGGGTCCACCTGCTGTCTCAGCTCTTCTCCGAGCTCTGAGAGAACGTGAAGAGAATCTTGCACTGTCCCCAACTCCTCCTGGAGTGCCTGCGGTGGGAATGAGAGAGACAGAGAGATTCAATGAGGAGAAAGCTCCTTCTAGCCTTGCAGGCTCAACACAACTGTAACCGTATACACTGTGGCATTTCAAGTGCTCTGTGAGCCCTCCCGCCTCCACCACCCCTTCAGGAAGAGAATCCCAGATTCCCACCACCCTCTGGGTGAAACTGTCATTCCGCAAATCCCCTTGGAATCTTTTTTTATTCATTTGAGGGGCAAGGGTGACTGGCCGGCATTTATTGCCCATCCCTAATTGCCTGGGAACAGTTGAGAGTCAACCACATTGCTGTGGCCCTGGAGTCACGTGTAGGCTAGACCGGGTAAGGTCAGGAGATTTCCTTCCCTGAGGAATATTAGTGAAACAGATAGGCTTTTCTGACAATAATTCACTCATCGATGTCCACCACTGACACAACTGGCTCTGCATCAGTCGATTCTTCATTCCAGATATTTTTTATTGAAGTCAAATTCCACCCTCTGCCCCGGTGAGATTTGAACCATGACCCCCAGAACATTAGCTGAGCTTCTGGATTAATAGTCTAGTGATAATATCACTAGGTCATCACCTCCTTACTTTAAACCTATGACCCCTGATCATAGACCCCTCTACTCAGGGGAAAAAGTCCTTCCTATCTACCCAATCTATGTCCCTCATAATATCCTCAAATGTTCTTTTATACATAAAAAGACTCAGAATTATCTCTTACAAATTCTCATACCTCAATATACTTTGACTGCAATCTCCGGTTCCTACCTCCACCTCTCAATATAAAATGTCTAAACATCCCTTTGAGATGATTTGTTGGGCATCTACCATCCTGGGTCATGGTAGTTTTACCTTAAAAAAGGGTGAAAACAGTGATGGGCAAATGAGTGGACCACTTGAGAGGCTCTCCTTCAGGCTTGTTCACTAACTGTGATCCCATGAATAAGATTAAATACATTTAATACACGCCAAATGTTTCATAATGAGGTATAGAAAACACGTAAATCATTTATATATTAATAGAACCGTGGATGGTCAGTTGGCTCAGTTGGATAGTTGGTTTGTGATACAGAGCACGGGTTCAATTCCCGTATCGGTTGAGGTTACCCATGAACTTTGCCGCTTGCCTGAAATGTGGGATCATCAGGTTAAATCATCATCAGTCAGCTCTCCCCCACCCCCTGCACCCCTCTCAAAAGGGAGAGCAGTCTGTGGGCATCTGGAACAATAGTGACTTTACCTTAATAGAACTATCAAAGAACAAAGGATATTGCAGCACAGGAGCAGGCCTTTTCGGCCCTCCAAGCCTGCACTGACCATGCTGCCCGACTTAACTAAAACCTCCTACCCTACTGGGGACCGTTTCCCTCTGTTCCCGTTCATGTATTTGTCAAGACGCCCCTTAAAAGTCACTACCGTATCTGCTTCCACTACCTCCCCCGGCAGCGAGTTCCAGGCACCCATCACCCTTTGTGTAAAAAAAATCTGCCTCGTACATCTCCTTTAAACCTTGCCCTTTAAACCTGTGTCCCCTAGTAATTGACTCTTCCACCTGGGGAAAAGTTTCTGACTATCCATTCTGTTCATGCCTCATAATTTTGTTGACCTCTATCAGGTTGCCCCTTCAACCTCCATCATTCCAGCGAAAATAAATCAAGTTTCTCCAATCTCTCCTCATAGCTAATGCCCTCCATACCAGGCAACATCCTGGGTAATTTTTTTGTGTACCCTCTCCAAAGCCTCCACATCCTTCTAGTAATGTGGTGATCAGAATTGAACATTATTATTCCGAATGCGGCCTAACTAAGGTTCTATAAAGCTGCAACACCATTTGCCAATTTTTAAACTTAATGCCCCGGCCAATGAAGGCGAGCATGCCGCACGCCTCCTTGACTACCTTTTCCACAGTGTTGCCACTTTCAGTAACCTGAACTTGTACCATCAATTTCAAATGGTAAAGGGAAAAGAAATATTTATGCTTTAGATGGAGAGGGAGCGTACAACTCTCACAGTCAATGTTATGAGCAATCAGCACATATCTGACTTCACTCATCCTTGCTTTATGTGCGAATCACTTCAGTCACACCGCTGGGAAAAAAATCTATGCAGTCAGAAATGTGGCAATTCAGAGTGTGGGCAGTGGCTAACAAAGTGTCTCATCGGGCCACACTCACAACCCAGATAGGCCGCATGTGGCCTCCAGGCTGTAGGTTGACCACCACTAAGGAAACGTGGCATGTCCGCTACAACTCTCACTAACTTTAACAGGTACATCATAGAAAGCATTCTTTCTGGTTGTATCGCAGCTTGGTACAGCTCCTGCTTTGCCCAAGACTGCAAAAAAACTACCAAAAGGTCATGAATGTCGCCTAGTCCATCATGCAAATCTCCTCCCATTCACTGACTCCATCTACACTTCTCACTGCCTTGGCAAAGCAGCCAGCATAATTAAGGACCCCGTGCATTCCGGACATTCTCTCTTCCACCTTCTTCTGTCTGGAAAAAGACACAAAAGTCTGACGTCACATACAAAACTGACTCAAGAACAGCTTCTTCCCTGCTGCCATCAGACTTTTGAATGGACCTACCTCGCATTGAGTTGATCTTTCTCTACATTTTAGCTATGACTGTAACTCTGCATTCTGCACTCTCCCCTTTCCTTCTCTATGAATGGTATGCTTTGTCTGTATAGCGCACAAGAAACTTCTCACTGTATCCTAATACATGTGACAATAATAAATCAAATCAAATCAAATCTTCCATTGGGAAAAAGATACAAAAGCCTGACAAAAGATCCACATTAAATCAAATCAAAGTCAACTAAAAGCAAGTTTGGGATCTGGTTTCACACTGCAGCACCGACTGTACTCACATCACAGTCCTGAATCCACGCTGTAACCTCCTCCTCAGCGATATCCCTGTTTGCAGCTTTCTTCATCAACTCGTTGCTTTTCTCCTCCTGCTGCTGTACTGTAAGTGAGCACTGACCCGAGTAATCTTTGTACTTCTGCCAGAGTTGGAGCAGGCCCTTGCTCGAGTGAAACTGCTCCATGATATCTTGGAGCAAGTTATTCCAACTGGTGCACCAAAAAGGAAAATGCACAAGTTAGGCTTGTGTGCGAGGCCTCAAGTAAATCATTTAACCTTGGATCAACAAACAGTAGCCTGACATAATCAACTTTGGTTCAGACAGTAGAAGCATACCAGGATCCAACCTCAGAGTAAAAGCACGACTCTTTAGAACCACGATGAGGAGGAATTCCTTCAGCCAGAGGCTGGTGAATCTACGGAATTCATTGCCACAGAAAAAGGCTAGGCCATTGAATGTATTTAAAACTGAGATAGATAGGTTCTTGATTGGTAAGGGGATCAAAGCTTAGGGGGAAAAGGCGGAAGGTTGTGGTTGTGAAACATCAGCCCTGATCGAACGGCAAAGCGAACTTGATGGGCCGAATGACCTAATTCTGCTCCTATGTCTTATACATCAAATCCAGGGTTTCCCATTCTCCCAAAACTGAGCCAAGGGCAACCACTTCACACACCAGCTCTGGCCCCCTTAATCTGTCCTAGACCCCTTGAGGTGTACCGCCCACTCCTGCATCTCAATGCTTACTATAATCATCTGCTCCTTCTCCTCAAACTATTCCCTCTGTTATCTCCACAATCATTAAAGGTCATTTCTCGAGGTTAAAATACAAAAGCAGGGTGTATTGCTGAGGCTGTATAAGGTTCTGGTCAGACCCCATTCGGAATATTGTGAGCAGTTTTGGGCCTCATACTTAAGTAAGGATGTGTTGGCCTCAGAGGAGATCCAGAGGAGATTCACAAGAATGATTTCAGGAATGAAAGGTTTGCCATATGAGGAGTGAGTGAGGAGTCTGGGCCTATACTCGATGGAATTTAGAAGGATGAGGGGGGATTTAACTGAAACTTACAGAATACTGACAGGCGGAGATAGGGTGGACTTGGAGAGAATGTTTCCACTCGTGGGAGAGACTCGAACTTGAGGGCACAACCTCAGAGTGAAGGGATGCTCCTTTAAAACAGAGATGAGGAGGAATTTCTTCAGCCAGAAAGATGAATCTGTGGAACTCTTTGCCACAGAAGGCTGTGGAGGCCAGGTCATTGAGTGTCTTTAAGACAAAGATGCATAGGTTCTTGATCAATAAGGGGATCAAGAGTTATGGAGAGAAGGCAGGAGAATGAGGATGAGAATCATATCAGCCCATCAACGAATGATAGAGCAGATTCAATGGGCCAAATGGCCTAATTCTGCTCCTATAACTCATGGCCTTATTGTTGTCATGGACACTCCTAAAGAATCCTTCTCACCCCCACTCTGTTTTCCCAACATCTGGGCTTCATACAGCATCTTTGATGCAGTAAAACATCCCAGAGCAGATACAGAATCATAGAATCCCTACAGTGCAAAAGGAGGCCATTCAGTCCGTTGAGTCTGCATCGACCACAATCCCACCCAAGCACTATTCCAGAGTTACCCTGCTTATCCCTGACACTAGGGTCAACTTAGCATGGCCAATCAACCTAACCCGCACATCCTTGGAGTATGGGAGAAAACCAGAGCACACAGAGGAAACCTACGTAGACACGGGGAGAATGTGCAAATTCCACACAGACAGTGACCAGAGGCTGGAATTGACCCGGGTCTGTGATGCTGTGGGGCACAAGTGCTAACCACTGTGCCACCCTGCCACCCTGATACAGATGTTGGCTTTTCACCAACAAGACCGTTCCCAAATCTCCAGTGTACACCAGACTTCAAACAGCTTATCACTTCTCACCCCCTTTACCGCTCGTTTTACAACTGGCTGCACTCCCATCCTTGAGAAATCCCAGCTCAGCCTCAGGGGAATGTGCTCATAAGGCAGGATTCCTATCATGGTGGACAGAGGGAGAGAGGAGTGTGGAGGCTGAAGTCAGACCAGCTGACTGAGGGAAAAGTTCAAAGGCTGCCACAGAGGTTACCAGGCACCAGATGTTGCAGGGCGTTATCTGAAAGGCCCGCCTCAATGGTGTGGGACCTCATCCCAGTTATAATATATAGGCCCACAAACCCTCACCTCCTCCACCCCACACATGCCTCGTGTCCCATCCATATGCCTTCTCATGTCCCCCACACACCTCAATGCTCAGGTATGACCCCCACCAAACAACCCCTAATGCTCCCATGCCAAGCTACAGCACTTCCATGGCCATTCACCCACATTACATCGTAGAGAACCCATGAACCCTATAATGACCATAGGATGTGTTAAGAAATCATTGATACCTCAGCAGGCCAGATAGCATCTGTGGGGAGAGAATAGAGCCAACGTTTCGAGTCTCTGTGTGAAAATATTACCCCGCTGAGCACTTTTGTATCTCTTCCCGCTCACCTCAAACCTATGCCCTCTAGTTTTAGACTTCCCTAGCTTTGGGAAAAAATATTGACTAACCACCTTATCTACGCCCCTCATTATTTTATGGAGTCTGCATGTTCTCCCTGTGTCTGTGTGGGTTTCCTCCAAGTGCTCCAATTTCCTCCCACGCTCCAAAGATATATGGGTTAGGTTCTTTGGCCATGCTAAATTGCCCCTTACTCTCAGAAGATATATAGATTAGAGTGATTAGCAGAAGAATAAGCCTGAATAAGAATGAGTCGGTGGGCTGAATGGCCTTTTTCTGCACTGTAGGGATTCTACGATCAATGGTTCGAAACTGATCTCAATCATCCACACTGTCGGACGTTGAGGACTCTCTGGAGAATATGAACTAATGTTGAGGATAATAAGTTATAAATTGGTATAAAAATTGTGGGCATTGTGAGCTGTGCGCATGTGCTCTACTTAAAGCAGAAGTATAACCAAAACTGGATCATAGGATGCACTTCCCATGTCACGCGGCTACTTGCTGTTTCTCTTCCACGTGACACATCAGTGAACCAATTGGCCATTTACGATAAATTGGCCATTTCTCATGTTAAATTCTCACATTAATTTTCTCATTTCTCATATTAATGTCCCATTACCAGCACAAATTACCAAATGTCTTGACTCCAGCTTTCCATGTTGGGACCTGAATAAAGATAGGTGGCAAAGTGGATGTTGAAGAAGGTTAACTAAGATTGCAACGGGATCTTGATCAATTGGGCCAGTGGGCTGATGGGCGGCAGATGAAGTTTAATTTAGATAAATGCAAGGTGACGTATTTTGGTAGATCGAATCGTGGCATGGTAGAACGCTGGAAAGAATTACAGAACAAAGAGATCTAGGGATACATGTTCGTAGCTCCTTGAAAGTGAAGTCACAGGTGGACAGAGTGGTAAAGGTGGCATTCAGCATGCTTGGTTTCATTGGTCAGAACATTGAATACAGGAGTTGGGACTTGCTTGTTGAAGTTGTACAAGACATTGGTAAGGCCACACTTGAAATACTGTGTACAGTTCTGGTCATCCTATTATAGAAAGAATATTATTAAACTAGAAATTAGGCAGAATAAATTTACTAGGATGCTACTGAGACTTGATTGTTTAAATTATAAGGAGAGGCTGAATCGACTGGGACATTTTTCTTGTGGATTGTAAGAGGCTTAGGGGTGATCTATAGAGGTCTACGAAATAATGAGGAGCATAGATCAGCTAGATATTTTCTTAAGGGCGGTGGGGTCTAAAGCTGGAGGGCATAAGGTGAGAGGAGAGAGAATCAAAAGGGACCAGAGGGGCAGATTTTTCACTCAGAGGATGGTGAGTGTTTGGAACAAGCTGCCAGACGCAGTTGCATAGACGGGTACAATCTTGTCTTCTAAAAAGCGTTTAGACAATTACACGGGAATAGAGGGATATGGGCCAAACACAGGCAATTGGGATTAGCTTAGTGGTTAAAAACTGGACGACTTGGACAAGTTGGGCTGAGGAGCCTGTTTCCACGCTGTAAACCTCTATGAACCCGTGACCTTCTGGTGTTATGCACCCAGAGCCACGAGACAAGAGTCAACATCTTAAAATAGAGGGGAACCTTTCAGAAAAGACCCTCGTTTGCAGAGGAAATTGTGGAAACCTCACCCACAGCAGTCTAGGACCAGTGAGATCATTGTACAACAGGCCAAGGGATTGTTCCTGACAGGAAGTTCTGCATTTATAGATTAGAAACATTCAATAAAGCAGCTGCTATTGTGCCGAGGCATAGCAACTAGCGAAGGCAATAACAGGAGCAACACTCCCACAAAGGTGTATGCACACACTGCCATCTGGAATTTGCAATGTGACTTAAAAATCAAAACGCCTGGTGTAAAAGCACGAGTGATTGGAGAGAGTGTGGGCAAGAGGAACCTGTGATTGGAGGAGAGGGAGCAGGCAACAGAGAGGCAACCTGTGATTGGAGGAGAGGGAGCAGGCGACAGAGAGGCAACCTGTGATTGGAGGGGCAGCTAATTCGGGAGAGAAGGAACATTTGATTGAAGGAAAGGGGAGCAGAGGAGAGAGAAGCAACCTGTGATTGGCAGAATGGTGAGAGCAGGAGAGAGGGAATCTGTGATTGGAGGAGCAGAGAGTGCGGGAGAAAGGGAATCTGTGATTGGATAAACAGTGAGTGCGGGAGAAAGGGAATCTGTGATTGGAGGAGCAGAGAGTGCGGGAGAAAGGGAATCTGTGATTGGAGGAGCAGAGAGTGCGGGAGAAAGGGAATCTGTGATTGGAGGAGCAGAGAGCACGGGAGAAAGGGAATCTGTGATTGGACGAACAGTGAGTGCGAGAGAAAGGGAATCTGTGATTGGACGAACAGTGAGTGCGGGAGAAAGAGAATCAGTGATTGGACGAACAGTGAGTGCGGGAGAAAGAGAATCAGTGATTGGACGAACAGTGAGTGCGGGAGAAAGAGAATCAGTGATTGGAGGAGAGGGGAGCAGGCAACAGAGAGGGAATCTGTGATTGAAGGTTAAGTGATGGAATCATCAACCAGAAGCAATGGCAGAAGCAGAGTTTAAAATAGCTTATTTAAAAAAGAGAAATATTAAAAGGGTGTGGAGAATTGAATGGTAGAGAGAGCTAGCACGGACACAATAGCCTGAATGACCTCCTCTCTGTGTAAAACTCTAAGACTCATCCTGATATGAAAGGCTAACTGGTCCATGATGAGTTATGCTGTGGGTTTTATTAACGCAGCTGCTGTAAAGCTGAAATGTTATTACACAACAGGAGCTGCGCTCTCTGGAATCCTTACCCCGTGTTCACTTCATTCAGAGTCGAGGTCAGCAAGCTGTTAACCGATGGCTGGCACTCCTGCAAGAGCTGCTTGGACACAGACTCAAACTTCCGCAGACTGCTCTCCGACCTTTCCAGCTCCTCTTGCAGGTTCTGTCAAGGAAAATACAGGCCAAACATTACAACAGGCGGCCTTCACGCCCAGGGAAATTCGAATTGGTTGGAACCAACTTGGGCCCTTTGCAGTTGGTGCAACCAAGGCAATGGAATTAACCAGCTTGTGCTCGAAAACAAAGGAGACCTTGAATTAATAGAGATCCTGAATCAACTGGACACATTATGGAGACCACTTCAACCAATGCTGAAGGGAACTGAGTCAAGATAAAGCTCCACACCAAATCTGGCAGCATCTTGTGTTTCTTAAGAGTTGGTGCACACGTTAAGGGTGCTGATCGCAAGCACCAAGGGAAAATGGAAAGGACTGGCACACTGACAGCAAAGGCAAAGAAAAGGATTCTGCAAGTAAGAGTTGAAAAAAGAGACAGAGGTTAGATAGGGTTTTCCAGCCATTCCCACAGTGGGATTTTCCATTCCTGCCGACAGCAATCCCACACTGCTGGTTCTCTGGCCAGGTGCGAATAACGGGAAATCCTGTTGATAACAGCAGGACTGGAAGATCCCGCCGACAGCCAATGGCCGACCACCTCCACAAAACATGCCATGAGGTGACATGATGGAATATCCCACCCATTGTATTGACATAACAACTGGCCTGACCTCAGGGCATCTCAGAACCCCGACATCACCAAGTGCTTGAGAATCAACAAGGTGTTGTTGAAATGTAAATCACCGTTTCAGTATGAAAATACAGTAACCAAATTGTGCAAGCAGATTGCGCAAACAGGAATGAGGTAATGTGGGTGGCAAGGTGGCACGGTAGTTAGCACTACTGCCTCTCAATGCCAGGGACCAGGGTTCAATTCCCGGCTCGGGTCACTGTCTGTGAGGAGTTTGCACATTCTCCCCGTGCCTGCATGGGTTTCCTCTGGGTGCTTCAATTTCCTCCCACAGTCTGACAGACGTGCAGGTTAGGTGCACCGGCCATTGCTAAATTCTCACTCAGCGTACCCAAACAGGTGCCAGAGTGTGTCGACTAGGGGATTTTCACAGTAACTTCATTGCAGTGTTAATATGAGCCTACTTATGACACTAATAAATAAACTTTAAACTTTAAAGACAGGTCCATTCAAAAGTCTGATGATAGCAGGGAAGAAGGTGTCCTTGAGCCGGTTTGTGCATCACCTCAGACTCTTGATTATTACGTCAGCTCTGTCATGATCTCATTGAATGGCGGAGCAGGCTCGATGGGCCGAATGGCCTATTTCTGTTCCTCCATCTTATGGACCAGCTGAGTGGGTTAGGTGCACTGGCCATGCTAAATTGACACTGAATGTCATGGGGATTAGCAGGGTGAATATGTGGAGTTACGGGGTTAGGGCCTGGATGACAGCGTTGTTGGTGCAGTCTTGATGGGCCGAATGGCCTCTTTTTGCACCGCTGGGATTCAGCGATTCCGTGATTAAGAAGATGTTAGATTCTAAGCACAAAATTCTGACAGGGTTAGTGGTGAACATGATGGATATCTTGAGGAAGAAGTTAGCTGAGTACGAGGCAGGGGTAGAAGTATACAAGGGGGAAGTAAGAAAGCACAAGATCTCATGTGGATTATTAAAATATTGGCATAAAGCAAGTGGGTTGTTTGCATGATACAATTCTCTACAATTCTAATAAACCAAAGATTTGCTGACCACCAGGAATATCCACAGAAGACGCTGTTGACTTGCATTTAACTTGCAAAGCGAACCAGATCATCAGCATTTCAGGGAGCAACTAAAGTATCCATCATTAAATTTCACTTCCGCCACTCAAACCAGTGCACAAAGAGCATTCAACAGTAACCTACCTGTAGGTTGTCCACCTGAATTTTCACAGCCTCCAGAGAGCCGGTCAGCAAACGGAAACGCGAAAGGGAGTACCTGGCATCCATCAAGTGACCATTAATCTCCTCATAAGCTCCCTTGTAAACACTCCACTGGTCCAGCACCGACTGCAGGGTAATCTTGAGTTGGTCGACCTGGAACATTGCAAAGATTGAACACTGGTTACGCGTTCTCCAATTGAAAAAATTCCACCATTGCACTTCCTAAAAATATTCTAACTGTGAAATGCTTTTTTCACAGTTTGTGAGGTTAGTATTGGTAAGTGCATAAAAAATCGTGAAACAGTTGTAAAATTGTCTGTTTAAAAGGTGGCGTTGTTTTGTTTTGTCCAAAAAAACTGTAGGTGTGCCCTGTACCCAGAATGAAACACTGTATTGAGAGGCAAAAAATAACAGGATTGCTTTGGTAACAGGCTTTAGCATTTGAATCTGAACATGTTTTTGAATTTTGACCAATCCATTTGAAATGGGCATTTGAATCACCGTAGCCTATCAAATTTGAATGTGAGACTTTGATAATCTGAGGCTTTGATTCTCTGGAAGGGGAGACGGTTTTAGTTAAATCAGGCAGCATGGTTGGTGCAGGCTTGGAGGGCCGAAGGGCCTGTTCCTGTGCTGTAACTTTTTTGTTCTTTGTAAACCAGTCCTATTGTAGGGTTTTTCTTATGCCATAGAGGATATAAAACCACACTACCTCCAGAAAATGGCCACTGTCTCTACCAAAACTGTCACAGTTCCCACTTAGAGAGACACAGACAGACAACTTTCTGCCAGTGTAACAGCCACATTTATGTATTTAGAGAAAGCCTCATTTTATCTCAGAAGGTCACAAGAATAGAGGCAAAGAAGATTCGGGAAGACAACAAACCTGATTGCATTTTGAGTGTGACTAAAAATTATATTTTCTTTTAGTTAACAAGTAGAACTTGTAACTATCTAAACATTAGAACCATTAGTGTTTTATTCAATTTGTTAGTAGTTTATTAACTAGTTCACTGTGAGCTAGAAGAATAAAGTGTTCCTTATAGCTTGAAAAGTGAGAGTCTTGGGGAGTTATTTTGATTTAACCACTGAAAAATTGCTGCAGACAGATAACCTGAGGCTTTGATTCTCTGGAAGGGGAGACGGTTTTAGTTAAATCAGGCAGCATGGTTGGTGCAGGCTTGGAGGGCCGAAGGGCCTGTTCCTGTGCTGTAACTTTTTTGTTTTTTGTAAACCAATCCTATTGTAGGGTTTTTCTTATGCCATAGAGGATATAAAACCACACTACCTCCAGAAAATGGCCTATTTCTCACATGCTTTTTAAATAAATTATGAAAAGGAGGTACTTCTCTTTGTGTGGTTGTGAGGAGATTGCCTTCCCCTTCGTAATTGGTAATTTACAGCACTCTGTGCAATATAGAGACCATAATGTGATTCTCGCCAGTAGGGGGTGGGGAGGTGGGTGGAATCACACCTCATCTATTAGGCTGGCTGCTGAACTCTAGGGGCACCATTGCATGCACCTACAGTTAACTGGCGAGGCGAGCTTAGAAGGTTCCACCCAACGAGTGAGGAGCTCTCAAATGAAGTGAAGCGGATTTGGGCCCAGCTAGGCTGGACAATGGTGGTTAACAGAGCTGGTTCCTGCCTCGAATATCGTGACAATGCCCTTCGTAGCAGCCCCAGAGAGTTCTCTGCCTCTGACCTACTCTTTCACGAGTGCCATCCATCTCACCTGAGCTCCAACTCAACTGCCAGGCGTCGAGAAATGAATTTGCATTCTTCCTTTCTCATCACCTGACAGGACAAAGAAGAAATGGGGCTGGGTATTTATTCATGGGATGTGGATATCGCTGATTGGCAATAAATGTTGGCCCATTCATGAAGGTATTTAAGAGTCAACCATATTGCTGTGGAGTCACATGTAGTAAGAAGTCTCACGCACGAGGTTAAAATCTAACAGGTTTATTTGGTGGCAAGTGCTTCTCCTTTATATGCCCTGTTCGTGATCAGAACTTCCCACTCACCTGACGAAGAAGCAGCGCTCTGAAAGCTAGTGGTGTTTGTTACCAAATAAACCTTTAACCTGGTGTTGTGAGATGCTTACTCTGTTTATCCCAGTCCAAAGCTGGCATCTCCACATCATGAGTCACGTGTAGGCCAGACGAGTAAAGGTGGTAGATTTCCCTCCCTAAAGGATGTTAGTGAACCAGATGGGTTTTTCCGACAATGGTTTCATGATCATCATTAGACTTTAAATTTCGGACTTCTTTTTCAATTAAATTCAAATTTCACCGTGTACTGTGGTGGGATTCGAACCTAGGTCCCCAGGGGGTTACCCTGGGTCTCTGGATTACTAGACCAGTAACATTACCATTACACCATGTTGTGAAGTTGCACATGTAAGATTAAAATGTGATGTTTGACAAATGTAAATAGTGAAAAGAAATGCTGGAACTAAAGGGAAAAATCATATAGCATTGTCTCTTTAAAAAAAGCAGGTATCTTTATGAATGGATTTTTAAATATCAGAAAGCAGCCTATAGAGCCAGGTTTTTGCAACAATTCTATTAAAGTCTAGCAGTCAGTATTCCAACCAAACCAAAACAGGCTTTTGAATTGAACCAGTGATTCTAAAACAAGCAGGCAGAGATACAGAACCAATTGAATTCAAATGCGGGAATTGTTGACAGCCTCAAACCATTTAAATCACAAGAATACTGTGAGCATATAAATCTGAACATCAGGGGGTAACTGTCAGAGTATGCTTGCCCTCATGGTAGAGTAGGCAAGGCCCTCATTAAATGTTCAGTTTCATAGATGTCTTCATAAAATTATCATTTAAATGGAGATTTAGAAAATGGAACCCAGAAAATGTTGCAGACATGAGCATCATTGAAACAAGGTCATAGTTCAAGATCATTGTTCCTGATCCAATGTTGGAACCATTTGGCCACCATGCCCTAAGCATGGAGTACCATCCAATTCTATATCACAGAGCGAGTGAGGTTAGCTCAACAGGGCACAAGTGCAGCCAATGCCTCAGGCAATGGGGTCAAGGGGTTCTGTGCAATTATTATTCGTACACCAAACAATGGGCGGCACGATGACGCAGTGGTTAGTACTGCTGCCTCACAGCAACAGAGATCCGGGTTCGATTCCTGGATGGGTCACTGTCTGTGTGGAGTTTGTATGTTCTCCCCGTGTCTGTTTGGGTTTCCTCTGGGTGCTCCTGTTTCCTCTCAACTCCAAAGATGTACAGGCCATGCTAAATTTTCCCTCAGTATTGGTGGATTAGCAGGGTAAATAATGGGGTTACGGGGAAAGGGCCTGGGGTGGGATTGTTGTTGGTGTGGGCTCGATGGGCCAAATGGCCTATTTCTGCACTGTAGCGATTCCATTGGCTGCTGAATGATTAACTTACTTCTCTCACTGGGAACTGAGCGAAATTAAGAGCCAGAGATTTGGGCAAAGGGACTAAAACGCTTCTTTGAGCCAATCACAGTTCTGGCATGGCAGGTGGGAATTCCATTCACTGCCTTTACTCCGTGATGTAACCCAGCCCAGCATCTTTCACACATCCTTACCAAGTGGTCCACATGAGCCCAGGAGTGATTGAGTTCTCTGAGAGTTTCCAGAACGCTGCTGGACGCCTCCTCCTTCTTGTTCTGGATCAGGAGCATCCCGTTCTGTTCCACCTTCTCGACCTCCTTTTCTTTCACTCGGATCTGGTCTTCCAGTTCCTGAGAAATCAAATTGCACGGAACTTACAGGTCAGGGTAGAACAAGGTGGGTGTTTAAAAGAGGCATCTTGAATGGGCAGGGAATAGAGGAACACGGATCACGTAGAGACAGAGTAGCTCCAATTACACAGGAAACCTTAGCACCACTATCAGTATAAGGAGGAGGAATACTCTCATGGACATGAATACTCTATAATTCCACTGGAATGTCAATGGCCAGAGCTCTGGTACCGTCACACAAGAAGGTGTGAGCAGAACAGACTAGAATAGACCAAAAGCTTGTGTGACTGAAGTGCTGAGACACATTGGAGGAACTGGGCCAGTCATTGCTTGATGAGTTGGAACGGTAATCAGACATGAAGAAGTAATGGGTTTTACATCAAAACGTAAAAGATAGGAACAGGAAGAAGCCATCTGGCCCTTCGAGCCTTCTCCAACCTTTCATCACCATCATAGCTGATCATCCAACTCAATAGCCTAATTCTGCTTTCTCCCCATAACCTTTGATCCCATTCGCCCCAAGTGCTACATCCAGCTGCCTCTTGAATACATTCAATATTTTGTCATCAACCACTTCCTGTGGTAATGAATTCCACAGGCTCACCGCCTTGAGTGAAGAAAGATCTTTTCATCTCCATCCTAAATGTCTACCCTGAATTCTCAGGCTGTCCTGGCTCTGGACACGCCCACCATCTAGAATATCTTCGCTGCGTCTACCCTGTCCAGTCTTGTTAGAATTTTATAAGTCTCAAATAAATCCACCCTCATTCAGCTGAACTTCAGCAAAAACTGAGTATCAGAGTCTGTGCATGGAAAACAGAGAAACAGGCAGAGAGCCTCTTCAGACTTATAGCCAGCTGGAGCAATCGAATCTTCAAGATTTCCAAAATAATTTCTTATTGTATTCAATTTCTTCCAATGATATTAACCCTGATACAAACTCTCTCAGGTTAATAGATGAACGGAACAGAAGCTGTCAGTTTGCCTAAGAATTATGCTTATGCGGAACTCAGCCTCAAGTTGGGCTTTACCTTTAATGCTATTTCAGATAAAAAAAAAAGTCTGAATTCAGAGCTCAGTCAATATCCTTGTAAGACCCTCCAATTTCCATCAATGTGCCCACCTCTGACCAAAGGGATGTGGCACTTTGCCCACTCAAAGTACCGACACTTTGCCCCCAAAGTGACTTTCTTCAAGCCATCAGGTTCAGATTTACAGGTGAGGATCAGGAACTGTGAGGTAGACAGATGGAGACAGCAGCTAGAGAGGAACCAGCTTCCACTGAGTTCCAACCTCAATGCTCCTTTTATTCTTTTACAGGACGTGGGTGTTACTGGCTACACTAACCATTATTGCTTATTCCCAATTGCCCCCAAGGTGATGATGGAAAGCCGCCTTCTTAAACCACTCTGGTCTTCATGGTGTAGATGCACACACATGCAGCGGCATGGTGGCACAGTAATTAGCACTGGTGTCTCACTGCGCCAGGGACCCGGCTTGGGTCACTTCTATGTGGAGTGTGCACATTCTCCCTGTGTCTGCACAGATCCACTCCTACAGTCCAAAGATCTGCAGGTTAGATTAATTGGCCATATTAAATTGCCCTGAGATTAGCAGGGTAAATATGTGGGGTTACATGGATAGGCCCTGGTTGGGATTGTGGTTGGTGCAGACTCGATGGGCCGAATTGCTCCTTCTGCATTGTCGGGATTCTGTGAAATATCTGAAAGATGTGCTGGTTAGGTGGAGTGAGTGACCCGAACAGGCACGGGTGTGTGGCAACCAGGGGAATTTCACAGTAACTTAACTGCAGTGTTAATGTAAGGTTTACTTGTGACAAATAAAACTTTAAACACTGCTGTTAGGAAGGGGTTTCCAAGAATTTAATTGCATGATGGCGATGGAATGCTGACGTAGTTTCAAGTTCTGTATTTGACACCGTACCTGGCAATCCTTCAGTGCTGTATGGACAGCGGCAAGGTCACTGACGGAGTGCCACTTCTTCAGCTTGTCTTCCTGAGTTTCGAACCACGCCTTCAAGCACTGGACACTGTTCTCATACTCTGTCCACGATTCCAGTGAACCTTCCAACGACCTTATCTGTCAATCGAAATTCAGTCATTAAATCACAGCCGGTGAGAGAGTGATGGTCAGCACCTTTGGTTGCACACATTTATATACAGTGAGCGTTTTCTAGAAGACGGGGAGCTTGCTGTGCATTCACACACAGCAACAACACAAATCGACTTCCTGACCGGTAGCAACCAAGGTCAGCCAGGTGATCAGGGTTACAGGTCACAGATTTCACACAGCGTGAAGCTCACTGGGACCGCTTTGGCCCGTTTCTTGTTGAAGATCCATCAGCAGATGATTCATCATGGTTTTAGTGGGCTGGGAAAGAGGTACACACACTGTATTAGCGGCGGCACAGTGGTTAGCACTGCCGTCTCACAGCACTAAGGACCAGGGTTCAATTCCCGGCTTGGGTCGCTGTCTGTGCGGAATCTGCACTTTCTCCCCGTGTCTGCGTGGGTTTCCTCTGGGTGCTCCAGTTTCCTTCCACCATGCAAAAGACATGGAGCACTGGCCACGCTAAATTTTCCCTCAGTTACCCGGACAAGCGCCAGAGTGCGGTGACTGGGGAATTTCCACAGTAACTTAATTGCATAGGCCTACTTGTGACACTAATAAATAAACTTGGGTGGCATGGTGGCACAGTGGTCAGCACTGCTGCCTCACAGTGCCAGGGACCTGACTTCAATTCCGGCCTTGGGTCACTGCCTATGTGGAGTTTGCATGTTCTCCCCGCGTCTGCATGGGTTTCTTCCAGATATTCCAGTTTCCTCCCACATTCCAAAGATGTGCAGATAAGGTTCATTGTCCATGCTAAATTGCCCATTGGTGTCAGGGGGAGTAGTAAATAGGGTAAATGAGAATAGGGACTGGGTGGGATTGTGGTCAGTGCAGACTTTGTTGGGCCAAATGGCCCAACAAAGAAAAACAGGAGAAAAGCAGTCCAGTAAAATTCCTCTCCTGCTCTCTCAGGTGAATTGAATTCAGTCCAGGATAACGAGTGAATCTACCGATTACCTTCTCACTAATCAGCCCTTGCAACAGTTGCCATTTGCGGTTCATTACTCCCAGGCGCTCGGCGAAATCAGTTTTGTCACTGCGTTTGCTCTCGACATCGTGGCTACTGATCTGTAACACTGACTGGTTCACAAAGTCCACTGTCAGCTGCTTACAGGTCAAGTCAATCTTGAAAGCCTATAAAAGACAGATATTATAAACAAGAACAATCCCCTCAAATCAGTGTCAACAGAGGCTGACATCCCCTGGGTTGCAGAATTGGCCAACTGGGCAAATGCAAGGTTTCGGTTTGAAGCAATTGTAACTTAAAGATTTGAACTGATGATTGGTGACATGAGTCTCAGTTCCACCTTCCCACTTGCCCCGTTAGCCTGAGCATGGAGCACCATCGCTAACCTACCCGCTTCCAAATCCACATGCCTCAACCGGCTGGTGTCTGCGTGAATTTCCCCTGGGTGCTCCGATTTCCTCCCACACTCCAAAAATGTGCAGGTTAGGTGGATTGGCCATTATAAATTGACCCTTAGCATCAGGTGGATCAGCAGGGTAAACATGTGGGGTTACGGGAATAGCGCTTGGGTGGGATTGTGGTCAGTACAGACCCAATGGGCCAAATGGCCTCCTTCTGCTTTGTAGGGATTCTATGATTTGCCGAGGCAGGATTCGAACCCAGGTCCTCAGAACATTAACTGGGTTTCTGGATTAATAGTCTAGTCATAATACCACCGTCTCCCTATTGAATTACCCCTTAATCTTCTACATTCAAGTCTACGAACACACTTCCTTCTTTACCTTGTACTTTTTGAGGTACTGTTCTATCGTTGGCGAACCCACTGCACATTTGATCTTCTCATCATCCTCTTCGATGGTTTGTTCCATGAGAGAGATCCAGTCCATCAGCTCGTTGATGGCGGTACGCGATGGCAGTTTCTCCATCTGAAGCTGAGAAAGGACAGATTATTAACTTCCTCCATCGCTAACACCAGTCCCACACATTGACACCTAACCCAGAGGACCTCACTTCACACAGCATGGAAAAATCCACAGTTCGATGGCACGTGGGTTTGGATAAATCATTTTACATTGAAAATAGGAGGCCATTCAGCCCTTCAATGCTTCTTCGCCTTCATGATCATGGTGATCAATTGCCTGATCTCTCCTTCACACCTCACATCCTTTGATCCCCTTCAGCCCCAATCTGTATCTAACTGCAACTTGAAAATATTCAATATTTTGGCCTTGACTATTTTCTATGGGAGTAGATTCCACTGGCTGACCACTCTCTGGGGTGAAGAAATTTCTCCTCATCTCTGTCCTAACGCAGTACCCTCAGACTGGGACACATGTACCATCGGTGACAACTGCACAAATCAGGCACCAGCACCAATCCCTCCCCGGTACCTGATGCAGCTTCTCTTGGACCAATGGGATTTGAGTGAGAAGCTCGCTCCACTGGCTGTCGATCTGGGCCAGCCCGGATCGCAGGGCCGCAGTGTCCACCTTCTTGAGCCGCAGCAGCTGGTTCCCTCGGCTCAGCACGGAGGACTTGAGGGAGGATTTGGTGTCGACCTCCTTGGAGAATTCCTGGGAGAGAGAGGGGGAGTGAGGAGAGAGTCATCAATAACCGAGCATTGGTTACTTCAAAGCCGGACCATTGTTCAAATCGCACAAAGTTATCACCTCATGGAGAAAAAAAATTATCAGCTCATCCAAAATGTGTCCTTAGAATTATACAGCCCAGGAGAGGCCATTTGGCCCATCGTGTGATATTGATGTCCCTTTAAGAAGTTTTTTTTAACTCTGCTCTCTGCAGCAAAGTGATGTCATGGGGGGGCGGAGCTAACCTGTGACAGGTGATCGGAGATTTTTCTTCAGCTTTCAGTTTCATTTTGGAAGCAGTTCTAAACTGTAAGCTGGGGAAGAAGTCTCTTTGTCTCTGCTGAGGCAGAAGTCCCTTCACCCAAATCCCTTTATTTACAAACTCTAACAGCAGCACACAGAGTGCTGTCAATCAGCAGTCTAGCTCCGAGGGGTGCCAGGGGAACTGACACTCCCGGTTAATTACAAGGCAAAGACTCCCTGATTGGCTCATCAATTGTCTCCTCAATCAAGGAGCTCATGCTCCAATAGGCCAATCTCAATGGCCTGACTGAAGTTATTGCAGTCTCTCTTTCTTAAAGTCATACCAGTTAGCCGAAAGCACATCTCGTGTGCCAACCTGTCTTACAAATCTTGCTGGTGATCTTGCAGCAAGGTTTTGTCTTCCTGAAGGAAAGAATTTTCTATTTTTCAGGGGCTGGACCAGCGTCTCAGAGTCTTGGAATCCTTTTCTGTTTTCAACTGAGCTGAGTTGCAGGAATATCTAGGCAGCAGCCTCAATAGGGAAAAGACTCCATTTCAGTCAAGTAACTTGCAATTGAATTTTGTGTCAAACCTGAGAAAAACTTTTTTTTTTTGTTGTCTACAGGTTTTGTTGTCCACAGGACCACATTAAAGATGGGGCAACATAGTGGCGCAGTAGTTAGTCTCACAGCGCCAGGCATCCAGGTTCAATTCCGGCCTTGGGTGTCTATCAGCGTGGAGTTTGCATGTTCTCCCCACATCTGCATGGGTTTCCTCCAGGTGCTCTGGTTTCCTCCCACAGTCCAAAGTTCAACGGGTTAGATTGACTGGCCATGTTAAATTGACCCTAGTATTAGGGGGATTAGCAGGGTAAATGAGAATTATGGAAATAGGACCTGGGTGGGATTATGATCAGCACAGATTCAATGAAGGCCAAATTGCCTCCTCCTGTACTGTAGTGTCTCTATGAGATATTCATTGAGTTATACATTACTTCGGGTGTTTTGTTTCCTGTTTGTAATTGATAAAAGTTCTTGTTAATTTTCTTATTATACATGTTAACTATATTCTTAATTAAACTTTGTTTGATAAAACTCCCTAGTGGGTCATTTGAATCAAACCTGAAGTGAAACATCTTGATGCTTATCCTAGCCAAATTTAATGGACAAACCTATGGGTTAGGCGAGCTCTATAAAACACTGAAGTTTCAAACCTGACTTATAACAATTGTACTTGTGCCAATCCCCAGAAAAAGTGATTCATTGCCCACCCTATCCTTGCAGTCCAACAAGTTTTGTCTTTTTAAGTATATTTTCAATTATCTTCCGGAAGGTCTACAGAATTTGTTTTCTGATGATCTTTCAGGGAGTGCATTCCAACTTTGCTTTTTATTATGAACACCCTCCTTATATTTTATCATGTTGAGTAAGTAAGGTAAAGTCGCCAGATAACCAGAGGCCGCTCTCCCCTTTGAGAGGCAGGGCTGACTGGTAGAAACTTAACCTGAGGATCACCACACCTCAGGCAAGGGGCAAGGTTGAGAAGGCGGAGCCACCATGGATAACCTCAGGCGGTACAGGAGTTGAACCTGCGCTGTTGGCATCGCTCTGCCAATTGAGCTAACCAACTCCCCACATCATTCCAAACCTCTCTGTGTAAAATAAGCTGTCCTCTAATTCTTTCATTCTGCATGTTCTGTTGCTCAATCCTTCTCTTGCTAGTGGAAACCACTTTTCCTTCTTTTTCATTCTTTCATGGGATGTGGATGTCACTGGGAATCCAACACTACAGCCATAGAGTCAGAAAGGTTTACAGCATGCAAACAGGCTCTTTGACCCATCCTTTCCATGCTGCTCAGTTTTTAACCACTAAGCTAGTTTAATTGCCCACATTTAGCCCGTATCTCTCTATACCCAAATGACTCATGTCTAAATGGAGTTTGCATGTTCTCCCCATGTCTGTGTGGGTTTCCTCCGGATGCTGCAGTTACCTCCCACACGCCATAGATGTGCGGGTTAGGTTGATTGGCCATGCTAAATTTCCCCTCGGTATTCTGGGATTTGTAGGTGAGAGGGATTAGCAGAGTAAATATGTGGGGCTTTTTTAAAAGACAAAATTGTACCCACCTCTACTACTACCTCTGGCAGCTTGTTCCAGACACTCACTATCCTGTGTGTGAAAAAATTGCCCCTCTGGACCCATTCGTATCTCTCTCCTCACATCTTAAACGTATGCTCTCTAGTTTTACACTCCCCTATCTTTGAGAAAAGATATTGAATATCTAGCTAATCTCTGCCCCTCATTATTTTATAGATCTCTATAAAATCACCCCTCAGCCTCCTACACTCCAGAGAAAACAGTCCCAGTCTATTCAATTTCTCCTTATAACGCAAACCTTCAGGTACCCATCCCTGAACGTCCAGGAATTGAGTAGCTTTAAAGAGTCAACTGCATTGCTGTGGCTTTAGAGTCATACAAGACAATAAGATGTAGAAGCAGAATTAGACCATTCAACCCATCAAATCTGCTCTGCCATTCACCCAAGGCTGACAAGTTTTTCAACTCCATTCTCCTGCCTTTTTCCTGTAATCTTTGATCCCCTTAACCAGTCACATATAGGCCAGACCAGGTAAGGGTGACAAATTTCCTTCCCTAAAGGACAGTGGTAAACCAGGTGGGGTTTTAATAAATTTATGGTCATCATTAGACTTGTAAATCCAGATTTTTTATTGAATTCAAATTTCACCATCTGCCGTGGTGGGATTCGAACCTGGATCCCCAGAGGATTAGCCTGGGTCTCTGGGTTACTAGTCCGGTGACCATACCACTACACCAATGTCTTCCTTATTGTTCTGTGTAATGATGGGTGTTCTAGTGCTTAGATCTGACAATACTCAAGAGATAGTATTCTCTTGAGTATTGCCTTCAAACAACAAATTCTTTTCATAGAAAGTGAAGGAGGCCATTCAGCCCATCGAGTCTGCACAATAACAATTCCATCCAGGTTTTATCCCAGAACCCCATATACTTACTCTGCTAATCCCTCTAACTTACAAATCCTGGGACACTAAGGGACAATTTAGCATGGCCAACTAACCTAATCCACACATCTAAGGCAGATGTGGGAGGAAACCAGAGTATCCGGAGGAAATCCACACAGATATGGAAAGAATGTGCAAACTCCACACAGACGGTGACCCAAACTGGGAATTGAACCCAAGTCCTTGGAGCTATGAAGCAGCAATGCTAATCACTGTTCCCCCTTTCATAGTAGAGATGAAAGGCAAGAGGGATTTTAGCAATTTGTTGAAGCCTTTTTATACATGGTAACATATGTCGTTCAGGGAGAATGATAATACTCAATAATACTAACAATGCTTAGTTCTGTAGAGGAAATTTGACTGAACAAAATGATCCCCTCAACTGGTGCATAACCTTCTCAATTTGAGAAACACTAACAACTTCCTCATCTATAGATCCTGCACCGCTCGGAGGGGAAGTTCATTGTCTACCTGGTTGGTGAGATGTAGGCTTGAATTCTCTGGCCATTCACGCCCACCAGTGAGAGTGGAGAATTTGGCACTTAGCCAAATCACCATTTCCTGGAGTGGGACCGGAGAATCCCAGTCGCGGATGTAGTGGAAAACATCCCCTATCTACATCAATGGGGATGAAGTAGAAAGAGTTGAGCGCTTCAGGTTTTTAGGTGTCCAGATCACCAGCAACCTGTCCTGGTCACCCCAAGCCAACACTACAGTTAAGGAAGCCCATCAATGCCTCCACTTTCTCAGAAGACTAATGAAATTTGGCATGTCAACTAAGATTTTCAACAACTTTTACAGGTGTACCATAGAAAGTAATCACTCTGGTTATATCACAGCTTGGTATGGCTCCTGCTCCGCCCAAGATCACAAGGAACTACAACTGGTCATGAATGTAGCCCAGTCCATCATGCAGCCTCCCATCTATTGACTCTGTCTACACTTCCTTCTGCTTCGGTAAAGCAGTCAGCATAATTAAGGACTCTATGCATCCCAGACGTTCTCTTTTCCACCTTATTCCTTTGGGATAAAGACACAAAAGTCTGAGGTCACGAACCAACCAACTCAAGAACAGCTTCTTCCCTGCTGTTACCAGACTTCTGAATGGACTTACCTTGCATTAAGTTGATCTTTCTCTACACCCTAGCTATGACTGTAACACTACATTCCACACGCTCTCCTTTCCTTCTCTATGAAAGGTATGTTTTGTCTGTATAGAGTGCAAGAAACAATACTTTTCACTATATCCCAATATATGTGACAATAATAAATCAAAACCAAATCAAATCATGGGCAAGTCATGACTGAAGAAGCAAATGTTACAGCATTAACCACAAAGATTGCAAATGTTGGAACCTGGAGGAGGTGTTAACTCACCAGGAATGAGCTAAGATGATCCCTGACAGTGTCCAGGTTTTGCGGGAGGGTCACAGACTGCTGTTTCCAGAACTCGAGCCGTTCCAATGCTGACTGGAGCCATTGGTTGAGTTCAGCGTACTCTGCCTGGTACCTGGCAGGAAGTGAAGGATTGAAGAAGAGTTAATCCGAATGAAGTGAGACAACCCGCAGCCTGGGCAGGTTGAGAAAGCTACGCAGAGTTTGAAAACACTTGTAATGAAATGTACAGTCGGAGTCCTGAATATCTTTCTTTCCGGAGCCTGAGGGAGCTCTCCCAGCTCTGATTAGAATCACACATTCTTATCACATTCCCTACAAACTATGTATCGTCTCTGCAAATACAAGCAAAAGCTTTGTGTATTTGCTCACTGCCCAAGATCTATGTTCCCTCACCCCTTCTCTAGACAACAGTTCTCTCCTCGTATGGTAACCAGAGAGGGCAGACACCAGTGTGATGGAGGCTCATCAAAGATCAGCAGCTTTTCCTTGGCTGGTCACCAGACACTACCCTCAGTGTCTCAAGAGTTTCAAGACTCTTGGGCTTTACCCGATGGTTGGAGCTCCATGCCGTCTGCTTCCAGGATTCAGCCACCCCATGGATTGGATTATTCCAAGGAGGTTCCAGTCTTAGTGGTTAAAAAAAAAGGTGGCACCAAGAAGGCCTATTTCCATGCCGTAAATCTCTACAGCCGGAATTTTACCGGCACGCCTGCTCTGGAATCAGGTAGGCGACGTTCGCAGAAGGGAATCCTCTGCTGGCCTCAGGTAGGATTTTACAAGCCCTGCCTGAGCGAGGTCAAAAACTACCGGCCTATAACTCCCGGAAACCCTGCTGGTTTATGTCATGCAAGGTAAAGTAAGGGCAGCACGATGACACGGTGGTTAGCACTGCTGCCTCACAGCGCCAGGGACCCGTGTTCAACTCCCAAGTTGGGCCACTGTCCGTGCAGAGTTTGCACATTCTCCTCGTGTCTGCAAGGGTTTCCTCCAGGTGCTCCAGTTTCCTCCTGTAGTCCAAACATGTGTGGGTTAAGTTGATTGGCCACGCTAAATTGCCTCTTAGTGTTAGGGGGATTAGCAGGTAAATTCATGGGGTTATGGGAATACAGCCTGGGTGGGATTGTGGTTGGTGCAACCTCAATGGGCTGAAAGGCCTCCTTCTGCACTGTGTAGGGCTTCTATGATGCTTTGATTCTAAGTAGTGTATGTGGGGTGTGCCCAGGAACTGGGGGTGGGGAAAGGTCGGGCAGTACAGAAGCTTTGTCTTTCAAAGCAGCTCCCATTAACATGTGTTAACTGAGCTTCACTGGGCCCTGATCCAGCTACATTGTGAGTTCAACACTCTTGCTCATGGGTTCAAATCCCTCACAGGCCACCTCCCCACCACCACCATCACCCACCCATCCCCCCCTCCCCGTTACCCTGTTTGCAGAACCTCAAACCAGGGATGGGAGTCTCAGGATGGGAGATTTGCCATTTCAGGACTGAGGTATGGAGACATTTATTCCCTGAGAGGTTTGTGAATCTTTGGAACTCTGCACTCCAGAGAGTTGTAGATGCTCAGTCGTGAAGTATATTCAATTATTGGTCGCTAAGGGAACGAAGAGATATTGGGTAAAGGGTAGCAAAGTGGAGTTTAGATGGAGGATCAGTCAGTATCTGACTGAATGGCATCAGGGCCTTAGGGAGTCCTGTGACTCTTCCTGCTCCCATTTTTATGATCTGATTTTGAGAACAAACAACAACAACAAGACCACGGCCTAAATTACCTCAGCATGAGCTACCACAAAGGGCAAAATGGTAGCAGTTAGAGGCCATTTGACCCATCAAGTCAGCACAGACTCAATGGGCCAAATGGCCTCCTTCTGCTCTGTAAAGATTCCGGGTGGGATTTTCCGGCTATGCTCGTCCCAAGGCCGGAAATTCCTGTCTGAGGTTAGTGGGCTTTTGTACGGTCTGCTGAATTTACAGTTCTGCCCGCGGTGATTCCCGTGGTGGGCGGTTTGGGAAATCTCTGCTCTCTGTGACTCTATGATTAATATCCCTAATTAATGTGCGCCACACTCATCATCCTATCTCACCTCACTGATCCCAAAAATAGTGGAGCCATAGAATCCCTCCAGTGCAGAAGAAAGCCATTCAGCCCATCGAGTCTGCACCGACCACAATCCCACCCAGCCCCATTCTCATAACCCCACATATTTACCCTGCTAATCCTGGGACAATAGGATCAATTTAGCACAGCCAATCCACCTAACCTGCACATCTTTGGATTGTGGGAGGAAACTGGAGCACCTAGAGGAAACTCACACAGACACAGGGAGAATGTGCCAACTCCACACAGACAGTGACCCAAACGGGAACTGAACCCTGGTCCCTGGCGCTGTGAGGCAGCAGTGCTAACTCACTGTGCCACCGTACCACCCCCACTTCACACCTTAAACCCAGAGAAAGTAGAGTATGAATCCCGCTTCACCCTCCAACATGAATATTTTACATTGAAATGGAGTTAATGTCCAACAAAACCAAATCTTATTTCAGATATAAACATCCCACAGGATTGAAACTATTTCCAGTTGCAGTGTTGCAAGACAGCAGGAAGTGACTGGAACTGAAAACATTGTAAAAATATTGAGGACAACACAGAGGTAAACACGGAAAAAAGGGTGCAAAATAGCCCAGAAAAACATGGATTATCACTGTTTAGAAGAACAAAGCAGTAGTTTTCTTAACTTTGCATTCAAAATGTCACATTTAAAATATTGTAAAAACAGTCAGAATTTACCTCAAAATGAGTAATTTACAAACAAAGTGGTGATTAGCTGACTTGTATAAGAACTTATTATTATACATGTTACAGTTATGTAAAATGTTGGTTAGGCCACATTTGGAATACTGTGTCCAATTCTGGTCACCACGCTATAAGGAGGCTTTGGAGAGAGTGCAGAAAAGGTTTAACAGGATGTTGCCTGGTATGGAGGGTATTGAGGATGAATAAACTGGGATTGTTCTCATTGGAAAAACGGAGGCTGAGGGGCAACCTGATAGAAGTTTATAAAATTATGAGCAGTATAAATAGGGTGAACAGCTGGAAGCTTTTTCCCACGACAGAAAAGACAATTATAAGGGGGCACAAGTTCACGGTGAGGGGGTGGGGGGGAAGGTTCAGTGGATATGTGCAGGGGAAGTTTTGTACACAGAGGATGGTGGGGGCCTGGAATGCACTGCCAAGTGAGATGTTTGAGGCAAATACATTAGCCATTTTTAAGACTTACCTTGACAGGCACATGAACAGACGGGGAATAAACAGGTACAGGCAGTTAGTTGGTCTAGATAGAATAATGTGATTAGTACAGGTTTGGAGGGCCGAAGGGCCTGTTTCTGTGCTGTGCTGTGCTTTCTACATGTCAGCTAAAGCTTCATTCTCTCTCCTTTGTTACAAAAACCAGATAATTCAAATGAAGCTGCAGAAAGTGGGGTTATTACAAAAGCAGAGATGAAATTATTATCTGCGGGCGATTATATCTTTCCACAATAAACTCAATTCCCTCTGTAAACTGGGTTGGTCTTTCTGCAGCACTGCCTCTTGTTTCAGGAGAAACATTTTTCATCCACTGCCCCTTATCAACTGGCTAATAAGAAGACAGTTATACAGCTGGGGAAGGATTTTGTGATCGTGCCCCCATCCCTAGAACAAGTGTTCGGGGTTCAAGTCCCACTGGCCATGGATGGTGTGTTCATAATGTGGGCAGACAGGTTGATTATCATTGAATTACAGAATCCCTCCCGACAGTGCAGAAAGAGGCCGTTCAGCTCATTGAGCCTGCACCAACAACAATCCCATCCAGGTCCTATCTCCATCATTCCACGTATTTACACTGCTTGTCCCCCTGATACTAAGAGGCAATTTGGCATGGCCAATCCACCTCACCTGGAAGTCTTTCAAACAGTGGGAGAGAACCCATGCAGACATGGGGAGAATGTGCAGACTCCGCGCAGACAGTGACCCGAGGCTGGAATTGAACCTGAGTCCCCTGGTTCTTCCGGCGGGAAAAAGATTCCAAAGTCTGAGGTCACACACCAACCGACTCAAGAACAGTTTCTACTCTGCTGCCATCGAATGTCCTCTTACATAAAAACTAGAAGCAATGGACTATTTGCCTTCCTTACTGTGTGCTGTACCTGCACGCTTACTTTCAGTGTCTGATGCACAAGGATACCAAGATCTCACTAAGTATCCACCTCTCTCAATTTATACCCATTCAAATCATAATCATAAAATCCTACACTGCAGAAGGAGGCCATTCAGTCCATCATGTCTGCACCGACCACAATCCAACTCAGGCTTATCCCATTAACCCCATGTGTTTATCTTAGCTAGTCCCCCTGACATGAAGGAGCAATTTAGCGTGGCCAATCCACCCAGCCCACACATCTTTGGACTGTGGAAGGAAACCGGAGAACCCGGAGGAAACCCATGCAGACATGGGGAGAACATGCAAACTCCACACACAGACAGTAACCCAAGTCAGGAATTGAACTCAGGTCCCCTGGCACTGTAAGGCAGCAGTGCTAACCACTGTGCCGCCCCAAATCTGTCTTCCTATTACTGCTAGCAAAGCAGATAACCTCACATTTATGCACATTGTACTGCAAATTAACTTGATCTTTCTCTATACCCAAGCTATGACTGTAACACTATATTCAAAGCTTAAAGTTTATTTACTAGTCACAAAGTAGACTTACGCCCACACTGCAAAAAAGTTACCATGAAAACCCTCTAGTCACCACACTCCACTGCCTGTTCAGGAGCACTGAGGAGGGATTTAGCGTGGACAATTCACCATAATCTGTGAACTGTGAGAGGGCACCTGGAAGAAACCCACACAGACACGGGGAGAATGTGCAAACTCCACACAGACAGTGATCCAAGCCAGGAATCGAACCCAGGTCCCTGCAGCTGTGAGGAAACAGTGCCAACCACTGTGCCACCATGCCAACCACACTCTTCACATTCACTGCCCACATTCTGCGCTCACTCCTTTCCTCCCCCTCCACGTACTCTACGAAAGGTGTGCTTCGTCTGCACAGATTGCAAGGAACAATACTTTCCACTGCGTCCCTAGACAATAATAAGTCAGATAGAAGAGGAATTTGTCCGTTTACCGGTTCCAGTGTTTGAGGACAGTTTCCAGTCGGTGTAATTCGCGGCTGACTCTGGTTGTGCTGGAGAGCCAGTGCTCGCCAAGCTGGGCGATTTGAAGCTCGAGTTCTGCACAGCTAATGGACGTCAGGAGCTTCTTCCCATCCTCCAGCACCTGGTACAACTGCGGTTGATGCTCAGTCAAACTGTTTTTCAGCCGCTGGAATGGAGAGATGCCAAGACATAACATTTGTTAAATTTCTTATTCAATCTAGGAAACATTCTCCTTCTTTTGGCACTTGATATGGAATATCCGATAAAGATTTTGCAAAGAGTTCCTCATCTCATTCTATCCACAACTAGATGCTACAAAATATTGGTCAAAGTCTTCCGACCCTTCTCACCGATTCCCAGTGGTGATTCCCACCTACCCCCCACCCCAACATGGAGCGTTGTCCGGCAACATTGAGTTCATAGATAGATAGATAGAATGCACATCGTATTCACAGAATCATACAGTGCAGAAAGAGGCTCTTCGGCCCATTGAATCTGCACAGATCACAATCCCACCTAGGCCACACTCCCATATTCCTACATATTTTACCCACTAATCCCTCTAACCCACGCATCCCAGGACACTAAGGGGCAATTTTAGCATGGCCAATCAACCTAACCCGCACCTCTTTGGACTGTGGGAGGAAACCGGACTACCCGGAGGAAACCCACGCAAACACAAGGAATGCCAGGACATATATTTGTTTGAAGCAAACAATAGCCGAGCAGTATTATCGCTAAGCTAGTAATCCGGAAACTCAGCTAATGTTCTGGAGGCCATAGTTCAAATCCCACCATGGCAGATGGTAGAATTTGAATTCAATAAAAAAAAAATCTGGAATCTACTGATGAACCATTGTCGATTGTTGGAAAAAACCCATCTCGTTCACTAATGTCCTTTAGAGAAGGAAATCTGCCATCATTATCTGCTCTGGCCTATATGTGACTCCAGAGCCACAGCAATGTGGTTGACTCTCAGCTGCCTTGGGGCAATTAGGGATGGGTAATAAATGCTGGCCAGTCAGAGGCATCCATGTCCCATGAATGAATAACAAACTAGACATATTACGTCTTAAAAGACTAATCTTCCCCAAAACATTTTATCATTCTTATAGTTTCGTGTAGAGTTTGAGGAAAAGGGCTCATTAAGAAATGAAAAAGGCCCCACTTTCGGAGATTAAGGGTGATCCCACCAAAGTGAAACATAACACGGTAAGATTGAGATAATCTTTCTTCACTTAGAGGGTCTGTGGAATTCTCCGCCCTCGAGGCCTGAGGAGGCTCAGTCACTGAATGTGATCAAAACAGAGATGGTTCTCATAGAATACCTACATACAGAAGGAGGCCATTCAGCCCTTTGAGTTTGCACCAACCACAATCCCACCCAGGCTCTATTCCTGCAATTTACCCTGTTAATCCCCCAACATTGGGGTCAGTTTACCCTGGCCAATCAACCTAACCCACACATCTTTGGACTGTGCGAGGAAACCGGGAGCACCCAGAGGAAACTCACGCAGACATGGGGAGAATGTGCAGAGTCCACACAGACAGTGGCCTGAGGCTGGAATGGAATCTGGGACCCTTGCACTGTGTCATCACGTCGCTGCCCCTCCCCAGATTTCTGCATATTAAAAACATCAAGGGAGACAAGAACAATGCAGGAGAATGGTGTTGAAATAGAGGATCAACTATGAATGGCAACATGGGTTTGAAGGGCTGATGGCCTACTCCAGCTTCTATTTTAAAACTTATTTCTTTGAGTCAGTGAATTAAGAACAAAGCGATATATTTAAAGTACAGCTAGATTGCTTAGGAGTGAAATTAGAAATGATGCGTATAAATCCCAGAATATGGTGGATAATTTTTTAAAGTTTATTTAGTTGTCATAGAAATCATAGAAACCCTACAGCACAGAAAGAGGCCATACGGCCCATCAAGTCTGCACCGACCACAATCACAAGTGTCACAAGCAGGCTTATATTAACACTGCAATGAAGTTACTGTGAAAATCTCCGAGTCGGTGCCTTTTTGGGCACACTGAGGGAGAGTTTAGCGTGGACAATGTACCCTAACCAGCACATCTTTCAGACTGTGGGAGGAAACTGGAGCAGCTGGAGGAAACCCACACAGACATGGGGTGAATGTGCAGACTCTGCACAGACAGTGACCCAAGATGGGAATTGAACCTGGGTCCCTGGCACTGTGAGGCAGCAGTGCTAACCAATATATCATCTGACTTGCTTATTTTCATGCTGGAGTGAATATGAGACAGTTCAGAGAGGACAGGGTAATTCACACTGCTATATAGAAACAGAATAGGATTGGGAATTTAGATAGCAATGGTAGGATAAGAGACCCAGATTGTTACCTCTAATAATGGAATATTGAGGAAGAATATGTCTAAGCTAGCCACTATCTTAAACCAGGTTTATATCCAAAGATAGCAAAGTTTGTTCAGGTACACTGAGGGAGAATTTATCACGGCCAATCCACCTAAATAGCAGATAGTTGGATTGTGGGAGGAAACTGGAGCACCCGGAGGGGATGCACACAAACACAGAGAGAGCCAGGAATCGAACCTGGGTCCCTAACGATGTGAGGCATCAGTGCTAACTACTGTGCCACCATGTTGCTCACGGGAGGCCAGCTAGAGTTTTCAGGGTGGAGATCGTTAGGTTCGTACACCAGGGACATGGAGACAGTGCGAGTGAATGGTGTCAGAAGTTGCAGATTAGCCATGGTCCAGCTGAACGGTGGAAGTAGGCTCCAAGTGCTCAAAGGCCTCCTCCTGCAACCCTGTCCCTAAAGGGCACCAACTGAAACACAAACCAACCTGATACAAAGCGATCCGTTCAGTGAGTCTCTCTTCCGATTCCTCCAGCAATCCAGCTCCAGGAATATTGCTCTCCACTCCTTCCAGCTGCCTGTACAGAGCCTCATAGTCCTTTGCTAGGTTAGTCCAACTCTAAAGGAGAGAGATGAAGGGACTGCTCAGAGAACAGCTCGAACTGATTGTGAAGATATTGATAAACCAAGTGTCATAACTCCGGGTCTCCTGTCCCGCTGGATATTGCGTTAAATTCACTCCTATTAATGGACCCCATGTCTCCTGTGAACCCGACAGCCCCCGTTTTTAACCCAATATTCAGGTAAGCTATTGGTGGAAATAGGAATCCACTCTGTTCACTGATTACAGACCCATGTCCACCACACTGTGATTCTCAAAGCAGATTCAATACACACTCCACATGGATTCTAAACCAACCGAGAGTTTATCAAATAAATCAGGAACAGCCTCTGCAATAAAACAGCAGAAGATAATTCTCCATTCATAGCACCTAGCTAATATGAGGAGGAAGAATGTCAGGGTATCTCCTACCCCAGACCTCTGACCCCGTCACCCCAAACCTCCGACCCCGTCACCCCAGATCTCCGACCCCGTCACCCCAAACCTCTGACCCCATTACTGAAGACCTCGCACCCTGTCACCCCAAATCTCCACTCTGTTATCCCAGATTTCCATGCCCCATTACCCCAGATCTCTAACCCCATTATATCAAATCTCCAGCTCTATTACCCCACATTTCCTTCTCCATTGCCCCAGATCTCCGTGATAGTTATAACCTGAGATGACATCACTCGGGAATTGGTACAAACCTGCAAATATGACCAATCAGGGGTTGTCCTATCTCTCCCTTTGTGGGGACAGTGCACAGCGACTCTTGACAGATCCGCTGCCATTACTAACTCGATGTCAAAGAGCTTACCTCAAAGATGCTTTCCAGTTCCACGCCTCTCTTGTGAGCCTCCTTCAGTAAGGCCGAGCTCTTACTCATCAGCTCCTGCTGGGAGCTGGTTTCTTTCTGACGGATGCAAGTGATGACTTTTTTATGAAGTGTTTCGGTGAGGATCTTGTGAGACTCCAGCCCTTGGAAAAACTCCTGCAGGGGGTGAAAAAAACATGCAAACATCTGACTGGCTTGGAAAGCAATCTACTTCAGTCACAGGCAAGTCTTCACTGGGATGACCCATTGAATGGGGAGGTACAGTGACACAGTGGTTAGCATTGCTGCCTCAGGAATACAGGTTCGATTCCAGCCTCGAGTCACTGCCTGTGTGGAGTCTGCACATTCTCCCTGTGTTTGCATGGGTTTCCTCCAGCTGTTCCCATTTCCTCCCACAGTCCAAAGATGTGCAGGTTGGATGGATTGGCCGTGCTAAATTGTCCTTTAGTGTTGGGAGACTAGCTAGGGTAAAGGTACGGGGTTATGGGGATAGGGGTTGGGTGGGATTATGATTGATGCAGACTCAATGGAACAAACTGCCTCCTTTTGCACTGTAGGATTCTATGAGACTCAGAAAATGAAAACCTCACCAGCGAGATATCATTTCCGATAAAATTACTAAGAATGCTGGAATCTGAAACCAAAAGAGAAAATGCTGGAAAATCTCAGCAGGTCTGGCTTTGACAAACAGTCACCTGGACTCGAAACATCAGACCTTTTGTCGCCTTACAGATGCTGTCAGACCTGCTGAGATTTTCCAGCACTTTCTCAATTCCCAATGTTGCCTGGCCCCCACCAGTGACATAAGGGAGTTCCCAAAACAGGAAGGTCAGAGCCTAATTTCAATAAATTTAAATATAATTAGTAGGCTTCCCTGGCGTGTTGTTTAGAGATGGTGAACTGGATATTGGGATGAAGATAGCTAACCATTCTGTTCACAGTGGGAGCACTGCTATCTATACATACTGCTGGTCTCAGTCCTATTGCTGGGGCGTATATAGGTGATAACTTGCTCACCTTGTGTTTATCCAGAAGGTTCTTAACGTCTTCTCTGGAGGTGACCAGGATCCTTTGGTCCAGCGCCATCTTCTCTTGGCCCGTGTCCGTTAGATCGGCCAGGTCCTGCAGAGCTTGTTCGTACTGGCTCCTCAACGCCAGGCTCTGGTTCAGGGAGCTGCGGCTCGAGCCAATGATCATGGTCAGTTCCTCGTACATGTCCTTGACGAAGAGGACGAGAAACGTCATGAACCACACCAGGAACTCCTGCACTGACAGCTCACCCATCAATACCAATATAGAACATGAATTAGGCCATTCAGCCCATCGAGTCTCACAGTGCCAGGGACCCAGGTTCAAATTCGGCCTTGGGTTTGAATCGGAGAGTTTGCGAATTTTCCCCATGTCTGCGTGGGTTTCCTCCTGGTGCTCCGGTCTCCTCCCACGCTCCAAAGATGTGTGGGTTAGGTTGATTGGCCATGATAAACTGAGCCTAAAGTCAGGGGGATTATGTGGGTTTACAGGAATAGGCCCGGATGGAATTGTGGTCAGTGCAGACTCGATAGACTGAATAGCCTCCTTCTACACTCTAGGGTCATAGAGGTTTACAGCATGGAAACAGGCTCTTTGACCCAACTTGTCCATGCCACTCTCTTTTTTAAACCACTAAGCTAGTCCCAATTGCCTGCATTTGGCCCATACCCCTCTATACCCACCTTACCCATGTAACTGTCTAAATGCTTTCTAAAAGACATAATTGTACCTGCCTCTACTACTACCTCTGGCAGCTCATTTCAGATACTCACCACCCTCTGTATGAGAAAATTACCCTTCTGGACTCCTTTGTATCTCTCCCCTCTCACCTTAAACCTGTGCTCCCTAGTTTTAGACTCCCCTACCTTTGGGAAAAGATGTTGACTATCTAACTGATCTGTGCCCCTCATTATTTTATAGACCTCAATAATATCATCCCTCAGCCTCCTACACTCCCAGTCTATCCAGCGACTCCTTATAAACCATCAAGTCCCGGTAGCATCCTAGGAAATCTTTCATGATTCTAGAGTCCGCTGCACCATTCAACCATGGCTCTCAACCCCAGTGTCCCGCCTTTCCCCTGTAACCTTTGACTCCCCTTACCAGTCAAGGACCTATCCGTTTAAGTGCCTTGCCTTTGTTTGGCTAATTCATACCCCCACAGAAGGGATTTGGAAAGTAAACAATCGCCAACGTCGGAAGGATCGCCAGTAGTTCAATTCTGCCTGCTGCTGCCCAATATTCACCCCTCCTCTCACGCTCCATGTGCCCAGGGTGTAACTGAGATATCACACAGGGCAGCCCTGGCATTATTAGTTTAGAATTCCACAAACTTTCGGAAATTCCTTCATCAGGAGTGTGGAAGGTTCTGATCAGAGAAGGGTTTATAAAGACACACATAGTTTACAGAATACTGATTAGAATACAAGTCTTTACAGCTAACTCACTATTCAAGTCTTGAAGATGCAGACAATGTGAGTGGAGATAGCATTAGCATAGTTAAAGAAATGTGTATTGTCTCCAGCAGTAAGTAAGTGAGATTTTGCAAGTTCAGGCAGGCCTCACTTACTGTCTTGTCTGGAGACAATACACATCTCTTTAACCTATGCTAACGCTATCTCCACTCACATTGTCTGCATCTTTAAGACTTGAATAACAGGTTAGCTATAAAGACTTGTATTCTAATCAGTATTCTGTAAACCATGAGTGTCTTTATATGCCCTTCTCCGATCAGAACCTTACACACACCTGACAAAGGAACACGTTTCCGAAAGATTGTGGAATTACTATCAAATAAAGTGGTTAGACTTTAACCTGGTGAGACTTCTTAATGTGTTTACTCCAGTCTAACGCCGGCATCTCTACATCATTATTAGTTTATTCAGGAAGAGGCACACACTGCCCCCAAAAGCTGCAGGAGTGAACTCCCTAACCCACAGTACTGATATTAATGTTCAGGGATATACACTTAGTTGTTTCCAAAGCCAAACTCGACACCAATATTATAAAGTAACCACAGTCACATGCACCACAATTGGAGCTCATGTGGTGCAGTGGGTTAGGTGTCCCTGTCTCTGAGCCAGGAGCCCTGGGTTCGAGTCCTGTCCCAGATCTTGATGACCAAGGAAGGTGTGTTCATAATGCAGTCAAACAGGTTGAGGGTCAACTGCAAAATCCTTCCAAAAATGCCAATGGCTGGCGATAAGAGTGGGAGAGACTCCTGGTCTGCCATGTTTGATGTGGAATGGTGCCCCCTCAAGATTTAAGCCCCTGGCGACAAACCTGTTCCGGGAATTACTAGCTATGGAAACAGATGCAAATTAGTGTAACACTAGGAAACATGCACACAAATTACCCCCCCTTCCACACCATCCTAAACAGCCTGTCCCTGTGACAAGAGGACAACAGTCGAGCTGATCCCTCCCCATGAGAAACTGGATTGTGTTCAGACCTGGACTTTCGAAAGGTCCAGCAGTATAGCCTGGTCTGGCTGCAGCGCCTCTCCTCTCTCCTTTAAGTGACCGATCCGTGTTTCAAATTCCTTCAGATCGTCTTCCGCCTGCAAGATAGCCTGTGAAACCCCAAAGAACAGATCACATCTGCATTAACATCAGTATCTCATCGCGGGAGCTGAAAGGATGCTGAAGCTCTTTACAACCTCCACTGGCACGGATAGCGAGAGGAAACTGGTCCAAGCTTTACTGATTCTGATCTTGGTGAGTCCCATTGATGGTTAACGTCATTGCTTGGGGACTTCAATTATGATTCTTTGCCCTCATCATTTATGCATTGTTTTGATCAGAAAACATTGTTTTAAAGCCTGGTGGCAGCAGATTCGATAGTTACTCCCAGAGAGGCCATTGAAGCTACATGCGAAAGGGCAGAGTGAAAGAGTGGGCAGGGTATTATACAAGGCCCACGTGAAAGGAGTCAAGGATATGGGGAAAGAATGGGAATGCAATCAGCCATGATCATATTGAATGGCAAAGCAGGCTCAAAGGGCAGAATGGCCTACTCCTGCTTGGGAGGGAGGGTAGCACAGTAGTTAGCACTGCTCTCTTACAGCGCCAGAGGCCCGGGTTCGACTAGGGTTCAGGTCACTGTTTGCATGGAACTTGCATGTTCTCCCCATGTCCGCATGGGTTTCCTTCCACAGTCCAAAGATGTGCACGTTAGGTGGATTGGCCATGCTAAATTGCCCCTTAGTGTCCAAAGATGTGCAGGTTTGGAGGATTAGCTATATTAAATTGCCCCATGGTGTCCCAATATGTGCAGGTTAGGTTGACTGACCATGGTAACTGCACAGGTTTACAGGGATAGGGCAGAGAGGAGGGTCAGGGTAAGAGGTTCTTTTGGTCAACTGGTACAGAATCAATGGGCCAAATGGCCTCTTTCTGCCCTGTAAGGACTCTATGGTTTTCTATGATATCACGGGAGGAATGAAGGTGGGAAGTGAGGAGGAAGTGGTTTCACACAGAGGTTCGGACTGGGGGGGCATAAAGCAGAGACTGCAACGCCATTCAAAAGGGAAATGGATATCCGGAAGGGAAGGAAATATAAAGGATAAATGGATCTGGGTTTCGGATAAACTGGAACCACTGGCACCAAATCACACTTTGTGAATGGGACAGAACATATGGGCCAGAATCTTACTGGTGCTAACACTGGCAGGATTTTCCCATCCCGCCGCTGTGAGGTTTAGCTGCCTGCTCAATTCTCTGACCGTGTTGCAGTGGGAGCATGACACAAACAAGCGGTAACAGCATGCCCCGAAACTCTTTAAAGGGACAAAAGCAATCATCATTAGAAGTTACTTCCCATGCTTCCAATATCCACTTTGGAGTTCCATCCCATCCCTTACAACCAGGAACGGCTGGAATGGTAGCTTCAACCAAACCAGAATGATTTTTACCTGGAGTTGCTCGGTGACACTGTGCTCCAAGGCTCCGGCCAGTTTCTGTAGGACGATGTATTTGCTGTCCGCCAGAGAGGTGATCAGCAACTTCAGCTCCGTCTACAGGCAAAGAACAGCAGTGAGATTTCCATCGATCGTTGCTCCCCTTCCACAGTCAGACATACAAGCCACACAAGTACTGGCTCCTACTCTGCCCAAGACCATGAGGAACTACAAAGGGTTGTGAATGTATCCCAATCCATCACACAAAGCACCTCCTGTCCATTGACTCTGTCTACACTTCCTGCTGCCTCGGCAAAACAGCCAGCATAAGTAAGGACATTCTTTCTTTCACCTTCTTCCGTCGGGAAAAAGATACGAAAGTCTGAGGTTACGTACCAACCGACTCAAGAACAGCTTCTTCCCTGTTGCTGTCAGACTTTTGAATGGACCTGCCTTGCATTAAGTTGATCTTTCCCTGTATCTTACCCATGACTGTAATATTACATTCTGCACCCTCTTGTTTCCTTCTCTATGAATGGTATGCTTTGCCTGTATAGCGCGCAAGAAACAATACTTTTCACTGTATCCCAATACGTGACAATAACAAATCAAATCAAAAAGGGGCATAATTGAACATCTCCAGGCAAACCACCTCCACACCTTACTTTTCCCGGGAAGATATTGTCATGAACCGCCACAGAAATGCCAGTTCCCAAATGTCCCTCAGCCCTCTCTTCTTGCCAACCACCTCCCCTCGCCTATGCTGTTAGCTCTCTCTCATCTTTCCCATGCACTGCTTCACATCCCCCTCCATCCTGCACCCCATATAAATGCTGAAAAAGACTCTTCAGTATACCGGATGCTCGATTAACATTGCTGTTCTACACAAGGGACGCACTTCAACTTCTGACTGCTGTTTCCAGTGGAGGCCAACTCCTCCAGTCTCTCCCAGAATGCCCATTTGTGTTGGCTCATTTATCTTTCGGTCTCAGTTATCTACAGCACAGTATAAATAATCCAGATATACCAGAGCAAATTGCCCGTTCTAAGTGATAGAGAATCACCAATAGTAAATTGGAAAGGGTGCGAAAAAGATTTACAAGGATGTTATTGGAACTGGAAGGTTCAAATTAAAAGGAGAGGCTGGATAGGCTGAGACTTTTTCCCTAAGCGTAGAGGATGAGGGGTGTCCTTATACAAGTTTATAAAATCATGAGGGGCATTGATAAGGTCAATAGCCAAGGTCTTTACCCCAGGGTAGGGGAGTCCAAAACTAGAGGACATAGTTTTAAAGTGAGAGGGGAAACAGACTCAAGGGGTAATTTTTTCCACACAGTAGGTGGTGTTTTTGGAATGAGGAAGTGGTAGAGGTGGGTATAATTACAACATTTAAAGGACACTTGGACAGGTACATGGATGGGAAAGATTTAGAGGGATAGGGGCCAAATGCAAGCAAATGGGACTAATTCAGTTTAGGAAACCTGGTCAGCATGGAAGAGTTGGGCTGAAGGGTCTGTTTCTGTGCTGTATTTCTCTAAGACCATCAGTTTTCTGTTCCATTGCATCATTCAGCTCTATGTTGAACCAGTGTTTCTGGAGGCTTTTTCTTCTAAACATTTAGCTGATAAGTGTGATTGTGGCTTACAACTTAAATCCAATAAAGCACATGTTAGAGCAATTTTATATTAGACTTCTATACACACTGAAAAATCTTCCCATCAAACTTTATCATTGTAAAGTCCCAAAACCAGAGATACAATAGGGACTGTCTATGAAGAAGGGGAAGTGATGGTCCAGTGGTATTATCTCTAGACTATTAATCCAGAGACTCAGCTATTGTTCTGGGGTCTTGGATTCGAATCCTGTCACGGCAGACGATGGAATTTGAATTCAATAAAAAAAAAATCTGGAATTACAGATGACCGTGAAACCATTGTCGACTATCAGAAAAACCCATCTGATTCACTAATGGCTATTAGAGAAGGAAATCTGCCATCCTTACCCAGTCTGGCCTACATGGAGCCTACACGTGACTCCAGAGCCTATGTGATTTCAGAGCATTGTATTTGACACTCAACTGCCCTCCAAGGCCAACTAGGGATGGGCAACAAATGTTGGCCCGCCAGTGGCGCCCAAGTCCCACAGATGAATAAAAAAAAACTAATTACACTGTCGTTAGTTACTCCATCTCACAGTCCTTGACTCCTACATATTTGAACTGCACTGCAGAGAACTCCTTAACTCCAATCAATTCCACTTCTTAAATTGTTCCAAAGGGCGTTGTGTTTTGCTACTTAATCTGATACCATAATTTCCCAGAGTGTAATCCAAAAATAACTCTGCGTTTTCTCAGCAGTACTCCTGCACTCACAGATTCTATGCGCTTTTAGAATTGGGAGTGTGAAGGCTCATTCACTGAGGCACGACAAACTCTAACTGGACTCCACGATAATCAAAGAACAAAGAACAAAACAGCATAGGAAACAGGCCCCACGGCCCAACGAGCCCGCACCGCCACCCCGATGTTTCCACCTCTACCCGCGATCCCTGTCCATGTTTATAGATCTATGAATTAAAAACCAAATTTGAGACAATTGAGGGAGAATTTGTTTTGCCAATTAGCCCAAGAGCACATTTTTGGGATGCGGGAGGAAATCGGAGCTCCCGGAAAAAACCCACACAAGCAGGGGGAGAATGCGCAAACTCCCACAGACACAGGCCCAAATCCATGTATCTGCACAGCACAGCGATAGTCACTGAGCTGTCGTGTTGCCCATCAAATGGTCCAGGTCAAGCGTACACTAACGACGTGAAGCACTAGGATACTCTCGAAAAAGATCCAAGAGCAGCCCTCTCACGACCCATCGCGTGTATGCCCCTCGTTAGACAACAAGGTGGACCAAAGCACCTGTAGGATAAAAACAAGTACATCAATATCATCATCTATTTACACACTTCCCAGGGACTCCCAAGGCTCATGATCCCTATTTTAAATCAGTTTTCTATACCCCTCCATTCCCATTCTGTTCATGTGCCCATCTAAGTATTTCTTAAATAACTCCAGAGTACCTGCCTCCACCACTTTACTTGGCAGCGCATTCCATACCCCCACCACCCTCTGCGTGAAAAAACTCCCTCTAGCATCCAAATTATACCTTACCCCCCTCACCCTAAGCCCGTGACCCCTCGTGCTATTTGAGTCCATCCTAGGAAAAAGCTTAACCCTGTTTACTCTATCTATACCCCTCATAATCTTGTACACCTCTATTAGATCTCCTCTAAGTCTACGTCTTTCTAAGGAAAACAGTCCCAATTTGCCTAACCTCTCCTCGTAACTCAGACCTTCCATACCAAGCAGCATCCTGGTAAACCTCCTCTGCACTCTCTCCAGAGTCTCCACGTCCTTCCGGTAGTAAGACGACCAGAACTGGACGCAGTATTCCAAATGAGGTCTAACCAGCGTTTTATACAATGCAACATTAAAGGCCAGCTCTTGTACTCTATATCCCTTCCTATAAAGGCTAACATAATATATGCTTTCTTCACAACCTTCTCCACTTGCTCTGTCACCTTCAGAGACTTGTTCACCTGCACCCCCAGGTCCCTCTGCATTTCTATACTCTTAATAGGTCTACCCTTTATCATATACCTCCCCCCTACATTCCTTCTCCCGAAATGCATCACCTCACATTTCCTCCAGTGACGTGAAGTAAAACCAAAGGAATTCGGAGCGGAGCACTGCTTACCTGGTACTCCATCAGCTGCTGCAGTTGGTTTTTGATCCGCTCACACTGCTGTTTCACTGTTAGCCCCAGAAGATGTAGCCTTTCCTGTAATCCATTCAGGGTCTCCTCAATCACCTCCTGGTTCATGGGCTCAGGGAAGAGGTGGAAGAAGGCGCCCTTCTTTTCCTTCACTTCTTCCATCACTTCCTCAATATCTTTTGCGAGAGCCTGATTAAAAACATAAATAAAGTAGTTGACATGCTAACAAATAAGGAGTAGGAGTAGGCCATTCGGTCATTTCTGAGCCTGATTTACCATTCAGTCAGATCTGGCTGTGGCCTCAATACCACTTTCCTGCCTAAACCTCAATACCCTTTTGCTGCCTTGTCCATCAAGAGTGAGTCCATCTGTCTATCTATGCTGTGCTCATTGTCCATCCATCCATGATGTCCCCATCCATCCATCTGTCCATCCATGATCCTTCCGTCAGTCTAAGATCTGTCCATCCCTCTGTCCCTCATTCCGTCCCTCCCTCCACTCTCTCTGGAGAAGGGAACTCCTCACTTCCAGAAAAGAAAATGGAAGTTGCTTCTGAGGCAATTTCCCAAGAGGCAGACAGGTGTTTATCTTAAAATGGCCTCTGATGGTTTGGCCAAGAGATTACCAATCTTAATACTCCTCCACACCTTCATACGATGCTGATTATAAACATACAAAGCATGGCAATCGCACTGAGGGGTCAAGATGTCAAAAGATTAAAAAGGAGTGAAGACCGAAGTGATTTATAATCAGTCAACTGAATCTTGAAAAGACCGCCTCAAAGTGATATTTGTACATGCTTCCAAAATACAATGCAGGTCTTGGAGAGATTTAGTCTGAACTGAACATCCCAGTGTTCGAACATCTGTGTCTACCACATACACATGCACGCGGTGTGTCCACACACGCGCATTTGCACGCACACACACGGGACTCCTCATCCATGTTCTCTTTACTTATTGAGGTTTATTGCTGACTTTACAGATGGCCATTGAGAATATTTTAGTGACAGCAAATCAGGTTATTGAGTCCCCCTCCACTGTCCGCTAGACATACAGCATCCAGTCTATTTCATATTTGATGAGGAAATCCTTGGGGCTGAATTTTCCCATCATGGGAATCGTAGTGTGCAGAACAAGTGCCATGGAAAGGCTCACTGGGTAGGATTTTCCTGTTTTGGGACATGCGCAGTTGGAAAATCGCACCCTGAGTATTAACTCCGCGTCTCTCTCCCTCAGTCTCACACCCTGACATGGATCCAAACACAGGTCTGGCCCCTCCACCACAACCTACAAACTGACCCTGAATAACGCACCGGGAGATGGAATCAATCCCAAGTTCATGGCATTAAACCTGGACCAGGGCCGATGAGAGTCTCACCTCTTCATGATACAAGTGCGCTTCCACCTTTTCCGGGAGGAAGCTCCCGCTGGCAAATAAGTGATCTTCAACACCGTCCAGCCAGTGCGAGGTAACGGAGGCCGCGTCGTACAGCTTCTGCTCCAGAGGAAGGCTCTGTTCCTCCGCATCTTTACCCTAAGCAGAGATGGAAAGTGAGTCTGATCACCTGATCACATCGATCAAAAACGTCAATGAAGAGAGAAGGAGAGCGGGCACGGTACCTGAGGGGAGACACCTGCGAAAGCTTCTCCCAGGCCAGTAAGCATGGATTTGGCTGTCTCCACCGACTTGTCCAATGTCTGATCTTCTCCTTTAAATAAAGCCATCCCACTTGACACTGCACTGGACAGACCATAAACCTGCTGACGGTGAGAGAGAGAATCATTTTAAGTTATTGTTTGGCACAGACTATATTCATACAGAGGCCAAGCAGTCCATGAGAGAGGCCGTGCTGCTTAGGCGTGACTGAATCTCTATCCCGGGTCCCTGGCAGCACGGTAGCACAGTGGTTAGCACTGCTGCCTCACAGCGCCAGGGACCTGGGTTCAATTCCGACCTTGGGTCACTGTCTGTATGGAGTTTGCATGTTCTCCCCGTGTCTATGTGGGTTTCCTTCTGCTCCAATTTCCTCCCACAGTCCAAAGATATGCAGGTTAGGTGGATTGGCCATGCTAAATTGCCTTTTAGAATCAGAGGGATTAGTGGGATTATGGGAATAGGGCCTGGGTGGAACTTGATGGGCCAAATGGCCTCTTTCTGCACTGTGGGATTCTATGATAAGTGGATATTTAAACTAAAAGCTAGCTGGCATCGTTACCCTTCCAGGCCAAGATCCAGTCAAATGTTTTGAAACAAGAACAGAAAATGCTGGAAACTCTCAGTGGGTCTGACACTATCAGTGGAGAGAGTTTGAATCCGAATGACCCCTTCACCAGAGACGACACAACTGACTTCTCTTCCAGGAATGCTGATCCTAAAGAATTACTGCTCTTCTCTCCAACAGGGTTTCCATTTGTCTCTCTCACCCTGTCCACCGTCACTGCTCTCCATGGCCTTCTGGATGTTTCACAAGATGTTTACCAACGCTCTTTTTCACAGCCATAAAAGCTTTCTGATGAAAGGTCACCCAGACTTGAAACATTAACTCTACTCTCACCCCACAGATGCTGTCAGACCTGCCGAGATTTTCCAGCATTTCCAGTTTTCGTTTCAGATTCCAGCATCTGCAGTATTTTGCTTTTATTCATATCATCGAAAGGAGGATAGGGGGCGTTCTGTCCCCTACTCTGCCCAGTATTCATCCCGTAACCATTAAAGGTGATCTGTTCATTATCATATGGTTGGTTGTGGGAGTTTGTGATGCACAGATTGGCTGCCTATATTACAACAGTGACTACACGTCCAAAGTGTTTGGAAGCAAAGCATTCTGAGATGTTCCAGGACTTGGAAGGGTGCTGTATAGTGTTAATGCCACATTGCAGATGGCACAGAGGTTAGCACTGCTGCCTCACAACTCCAGGCACCCAGATTCAATTGGGTCACTGTCTGTGTGGAGTTTGCATGTTCTCCCCATATCTGTGTGGGTTTCCCCCGGGTGCTCCAGTTTCCTCCCACACTCCAAAGATGTATGGGTTAGGTGGATCAACCATGTTAAATTGCTCCTTAATATCCCAAGATGTGCAGATTAGGTGGATTGGCAATGCTAAATTGCTCCTTAGTGTCCCAAGATGTGCAGGTTAGATGATAAATGTGTGGAGTTATGGGGATAGGATGATGTTAAGGCTTAGGTAGGATATTCTGTCAGAATCAATGGGCCCAATGGTCTCTTATGCTTTGTAGGGATTCAATTATTCTATCATTATTCAAATGAAGGGCAACACTCTGCGGAATGAGGGGTGAGGGTGTTGCTATATATTCCAGTTGTACGTCCAGGCTATACGTTCAGGCTACATGTTCAGGCTGTTACCTGTTGCTCCTGGTTTTGCTCCAAGGTATTTTTGAACATTTTCTGTTTGGTGCTGATCTCTTTCAGGAGATTCTGCCACTTGATGCTCAGTTGTTGCAAGGCAAAAACTTTCTCCCCTTCGAAACCAAGCTCCTGAGGTAGCGTTTCAGTGCAGCCAGTCTCACTGGGTGAAAAAAAACCCAAAAGATTAGAAACGCAGCTTCTACTGACAAAGCAGAAAAGCCATTTCACTAGAAATATACCTCAGTCATTATGTTCACTTGCTCTGAGATGGCAAAGATGTCAACTCTTCTCTGAGAACATGAGGAAGACCTTTTTTTTAAACCTAGCATTCGCTGCCTGAGTTGGTGATGGAGACAAAGACTCTAAACTCGTGAAAAGACATATCACAGCTTGATACAGATCCTGCTCTGACCAAAACCACTAGAAACTACTGAGCATTGTGAACACAGCTCAGTCCATCACGCAAACCAGCCTCCCACCCATTGACTTCATTCACGCTTCCCACTGCCTCGGAAAAGCAGCCAGCATAACCAAGAGCCCCACACGCACCCTGGACACTCCCTCTTCCACCTTGGGGAAAAAGGTGCAAAAGTCTGAGATTACACACCAACCGAGGCAAGAACAGCTTCTTCCCTGCCACTGTCAGATTTTTGAGTGGACGTATCTCTCATTAAGTTGATCTTTCTCTACACCCTAGCTATGACTGTAACATTACATTCTGCATTCTCTGCTTTCTTAATCCCCTTTGTACTCTATGAACAGTATGCTTTGTCTGCATGGCACGCAAGAAGCAATACTTTTTCACTGTATCCCAATACATGTGACAATAATAAATTGAATCAACTAAAACAGGCAGAAGTGAGTCTGGGAGGGTTTGAGTTGTCTACGGCCCCACCGTCTCCGGGAAGAGGCAGCCTATCTTTTAAATCAAAGTGCGGTCACTCACGTAGCCTGCGTCCTCTGCTCCTCGCTGACACTCTCCATGCTGCTTTGTTGGGTCATGATCTTCTCTCCACTGCTGGCCACCGACCTCAGGAGGTTCTTCTGCTCAGCCAGCTGCTGCTCCAGCTCCTGGAGGGACAGATTCAGGAAAATAAAGGGACGCCATCAGTCAAACAGGAGCCGGGTCACACATAGAGGGAACAGCCCAGTTAGCGTGAGGGTCAGCCCTCTGCCTGCTGGGTGGAATAGCAGGCAGCCATTTCCCCGGCAATGGCTTTGATTTGTTTGATGATCGGGGAGTGATTTTTAATGGCTGTCTCCGTGCGCCTAAAATTCACTTGGGACACCCCCCTCTCCGGAGATTGGTGGGGTGCAGTGCTCTGCATGGCCCTCAGCTCTTCTGGGAGGGTTGCTTCACCCAGTGAATGTGACGGAAAACCAATTGGAATTCAGCTTTGAAGTTCTTAAAGTTTTCTATAGTTTCCTGCTCAAAAGGCACGGTGGCAAACATTACTGCCTCGCAGTGCCAGGGCCCTGGGTTTGATTCCCGGCTTGGGTCACTGTCTGTGCAGAGTGTGCACGTTCTCCCCGTATTTGCGTGGGTTTCCTCCGGGTGCTCCGGTTTCCTCCCACGGTCCGAAAGATGTGCTGGTTAGATGCGTTGGCCGTGCCAAATTCTCCCTCAGTGTACCCGAACAGGGGCCGGAGTATGGCAACTAGGGGGTTTTCACAGTAGCCGCATTGCAGTGTTAATGTAAGCTGATCTGTGACACTAATAAATAAAGTTTAAAAACTTTAAAACACTCCAAAGAATGGGTGGGTTAAGTGGAATGGCCATGGGGATAAGGGCCTGGATGAGATATTCTATCAGAAGTTCGATGCAGACACAATGGGCTGAATGGCCTCTTCTGCACTGTAGGGAGTCAATGATAAAGGGGTGGTTAAAAAAGTTTTGGCGGGGGTTTTGAGGCAGGAGAGGCAGCTGGTCCCAATGGTTTATGGGCACCCCCATATAGGATGTGCCCCCACTTCTACCCACCTTTTAAACACTTGCATTTAAAAAACATAACGTGGCTTGCCCTATGTGTTGCGCGGTGTGCTGGATATTGCGTGGATCAACTGGCTTATTAAGAAGCTCAAGCGATCCTTAGTTATTCTTAAAATGCCTATGTTTAGCACCCGCACACCTCCTGCGAGATGGGGCACAGGTCGGGGATGGGAGGCTTTGTCACCCCTCTACATGTCTTCTCCCCCCCGCCCCACTAAAAACACACACCCGGGGGGGCAGAGGTGGGTAGACTGAGGGGGAGAGGTTAGAAGTGTTGTAACATCCAGTCCACTATCTCCCCGTTTATCCCTACAAAATCCTAATCTCGATCTTTTCTGAACCTTCTCTGGAAGTAAAACGTTGGTCGTTGTTGTAATGGTGAACATTTATCACCGGTGCGCGTCTCTGAGTTAAACACTGGCCCGCCGGTCTACTTGCCTTCTGTCTCTGTAGGCTGTTCTGCTGGTGCTGAAAGCGAGAGGCTCGAGCCTGTACCAGCCACTCCTGGACACTGGGGCTCGGGTGGAAGGTGGAGTCCATTTCCGTGTCCTCCTTCTCCTGTACCACGCCGTGCTTTAGGGAAAGGCAAAGCACACGGTCACTTACATCGCCAATTCCAATAACACACCCCCCCCCCCCCCCCCCCACCCCCGTCCCACTCCGATCCTTCTTCTGACAGGACAGAATTCTGGCTCAAACACATTTGTGAAAAGAGGCACTTTGAAAAGTTTATTCTCATTACTCCAAGTATGATGCAGTGGTTTGGGCGACATCTTCAAAGACAACTGAGTGATAATCACTTTGCAGTGGGACATATTTTCTATTTATTCATTCATGGGGTGTGGGTGTCGCTAGCTGGACCTGATTTATTATCCATTCCTGACAGCATTAAGAGTTAACCACATTGCTGTGGGTCTAGAGTCGCTTGTGTGCGTGTGAGAGTGCGTGTGAGAGTGCGTGTGTGTGTGTATGTTTCTGAGTGTGTGTGTGTGAGAATGTGGATGTGTGTGTGTGCACAAGTGTACGTGTGCATATGTGCGTATGTGATTGCATGCACCTGTATGTCTGTCCATGTATTCACGTGCGCACGCATTTGTGTGCGCACATCAGATATTTGCACATGTGCATAAATATGTGAGAATGCCTGTGTGTGTGCACGTGTGTGAATAGTCATATGTGTACCCATGTATGTGTGTGTGCATCTGTTTGTGTGCAAATGTGCATACTTGTGTACATGCATGGAGGTGTTTGTACATGTGTCTGTATCACTGCTTTGCATTGTAGGATTCTCCTCATTTTACACACAAGTTCATTTGCTACAATCCAGTAAAAATAAACTGCAATGAGCTGTCCACCCTGCAGTGCTGGAAATAGTTTATGAACGAGACTGCTGAGACTCTCTCTCTCTCCCCCTCCCCTGTTTACTTCATTGCAGTTACAGATTGGAAATCTCACGCTTGTCTTTCACTGGACACCATTCACTCTTTCACGTGAGTGCTTGCTCACGGATCCACTCACACTCACACCCAGCAAGCTGAACAGCTCTGCAAACATGACGCAGCAAGAGTTTAAGAGATAAAAACAGAGGGTACTGGGAGGACCTCTCTGAAGGAAAATAAAAGTTAATGTTTCGAGTCTAATATAACAAGTGTAAGGGTGGCATGGTGGCAGAGTGGTTAGCACCGCTGCCTCACAGTACCAAAGACCCAGATTTGATTCCTAGCTTGGGTCACTGCCTGTGAGGAGTCTGCAAGTTCTCCCCACGTCTGCATGGGTTTCCTCCGGGTGCTCCAGTTTCCTCCCACCGTCCGAAGGACCTATTGGTTAGGTACATTGGCCATGCTAAATTCTCCCTCAGTGTTCCCAAACAGGTGACGTGGCGGCTAGGGAATTTTCACAGTAATTTCATTACAATGTTAATGCAACCTTACACGTGACCACTAAATAAATAAACTTTAATGAACTTTTAAAACATAAAATTTGGATTGCAAATTATAGAAAGCAGCAGCTTTGACACAGAATGTTGCAGCAGTGAAGCCAGGTTAAGTGTGAATGGATCTAACTGCCTGAGTTATATTTGCAAAGATATTCTGACAACAAACATATCGACAACATAGAAAGTGGCCTGGAAGTGGGTGTTCCACCCGCCTGCCTCTTCAGCCACAAGAGATGGATGGATGGGAGGGGAGGATTTTTCCAAATCTAGCCCCCCACTTTGTGAAGCATTGTTGTGGAACCGTGAGTGCTCCAAAGGTAACAATCCAGTTAATGGGAGAATGAGGGAATGGGCCTCACTTTGATACTGATCCGTTTGTCCTGCAGCATTCTCTGCAGCTCCGTTAAGCTCCCCTTTAGATTCCGAAGTTTCTCCATCAGGTGCTCTGCTTGCTCCCGGGTCTGGGGCTTTCCCTCCATGAGAAGATTCTCGCTGTTCATGAAGAGCTCGGAAACAAAAGCCACTTTCCTCTCGATCTCCGCCAACATATTCTGCAGCAGAAACAGTGAGGTCAGCTCGAATCATCACCCAACGAGCCACACAAGCCAACATGGGTCACGCACAGACCAGACATGAGACACACATACACACACCACACAAGTGCTACTCATGCACCACATGTGACACACACGTGACACATAAGCCATACATGAGCCACACATGCTACACATGCACCACAAACGAGTCACACACGAGACACTTGAGACACACACACCACACATGCACCATGCACGTGCCACAGAGACACACAAGTGACACACGACATACACGAGCCACACAAGCCATACACACTACATATGCCACAATGCGCCACACGAGATACACATGCACCACATAAGACATACATGTGACACACGAGAGACACACACAAGACTCACGCTGCACCTGTGCCACATACATGAGCAACACCTGACCAACATGGGTGCCACACACAATTGAATGGCAGTGCAGGTTTGAAGGGCCAAATGGCCTACTCTTGCGTTATTGCTCATGTTCTTATATGTGCTGTTCTTATGCAAAAGCTATTTCATACCACAACTCATTTCAAGTTAAGATCTTAAGAGGTGCGAGGAAAGTGCTGACCACTCTGCACAGTGCCCCAGGTGGTTAGCTCTGCTGCCTCACAGCGCCAGGGGCCCGGTTCAATTCCTGGCCTCGGGTCACTGTCTGTGTGGAGCCTGCACGTTCTCCCTGTGTCGGCATGGGTTTCCTCCAGGTGCTCCGGTTTCCTCCCATCATCCCAAAGATGTGTGGGTTAGGTGGATTGGCCATGCTAAATTGCCCCTTAGTGTCAGAGGGACTAGCTGAGATAAATGCAGGTTGATGGGGGATAAGGTCTTGGTGGGATTGTGGTCGGTACAGACTCAATGGGCTGAATGGCCTTCTTCTGCAATGTCGGGGTTCTACAATTCTATGATTCTGACCAGTATTTCTTTGAACTTGAATCAGTCAGTACCTGACAGTCAGTCAGCTGTTCCTCCACGTCCATCTGCTCCTGAGGGACCTGCAGTGTAGCATCCAGTGCGGCCTTCGTGACGAGCAGCCAATTGTCCAGCTCGTCAGCCTCGCTGCGGTAGAGCTGCAAAGCTTGCTCCTGGCGCTGTTCCTCCACCTGCTCGTTCAACCTCTCCTGAAAACACAAGGACATGTTTTCATGCCTCACCTTCACTGCTCAAGTCTCTACTCATTCTCAGTCATTCTCCATCCCACTCTGACCTCCCATCCTTGGCCCAATCTTCTCACCCCAGCACTGAAATAAATAACATCAGATCGAATCCACTGATTGTGCTGTCACCATCTCCGCCCCCTCTGGTCCCACCTTGTCCCATTACCACCCAACATTAGCCTTGCACCATCACCCCTTTCATCATCCTATGACTCCTGCTCTCTGCCCTACAAGACCACAGCTTCAAGTTTTTAGATGTCCAGGTCACCAACAACCTGTCCTAGTCCTCTCAAGCCATTACTATAATTCAGAAAGCCCGCTAACACCTCCAGTTTCTCAAAAGACTAAGGAAATTTGACATATCCGCTAAGACTCTCACCAACTTTTATAGGTGCACCATAGAAAGCATTCTATCTGGTTGTATCACAGCTTGGTATGGCTCCTGCTCTGTCCAAGATGGCAAGAAACTACAAAGGGTTGTGAACAAAGTCCAATCCATTATGCAAACCAATCTCCCATCTATTGACTCTGTCTACGCTTCCCACTGCATCGACAAAACAGTCAGCATAATCAAGGACCCCACACATCCCGGACATTCTCTCTTCCACCATATTCCATCAGGAAAAAGAAATAAAAATCTGAGAATACGTACCAACTGAGTCAAGAACATCTGCTTCCCTACTGCCTACTTTTGAATAGACCTACCTCGTTGATCTTTCTCTACACCCTAGCTATGACTGTAACACTACATTCTGCACTCTCTCCTTTCCTTCTCTATGAAAGTGTGTTTTGTCAGTATAGCACACAAGAAGCAATTCTTTTCACAGATTCACTGAAGTTTATTTATTAGTGTCACAAGCAGGCTTACGTTAACACCACAGTGAAATTACTGTGAAAATCCCCTGGGTTACCACACTCTGGTGCCTGTTAAGTACATTGAGGGAGAATTTGGTATAGCCAGTGCAACCAACCAGCACATCTTTCAGACTGTGAGAGGAAACTGGAGCATCCAGAGGAAACCCACGCAGACATGGAGAGAATGTACAGACTCCGCACAAACAGTCACTTTCTATGGTGCACGTGTCAAAATTGGTGACAGCCGTAGCAAAATGATGAATTTCCTTAACCTCCTGAGAAAGTAGGCATTGGTTGGCACTGAATTGGGATACAGTGAAAAGTATTGTTTCTTGTGTGCTGTACATATAAAGCATACTATTTGTAGAGTACATAAGAGAGAAGGAAAGGAGAGGGTGTAGAATGTTGTGTTACAGTCATAGCTAGGGTGTAGAGAAAGATGATTGGCCATTTAAGATAGAGATAAGGAGCAATTTCTTTCCTCTGAGGGTGGCAGAGTGCCAGGGACCTGGGGTGGCATGGTGGTACAGTGCTTAGCACTGCTGCCTCACTGCGCCAGGGTTCAATCCCTAGTTTGGATCACTGTCTATGTGGAGTCTGCATGTTCTTCCCGTGTCTGTGTGGGTTTCCTCCCGGTGCTCTGGTTTCCTCCCACAGTCTGAAAGATGTACTGGTTAGATGGATTGGCCATGCTAAATTTTCCCCCAGGCACAGGAGTGTGGCACCTAGGGGAATTTCACAATAAACTTCACTGTAGTGTTAATACAAGCCTACTTGTGATGCTAATAAATAAACATTAAAATGACGCTAAACAGGATAAAGCTGAAATAAAAAGCACCCAAAAGATAGAATCCTTTGGGTGGAGGGTTCAGAGTCTGCAAACCTCGAGAAGTTGCTTCTTTCCCAATGCTTTCATTTTGATGGTGGCCATGCGCTCAGCGAGGACAGTGAGGGTGGACTGCATCGCCAGCTGGTCAGAAGTATCTGTGTCCACCGTGTCTGACACCAGCTCTTCAGCAAAGCAGATCTGCAGCTCATTGATCTCATCCTGCAGCGTCACAATCTCGTCCATCAGTTCCTGCGAGACACAAAACCGTAAATGTCCTTCAATCCAATCTGGCAAAGCTCAAAGGTCAGCAGGCGCTGTGGTTGAAGGGCTGGCCCCAGGGAGGGATTCCTTTATAAACCACTCACAGGGATAAATAGCTGGAGCAGCAGCAGGATTCACTGATAGCAGTAATGAGCCAAACCCGGGGACAGCTATCCCAGAGCCATACCTGGTGTGCGGACATCTGGACATCGTGACTCTTGCCTGCGTCAAGCGCCTCCCCGAGCTTCCCCTCGATGGACTCCATCTTGGCGGACACTGACTGGACGGAATCCTGATACTTCTGCTGGCGTTCAAGGGCCTCATAGAGCGTGCGCTGCTTTTCACTGATCTACAGCACAGAGAGGGACAGCTGGCTAATATTTACTCAACAAACTCTTATCAGGTAACTGCTTATCATTGTCGCTCTGATACAATTTACCCACATCCCATGTGACCAGAATCTCTTACACACACACACACACACACACACACACACACACACGTTGGGTGGATTGGCCATGCTGAATTGCCCCTTGTGTCCAAAGATATGTAGGTTAGGTGGATTGACCATGCTAAATTACTCCAGTTGTCTAAAGATATGCAGCTTAGGTGGATTGGCAATGCTAAATTGTCCCTTAGTATCCAAAGATGTGCAGGTTTGGTGGATTAGCCATGCTAAATTGCCCCTTAGTTCCAAAGATGAGCAGGTTTGATAGATTGGCCATGCTAAAATGCACAGGATTATGGAAATAGGTTTTGGGTAAGATGTTCTTCCAAAGAATCAGTGCTGAGTTGATGGGCTGAATGTCCTCCTTCTGCTCTCTCAGGATTCTCTGGTAGTGACGCCCATATCCCAAGAATGAACAAAATTGTCTAAATCTGTCAGAACCACAGCAAAGGAATCAACAGCCTGGGGCAGAGGAGAAAGAGAAACAAAACGAGGGATGAGGAGGTGGGGAGGGTGGGGAGGGTTGGGGGGGGGGGGGGGGGGGGGTGGCTGGAAGAAACAAGCGGAAAGTGGGATTATTCGCAGTGCCCATCGGTGACCAACTCACCACATTCTTTAACGTCTCCCAGGAGCGCTGCAGGTCATCGAGCTTGGAGGAGGCCATGTCTCCCAGCGTGCTCTCAAACTGTTCCTGCAGTGACGCAGCAACATTGACATCCTGAGCACTGGGAGCTGTCTGCAGTTCATCTGCTGTGAAATAAGCTCCATCCTGGAAATATAAACACTGAGACTCAGGGTGACTGCGTAGCCAAGGATTATAAAGCTGTACTGGAACAGGCCTGGAGCTGACTCCGACATAGACGGTTAACATCACCAATATAGCTGTACAAAAGAAAACTGGCTCTCCCCATATTCCTTTCCCCTTGTATCTATCCGGCTTCTAATCGCCCTGTGGCTCTCCCCACTACACGAATGGCAAGGCAACTCATGCAACTCAAAGTCCCTCTTTCCATTAATTCCCACCTTTCTCCAGTTGCTGACGATAACAGATCCCGATGCTCCAATTTGAAGCTTATCCTACCATCAGCAACATGCACAAGAAACGGCTCCCTCCCTCAACTTCCTCCAAACTCCAGGGCAGTAGAAGGAATCACAGGGTGGCACAGTGGTTCGCACTGCTGCCTCGCAGCGCCAGGGACCCAGGTTTGATTTCAGTTTCGGGTGACTTGTCTGTGCGGAGTCTGCACATTCTCCCCATGTCTGCGTGGGTCTCCTCCGACTGCTCCGGTTTCCTCCCACGCTCCAAAATGATGCATTGGCCATTTTTATGTACCCGAGCTGGTGCCCAAGAGTGTGGCATTGCATTGGCCGTGCTAAATTCTCCCTCAGTGTACCCAGACAGGCATCGGAGTGTGGCAACGAGTGGTGTTTTCACAGTAACTTCATTGCAGTGTTAATGCAAGCCTATCTGTGACACTAATGAATAAACTTTAAAACTTCAGATCGATTAAGAGTTTGACAGTCCAGCTCCTACCACACTATGAGTTCTTGGTTACAATCAGGGGAGTGAGGTTTATTAAATTAATGGAGGGATGGATGAGAGATGGGGAATGAATTCCCATAGCGTATCCGCCTGTTGCTTTGTCACTTTATTATTCTTCTCCTACCACAACAGAGAGAGAAAGGCCAATGGCCAACCAGGAAATTTATCCCCACCATCCCTGTGATCTTTAATGGTTAAAACCCACTCATAAGTCTGTCGCCCTGCTTCCCCCCACAACCTCCACCACCGAGCCACAGTTACAACAGAGTGAGTTATTCACCCTGATGGCACGGTGGCACAGTGGTTTGCACCGCTGCCTCACAGTGCCAGGGGCCCGGGTTCAATGCCCAGCCTTGGGTCACTGTCGGTGCAGAATCCGCACATTCTCTCTGTGTCCGCATGGGTTTCCTTTGGGTGCCCCGGTTTCCTCCCACATTCCAAAGATGTGCAGGTTAAGTTGATTGAGCATTGATCTCATTCCAGGGGAATTTAGCAGGGTAAATATGTGGGGTTACGGTGGGATTGTAGTCAGCACAGAATTGATTGACCTTCTGTACTGTATGGATTCTACAACCTCCAATGGCCACTGCACAACAGAACCAGTTACTCCCCTGTAGATTTGATACATCCAGCAAGTATTTTGTTTTTTAAAATCGGTAAATTTGGCGTTGGTTAGGATCTCAGTATTGCATTCCTCTATAACTGTGCTCCTCCCCCTTGCTCTGTAAACTCCTCCAGCCCCCGTGACAGTCTGAAAAGACTACATTCCCTCAATTTTGCTCTGGTGGGCATTATCGATTTCTATCATTCCAGCATCATTGGCCATGTTACCTGCAGCTCAGGCCCAAGTGTTAATTATCTGTTCATGTGTTTGATTATAAGCTGGCAGTGGGCACCGGCTGGGATTTCATTTGGACGCTTGTACCAGCTCGCTCCCGGCCTTCCCAATTGGTGGGCACTGCAGGACTGGGAAGAATCATCACCTCCAGGAATTACCTTTCCATTGTAATTAGTTAAGCTTCCTCTGGACATTCTATCTTAGTCACAGTTCCCCACCAGGAGTTGCCATCTCCCTCTCATTTGTTTAACTCACCAGCCATAAAGGAGTATCGAGGGAAACTTATCAAAAGGGTGATGGGGGTTGAGTTAGATTTAACAAATAAAGGTAGGGTGGCACAGCTGTTAGCACTGCTGTCTCACAGCGCCAGGGACTCAGTTCGATTCCGGCCTTGGTGACAGGCTGTATGGAATTTGCACATTATCCCTGTGTCTGCGTGGGTTTCCCCCGGGTGCTCCGATTTCCTCCCACACTCTAAAGGTTAGGGAGATTGGCCATGTTAAATCGACCCTTAGTGTCCAAAAATGTTTGGGTTAGATGGATTTGCCTTGCTATATTGTGCCTTAGTGTTCCAGGATGTGCAGGTTAGATGGATTATCTATGGTAAATGTGTGGCGTTACGGGAATAGGTGGGGAAAGAGCCTGGGTAAGGGGAAGTCGGTGCAGACTTGATGGGCTAAATGGCCTCCTTCTGCACTGTCGGGATTCTATAATTCTAAATGTAAGGCTAAACAAGGTTGGCTCCAGGATTATTCTTCCCCAACCAACTGTCTGGAAACAAACACTAAGCTTTGGAATTTCCCATCAAATCTTTCCATCTCTATCCTGCTCACCTCATTTATGGCTGTCCTTTGAGCAAGCTTTGGGAGGTCACCTGTCCTGGTATCTCAATGTGGTTCAGTATTAGGTTTTATCTGATGACAATCCAGTCAAACATCTTGCTACGTTGAAGGTGCTATATAAACACAGCTTGTTGTTCTGTCAGCACAGGGCATTTTTAGAACCATAGAATCCCAGCAATTCAGAAAGAAACCATTCGGCCCATCGAGCCTGCACCCACTCTCTGTCAGAGTATCTTACCTAGGCCTGCTCCCCTGCCCTATCCGTGTAACTCCACACATTCACCATGCTTAATTCCCCTAACCTACACATCTTGGGACGCTAAGGGACAATTTGGGATGACCAGTACACCCAACCCGTACTTTTTGGAGTCTGGGAAGAAACCGGAACACCCGAAGGAAACCCATGCAGAAGGGGGAGGACATGTAAACTCTGCACAGAGCGGTGATACAATTAGCAGTGCTACCTCACAGCACCAGAGACCCAAGTTCAATCCCAGCCTCCGGTCACTGTTTGTGTGGAGTTTGCATTTTCCCCTAATGTCTGCGTGCATTTCCTCTGGGTGCTCCAGTTTCCTCCCACAGTCCAAAAAGATGTGCAGATTAGGTTGGTTGGCCATGCTAAAATTGCCCCTAGTGCCAGGGCAATTAGCAGGGTAAATATGTGAGGTTGTATGGGTAAAGGGCCTGGATGGGACTATGGTTGGCATAGACTCGACGGGCCGAATGGCCTTCTTTTGTACTGCAGGATTCTATGATTCTATGAACCAAGGCCGGAATTGAACCCGGGTCCCTGGCGCTGTGAGGCAGCAGTGCTAACCAGCATGCCACCCAGAGGCTTGGGAAACTGAGGTTGAGCAGAATGGAGAAGGCTGGATAAGTTGGGTAAATATGTCTCTGGGGGATTGGTGGGCTATTAATCTCAACACTCCTCTAGCTGTTTTGAACTTACAGGTTTGACAACAAATGATGTGTGCATTTAGAATACATGCCTGTACATCTCCTATTGTGGATTCGTTATACCTGGTGTAGCTTTCAAGGCAGAGAAGGTTCCACCTTAGCAGGGCCAGTGGTAAAGGGTCACTATTCACAAATCCGCCAGGCATCCTGCCCATCCGTGGGCAAAACCAGCATTGCCTGGTGGCTCTGAAGTGATGCCATCCATTGTAGAATAGCTCGACAGCACTAAGTGTCCAGTCCAACTCATCAGAACTGAAGAGACAGGAAGTGCCAACAAGGGAGGAAATTGGGGAAACTGGGCATAAGATATACTGTACAGAACATCAGAATCAAGAGAAATGATTAGAATCCCTTAAATAATCAGATAATTATAGAATCCCATAGAATCGATACAGTGCAAAAACAGGCCATTCAGCCCATCGAGTCTGCACCGTCAGCAATCCCACCCAGGCCCATCCCAACCATTCCTGTAACCCCACATTGGTACCCCACTAATCTCTCCAACCTACGCATCCCAGGACACTAAGGAGCAATTTAGCATGGCTAATACACCTAACCCGCACATCTTTGGATGGTGGGAGGAAACTGGAGCATCCAGAGGAAACCCATGCAGACACTGGGAGAATGTGCAGACTCCCTACAAACAGGGACCCAAGCCAGGATTCGAACCCTGGTCCCTGGCACTATGAGGTAACGGTGGTATCCACTGTGCCACCGTGCCACCCCCAATGATAGCCTAGACTAGATAGCTGGGATAAGACAACTGCAATCTGCGGAGTGACGAGAATTCCAGGATTTTGACCCAGCGACTGCGAAGGAATGGGGATATATTTCCAAGTCAGGACGGTGAGTGGCTTGGAGGGGAACTTGCAGGTGGTGGTGTTCCCATGTATCTGCTGGCCTTGTCCTTCCAGAAGGAAGTGATTGAGCATTTGGAAAGTGTTGATTAAGGATTTTTGATGAATCGCTGCAGTGTTTCTTGTAGATAGTACACACTGCTGCAACTGAGCGTCAGTGGTGGAGGGAGTGGATGTTTGTGGATGTGGTGCAAATCAAGCGGGGCTGCTTTGTCCTGGATGGTGTCATGTTTCTTGAGTGTTGTTGGAGCTGCACCCATCCAGGCAAGTGGGGAGTATTCCATCAGACTCCTGACTTGTGCCTTGTAGATGGTGGTAGGCTTTGGGGAGTCAGGAGGTGAGTTAGTTGCTGCAGTATTCCTAGCCTCTGACCTGTTTTGTAGCCCCCTGTGTTTATGTGGTGAGTCCAGTTGAGTTTCTGGTCACTCTTAACCACAAAGATGTTGACAGCGGGGGATTCAATGGGAACACCATTGGATGTCAAGGGGCGATGGTTAAAGTATCTCTTACTACTGATGGTCATTGCCTTGCATTCCTGTGGTGCAAACCTGGATATTGTCCTGATCTTGTTGCATTTGAACATGGACTGCTTCAGTAGCTGAGGAGTCGTGAATGGAGCTTGCAGTGTTCTTATCCATGAATGAGTGAAAGATAACGTCGGAGGCGCCCTTGTATTTCCGGGATATGATTGCTCATATCTGCAGCGACACCAGCCTGAACAATGGTCACCAGAACCCTGGAGGATCGGTGCAGAGTTCCTGGGCTGTAGTGAGCGAATTTGTGTCCAGCTGCCCTTTAAATATAGTGGCAGGATCTTTACCCTCTAACAACAGTGCAGACAACTTCCTGCCTGCCCCGTCACAAGATTTGCCAAGCTCCTTGCTGATGCATAACTAATTATCTCAACAGTGTTAGAGATATCGCACATGTTCACCCACCCAGCAGGAATGATGCTGCCTTTCCCTACTAGGCTTAGTATCGGAATGGAAAACTCTGTCCAGGTACTTTGAAGGAACTCTGATTTCCAGCTGCAATCCCTACGCAACGGGACAACATCCTGGAATGGCCGCCAGAAATGGTCTAAAGTAAGTCAAGGGTCGACAGAGGCTAGTCAGGGAAGTATTTCCTGCGAGGTAGGAACAGAGTGTGGAACTGCCTTTGTGAGGTGATGGGGGAAGACATATGGAGATGCACAGACAGCAGCATGGAAGATCCACAATGGGAGTGACTCCCAATGGTAAGTTAGTAAGCATGAGGGTCTCCCTCGGGTGGGTGAGTTAGAGTGCTGGAGGGGTGAGCTTCGATGTAAACGTTAGCGTATTTGCAGCATGAACAAATGGCCTTCCCTCAATCCCGGGATTTCTGGCAAATGTGCAGTAGCGACAGTCAGCACAGGATGGTATCATTTACTACCCATCTAAAATTTTATAGTTTATACTTTATTTATTAGTGTCACAAGCAGACTTATATTCACACTGCAATGAAGTTACTGTGAAAAGCCCCTAGTCGCCACACTCCGGTGACTGTTCGGGTACATTGAGGAGAATTTAGCACCTAACCAGCACATCTTTTGGACTGTGGGAGGAAACTGGAGCACCCGGAGGAAACCCATACCACTATGGGGAGAATGTGCAGACTCCACACAAACTGAAATTGAACCCAAATCCCTGGCGCTATCCACAGCAAGAAGTCTCACAACACCAGGTTAAAGTCCAACCGGTTTACTTGACAGCAAATGCCTTTTGGGGTCCTGCCCTTTTGTCGTTGTGAGAATTCTTACTGTGTTTACACCAGTCCAATGCTGGCATCTCCACATCATGGCTATCCACAGTGTCACCCGGCACTGTGGGTCCCTGGCACTATGAGACAGCGATGCTAACCACTGCAGCACAGTGTCACCCTGCGTCCCTGGCCTGTGAGGTAGCGGTGCGAACCACTGGCCACAATGCCATCCGCAGTGCTAACTACTGTACCACCATGCTGCCCCAGGTTCGTGGCACTGTGAGGCAGCAGTGCTAACTACTGTGCCATCATGCCATCCCAGGAACCTGGTGCTAAGAGGGAACAGTGCTAACCACTGCGCCACCGTATCACCCCAGGTCCGTGGTACTCTGATGCAGCAGTGCTAACTACTGGGTCACCGTGCCATCCCAGGAACCTGGCGCTGTGAGGGAGCAGTGCGACCCACTGCGTAACCATGCCACCACCGTAACGAACTGGAGACATGATGAGCTTTGGAGGCAAAGTACTCAGTATTACGAATGCCACAGAATAACGCCCTGCTAACAAATGTGAGGGGTCAGTGGGCCAGAGCGATGTGACACCCTAACTACTGATTAAGCATGCGGAGAGTGAAAAGGGTTAAGCAGAAGGCAGTACCTGGTTACCAGACACATCAGCATTGGGTGAGGGTGATCGACAAGCGGTCGGAGAGGAAAGCTCACTGTTGGTGCCCTCTTCCCCAGACTCCTCAGTGACAGGTGAAAGGAGTGTATGACAGCGCCCAGCTGTCATCTATACAAAGCAAGCCAGAGGGAACACAATTCAATAAGAGAGAGAGAGAGAGAGAGATCAGGACAGGGGTTATAATAAATCACATCGTAGAGCACACAAAAAAAAAATCACCTTTCTTCAGTCAGGTGGAACAAGCTCCCCTGTCAAAACCCGAGAAGTTAACGCGGCAATAACCCCCTCCCCCTGAGGGAAACCTCCATCAAACTGTTCCAGGAGGGAAAGGGTTAACTCACACACCACAGGCAGATGAGTTAAAGCAGGTGGTTAAAAGCAGGGGACGGTGGTGGATATTTACGCTGGCGCGGTCGGCGAGCAAGGCTGAGCGGCACCTTACCATCACGACGGAAGGATGTGCCGAGTGCGTGGGCAAAGGTTCGCCGTCCAGCTCCTCCATCCCCTCGGACAGACCCTCCACCTCGGTGACGGTCAGCAGCATGGTGGCGTGTTTCGCTTTCATGGTCAGCATCTTGCACTTGGTGTTCAGCGCGGCAATCTGCTCCTGGTACCCCTTAATCTTCTGGGCGAATTCCTGCTGAGACATTGTGGATGGGGAGCGGTGGGGGCAGGGGGTGGAACAAAGGAATAGATCAGAGGATCTCGCCAACGCCTCAGACACCCACTCCCGCCAGCCCCTATATACCCTGTCAGAGCAGCTAATGAATGAGGAAGGGGGGAGGCAGTGATTCGATTCAACAATCCTTATCTTCAGAGAAAGAGAGAGACACACACACACACACAGTGTAGATGTTTCCACCGCACAGCCTGTAAAGGCAATGTACACTGCACAGAACAGGAAATGAGTTGAGTAATCTCCCCTCCCCCCTCCCCAGTTCAGACAACACATCACACAATGAGCATTACCGTGTTCACACACAGCCAGGGAGAAAGAGGCAATCCATCAAAACCGTCTCCCTTTGGTGCGGACGGAGAAACAGATGGCTGGCCCGGCTAAATAACTGGGTCACAGGCGGATGGGGCTGATGGAAGGGACCCCGCTGCTCGCTCTCCCAGCGGTCTAACAGCTAACGCTCGCTCCCGCATTCTCCGGCAGCCCTCCCCATTTCCCGAGGGCCGGGCTGCAGCACCCGCACAACCTGCCCGCGTCCCGCTGCAGATTCTCCAAAACAACCACACAAGCTGGTCCTGTGTGTGTGTGTGTGTTTTTTTTAAAAAGCGTGTCAAGTGGAAGTAACCAAATCACTGCGTAGGTACACAGCAGTGAGAAAGGGATCGTGTGGTTTGAATGCATTGAAGGTCGCACAAAGGAACTCACTCCTTCCTGACCTGTTAATCTCGATAAAGATTCATCCTCCCAATCCTTTCTGTTTTTAAAAAAAAAAGAATCTTTACTCCACTCCTAAAGCTACAAAGCCACTGCACACAGTGAGAATCATAGAATCTCTACACTGCACAAGACACCATTCAGCCCATCCAATCTGCACCGACAGTCCCACCCAGGTGCTATCCCCGTATCCCACATATTTACCCTGCTAATCCCCTGATACAAGGGTCAATTTACCATGGCCAATCCGCCCAACCCGCGTATCTTTCGGACTGTGGGGAAAAAAACAGGAGCACCCGGAGGAAACCCACGCAGACACGGGAAGAACATGCAGACTCCACAAAGTCTCATAGAATCTCTACAGAGCAGGAGGTGGCCATTCGGCCCATTGAGTCTGCACTGATGACAATGCCACCCGGGCCCTATTTCCAGGTATTTACCCTAGCTAGTCCTCTGTCACTAAGGGGCAATATAGCACGGCCAATCCACCTGAACTGCATATCTTTGGGCTGTTAGGAGGAAACCGGAGCAGCCAGAGCAAACCCACGCAGACACGGGGAAAACATGCAAACTCCATACAGACAAGGACCCAAGGCTGGAATTGGGTCCGAGACGCTGTGAGGCAGCAATGCTAATCACTGTGCCACTATGCTGCCCGTTTGATTTATTATGGTCACTATTGTGAAACAGTGAACAGTATTGTTTCTTGCAAACTATACAGTCAAAATATACCATTCATAGAGAAGGAAAGGAAAGAATGCCGAATATGGTGTTACAATCATAGCTAAGATGTAGAGAAAGATCAATTTAATACGAGATAGATCCATTCAAAAGTCTGACAGCAGCAGAGAAGAAGCTGTTCGGTTGGTACGTGACCACTTTCATATCTTTTTCCCAATGGAAAAAAAGGGAAGAAAGTATTATAGGATCCCTGTAGAAGGAGACCATTCAGCCCATCAATTCTGTACCAACCATAATCCCACACAATCCTATTCCTGTAACCTCACATATTTACCCCGCTAATCCCCTTGACACTAAGACTGAATTCAGCATGGCCAACCCACCTAACCTGCACAACTTTGGAATGTGGAAGGAAACTGGAGCACCTGGAGGAAACCCATGCAGACATGGGGAGAACATGCAAACTCCACACAGACAGTGACCCGAGGCCGGAATTAAACTTGGGACACTGGCACTGTGAGACAGCAGTGCTAATCACTGTGCCACATATTTGATTTATTATCATCTATACTAATAATAGTGAAAAAGTATTGTTTCTTGCACACGGTACAGACAAAGCATGTCGTTCATAGAGATGAAAAGAGAGTGCAGAAGGTAGTGTTACAGTCATAGCTAGGGTGTGGAGAAAGACCAACTTAATGCGAGGTAGGTCCATTCAAAAGTCTGATGGCAGTAGGGAAGAAGATGTTCTTGAGTTGGTTGATACGTGTCCTCAGACTTTCATATCTTTTTCTTGACAGAAGAAGGTGAACGAAAGAATGTCCGGGGTACATGGAGTCCTTGATTATGCTGGTTGCTTTGCCAAGGCAGCAGGAAGTGTAGACAGAATCAGTGGATGGGAGGTTGGTTTGCGTGATGGACTGATCCAGACTCTCTCCCCGCTTTATTCCCATACCTTTCATATTTACCTCACTAATCTCCCTCACCTACACATCTTGGGATATTAAGGGGCAATTTAGCATGGCCAATCCACCTAATCTACACATCTTTGAACTACCAAGACATCTCTTGGCTCCTTGTTGAGGTTCTCTAGCAGTAGTCAGGATGTGTAGCAAAATATAAATCAAGAGATAGAAAAGGCATATTAAACAGGCAATATTACAATAAGCAATGTGGACTTCAATTTGCAGGTGGACTGGGAAAATCAGGTAGGTAGTGGATCCCAAGAAAAGGAATTTGTGGAAAGTTCAAGGGATGATTTTTTTGAAGCAGCTTGTGACAGAGCTTATTAGGAAACTCTATTCCTAGTAAGCTCTGTCCAAATCTGGATTTGGTGAGGTGTAATGAGGCAAACTTAATTAGGGAACTTAACTTAGGGAGCAGTGAGGATTTGATTTTTTTTTATGAGCAACACAGCACGGGAAACAGGCCCTTCGGCCCAACGAGCCCGCACCGCCGTCATAACTATATAGTAGCAATTCCATTATCCTATTATGTGACCAGTGACCACAATATGATAGAATTTACCCTGCAGTTTGAGAGGGAGAAGCTGGAATCAGATGTAACAGTTTTACGATTAAAAAAAGGGAACTACAAAGACTTGGAGGAGGAGCCAGTTGGAAAGGGAAGAAAGTGGAAAAGCAGTGGCAGGAGTTTTTGGATGTTATTGGAGAGGCACAACAGAAACTCATCTAAAGGAGGAGGAAATATGTTGAAGGGAGATGAGGCATCTATGCCTGATGAGAGAAGTCAAACACAGCATAAAAGCAAAAGAAAAAGCATACAAAGGAGTGACGATTAATACGAAGCCAGAGGATTGGGAAGCTTTTAAAAGTGAGCAGAGGGCAACCAAAAAAGCAATAAGGGGGAGGTGATGAAATATGAGTGTAAGCTAGCTAGTAATATTAAAAAAAAACAAGAGTTTTTGTTCAATACATAAAAGAGTGGCAAAAATAGATGTTGGACCACAAGAAATTGAGGCTGGAGAAGTAATAACAGGAAACAGAACAATGGCCGAGGAACTGAGTAGTTACTTTGCATCAGTCTTCATGGTGGAAGACACCAGTGGGATATCAGAGCTCCAGGAGAGTCGGGGGGACAGGGGAGTGTAGTGGCCATCACTAAGGGGAAGGTTCCAGGGAAACTGAAAGGTCCAAAGGTGGATAAATCACCTGGACTGGATGGACAACATCTAAGGTTCTAAAAGAGATAGCTAAGGAAATTGTGGAGGCATCGGTGATGATCTTTCAGGAATCACTGGAGGCAGGAATGGTACCAGAGGACTGGGAAGTAGTTAATGTAACACCACTGTTTAAGAAGGGAGGGAGGCAGCAGATGAGAAATTATATGCCAGTTAGCCTGCCTTTGGTTATTGGCAAGATTTTAGATTCCATTATTAAAGATGAGATCGCAGAGCGCTTGGTAGTGCATGATAAAATAGGACTGAGTCAGCATGGCTTTGTCAAGGGGAGGTTATGTCTGACAAATCTGTCAGAGTTCTTAGAGGAAGTAACAAGGAAGTGAGACAAAGGAGAACCAGTGCATGTGATTTATTTAGATTTCCAGAAGACCTTTGACAAGGTGCCGCATAGGAGACTGTTAAATAAGTTAAAAGCCCATGGTGTTAAGGGTACGATCCTGGCATGGATAGAGGATTGGCTGACAGAGAGTGGGGATAAAGGAGTCTTTTTCAGAATGGCAGCCGGTGATTAGGGATGTGCCTCAGGGGTCAGTGCTGGGACCACAACTTTTCACAACATACATTAACGATTTGGAGGAAGGAACTGAAGGCATTGATGCTAAAGTTTGCAGATGATATACAAACATATGTAAAAGGGCAGGCAGTATTGAGGAAGCAAGGGGGCTGCAGAAGGACTTGGACAGGTTAGGAGAGTGGGCAAAGAAGGGGCAGATGAATACAATGTGGAAAAGTGCGAGGTTATGCACTTTGGAAGGAGGAATAGAGGCATAGACTATTTTCTGGATGGGAAAATGCTAAGGAAATCAGAAACACAAAGGGGCTTGGGAGCCATTGTTCAAGATTCTTTGAAGGTTAACATGTAGGTTCAGTCACCAATTGTTACTTTCACTGTTACTTTCCAAAATATAAACTCACTCCTACTCCTGATAATATGTTCTTGCCTTGTGTTTTTTTTTATTTATTAGTGTCACAAGTAAGCTTACATTAATACTGCAATGGAGTTACTGTGAAAATCCCCGAGTCACCACAGGCACCTGTTTGGGTACACTGACGGAGAATTTAGCATGGCCAATGCACCTAATCAGCACATCTTACCAACTGTGGGAGGAAACCAGAGAATCCGGAAGAAACCCATGCAGACATGGGGAGAATGTGTGCAGATTCACAAGACAGTGACTCGAGCTGGGGATCGAACCCGTATCCCTGGCACTGTGAGGTAGTCGTGCTCACCACTGTGCCACCCTGGGTCCCTGGTGCTGTGAAGCAGCAGTGCTAACCACTGTGCCAACATGCCGCTCCACACTCTACAGACCTTGGCACTGGAACATGCAGTCATTAGCAATGCCAAAATATTCTCCACTGTAAATCCCCTTTAACTGATCAGATTCCTGTATTCTTCCTAAGCAAGACAGAGTTTAACTGGGAAATTAGTACGGAAAGTCCAGGGACTGATTAAGAGAGGTCGAAAGGAGAACAGAGACTTACTTGTTTATTTAAATCTCCAACAGAAATCGTAACCTGCAAAAAGTCAAAGCAAAGCACTGCAGAGCCTGGAAGACTGAAACAAAATCAGAAAATGCTGGAAATACTCAGCAGGTCAGGCAACACTGATGGAGAAAGAGACAGAATAAATGCTTCAGGTCAATAACTGTCCATCGGACCAGCAAATGCACTCAGTGGAGAGCACACGGCCACCAGGCAGTGCTAACACATCATTACGGTTCTGCAACTCTTCCCCAAGGCTTCTCCCTGCCCACTAGATGCTCTGTGATGACAAGGCTGAAAGAATACATCTTTCCTTTCTAGAGTTGAGTCAGGAGCCTGCAGACCAATGACCTGCTCTGAAAACTCTGCTCCCGAAAGGACAGCCATTTCCCAAATTCCACTGCAATAGCCCGAGACAATTCACAATGCTCCAAAACAATCAATAATACTCCAAATAAAACAAACCTTAACAAACCCCCAACATTAACAGCTCCCGGTAGAAAATTCCAGGATCCAAATCTTAATCAAAAATTAATTTGTTCTTTCTTGGGCCATATCCAAACTTCATAGGATCATAGAATCCCCGTGGAGGCCATTCGGCCCATTGAGTCTACACCGACCAGATCCTATTCCCGTAACCTCCAAGTATTTACCTTGCTAATCCTCTGACACTAGAGTCAACTTGGAATGGCCAAACAACCTAACCAACGTATCTTTGGAATGGGGGAGGAAATTGGAGCACCCGGAGGAAACCCACACAGAGATGGACAGAATGTTCGAACTCCACACGGACAGTGATCTGAAGCTGGAATTGAACCTTGGCACTGTGAGGCAGCACTGCTAATCACTGTGCCAATGTGCCGCCCCATCCATTTGCATTTGAGGTACGTTCTTTACAGACAAAGAGACGAACAAACTAGGCCAAAACCAAGACCTCTGTCAACATTCAGTGCCTGAGGTAACAATAATTTGTAGTTTATAGTTATATAATGCAATGAAACCTTCACAGGTGGCAGAGCAGGAGACTGGGATAGTTAAGAAGTCATACGGAACACTTGCTTTCATCAGTCATGGTTGAGAGTAGAAGAGCTAGGAGGTAATGTTGAGGTTGTATAGAGCATTGGTTAGGCCATGGCTGTACTGTGTATAGTTCTGGTCACCTCACTATTGGAAGGATGGGATAGCACCAGAAGGGGTACAGAGGGGATTCACCAGGATGTTGCCTGGGATGGAGCACTTGAACGAGAGACTGATGGTATTTAACGATGATAAGTACAAGTTGAGGGTCCACTTCGACAGCAGAAACAAGGTGAGGGAGTATTTAATGAATGACAGGACGTTGAGAAGCTCAGGGGAACAGAAGGACCTTGGGATAATCATTCACAGGTTCCTGAAGGTGACAGAGTAGATGGATAGGATCGTGAAGAAGGCAAATGGGATATTTGCTTTTATCAGACCTGGGATAGAGTATAAGAGCAAGGAGATAATGTTGGAGCTGTACAGAGCGTAGGTTAGGCTATGGCTGTACTGTGTACCATTCTGATTGCCTCACTATTGGAAGGGTGTGAAAGCACTTGAGGGGATACAGAGGGTTCACCAGGATGTTGCTTGGGATAGAGCATTTGAGCTTTAAGGAGAAACTGGATAAGTTTGGATAGTTTTCTCTAGAGCAGAGAAGACTGAGGGGGCGAGTGTGTAAGATTATGAGGAGTATGGACAGGATGAGCAGGGAAGCAGCCGTTCCCCTTGGTTGAGGGAGCAATCACGAGGTGTTATAGTTTAAGGTTAAGGTTAGGAGATTCAGAGGGAATCTAAGAAAACTCAGAGAATGGTGGGAATCGGAAATGCACTGCCTGGGAAGGTAGTGGAGGCAGGAAACCTTACAACCTTTAAAAAATATTTACATGAACACTTGAAACATGATAACGTTTAAAGATATGGGACAAGTACGGGATAATGGATTAGTGCGCCTTTAGTGGGCGATATTGTCGGTGTAGATTCAATGGACCGATATTTACCGAAGGCAATTTGGTAACAATGCATGCAGAACATGGACAGATTTGAATGGATTGTTAAGGATTCAGAGGAAAAGGAGCAAAAGGGGTAAAGGAAAGGTGTCATAAGGGAGGTGGATGAAGGGGATTTACATTTCATTTGAATGCTAAAAGATAAAATAGCAGGATGAAGGCTATCAAGTCTGGGAGATTGCAGTTCTAAAGAAATTAAGTCAGATAAGGGAGAGGTCAAAGGGTAAAACAGAAGCCTGATGGGTGGAAAAACAAGCTGCTGATTTACCTTGGAAGCAACTCCATGAGACTCAAACACCCTGTATGGTAACATTTACTGGATTTTTTATAGATCCTAAAATCTATCGCGTGCTGTGGAATAGTTGAAGGTGGTAAGAGAAGGTGATATTGTGTGAAACCACTCTCTGATTTAGCTGTACTTGTGTTTTTAAGAAGCATTTACTTTATCAAAAGCATCACAAAGAGTTGGGGGACATCATTTCCTGGATTTCACACCTCTCCTGATATATACAAAGTTGAGGGCTCAAGTTTCCCTTCCAGGATTTGAACAGCACGGCACTAACTAACACCCGCGCTCGTAACACTTCCAGATTAGCACCAACGATAATAAAAGACTTATTGCCAACTTTACCTCATGCCGGGAGATTTGGGCCTGCAGCTGCTGGATATTGCTGGTTGAGACTGGCTTCTCCTGGATCTCACGATGTGCTCTGTCAATCAGCTGCTGGAGATGCCGCATCTCTTGCTCGTACTGTTCATACTGGATAACTGCTTCCTGTAACGGCAAGCAATGCCAGCAATAAACATTTATTACCTGACAAGCTCGTTCTGTTTGTCAACACCCTCAATAAACCCCTCACCATTTGCACTGCCATTTTAACGGTGAATGATGGAATTCTCACTGAATCCTCGCCTTTCCCCCCCATTTCCTCTACTGGCTTTCCACTCACTTCCTCACCTGCACATCTTATGTGGATTATGTGGCAAAGTGGTTAGCACTGCTGCCTCATAATGCGAGGGACTCAGGTTCAATTCCAGCCTTGGGTGACTGTCTATGTGAAGTTGCAGCTTCTCCCCATGCCTGAGTGAGGCAAGTTTTTCCAAGTTTCCTCCCATAGCTCAACAATGTGCAGATTAACTGTGCTGGCCATGCTAAATTGTCCCTTAGTGTCCAAAGATGTATAGGTTAGGTGGATTGACCATGCTAAATCACCCCTTGGCGTCCAAAGATGTGCAGGTTAGGTGGATTGACCATGCTAAATCGCCCCTTGGCGTCCAAAGATGTGCAGGTTAGGTGGATTGATCATGCTAAATTGCCCCTTAGTGTCCAAAGATGTGCATGCTGAGTATATTGGTCATGCTAAATTGTCCCCTAATGTCCAAAGATGTGCAGGTCAGGTGGATTGGCCATGCTAAATTGCCCCTTAGTGTTCAAAGATGTGCAGGTTAGGTGGATTGGCCATGCTAAATTACCCCTTAGTGTCCGAAGATATGCAGGTTAGATGGATTGGCCATGTGAAATTACCCCTTAGTGTCCAAAGATATGCAAGTTAGATGGATTGACTATGCGAAATTGCCTCTTCGTGTCCAAAGATGTGCAGGTTAGATGGATTGGCCATGCTAAATTGCCCCTCAGTGTCCAAAGATGTGCAAGTTAGGTGGATTGGCCATGCTAAATTGTCCCTTAGTGTCCAAAGATGTGCAAGTTAGGTGGATTGGCCATGCTAAATTGTCCCTTAGTGTCCAAAGATGTGTGGAATGGCTATATTAAATGTACAGGGATACAGAGATTTGGGGGGTAGACCTGGATAAGATGCTCTTTCGAAGAGTCGGTGCAGACTTGATGGGTTGAATGTCTGCCTTCTTCACTGTGGAGATTCTGTTCTATGATTTGGATTTGGAGGTGAGTAAGCAAGGACGCCATTTCATTCATCGATTAGCCCTTAGTGTCCAAAGATATGCATGCTAAGTATATTGGTCATGCTAAATTGTCCCCTAGTGTCCAAAGATGTGCAGGTTAGATGGATTCATTCATCGATTCAGTTGTGGATGCGCCAAGTTTGGTGACGTTTAAGAGGCTAGTAGATAAGTTTATGGACGAAAAGGGAATGGTTTAGGTTAGAGGGTCATTGCTTTTTTCTAATTGGTCGGCGCAACATCGAAGGCCGAAGGGCCTGTTCTGCGCTGTAATGTTCTATGTTCTATGTACTCATGGCATTGTGAATCGGTTTGGCGAGAAACATCACAGGGGTAGGGGGGTAATTTTTTGATTCTGCCCTATTATTGCAGTGGGCGTGAGCCTTCTCTGTGAGCCACGCCTCAGACACCCCACAGCCCCATTACGTCGGATGGCTAGGATTCTGACATGGTGATGATGGTGGGACAGTGATTTTCTTCCAAGACAGGATGATGTGGAGGGCAACTTGACAATGTCAGTGGCCCATGCATATACTTGTACTTTCAGTTGGTGTACTCGTGGGTGCTGGGGAAGAAATTTTGGTGAACGGCCACACGGTGTCAAAGGGAATGGTTATTGACTCCAGCACAAAGGCAGTGAGCAAATGGGGGTATGGAATGCACTGCCAAGAAAGGTGGTGGAGGCAGGCACGCTGGAGTTATTTAAGAGATACTTAGATGGGCACATGAACAGAATGGGGATGGAGGGATATAGTAGACTGATTTAAAATAGGGATCATGAGCCTTGGGAATTCCCTGGGAATTGCATAAATTGTGAATGATATTGATGTATTTCTGTTTTATCCTACCGATACTTCGGTCCACCTTGTTGTCCAACAAGGGGCATACACGCCATGGGTCGTGAGAGGGCTGCTCTTGGATTTTTCGAGTATTCTAGTGCTTCACGTCATTAGTGTATGCTTGACCTGGACCATTTAATGGGCAACACAACAGCTCAGTGACTGTCTCTGTGCTGTGCAGATACATGGATTTGGGCCTGTGTCTGTGGGACTTTGCGCATTCTCCCTGTGCTTGCATGGGTTTTCTCCGGGTGCTCCGGTTTCCTCCCACACCCCAAAGATGTGCTCTTAGGCTGATTGGCAAAACAAATTCTCCCTAAATTGTCTCGTAAATTTGGTTCCAATGCAGATTTCTATAAACTTGGACAGGGATCATGGGTGGAAGTGGGAACATCGAGGTGGCGGCACGGGCTCGTTGGGCTAAAGGGCCTGTTTCCTGTGCTGTTTTGTTCTTTGTTCTTTGACTTAGAATCCCTACAGTAGAGAAAGAGACCATTCGACCCATCAAGTCTGTACCTATCACAATCCCACCCAGGCTCTACCCCCATATCCCTACATATTTACCCACTAATCCCTCTAATTTATACATCGCAGGACACTAAGGGCAATTTTAGCATGGCCAATCAACCTAACCCACACATTTTTGGAGGAAACCGGACCAAACTCATGCAGAAATGACGAGAATGTGCAAACTCCACACAGACAGTGACACAAGCTGGGAATCGAATCCAGGTCCCTGGAGCTGTGAAGCAGCAGTGCTAACCACTGTGCTACCGTACTAGCACAGTGGTTAGCACTGCTAAAACAAAGAGTTCCCCGAACGATCCCCCTCCAACCCCCCTGAAAACTACTGTTAGAAGAGTGTGGCACTACAGAGTTCAATCAGATTGGGTATGAGACATTCTCGGTCCCTGGCCACCCCGCTTACCTGGAGGATGTTACACTGCTGGATAGCGGTGTGTTGCAAGCGACTCGCTTGTTCCTGCAGCCTCAGTGCCGTCTGACAGATGGGTAAGTTGGTGACAATTTCCTCGGGAATTCGCAGGGCAGCCTGGTGTCTGTGCACCACCTGTACCTTCTGCTTGAAGCTCTCCATGTCAGCCAGTAGCCTCTAGTGAGAGAGAAATCACACCGTGAAGAAGCCAGTTGCCATCTGGAGTTTGGACGCGATCTTACGTCAAAGAAATTGACAGAATCATTGAATCCTGAGAGTGCAGAAGGAGGCCATTCAGCCCATCAAATCTGTACTGACCGCAATCCCACCCAGGCCCTAACCTCGTATTTTATCCCAGCGAGTCCCCCTGACATAGGGGGCCAATTAACATGGCCAATCCACCTAGCAATGCTGGAAGATTGCACTGCCGGAGTCGCCGGAAATGCTAATGTGGAGCACTCCCATTTGGGAAAGTTCTGCCCATTAAGTGAGATTTTCCAGCCCCGCTCACCCCAAAACTGGAAAGTCCTACTGGAGGTTAACGGATCTTTGAAATTTAAAAAAAATTAAATTAAAATTTTTAAATATTGTTTCTTTTTTATTCATCTGTGGGACATGGGCACTGCCGGCTGGCCAGCATTTATTGCCCATCCCTAGTTACCCTTGGAGGGCAGTTGAGAGTCAACCACATTGCTCTGGCTCTGGAGTCATATATATATAGGCCAGACCAGATAAGGACATCAGATTTCCTTCTCTAAAGGGCATTAGTGAACCAGATGTGTTTTTCCAACAATAGTTTCATGATCTTCAGTAGATTCTTAATTCCAGATTTACTTGCCACAAACAGGCTTACATTAACAATGCAATGAAGTTACTGCGAAAATGCATGAGTTGCCGGAGCCTGTTTGGGTACACTGAGGGAGAATTTAGCACGGCCCAATTGACCTAACCAACACGTCTTTTGGACTTTGGGGGAAACCAGAGCGCCCGGAGGAAACCCACACTGACACGGGGAGAATGTGCAGACTCCGTATGGACAATGCCCCAAACTGGGAATTGAACCCAGGTCTCCGGCACTGCACCCATTGTGTCAGATGAGATTTTTAAATAATAATTGCACATTTTTTTATTTCACTCTTTCAGAGATGTAAGTATCGTGGGTTGGGCCAGCATTTATTGCCCATAGCTGATTACCCTTGGACTGTGTGACTCGCTAGGCCATTGCAGAGAGCAGTTGAGAGTCAACCACAGAGAATACAAAAGCAGGGGTGTATTGTTGAGGCTTTATAAGGCTCTGGTCAGACTATGTTTAGAATATTACGAGCAATTTTAGGTCCCATATCCAAGGAAGGATTGTGCTGGTCTTGGAGAGGCTCCAGAGGAGGTTCACGACAATGATCCCAGAAACAAAAATCCTGACGTCTGAGGAGCGTTTGAGGATTCTGAGTCTGTACTCGATGGAGTTTAGAAGGATGAGGGGGAATCTCATAGAATACAGAAAGGCCTGGATAGAATGGAAGTGGGGAAGATATTTCCATGAGGAGGAGAGACTAGGATCGGAGGGCACAACCTCAGAGTAAAGGGATGATCCTTTAGGATCGAGATAAGGAGAAATTTCTTCAGCCTGATGGTGGTAAGTCTGTGGAACTCATCGCCAAAGGAGGCTGTGGAGACCAGGTCATTGAGTGTATTTAAGGCAGAGATAGATAGGTTCTTAATTGGTAAGGGGATCAAGGGAAAAAGGCAGAAAGGCTAAGGGACTTGAGGTTATTTTCATTAGAGAGAAGAAGGCTAAGAGGTGACCTAATTGAGACATATAAGATGATCAGAGGTTTAGATAGGGTGGACAGTGAGAGCCTTTTTTCTCGGATGGAGATGGCTAACACGAGGGGACATAGCTTTAAATTAAGAGGTTATAGGACGTATATTAGAGGTGGGTTCTTTATTCAGAGGGTAGTAAGGGTGTGGAATACTCTGCCTGCAGCAGTTGTGGACTCGCCAAGTTTAAGGGCGTTCAAATGGTCAGTGGATAGGCATATGGATAGCATCGGAATAGCTTAGAGTAGAGGTCATAAAATTGGTTCCATTGATTGGCACAACATTGAGGGCCAAAGGGCCTCTACTGCGCTGTAATGTTCTATGTTCTAAGCAAATTAGCTATGATCAAATGGTGGAGCTGACTCAATGGGTCTAATTCTGCTCCTTTACCTTATGGCCTTCTGATCTAACCACATAGTGTGGCTCTGGAGTCACATATAGGCCAGACAAGGTAAGGATGGCAGATTTCCTTCCCGAGAGGGCATTAGTGAACCAGATGGGATTTTAACAACAATCAATGAGAGTTTTATGATCCCCATTACTGAGACTAGCTTTATAATTCCAGATTTTATTAATCAAATTAAAATTCCACCATCTGTCTTGGTGGGATTCCAACTGTGTCCTCCAGGCATTAGCTGAGCCTCTGTATTAACCAGTCTAGTAGCACCAATTGGCCATCTCCACATGATTCCTCAGGTGGGGAGGAAGTGAGCAGAGGGCGAATGGAGGGAATGGGGTAGGGGTGAGGGTTTCGGCTGAAGCCTAGTTCCTGGTGAGTTCATACTTCAAATACCCATTGAGAGGGTCCTTCCTGTCTGTCTCTTCTTCACATTGACAGGGTATCTCAGGAATGCATAACGGAGTGGGGTTGGAGAGGGAGGATGGAGAAATGTTCCTGAGAAATCCCAGAAGTGCCAACCTTGATGCGCAAGAGAACAGAACTCTACAAGAGAACAACGCCTCCTTCACGATTATCCTCAACACTGGTGCCCCATAAGCCCCTACTATACTCCTTATGCACCTAAGACTGTGTGGCCAAGTATTCCCCTCCAACTCAATTTTCAAGTTTAATGACAACACCACCGTAGTGGGTAGGATCTCCAACAAAGTACAGGAATAAGATAGAGAATCTGGTGAACTGGAACAGCAACAATAATCTCTCCCTCGGTGTCAACAAAACGAAGGAGATTGTTATTAACTTTAGGAAGTGTAGTGGAGAACATACCCCCTGTCTACATCAATGGAAGTGAAATAGAAATGGTTGAGAGCTTTAAGTTTTTAAATGTCCAGATCACCAAAAACCTGTTCTGGTCCTTGAATGCCAACATTATCATTAAGAAAGCTCACCAACACCTCTACTTTCTCAGAAGACTTAGGAAATTTTGCATGTCAGCTACAACTCTCACCAATTTTTACAGATGCACCATAGAAAGCATTCTTTCTGGTTGTATCACAGCTTGGGATGACTGCTGCTCTATCGAAGACCACAAACTACGAAGGGTTGTGAACGAAGTCCAATCCCTCACTCAAGCCTCCTATACTGACTCCGTCTACACTTCCTGCTACCTCAGAAAAGCAGCCAGCATAATTAAGGACCCCACGCACCCCGGACTTACTCTCTCCTACCTTCTCCCATCAGAAAAAGATAGAAAAGATAGGCAGGTAATTGGACGCATAACATGGAAGGAGGTGTTCTTGGGGAAGAGTACAGAAGGGAAGTGGCGGTTTTTCAAGGAATGTTTGTCTAGGGCACTGCAAGACAACGTCCCGAGGAGTCAAGGAGGTTCAGGTAGGACGCGGGAACCGTGGTGCACGAAGGTAGTGGTGAACCTAGTTAGGAAGAAAAAAAAGGTATATAAAAGGTTCAGAGAGCTAGGGGATGTTAGGGATCTAGAGGAGTATAAGGTGTATAGAAGGGAACTTAAAAAGGAAATTAGGAGAGCCAGAAGGGGTCATGAGAAGGCCTTGGCAGGGAAGATTAAGGAGAATCCCAAGGTCTTCTACAAATATGTGAAAAGTAAAAGGATGAGAAGAGAAGGGATAGGGCCTATAAAAGGTGAAGGGGGAAAAGTCTGTGTGAATCCGGAAGAAATGGCAGAGGTGCTTAACGAGTACTTTGCCTCGGTATTCACGGTGGAAAGTGAACTGGGAGATTGCACTGCAGGTTTGCGGCATACGGAAAAGATTGAGTATGTGGATGTTAGGAAAGAGGATGTGTTAGACCTGTTAAATTCTATCAAGATAGACAAGTCGCCGGGACCGGATGGGATGTATCCCAGGTTATTGTGGGAGGTGAGGGAAGTGGTTGCAGAGCCCCTGGCGATGATCTTTGCGTCGTCCATGGAAACTGGAGAGGTTCCAAAGGATTGGAGGATTGCAGATGTGGTTCCTATTTTTAAGAAAGGGAACAGGGATAGTCCAGGAAATTACCGACCGGTGAGTTTGACTTCAGTGGTTGGTAAGCTGATGGAGAGGCTTCTAAGGGATAAGATATATGAACATTTGGAGAAGTTTGGACTGATTAGAAATAGTCAGCATGGTTATGTCAAGGGCAGGTCATGCTTTACGAGCCTAGTTGAGTTCTTCGAAAATGTGACTGAACACATTGACGAAGGAAGGGCAATGGATGTAGTGTACATGGACTTTAGTAAGGCGTTTGATAAGGTCCCACATGCGAGGCTTCTGGAGAAGGCGAGAGGGCATGGGATCCAAGGGGCTTTGGCCTCGTGGATCCAGAACTGGCTTGCCGGCAGAAGGCAGAGAGTGATTGTGGATGGGTCTTGTTCTGCATGGAGGTCGGTAACCAGTGGAGTGCCCCAGGGATCTGTTCTGGGACCCCTGCTGTTTGTCATTTTCATAAATGACCTGGATGAGGAAGTGGAGGGATGGGTTAGCAAGTTCGCCGATGATACAAAGATCGGTGGTGTTGTGGATGGTCTGGAGGGATGCCAAAAGTTGCAGCGGGACATAGACAGGATGCAAGACTGGGCGGAGAAGTGGCAGATGGACTTCAACGCAGATAAATGTGTAGTGGTCCATTTTGGCAGGAATAATGGGATGAAGGAGTACAATATAAGGGGTAGGAGTCTTAGCTGTGTTGTAGAGCAGAAGGATCTCGGGGTCCGGGTCCATAGGACTCTTAAATCGGCCTCGCAGGTGGAGGAAGTGGTCAAGAAGGCGTACGGTGTACTGGCCTTCATTAATCGAGGAATAGAGTTTAGGAGTCAGGAGGTAATGATGCAGCTCTATAAGACTCTTGTCAGACCCCAGTTGGAGTATTGTGCGCAGTTCTGGTCGCCTCATTATAGGAAGGATGTAGAGGCTATTGAGAGAGTTCAGAGGAGATTTACAAGGATGCTGCCTGGATTGGGAGGCAGGCCTTATGAAGATAGGTTGAGGGAGCTGGGACTCTTCTCACTGGAGAGACGTAGGTTGAGAGGCGACCTGATAGAGGTTTATAAAATGTTGAGAGGAATAGATAGGGTGGACTCTCAGAGACTATTTCCCTGAGCGGAAATGGTCAATACGAGAGGACACAGATTTAAGGTGCAGGGAAGCAAATACAAAGGAGATGTCAGGGGTAGGTTTTTCACTCAGAAGGTGGTGAGTGAATGGAACCGACTGCCTTCGGAGGTTGTTGAGGCAAACTCACTGGGGTCTTTTAAGAGATTTCTGAATAAGTATATGGAAAAGAATAGGATGGGGGTTATAGATAGGTCTGTGGATTGGTAGATGTGATCGGTGCAACTCGTGGGCTCTAGGGCGTGTTTGTGCTGTATTGTTCTATGTTCTATGTTCTAAAAGCCTGAGGACGTGCACCAACCAGCTCAAGAACAGCTTCTTCCCTGTTGCTGTCTGACTTTTGAATGGACCTACCTTGCTTTAAGTTGATCTTTCTCTACACCCTAGCTATGACTGTAACACTACATTCCGCACTCTCTTCTTCCTTTCTCTATGAATAGTATACTTTGTATAGCGCATAAAAAACAATACTTTTCACTGTATACTATTACATGTGACAATAATAAATCAAATCAAAGTATTCCATTAGAATAGTGTTTTATTTGGTTTTTTAATAGTTTAGTTAATCTGTTCACTGTAAGTTACAGAAATGAAGTGTTACCTGTTTTTTTATATAGTTATTTTGATTTAACTGGAGCGCAGATATTCCCCCTCTCACACACTCTTTAACAGATTATGAATGAAGGTATTTTTCTTTGTGTTTGAGTGTTAGTTCTCAGAGAGGAGATCAACCTCTCCCTTCAGAACAGAAGCACCTTAAGCATCTCTGAGGTTTTACTGGGGGAATGTCATTACTTGCTAAGGGGTGTAATCTCTTCCTGTGAATGACCAGTCTGTGTTGTGGGGCCACACCAATCTTCTAATTTGTAGGCTACATTAGCCCCTGACTGCCCCAGAATCAGGGATGGACTGTTGAAACCAAGGCCTCCATCCCACCACATGCAGCAGACCACCATTCACACCAAAGCCTGGCTTCTCTTAAAGTTGGAGCAAAATGGCAATGGCGTTGTTATATTGCAGCACAGAGCAAGGTGACAAGAGTTACTCTCCCACACCTACTTTTGTTAGTTTATAGCTTAGCCTCCCTGAGGTGCTGTGGTTCTATTGAATCACAGGGGCACACATCTGTCTTGCTGTCTGTGATGGACACGCATAGTTCTGGCAGAACTCGTTGGCAGTTCCAAAGGTGCAGTCCCACTCCGGGAAGCTTCACATTCCCTGGCATTGGCAATGAGGAACTCCAGCAAGCGGAGAGACTAGAGAGGTTGCGATTGTACCCATGGAGCTGAGAAGGTGTAGGAGAGATTTCCAGGAGGGGTTCAAGCCGACAAGAGGTTTGAATAGAGTAGAGGGGGAGAAATCTCTTCTACTGGCTGGAGGCTCGGTAACCAGAAAACACAAGTATTTTTAAGAGACTTGGCCGGGGAGGGACTATGTTGTAAGCGGTATATGAGTTATGGTGATCTACAATGCATGTCTAAAATGATGGAGGAAGCAAGTCCAGGGAGGGAGTGGGGGCAGTGACAGATTCCCAGTACACTTTGTACTCTTATACCGAGAGATTGGGTAGCATGTGCAACGGTGCCCTCCAGCAGTCCGCAGCCGGCTTTAAGGCATGACTAGACTCTATCATTTCGCCTGCTGCAGAATCAGCACAGGCAAGGATCCGGCAACGGAAATCACTATTGATCTTGGATGGGAATTTCCAATCTAGCCCAATCAAGGCTATAAATTCCCACCCTCCATCTACTTTCCCTACCAGCAAGATCATACTTTGCCTCATTTTGTTTTTCTTAAGTGCCATAAGCTGGTGTATGGAAGCTCACCCAAAAAAATGGGTACGATTCTCTTCTGTTTCCACACTCATTCAGCACTTTGATTGCTTTTGCAAGGTTGGCCCCCTCAGATGTTAAGGAGAGAGCAGAGGTGTGCGACAAACCGAATAGCTCTTTCAAAGCACTAGTATAAGCACTGATGTACTGAATGGCCTCCCTGGGTGCGGTGCGATTCGACGATTACCTGTCTCTGAAAGAGTTGCTCCTTAAGGCACAGACGTGCGAGCTCAGGGGAGGTCAAAGTGAGTTGGGCCTGTTTCACCATCGCCTGCAGACTCTTCAACTCCGTCTCAAACTGCTCCATGTCCTGCAAGAGACACAAAATGGATCGATGAATGTCATGTCTGAAATTGTGACCCGTGTTACCTATTCATTCTTTCCCAGGTCCGCAGTAGTCATCGTGCAGCTATCCTTCCCAATACATTTCAGAGTGAATACGTTGATAACCCCACAGGAGGACAGGAGAATCAGCCATTGCAGGAGAAAGAAAACGGACAGAGACATGTCCGCTACGACTCTCACTAATTTCTACAGATGCACCACAGGAAGCATTCTTTCTGGTTGTGTCACAGCTTGGTATGGCTCCTGCTCTGCCCAAGACCGCAAGGAACTACAAAGGGTTGTGAACGTAGCCCAGTCCATCACGCAAACCAGCCTTCCATCCATTGATACCGTCTACACTTCCCACTGCCTCGGAAAAGCAGCCAGCATAGTTAAGGACCCTAAACACTCAGACATTCTCTCTTCCACTTCTTCCGTCGGTAAAGAGAAACAAAAGTCTGAGAGCACATACCAACCAACTCAAGAACAGCTTCTTCCCTGCTGCCATCAGACTTTTGAATGGATCCACCTCGCGTTAAGTTGATCTTTCTCTACACCCTAGCTATGACGGTAACACTACAGTCTGCACTTTCTCCTTTCCTTCTCCTCTGTGTATTTTATGAACATGCTTTGTCTGTAATGGTGTGCAAGAAATAATACTTTTCACTGTGTGCCTGCACATGTGACAATAATAAATCAAATTAAATGTTTTGGCAAAAATAGGAGCGTACAAGCTTTAAATAAAGTGGTGACTGATTTACCTTGGCAGCGTCTTGGAGGCTTTGCAGACGGGTCTGCATTAACTGCTGGAGCTCTTCTGTCTGTTGGCGGAGGTTGCTGACACGCTGAGACATGGTACCTGTCTGATACACATCACTGACACTGTCTAACTTCTCACCCATGGCCTGCAGATCACTCAGAATCTCCTCCGATTCGCGCAGTGTGGCCTGCAGAGGAAAATAAAGTCCTGGGATTGACACCAGCCCTGAGGATTCCAGGAGTCCCAATACTTTAACAGCCGATTACTGACTTGTGCTAACGGAGTTTAAATGGTGAGGGAAGATAGAAGCAAGGAAGTGTTGTTGCAACTGTACAAGGCATTGGTGAGGCCACCCCTGGAGTATTGGGCACACTTTTGGTCCCCTTATTTGAAGAAAAATGTGGTGACATTGGAGGCAGTTCAGAGGAGGTTCTCTAGATTGATTCCAGAGATGAGGGGTTTGTCATATGAAGAGAGATTGAACAGTTTAGGCTCATACTCTCTGGAATTGAGAAGAATGAGGGGAGATCAAATTGAGGTATTCAAGATGATAAAAGGTATGGATAAAGTAGATGTGGATGCTTCCTCTTGTGGGACATTTTAGGATGAGAGGTCATAGTTTTAGGTTGGGGATAGCAAATTTAAAAAGAGTTGAGGAGAAACTATTTCTCCCAAAGGGACTGTGTATCTGTGGAATTCGCCACCCCAAAGTGCGGTGGATGCTGGGACAGTGAGTAAATTTAAGGAGGAGTTAGACAGATTTTTAATTAGTAATTAGTTAGATGTTTAGTTAGATTTTTAATTAGTAATGGGTTGAAGGGTTATGAGGAGAAGACAGGAAAATGGGAATGAGGAGCATATCAGCCACAATCGAATGGTGGAGCGGACTGAATGGGCCAAATGGCCTACCTCTGCTCCTCTATCCTATGGTGTACAGTACCTGGTAGGTGATGAGCTGGTCATTGAGCTGAGCCGCCGAGTGCCAGTTGATGGCGCTGTAACCAAGTGTCTTGGCTTTGTCCAACCACTTCAGCACAAAGTCCAACATCTCATGGAATTCCTCCAACTGTGAAGCTGCCTGAACAACAGGAAAGGCTCAGAGTCAGCGTCAGACACTCAATACACACACACACATATACAGGCACACATAGAGTGACACACTGACACACACACATACCGACACACACCCTAATACAGACACACGTACACACACACACCCTAATACAGACACACACATACACACACACACACCCTAATACAGACACACATACACACACACAGTCATACACACTGACACACACAGTGACACACAATGATACACATACATTCACTCACACACACTGACACACATCCTAATACAGACACACACACACACACATATACTGACACACACCCTAATACAGACACACATACACACACAAATACAGACACACATACACACACACACACTGACACACACAGTGACACACATTGATACACATACATTCACTCACACACACACACTGATACACACTCACACTCACATACTGACAGACACACACATGCACACTCACACATACACTCACACACATATACACACACACACACTGATACACACTAACTCAGGTTCACACACACACTCGCACAGTGACACACACTGATACATAGACACACACGCACTGACACACACTCACACATACATACAGAGTGTACACTGATACACACATTGACACACACTGATACACACACACACTGACACACACACTGATATACACACACACACACACTGACACACACTCATACACTCACACTTACAGTGTTTACATTGATACACACACTGATACACACACTTTCACACACACTCATACACAGACACTGATATGCATCACACACACGTTCATTCACACACACATATTGACACACACTCACTGACACACACTGATACACACTGACATACGCACACACACTGACACACACACACTGACATATACACACACTCACTCACACAAACACACTGACATACACACTCACACACACACGCTTTCACACTCAGCGGCCCCATTGCTGCTCCTGCCGATCAGCTCCCATCTCCTACAGAACTCCCTCCTTCCCTCCCCTCCCCTCACACAGATCTGCACCCCCTTGCCCACGTCTCCGTCAGAAGTAAAAAAAATAGGCAAAATCATGAGATGCGAGGAACTAGGTGTAAATACAATTCATTGGCCCCTCATCCTATTCAGTAAGGTTCAGAGAGAATGTTCCCAGTGAAAGGGGAATCTAGAACTAGGGGTCATAGTTTGAGGATAAGGCAGTAAACCTTTCAGAACTGAGTTGAGGAGAAATTTCTTCATCCAGAGAGTGGTGAATGTGTGGAATTCACTTCCACTGGATGTAGTTGAGGCCAAAACACGTCTGATTTCAAGAAGAAATTAGCTCTTGGGGCTAAAGGGATCAAGGGATATGGGAGGAAGGGGGGGATCAGGATATTGAATTTGATGATCAGCCATGATGAAAATGAATGGTGGAGCAGGTTCGAAGGGCTGAATGGCCTCCTCCTGCTTCTAATTTCTATCCTACAGGTTCACTGTGCCAATGGACTGGCAGGGCAGGGCAGTAAGATCACATCTATCCATCCAATTAAATATTTCAGTCATCTTAAACACCTTGGTTGAACCACTTCTTAATGCCTCTACACTCAAGATAAGGCAAGCCTAGACTTTGCAATTTCTGTTCGTCACCTAATCCATTGTAGGGAGGTGAGCAGAGATGGAATTGAATAATGTCTGGAATTATAAAACCCATTGTAATGATGTGAGGAGGGTGAACTCTGAGCTGTGTACACAGCCGGCTTTGCTTACCTTGTTGAGTTTGGAGGCTCTGCACTCAGTCTCCTTGAAGACCTGTTGATAGAGGCTGGAAAGCTTCGTCATATCGTCACTCAGGCACTTGCTCTGGTGAGGGTTCTGCTCTGTGAAGTCTTGCATGGTCGCGTCCAGCTCCACAAGCTTCACGTTGCAGCCATCCAGCTTGTCCCAGAGCCTCTGCAAAGACAAATCCCTTCGCCATCAATCCTTTCCCCATTGAGATGCAAGCTGCCCAATCTCTAAACTTAGGGAGAAGCACAGGAAATGTGAGGTAATGCATTTTGGAAGGTCTAACTCGGATAGGAAACATAGTAAATGGCAGAACCCTTAAGGATATTGATAGGCAGAGGGATCTGGGTGTATGGGTACACAGGTCACTGGAAGTGACAACGCAGGTGGAGAAGGTAGCCAAGAAGGCATATGACACACTTGCCTTCATCGGCCGGGGCACTGAGTTTAAAAATTGGCAAATCATGTCACAGCTTTATGGAACATTGGCCAGGCTGCACTTGGAATATAGTGTTCAATTCTGGCCACCACATTACAAGAAGGATGTGGAGGCTTTGGGAGAATACAGAAAAGATTTACCAGGGTGTTGTCTGGTATGGAGGGCATTAGCTATGAAGAAAGATTGGAGAAACTTGGTTTGCTCTCACTTTAACATTGGAAGTTGAGGGGCGACCTGATAGAAGTCTACAAGATTATGAGGAACATGGACAGAATGGATAGTCAGAAGCTTTTTCCCAGGGTGGAAGAGTCAATTACGAGGGGGCAGAGGTTTAAGGTGCGAGGGGCAAGGTTTAAAGGAGATGTACGAGGCAAGTTTTTTACACAAAGTGTGATGGTGCCTGGAACTCGCTGACGGGGGAGGTAGTGGAAGCAGATATGATAGTGGCCAAATTCATGAATCGGATAGGGACAGAGGAATATGGTCCCCGGAAGGATAGGGGGTTTTAGTTCACACGGGCAGCATGGTCGGTGCAGGCGTGGAGAACCAAAGGGCCTGTCCTGTGCTGTCATTTTTTTTGTTCTTTACAATCTATTGTGCCAATCTCTTCAGCACCAGCTGTGGGTCAGTTGATCCCATTCTCACTCCAAGTGGCACAGTGGTTAGCACTGCCATCTCACAGCGCCAGGGACCTGGATTCGATTCACAGCTTGGGTCACTGTCTGTGCAGAGTTTGCACATTCTCTCCATATCTGCGTGGGTTTCCTCCGGGTGCTTCTGTTCCCTTCACAGTCCAAAAGACATGCCAGTTAGGTGCATTGGGTGTGCTAAACCCTGTCTCAGTGTACCCGAACAGGCGCCGGAGTGTGACGACTAGGGGATTTTCACAGTAACTTCATTGCAGTTTTACTTAAGCCTACTTATGACACTAATAAATAAACTTTAACTTAAGTGAAATGTTTGCAAGTTGAAGGCCATTCGGCACTTGGTTGTGATGTCTGTCTGGTACTGAGTGAGCTCGACTCTGAACAGATTCCCCCTTGCAGATAGGGATATTAAATCAAAGGCCCTGTCTACACTCCTGTGTCATCAGGCAAGATCTCACTATTTTGACAAAGCCCACCGGAGTTCTCCCTGCAATATTGCCAGTGCTTATGTCACAACTAATACCACAGGAAAACAGACTATCCAGTCGTTACCTCAATGCTGTTTGTGGGATCCTGCTGCGTGCAAATTAGCTCTTACCCTTCCCTCAATCGGACAGTGTTTTGAAAAGTTGTTCCTTGGCTGTAAACCGCTATGTGACGCCTTAAGATTGTGAAATGCGCTGTACCGGTTCATATCCTTTCATTTACCATTACCATTTACCATCAGGGGAGGCAGTGGCGAAATGGTATTGTCACTGGACTGGTAATGCAGAGAGCCTGGGTAGTATTCTGGGTTCGAATCCAGAGGGTGAAATTTGAATCTGGAATCTACTGATGACCATGAAACCATTGCTAATTCTTGGAAAAACCCATCCAGTTCAGTAGTGTCCTTTAGGGAAAGGAAATCTGCCATCCTTACCTGGTCTGGCCTACATGTGACTCCAGAGTCACAGCAATGTGGTTGACTCTCAACTGCCCTCCAAGGGCAACTAGGGATGGGCAATAAATGGTGGCCAGCCAGTGACACTCACGTCCCACAAAATTAATTTTTAAAAATGACAGTGCGTAGAGCAGGAGCAACTGTCTCCACCTGGAACACTGAGGGAATGTTTCTGAGATAAATTTAAAGTAGACTTATTAGTGTCACAAGTAGGCTTACCTTAACACTGCAATGAAATTACTGTGAAAATCCCTTGGTACCACACTCCAGTGCCTGTTCAGGTACACTGAGGGAGAATTTAGCATGGCCAATGCATCTAAACAGCACATCTTTCAGACTGTGGGAGGAAACTGGAGCACCCAGAGGAAACTCACACAGATATGGGGAGATAGTGCAGACTCCACACACACACGGTGACCCAAACCAGGAATCGAACCCGAATCCCTGGTGCTATGAGGCAGCAGTGCTAATCACTGTGCCACCTTGCCGCTCCATTAAGTGCTGCATCAACTAAAGCTTATTTCTTTCTTATTCCTGTTGCAATCTGAAGCAGAAATGATAATAGTCTTCTTTTGCAAGAGAGCAGGACAACACGGGCTTACAGAACTTTACCCAATCCTTTTGTTAATAGAACGCAGACAGTACTCAATGTAAGATGCTGCTAAATCAGTACAGTAACAATTTCTTCCTGTGTCTCAAACATTGAATGGAAGAACGGAAGCTCTCCTTTTGCTCCCTTACCTTATGTTCAATCTTGGCTTGTACAATATCGGTTCCCTTTTCTTTCAGCTTGCTGGAAATGCCATTCAGTTCACTTGAGATCTGCTGCATCCTAGAGTTAAAATCCAGGGTCACCGCTTGCATCTGCTGAACTTCCCCCTCTTTCAAATTCACCTGAAAGAAACCAAGAGTGTTGGGTTAACCGCATCCCGAGCTGCGTGGTGAAGCACGAAACTAGAATCCTTAGAGTGTATTTAAGGCCATTCAGCCCATCGAGCTTGCTCCAGCAACAATCCCACCCAATCCCTACCTCCATCACCCCACATATTTAACCTGCTAATCCTCCTGACATGAAGGAGCAGTTTAGCAAATGGACAGGGACTCTTACCTGTTCCTCGATAGCTCCGAGGGCCAGTGTAACCTCAGCCAGCTGCTCGGAGAGCTCAGAGGGCAGGATGGTGTAAAGCTCCAGGTATTTATCGCGCTGCCGCTCCGCCAGTCGCTCCACAGTCTGGTGTCGGGCAGCCACCTCGGTGTGCAGTTCCTAAACACAAGACGTGGAATTCACAGTGAGAGGAAAACTCCCCAATTCCATTATGCATTCAGCAAGGGCAACAGAGGAACTTAAATTATCTTTACCGCTGAGTGTTCCGCGACCACAAGACGCACTTGTACAATTCAAATCTCCCCGGTTCATAGGATTATAGAGTCCTTACACTGCAGAGGGAGGCCATTCGGCCCATCGAGTCTGTACCGCCCACAATCCCACCCAACCCTATCCCCGTAACCCCATACATTCTCCCTGCTAATCCTCCTGACATTAAAGGGCAATTTACCAGGGACGCTTCAGCAAAAAAATTGTTAAAAGTTAAAGTTTATTTATTAGTCACAAGTAAGGCTTACATTGACACTGCAATGAAGTTACTGTGAAATTCCCCCAGCCGCCCCACATTCCGGCATCTGTTTGGGTCAATGCATTGAACCAGCACATTATTGAAAATGTGGGAGGAAGCTGAATTACCTGGAGGAAACCCACGCAGATATGGGGAGAAGGTGCAAACTCCACACAGACAGTGACCCAAGGCCAGAATTGAACCCAGGTCCCTGGCGCTGTGAGGCTGCAGTCTAACTAGCAATGAATTTTCATTATTTAGCACTCTGATTCCTGGTCCTCCATGTTAAAGTTCTCATCCTAGTTTTCAAACCCCTCACACCCCCTTCCTATCTCTGTAAGCACCCACCCACCCCACCTCCCCAAATAACACACAACTTTCAAAATGGTTACACTATCCATATGGGCATGGGAGCTTGGCATTAATATAACTGGACTAATAACCCAGAGGCCTGGGCTACAGCTCCAGAAGCACGAGTTCAAATGCCACCATAGCTGCTGGGGAAGAGGGGAACTTAAATTCAATTAATTACTAAATCCGGGGGGAAAAAAATGTCTTGTTTTAAAAATTATCATGGGGTTACCAGACTGTCATTAAAACCCATCTGATTCACTCATGTCTTCTAGGGAAGGAAATCTGCCATCCTTACCTGGTCTGGCCTACATGTGATTTCAGAGCCACAGTAGTATGTTTGACTCTTAACTACCCTCTGAAATGGCCAAATGAGGCATTCAGGGCAATTAGGGATAGGGAACAAATGCTGGTTCAGCCCAGTGATGCCCACAGCACAGGAATAAATGAAGAAATTCTCCCATTTTTGGCTTCTTGGCATATCCTGGATTTTAAGCACCCCATCATTAGTGACCAAACCATTAGAATCATAGAATCCCTACAGAGCAGAAAGAGGCCATTTGGCCCATCGAGCTTGCACTATCCATAATCCCTGCCCAGCCCTATCCCCATATATTTATCCCACTATGTCCCCCTGACACTAAGGGTCAATTTAGCGTGGTCAATCCACCTAACCTGCGCATCTTTGGCATTAAGGGTGGATGTTACGACCTCGCTCAGGTGAGACCAGAAAGTCCCGCACGAGGTCAATGGAGATTTCCGTTGTCGGACTCTCACCTGCGCCGAGTCCATGGCAGGCGAGGTGGTAGAGTTCCGACCAATGGGGCAATTTATCGTGGCCAATCCACCCAACCCGTATGTCTTTGGAGTGTGGGAGAAAACCGGAGGAAACCCACGCAGAGTCAGGGAGAATGTGCAGACTCCGCACAGACAGTGATCCAAGCCGGGAATTGAACCCGGGTCCCTGGCACTGCGAGGCCCAATGCTAACCACTGTGCCATGGTGCCATCCAGGCAGCTCATACTGACCCTACGTGGAGACCTGCATTCATTCCCATTCTCCGTTCTATCCCCATCACCCTGCACAGAAGATTAAGGAAATTTGGCATGTCCGCTACGACTCTCATCAACTTTTACAGATGCACCATAGAAAGCATTCTTTCTGGTTGTACCACAGCTTGGTATGGGCTCCTGCTCTGCCCAAGACCACAAGGAACTACAAAAGGTCATAAATGCGGCCCAATCCATCACGCAAACCAGCCTCCCATCCATTGACTCTGTCCACAGTTCCCGCTGCCTTGGCAAAGCAGCCAGCATAATTAAGGACCCCTCGCACCCCTGACATTCTCTCTTCCACCTTCTTCCGTCGGGAAAAAGATACAAAGGGCTGAGGTCACGTACCAACCGACTCAACAACAGCTTCTTCCCTGCTGCCGTCAGACTTTCGAATGGACTTACCTTGCACTAAGTTGATCTTTCTCTACACCCTAGCTATGACTGTAACACTACATTCTGCTCTCTCTCCTTTCCTTCTCTGAGTGATATGCTTTGTCTTTACAGTGCGCGAGGAACTTTTCACTGTATGCTAATATATGTGACAATAATAAATCAAATTGAATCACAATGTTAAATTCCACTAAACACTCATCCAATTTCCTTGTGAAATTAACAATTGTCTCTGCTTTCCCCACCCTCGCAGGTGGTGAGTTCTGGGTTATGAGCACTCATTTCCTATGATCACTACACATTTACTGAACTGCAAAGTTATTTGGGGAGATCCTGAGGATGTGCGAGGTAATGTATAAATAGGTGTGCTGTCTTTCTTTTCCATTGCCCAGCAGCAATCCCGCGCACGTGGTTACCTTTAACTCCCGGAGCTCAGTCACTGCATCGGAAGTCGGGTTTAGCAGATGCTCTCTCGTCTCGTGGAGCCACTGCTTGATTGCGTTTAATTCGCTCTCCACCTCCTCCCGCTCCTTCAACTCCTGCTGGACCATTTTCCTGCTCTTCCTGATCTTCTGCCGCACGCTTCAATTAAAGAAAAGAGACTTCCCTCAGTATCCGCCTCAGCCACGTCTCACAAGGAAACTGGACCCCGTGGGATAAACCCCTGCCACATGGGAAAGACACGCAGGGTGGGATTTTATGGACTCGCGCTGGCAAGACCAGAAATCCCCGCAAGAGGTGAATGGAGATTTCCGTTGTCGGATCCTTGCCCGCGCTGATTCTGTGGCGGAATTCCGGCCATTGTGTTTTTAAAATCTGATGATTTTCAAACAGGAAGATAAGACTATAAGGCCGGAATTCTCCCATCCCGCCCGCCACCGGAATTGTCGCAGGCGGGTCGCAGGCAATGTGAAACCACATTGATGGTCCCGCAGGAATTTCCCGCTTTTAGACCAGCACGGCCGGAGAATTCTGTTCTAACTCTTGGCAGGAAAAGTTTAACCATTGACTGGTAGCTTTGCCCCGATATTTATCCGCCCCACCAGCACCAGTTAAACAGCAGCACCAGTGATTTATCCTTCCTGGGATCTTGCAGGGATTCCCGAGAAGGTTCAGTAATTGCTTTCTTAGTTGAAGTCTGTTGCACCCTCCCCCCACCTCCATCCCTCCGCCCCCACCCTACCCCCTTCCTGCCCCACCACATCAAGCAGAACAAAGTACAGCACTGGAACAGGCCCTTTGGCCCTCCAAGCCTGTGACAATCATGATACCCTAACTAAGCTTAAGAAAATCTTTTGCCCTTACTCGGAGCGTATCCCTCTATTCCCTCCCCATTCAAGTACCCATCAAAATGTCTCCTAAATGTTGCTAATGTGCCTGCTTCCATCGCCAGCTCCTCTGGCAGCATGTTCCGGGCACCCATCACCCTCTGCATGAAAAATTCCCCCCCACATCTCTCTTAAACTTTCCCCCCTCACCTTGAACCTGTGCCCCGTTCTAATTGACTCTTCTACCCTTGGAAAATCCTCTGACTATCCACCCTGTTTACGCCTCTCATAATTTTGTATCCGATCTCCCTTCAGTCTCCGTCTTTCCAGGAAAACAATCCTAGGCTATCCAACCTCTCCTCATTGTCAATGATCTCGAGGCCACGTGAACGTTCTTTGCTCTCTCTCCAAAGCTTCCACATTCTTCTGATAATGTGCCAACCAGAACATCACGTAAAATACTCCAAACACGGCTAACCAGGGTTTGACATGGCTGAAATATGGCTCTTTATTGTAATTATCGTTTAAAGTCACAGTAATAAATCTGCGGAGACAGAGGTCCCTTTACTAAAATCCCTTTATTTACAAACTCTAACAACAGTACACAGAGTGCTGTCAGTCAGCAGTCTAGCTCCGAGGGGTGCCAGAGGAACTGACATTCCTGGTTAATTACAAGGAAAAAACTTCCTGATTGGCCCATCAATTGTCTCCTCAATCAAGGAGCTCATACTCCAATAGGCCAACCTCAATGATTGAAGTCATTATTGTCAACTGACATCAAATATTTCCTACAGTACCAGCTCCTCCTGCTCCCTTCCTCAGTAACAAATCCTTTGCCGCAACTACCAATGCTCCTCGCTGGCGGATTACCCATTTACCCCATCTATGAGCCACCCGCCCAATCCACTTACTTGTCGTATCTGTCCTGCATGGCTTTGATCTCGTGCATCACGGGCAGGTCCTCGACCGAGGTGGAAGGCATGGCCACGTCGCGGAGCATGTTGAGCGCTTGCTGCCGAAGCACGGTCAGGGTGGACTGCTCCCCCTCCACCTCCTGGGCGAAGGCGTCGTGGTATTCCAGCAGCTCCAGCAGCTCCGTCTTCCTCGCCTTCTCCACCGAGCTGTCGGGGAGGCGGTCCTGCAGCTGGTCCACCACTACCGTAGTCGTCTCGATCTGGGGACCAAAGTCAAAGTCAAAGGCACACCCAATCAACAGTAAAATACGAGCGGCTGATACGCGCCTTCCCTCTGATTCCGCCCCCCCTCCGACCCTGGCACGACAAGGGCGGCACAGTAGTACAGTGGTTAGCACTGCTGCTTCACAGCTCCAGGGTCCTGTGTTCGATTCCCGGCTTGGGTCACTATTTGTGTAGAGTTTGCACATTCTCCTCGTGTCTGCATGGGTTTCCTCCCGTAGTCCAAAGATGTGCGGGGTTAGGTTGATTGGCCATGCTAAGAAATTGCCCCTTAGTGTCCAGGGACAGGTAGCTAAGAGGGATTAGGGTATAACATGTAGGGGTAGGGCTTGGGTGGGATTGTGTTCAATGCAGACTCAATGGGCTGAAGGGCCTCTTTCTGCGCTTGTAGGGTTCTATGGTTCTATGACCCCCCCACCACATTGTTGTCAGCAAGTGAGGTCAGAGGTGAAGATAGGATCAGGGCCTGGCCATTCAACCCCTCAAGCCAATTCCATCACTCAGTGACTTTGGGGATTATCAATCTGCCCACCTTGTGAAACTCCTAAGGGGTAGGTGGAGTAAATGGATGATCTATCAGGCCAGGGGTAAGAGGATGTGCTGGGGGAGGGGGTAGTGGACACTGGGGGAGGGGGAAATTGGAGCAGTGAATAAGAGCATTGACATTTCCTGCTTATTCACTCAAAGGAATTAGACCTTGAATCCAACTCCATGCAAAGGACAAAGCTTAGGAACGGTGATGGTGCAGCATGCTAAATGGGCTGAATGGTCTAATCCTGCTCCGATATCTTATGGTCTAAATCAGATTGCAACTGAATTAAATAAGAGGTGGAGATGCCAGTGTTGGACTGGAGTGGGCACAGTAAGAAGTCTCACGACACCAGATTAAAGGTTTATTTGGAAACTGTTGGACTTTAACCTGGTGAGGCTCTTTATTGAATTGAATAAGGACTTTACATCGGAGTTCTGAGCAGACACCCTATACAATGGTGGGCCTTGTGTTCATATTGCTAACCCTTGTTATTCGACAGCCTTTTCTCCTGCTTGTAAGCGAAGGGTAAGCCTGAGGAACGTATGGGATATTAACATAACTGCCCATGGCCAGACCAATCAGAATGGAGCAGCCTGGAAGGGTTAGGTGAGGAAATGTGGCTTTCTGAAGGGCTGTGACTGAGAAGACCCTGATGGTAGGAATGGCTGTTGGGTAGGCAAATGGGGAACAGAACTTGAAATTCACAGTGGGATAAGGAGATCTGGGTTCCAATTGGTCAGAGTGTAAATTTTGGACTGAAATAATGGGTCAACAAGTAGGCCTGGACTTTCCAGCTCCTGCAGAACGTGAGCATTGGGTCAATCAAAAGCCAAGTAGCATTGGGTGGGACTGGACAGTGCCAGGAGAGGACGGGCAGGGAGGATGCAGAAAATCCCATTCTTCGGATTGACTTCCAAATACCATTGGAGTAACACCAAGGCATTGGATGGACCAGACATTATTGTAGGGTCTCTTCAGATGGACAAGTTGGGTTAGGTTGACAAGGTTCTGCATTGAACATCATCCTGACCCAGGTTTCTATGATGTAAAAACTCTCTCTCTTCCACCCAGCCTCCCTCCCCAGAGCTCTGCACTAACACAAAGGGAAAACCTCTTTGTTCTCAATCATTTGCCCCCATCCCAACTGAAGCAAGAGAGCTCCTTTGTACTTTGAACCATTGGGACTCCCTTCGGCCTTTCTACTTGTAAAAATAAACACACCGAGGGAAAATAAGTCAATGAATCAATAATCAAATATGCAAAGTATGTGGCAAGGGGTAGATTCTGAGTTTGCATCCTGGTTGTAACCTGTCCCCTGTCTGGAAAGATGACATTTTTCTCTAAGCTCACGGTAATCTCAGGGAATCTCAGCAGGTCAGACAGCTTCTGTGGGGGAGAAGCCCAGAATTATCAAACCCTGAGCTTCCATCAGGGCTAGAAGATGTCAGAGATGAAGATCTCTTGAGCAAGTGCGGAGCCGGGAGAAAAGCGAAGGAGGGGTAGGCCCATGATAGGATAGGAAGGACTATCATCCTCACCAGATTTTCCAAGCTTCCCGCCATTGTCATCTTTGAACAAAGTACACTTCCCCCACCCCATCTTCTGTTTATTTCATCTGCTCCATTACTTAACCTCCCTTCTCTCCCCAACCGTCTTAAGCAAACAAATTTCTCCCCTTTCCATTTTCTACATCGAATCATACAGTCCCTACAGTGCAGAAGGAGGTCATTCAGCCCATCGAGCCTGCACCAACAACAATCCCACCCAGGCCCTACCCCTGTAACCTTACATATTTACCTGGTTCATCCTCCTGACACTAAGGGGCAATTTAAAATACAGAACAAAAAACAGTACAGCACAGGAATGGCCCTTCGGCCCTCCAAGCCTGTGCTGATCATGTTTACCTATCTAACCAACCACTTATATCTCTCTATTCCTCATTTAGCGTAGCCAATCCACCTAACCTGCACATCTTTGGACGTCTCCCAGTTCTGCGGATGATACCAAAAGAGAAAATGCTGGAAAATCTCAGCGGGTCTGGCAGCATCTGTAAGGAGAGAAAAGAGCTGACGTTTCAAGTCCAGATGATCCTTTCTCACAGGTAAATGGTGTAGAAAGTGGGAGATGTTTATACTGTGAGGTGGGAGGATGAAAGGTGAGTTATAGCCACAAAAGCATGGGGAAAGATTACTAATGGCAGTCTACAGAGAGTAGAGAAGGTGTGAATGGCCAAATGACAGACAAGCTTTGACAAAGGATCATCTGGGCTCGAAACATCAGCTCTTTTCTCCCCTTACAGATGCTGCCAGACCTGCTGGGATTTTCCAGCATTTTCTCTTTTGGTTTCAGATTTCAGCACCCGTGGTAATTTGCTTTAATCTGAGGATAAAATATCAAGCGGCAACATAAACTCCACTTATCCCTCTCCACAGATTCCACCAGAGAGACTGAGGCTGGAATTCTCCCATCCCGCCCTCCACTAGAATTTTAGCAGGTAGTTTGAGGAGAATGTGAAGCCCGATTGACGGTCGGGCGGGAATTTCCGGCTTTTAGACCAGCGCGGCTGGAGAATTCCATTTTGTGTGTGTTTCTGGAGCTCTGTGTTATCATCGGAGATGTCCCACAAGTGCAGCGTCTGGTTTCTATTCTGTTGGACGTGCTATCCAACTATAACTGCTCTCCTACCTTATCAGTCAGGTTTTTCCAGCTCAGGGCAGCGTCTTCCAGCATTTTCTCCTGCTCGCGGGCAACAGTGCGGAGTCGGGTCCATCTCTGCCACACGGTGGTCATCGACCTACTGATGGTGGCCTTGCTGGCGTTGTTCCCCAGGCTCTCCAGATGTGAAGCTTGCTCCTCCAGCGCTGTGATCTTCTCATGGAAGGAATTCACCACGGACAACAAGGACTGAGAGCGGACAGAAATTTTGGGTTAAACTAGAACGCGATACTTCCACAAATATAACTCAGTACTTCCTACTTAACTCCCTGTCGGACTTCTTGGCGACCATCCCATACTGCTGGTCTCAATTCCTTCAACAATTGGAAACTTTCCATCCAATCAATCAAAAACCTTTTGCAGCGGCACGGTGGCACAGTGGTTAGCACTGCTGCCTCACAGCACCAGGGACCCGGGTTCGATTCCCAGCTTGGGTCACTGTCTGCGTGAAGTTTGTACGTGGGTTTCCTCCGGGTGCTCCAGTTTCCTCCCACAGTCTGAAAGATGTGCTGGTTAGGTGCATTGACGTGAATAGGCGCCAGAGTGTGGCGACTAGGGGAATGTCACAGCAACTTCATTGCAGTAGCCTTACTTGTGACTAATATATAAACTTTAACTTTTCATAATTTCAATGTCACCCCCCCTAGAGAGAAAAGGAACAAGAAAGAATGAAAGAGACATTAAAAAAGAATATGTTACGAGCTAGTTATTGATATGAATTAATTATTGGAGTGAGCTGGTTATTGAGAATTTAGTTCTGGGGAGCTAGGTAGTGATGTGAGTTTTTGTTGTGAGCTGTGTTGCGATGCAGAGGTAATTTTTCCCCTCTGCTCGATTTTGGAACCTCCCCCAGAGGGACATACCTTGCCTTGTAATGTTGTACGAGTGTGTGTGAGATAATAGGAAGTTACTAGTTTTGGTAAATGAGAGCAGGATCTGACACAGTCTGTCACAAACAATTAACAGATCTTTATTTTTTAAACTGTTGACAATCTTATTAAAACAATTAACTGACTGAATAAAATCCCAATGGAATACTGTTTGAAGATTCCTTCATGAATAATGAAATAAACCATTACAGAATTCACTCACTCTTAACTAATATACAAACAAGTTTCTTTTGGATGTAGGAACCTTCTTGGTTGATGCTCTCATCTGGAACACTTTCTGAGTTGGTAATTCTCTCTCTATTTAGATGATGATTTTATGAAGACATACCTGGAAGTGCAGGATTTACATGAGAGAGCTTTGCCTGCCCTCCAAGAGGTGGCAAGCATACTCTGACAGTTATCCCGTCTTGTCCGGGTTTATATACCTGGAATTGTCTCATGGTATTCCTGCAATCTGAGTGACTTGAGGCTGTAACAACTCTCACAACTGAATTTCATTGGTCCAATTCAAAAGCCTGTTCTGGTTAGTTCTGTTAGTTGACAGCTAGGTTTTAAAACGATTGTAACAAAAACCTACGTCTGCAGCCTTCTGTCTGCAATTTAAAAGCCATGCAGAAGAGACAATTATGTTTTCTTCTTTTTGTTTCAGCATTTCTTTTCAATATTTACATTCATCAAACATCACATTTTCAACCTTATATATATATGCAACTTCACAATAGTTGGTTATTAATGTGAATAAGTTATTGTAATAAGCTAGTTATTAATGAGTTCACTATAGTGAGGTCGTTATTAATGTGAGCTAGTTTTTGACGAGTTTTTTTTATTGCTGTAAACTAGTTATTGGTGAGTTAGTTACTGTAGTAAGTTAGTTATTGATCTGAGGGAGCCAGGTTCAATTCCTAGCTTGGATCACTATCTGTGTGGAGTCTGCACGCTCTCCCCATGTCTGCGTGGGTTCGCTCTGGATACTCCTGTTTCCTCCACAGTCCAAAAGAGATGCTGGTTATGTGCATCGGCTGTGCTAAATTCTCCTTCAGTGTACTCGAACGGGAGCTGGAGTGTGGCGACCAGGGGAATTTTATATTAACTTCATTGCAGTGTTAATGTAAGCCTACTTGAGACAGATTAATAAACTTAAAAAAGCTCATTATTGATGTGAGCTAGTTGATGTGAGCCAGTTACTATGATCGGCCAGTTCCTGTTGCTATACTGACCTTATGCTGAGTCAGCTTCTCTTCACTTTCATGGCTAGTTGCTGCTTTAGCTGAAGAGAACTCTGACAGCTTCTTTTCTGCCTGGTTCATCAGAGTGATGACTTGCTGCCTGCTCTCCTGGTACTCGTGCCACTGGGTCACACATCTGGGGAAATAGGCCAGAACCACACTAATCAGTCCTTATTTCCCAAAATCTAGTCAGTGCTCCCTGGAACAGTGCTGATCTGACACAGTTAGCGGAATGCTGACATGATCATTTGCAAATCTCGCTTGACCATGTCAAAGTGTGGCAACAATTAGGCAGCTTGTGTTATGAATGAAAAGGAGGAAAGATATACAACACGAAAGCAGGCCCTTCGGCCCAACTCATCTACGTTGACCAGGTTTCCTAAACTGAACTAGTCCTATTTGCCTGTGTTTGGCGCCTATCCCTCTAAACCGTTCCCATCCACGTCCCCGTCCAAATGTCTTTTAAATGTTGTAATTGTACCCGCCTCTACCACCTCCTCTGACAGTACCATACACTCTTCCATACACGCACCACCATCTGTGTGAAAAATTTGCTCCTCAGGTCCCTTTTAAACCTTTCCCCTCTCACCTTAAACCTAAACCCTCCAGAATAGAATCATAGAATACCACAGTGCAGAAGGAGGCCATTCAGTCAATCGAGTCTGCACCAACCACAATCCCACTCAGGCCCCATCCCCCCCCCGCTGGCAATATAGTTAAGAAAGCCCACCAATGCCTCTACCTTCTCAGAAGACTAAGGAAATTTGGCATGTCCGCTACAATTCTCACCAGGTTTTACAGATGCACCATAATAAGCATTCTTTCTGGTTGTATCACAGCTTGGTATGGGGCTCCTGCTCTGCCCAAGGCAGCAGGCAACTACAAAGGGTCATGAATGTAGCCCAATCCATCACACAAACCAGCCTCCCATCCATTGACTCTGTCTATACTTCCTGCTGCCTCAGCATAATTAAGGACTCCAGGCACCCCAGACATTCTCTCTTCCATCTTCTTCCATCGAGAGAAAGATACAAAAGTCTGAGGTCACATACCAACCGACTCAAGAACAGCTTCTTCCCATTGCTATCAGACTTTTGAATGGACTTATGTCGCATTAAGTTGATCTTTCTCTACACCCTACCTATGACTGTAACGCTACATTCTGCACTCTCTCCTTTCCTTCTCAATGGACAGTGTGCTTTGTCTGTATAGTATGCAAGAAACAATACTTTTCACCATATGTTAATACATGTGACAATAATAAATCAAACCAAATCAAATCAAAATCAAATCAAATAATCCCATATATTTACCCATGCTAGTCCCCTGACATTAATGGGCAATTTAGCATGGCCAGTCCAGTTAACCCACACATCTTTGGGCTTCTCCCTACCCAGGGTCTGGAGAAATTATATTGATTTTCATATCAGTAATAAAGTATCTCCCAGTGGGAAGATACTTTATTCATGCCCACTGCAACAGGGTCTCAGGATATACAATAAATAGTTTCATTTGAGGAGCTAGCATCACCCTGGACTGAATGGTGTCTTTCTATAATTTGGTGACTCCAGACCCTTTAGTTCATCAATGTGGAGAACTCATCACATTGCCAGCTGGTCAGTCACATGGAAGCAATTGCTCCAATTCAGACAGTTGTCAACAAAACACAGATCAAATTATTTGGAGTTGTCACATAAATGGCAAACGAGAAGAATCACAAGTCAATCTGCATTTGGTTAAGGAAAGAAAATTGGCCAGAAACCAGGAAAACTCTGCCTTCTTTAAATCATACATAGGGTTATGGGGATAGGAGGGATTGGTGCATGTTCAATGGGCTGAATGGACTCTTCTCTACCTGTATGGGTTCTGCCCAGTTGAGGAATTTACCTTTGGAGAATGTCTTGCTGGCCTTCTGCACGTTGCTCAGTGTCTACCCGCCTTTGCCGTAATGATGCCAGGCTCTGTTCAACTTGCTCTCGCCCTACCATGTTGATCAAGGGCAGGAGTTCAGCTATCAGTGCCTCCAACTCTCCCAGCTGGCTGGCCAGCTCTGTCTCCGTGGCGAAGAACTCCTCATGCCTCCTCAAGGCCTCCTCTGAACCTTCCACATCCAGGCCCTCGTCCGTCTGCTGCAGGAGAGCGCTGGCATCGTCCAACCAGTTGCCAGCTGCCTGGACTGCCCGCTGGTATTTCTGGATCAGAGTGTGGAGCTTGTCCAGGGATGTCTGGAGAAGGAGGCAGAGAAAAGATCATTATCGCTCTGTCGAAACATCACCACAACAGCAAGGCGGTAACAGACCTCCGACACCAACAGCAAAGTTACCAGGGTCCACTCAATTCTTAGGTTTAGTCATAATATTTCTCAAAAAAAATCACAAATCTCATTTCTCTGCCAAAGAAACAGAGAAGAGTCTCGCTTGGTAGCGATACAGGGCTGGAGGTTGGACTGTAATACAGCGAGGACGTTATAATATCAGAGACAGCTGTGATAGTGGAGAGAGAGACCTGTAACAGTGGGCAGAGAGGGCTGTAACACTAGAGAGAGGGGGGCTGTAATAATGAAGAGAGAGGGCTGTGTTGGTAGACAGAGGGGCTGAAATAGCAGAGAGAGAGGGCTGCAATACTGGAGAGAAAAGTTGTAATAGCGGAGAGAGAGGACTGTAATATTGGAGAGAGAGGGCTGTTATAATGGAGACAGAGGAGTGTGATAGTGAGAGAGAGGGCTGCAATACTGGAAAGGGCTGTAATAGTGGAGAGAGAGGGCTGCAATACTGGAGAGGGAGGGCTGTAATAATGGAGAGAGGAGGCTGTAATAATGGAGACGGAGGACTGTAATACTGGAGAGAGAAGGCTGTAATAGTGGAGAGAGGAGGCTGTAATAATGGAGAGAGAAGATTGTAACAGTGGAGACATAGGGATGTAATGGAGATAGAGGGCTGTAATAGTGGAGAGAGAGGAATGTAATAGTGGAGAAAGAGAATTTTAATAGTAAAGAGTTAGGGCTGTAATAATGGATTGAAAGGGCTGTAGTAGTGGATTGAGAGGGCTGTAATGGCAGAAAGAGGGCTGTAATATGAGAGAGAGACGGCTGTAATCATGGAGTGAAAAGGCTGTAATAGTGGAGAGATAGGGCTGTAATAGACAAGGAATTTGCAGGCACAGAGTGACCGGGGTGGGGGTGGATAGTGAGTATTGATGTGGGGAGGGGACACCGGTGGTATTTTGGCAGTCAATATTAGCTGTAGGGGGTGGGACGTTGGAGATATGACTCCCAAATCTCTCGCTACTGGTGTCCATTACAAACTAATTGAAAGAGATTGACTGCTATAATTAATCACCGACTCGGCCATCAATTTACAGTGACCGCCCAGATAGCCAGGCGGGCCTCGGCCTCCTCCTGTCCGGCAGTTGACTAACCTTCCTGGCGCCCAGCGTCTCCTGGACCTCGGTCTCGAGCTTCGAGAGCTCGAGCAGGCTGCTCTCCACCTGCGGGGGCACCAGCTCCCGGGACTCCTCGTACTTCCCCTTCTCTTTCGCGCTCAGTGCCGCCACGATCCGGAGGCTCGAGTGGACCTCCTCCTCTAGGATCTGGGATTTCCGGATCTCCTCCTGGACGCTCCCGAGCTTGGCGTCCAGCTCGGAGGCCTGGCCGAGATCTCCTTCGACCTGCCGCAGCCAGTCCAGCGTGCGCCGGATCTCCGTCTGGAAGTCGATGCTCTGGACCAGCCGGGCCTCGCACTCCACGATCCTGGCGTTGACGGTTCCCTGGACCGACTGGAGCTCCTCCTTCCAGGCCTGGACCTGCCTCCCCCTGGCCTCGCGGGCCGCGCTCTCCAGCTCGGGGGGGAGCTGCTCCACCTGCTCGACCAGCCTCTTCAGCAGGCAGCCGGCCTCCTGCACGCCCCCTGCCAGGGCCTGGTAGCTCCTCAGCTTCTCCTCTGCCGAGAGGGTCTCCTGGTCGGTCCTGGCCAGCCGCTGAGCCAGGGCCCCGAGCTGGGCCTGCAGCTGGAGCGAGGTGGCCTCATGCTGGCGGAGGGCCTCCAGCGCGTCGTCCAGGGCCCCCAGCCTCAGTGCCACCCCCCGGCCCAGCCGCCCGTGGAGGCTCACCAGGCTGGCCATCTCCTCGGCCCGCCAGGGCTGCCCGCCGCTCCGGAAGGCCTCCTTCCGCTGATTCAGCTCGGCCACCGCCTTGCCGAGGCCCGTCACCTCGTCGAGGAGGGCGCGGCAGTCCCTGCGGGCGCGGGCCGCCTCCTCCTCCGGCGAGAGGCCCAGGCGCACCTCACCGAGCTGGGCCAGCTGCTCCTCCAGCTCGGCCAGGGCCTTGCCGGTGAGGCCGATCAGGGAGCGGTACTCCCCGCGGGCGGCCAGGGCCTCCTGGATCCGCTCCGACTTCTCCCTGGCCAGCGCCACGACGCCGTTGAACTGCCGGGGCAGGGCGTTGAGCTTCTCGTCCAGGAAGGAGTGGTCCGCCTCGCTCAGCGACGCCAGCAGCTCCCTGCCCACCCTCTGCACCGAGAGCAGCAGGCTTTCGTACTCGGGGCTCTGCTCCAGGAGCTGCGCGTACTTGCCGAGCTGGGAAGCCAGCTCCACGTCGCCGCTCATCAGGCTGACCTGGGGGAAGGTGGCGACATCCGCCTGCTTCAGCCACTGGCACACCTTGTCCAGGTCGGCCTTGAAGTACTTGCGGGAGACCAGGACCCTCTCCAGCTCCTGCAGCCTCTGCCCACTCACCTGCAGGGCGCTGTCGTACACGCTCTGCAGCTCCTGCAGCTGGGCCGTGATCTCGGCCGCCTCCTCCTGGGTGGCTTCCTTGGCCAGCTCCCGGCCCCGGGCCCACAGGGCCGTCACTTCGGCCTGATACTCCTTCAGCCGGCCCCCCGCGCTCCTGCAGCTCCGGATCTGCTTGCCCACGTCCAGGGGCTGGAGGGCCACGGGCTCCTGGGGGGCGACCGCCCGCTCACTCTGCTGCACCCAGCTGGTGGCCAGGCTGACTGCCACGAGGAACTGGGTGCGGTCCGACAGCGCCTTGCTCAGGTACTTGCGCCGCTGGGCCACTGCCTCGCCCAGGGAGCTCATCTTGGCGTGGAGGGCGCCCAGTGCCCGCTGTAGCCCCTGCCTCTCGCCCAGGCCCAGGCGGGCCGCGACCCTCTCGGCCTCCTCCGCCAGCGCCCCGTGCGCCAGCTGCTGGGACTCCAGCTCGTTGCAGACGGCGATGTGGTCCGGGAGGAGGGTCTGCGCCAACTCGGCCGGGGGGCTGCACCTCAGCGCCTCGGCGAACAGGTGCGCCTGGCCGTCCGCCCACTCCAGCAGGTCGTCCAGCTTGGACTGGCACTGGCTCAGCTCCTCCAGGACCAGGACGGAAGCCTGGATCTTTTTCTCAATCAGCTCCTCCAGGTGGGCCCACTGCTTCTCAAAGTGCTGCGTCTGCTCCTTGGTCAGCTCCTTGTCTTCCGGGTTCAGGCGGTCCATCAGCTTCTGCTTCTGCTCCTTCAGGTCATCCAGGACGAACCTCTGGGCCTGCACAACGCTCGCCAGCTTCTTCAGGGCCTCCAGATGCTCGGCCGTACTCTCGGCGTCGGTTCTGTGGCAAAGAGAAGAAGGCCTGGGTGAGAAGGTACCTCGCGTCGCCTGAAAGCTTAAACAATTACTGCGTCTTTCCGAAGGGAATGTTCGCAGGCTCTGTTCGGGAGCACGGGCCCTCTGCTAGGAACTGTGGGTCTTACGCAGTGTCACTAACGGTGCAGTGTTGGGAGGGAGGCAGCAAGGAGCTGAGATTCCCCTCACGCACCTCCCCGCCACAGGCTAAGGAAAGATATCACAACACTTTCCAACTAGCAGATACTTCTGTTGCACTGACACGTGCCAGAGAGAGACGTTATATAGAGAAAACAGGCAAATAGACAAATATTCAGATGGAGAGGGAGACAGGTAAGAGAAAGAGAGAGAGAAAAGCGAGAGAAAAAAAGCAGATAAAAGATACAGAAAGCAGGGAACAATGTGAGAAAAAAAGGAAAAAGTGAAAATGAGGAAAAAGCAAGATAGATAGAGAGAGAGAGAGAGATAGATAGATAGATAGATGGATGGGTGGATAAGTATGTAGATAGATAGATCAGGTCGCACACTCACCCGGTCAGGTCACACACACTCACCCGGTCAGGTCACACACACTCACCCGGTCAGGTCACACACACTCACCCGGTCAGGTCGCACACACTCACCCGGTCAGGTCGCACACACTCACCCGGTCAGGTCGCACACACTCACCCGGTCAGGGTCGCACACACTCACCCGGTCAGGTCGCACACACTCACCGGTCAGGCGCACACACTCACACGGTCAGGTCGCACACACTCACCCGGTCAGGTCGCACACACTCACCCGGTCAGGTCGCACACACTCACCCGGTCAGGTCACTCACACTCACCCGGTCAGGTCACACACTCACCCGGTCAGGTTACACACTCACCCGTCAGGTCGCACACATCACCCGGTCAGGTCGCACAACTCACCCGGTCAGTCGCACACTCACCCGGTCAGGTCGCACACTCACCGGTCAGGTCACACACTCACCTGGTCAGGTCACTCACACTCACCCGGTAGGTCGCACACACTCACCCGGTCAGGTCACACACACTCACCTGGTCAGGTCACACACTCACCCGGTCAGGTTACACACTCACCCGGTCAGGTCGCACACACTCACCCGGTCAGGTTACACACTCACCCGGTCAGGTCGCACACACTCACCTGGTCAGGTTACACACTCACCTAGCCAAGTTGTCCCATTCTTTGGTGAACTTGTCCAGTAGCACCTCCACAATGCTCATTCGATCGTGGTAATCTCTGGCTCTCTGTTGGTCCTCCTCTCTGATTGCGAGCAGTTCATTGATCTGTTGACACACCTCCAACCACTGGTTGCTGAGCTGGCCGATCTCAGTGTGTTCCGGAGACTCGTGGCCCTCCGTCAGTCTGCTGACCTTCTCTGTGAGCGAGGTGATGTGAGACTGCTTGGACTGGAACTGAGTTCCCAGCTCCTAAAGAGAGGAAACACAGACAGAGTGCTTCAACAGCTGATGGATCTGAACTCTAAGCACAGTCACTAACTCAGCGGGAATAAAGCAGGAAGCTCACTCCCTAAAGATGGACCTGACCCTGATCAATCCCATTAATCAGATTATAATTATAGAATCCCTACGGTGCAGAAGGAGGCCATTCTGCCCATCGAGCTTGTACCAACCACAGTCCCACCCAGGCCCTATCTCCATAACCCCAAGCATTCACCCCACTAATCCTCCTGACACCAAGGAGCAATTTAGCATGGCTAATCCCCCTAACTTACACATTTTTGGACACTAAAGGGCAATTTAGCCTGGCCAATCCACCTAACCCACACATCTTTGGACTGTGGGAGGAAACCAGAGCACCCGGAGGAAACCCACACAGACACGAGGAGAATGTGCAAACTCTGCACAGTGAACCGAGGTCGGAATTGAACCCGGATCCCTGGTGCTGTGAGGCGTCCCTGATGAATGAACATGGAAAACCTCAAACTACTGCAACACCTGACAGCACCTCTCTAAAATCCGGGGATCTTCTGCTCCCCTTTCCAGTGGCTGGGAATGCCGAAAGAGCCGGAGAATGCAACAGGAGTCCCAAAACAGCTTTTGCACCAGCAGTATTTCCTGTTGGGATTGCTCCAGCCCTTCCCCCACTCCCGGCCAATGACATTATGGGAATCCCGCCATGAAAAGTCAGGAACTGTATAGAGGGCCTCCCCACTGTATCATCCTCCCCACATCAGGAATTCCATCCCACTGACAAGGTTTACTACAGGACTTGACAAACAATCCCTGCTGGAGGGCACACGGGTAAGCACAGACCTCCAGGGGGAGAGGATCGTGCCTGGGCAGTACCCTGGCAGTGCAGATACATTAGGGAATAGCATCACAGAGGTTTACAGCATGGAAACAAATCCTTCAACCCAATTTTAACATCAGGGCATTAGGGGTTAAATTACGAGGATGGATTGTGTCACCCTGAGTGTGCGTTCCCCTCAGAATTAGAAGGTTTTGGAGTGATCAAATGAAGGATGTTTAAAATCATTAAGCGGTTTGATGGGGGAGATACAGCAAAGAAAATAATTTGCTCTGATAGCGGAATCCAGAACAAAGGAAAATCACCCTAAAAATTAAGACTCAGGTTATTCAGGATGGAGATCAAGAGAAGTTGTGGAAATACGGAACTCTTTTCCTGAAATGATGAGAGGGGGGGATCAATTGGAGTTTCAGATAGATAGTTGTTTTGATTTATTATTGTCACATGTATTAGTATCCAGTAAAAAGTATTGTTTCTTGCATGTTATAAAGATAAAGCATACCGTACATAGAGTACATAGGGAAGAAGGAAAGGAGGGGGTGCAGAATGCAGTGTTACAATATAGCCAGAGCGTAAAGACTTAATACAAAGTAAGTCCATTCAAAAGTCCGGTGACAGCAGGGAAGAAGCTGTTGTTGAGTTGGTTGGTACATGAGCTCAGACTTTTGTATCTTTATTGATGGAAGAAGGTGAAAGAGAGAATGTCCGGGGGACGTAGGGTCCTTGTTTATGCTGGCTGCTTTGCCAAGGCCGTGGCAAATGTAGACAGAGTCAATGGATAGTGGATAATATTTTGTTTACTGAGGATGTGAAATAAAGATGGGGGCTAGAATGGGGTTGAAGTAAAGATCAGTCAAGGGGCCAAATGGCCTACCCCTTGAGTCTGTCAATCTGTATTTCTCTGTTAATACGGGGATTATTTCTTACCTGCACCTGGGCCAACTGTTTCTGAGCAATTTTCAGCTCCACTTCCGCCGGCCTCCTCTTCAAGCTTTGGAGCTGCTGTTCAGTCTCCAGGAAGTAGGCCGCCAGCTCAGCTTTCTGCCGTTTGATCTCCTCCCAGCCGAGCGCCAGCTCCTGCGATCTGACCAACTGCTGCTCAATCTGAAAGACAGTACGGCCTAGATTCACCTCACCGACCAATATCACCTCCTGAGGGCTGTATCAACGCGTATCCGGGGTGGTGGTGGTGGTGGTGGTGGTGGGGGGGGGGGGGAGCAGCATCGGGTTGGACAAACACTTGGGGTGTTGGAGGTACCAGTGGGGTAGCCCTCCCGTCTCCTGAGTCAGGGAGGGATACTTTCCAGTTGCTCCAAAACCAGAAAATCCCACCCGAGGTCAACAGATCTCTCCATGGTCCATCTCTTCGCCTGCTGCGATTCTCATGGCAGGCAGGATGGTAACTCCCCTCCCACCCCCACCCCGCGCGGCCCCCACAGCTCCCAGAAGATTCAAGCCCCATTTCAAAGACTTGAACACACAATACAATTTGACTGATAGTGTGGGAGTGCTGCACTACCCAGAGGTGCCGTTTTCCAAATCAAATGTTAAACCGAAGCCTCACCTCCCCATTCAGTTGGATGTGAAAAAAGCCCAACTGGCATTATTCTGAGTTCTCCCCAGTGTCCTGCTCAATATTCATCTCTAAGCAGTTGACCTGTTCATTATCACATTGGTGTTTGTAGGAAAGGTTCTTATTTAAGGAAAGAAATTCGACTGAGCTCCAAATTCTCCGTTCTCGTTGACAGAGACAGGGCGGCTGGGGCGGGGAGGTGCATGCAAGAAATCCAACCTCAATGTACATGCAATAATCTGTGAAACCTAGCATTCTCTGCTATGGTGTGTGCCATCAAGACCTGTAGCAGGTTTGAAGGGCTGAATGGCCTACTCCTGTTCCTATTTCTTATAGTCTTGTGTGCCAACTGAGTGCTGCCTTTCCGACATTTCATTGGCTGTGAATTCCTGTGGGAAATCCTGAGAGGTAAAATAACGGATGCAATCCATCCACTTACCCCGATTTTTCTGTTTCCTTTCTGCCTTACGAACCATCGCATCAGACAATGCACTGGTAAATAAAAGCCCTGAAGGCGCTCTATATCCTTCACTATAACTCAGTGAAAACCGTGACAAACCAAATCAATTTAGCTTTTAAGAGCTAAAGATTTAGCAGCTGATATGACAAGGGATGGCAGTAGCCTAATGGTATTGTCACTCGATTAGTAATCCAGAGTAATGCACTGCGGACCCGGATTCGAATCCCCCCATGGCATTCAATAAAACCTGGAATTAAAAGTCTAATGATAGCCATGAAACCATTATTGATTGTTGGAAAAACCCATCTGGTTCACTAATGTCCTTTAGGGAAGAAAATCCGCCGTCCTTATCTGGTGTGGCCTACATGTGACTCCAGATCCACAGCAATGTGGTTGACTCTCAACTGCCCTCTGAAATGGAGATCAGTTAGGGATGGGCAATAAATTCTGGCCCAGCCAGCAATGCTCACATCCCATTAAAGAATAAATACACAAAATCAGAATTGTTAATTCTAACCTTGTTGAGGGTAAAAAAATCCCAAGGTTGATGGCATCAAATATTTTGGTTCCAGTGCCTTGAATATGCAAATGGAGCTCTCAAAATCTTCAAAGACCTTTTCAACCATTTAATTCTTTTGATCACAGACTGAACTGGTTACTAATAAGTTGGCCATGGAATGTGACGCTACTGTGCCTTTAAGGTAAGAAAGATATTTTAAGCATTTTTCTCCGCAGTTATAAGGAGTTCTGCTTTTTTAAACAATTTTGGCACCAAGATGCCTAAGCAAATGTCCTTTTATTCCTTCTTTAGCCGTACCAATGGGTCTTTTTGTTTATCTTTTTAATTTGGGCCTAATGCAGTATCCTGGAGCTTTACGACCCTTTTGAATTGTTGGGGAAAGGCTGATTGACGGGTCAGGGTGAGGTGGTTCTTTCACAGAGGAATCCAAGGATTCAGTTTGGCTAGTTAGAAGCTGTTCGGACTCCAATCTGAAGAGCAGTATGTCTCTGTGTCTTCCTGGTATTGGAAATTGACCCCTTGGTGGCTGGCTAGCTACTAACTAAAGACAAAGAGTGCATCCATCTCTTGAAGAGGTTTGCTGACTAGAAATTAGAGGCGAGTAGTGGCTTTATCTCTACCTCAAGATGCACTGAGAGATCCAGGTTGGGGAAGTCGGAATTTTAATTCTGTATCCAATAGACTAAATCCCAGCATGTGTTGCAAAGCTGCAGGACCAGCATCACATGAGCATACGTGCTGTCTGTGCTAAGCCTGGAACTGGCGTGTATATTTGTAGGGTGTTTGTGTTGGGAACAATATTCATAGCTGTTAAAGTTTATATTTCATGTTTCTTTTCTTGTTCGTAATTGGTAAAAGTTATTGTCTTATTAGTTAACTCTATCCTTCAATAAACTTTGTTTGATGAAAGAATCATAGAACTTCTACAGTGATATTCCTATTATAATCCAGAGGAGGCAACGGCCCATTGAGTCCACACTGACAACAATCCCGCCTAGGCCTTACCCCTGTAATTTACCCAGCAATTTCCTCTGACACTAAGGGGCAATTTAGCATGGCCAACCAACCTAACCTGAATATCTTTGGACTGTGGGAGGAAACCGGAGCACCCGGAGGAAACCCATGCAGACACAGGGAGAACTTGCAGACTTTGCACAGACAGTGACCGAAGGCCAGAATTGAACCTGGGGCCCTGGTGTTGTGAGGTAGCAGTGCTAACCACTGTGTCTCCTGGTGAGTTATTTGAATATCGTAGCTGGAGTAAAACATCTTATGTTTACCCAAGCCAAAAATTCAAAGTGCAAAACCTATGGTGTACAATGACTTCATAAAACACCTTGGAGTTTCTTTTTTTATTCATTCGTGTGACTTGGGCATTGCTGGCTGGCCAGCATTTATTGCCTATCCCTAGTTGCCCTTGGAGGGCAGTTGAAAGTCAACCACATTGCTGTGGCTCTGGAGGCTAGATCATGTAAGAATGGCAGATTTCCTTCCCTAAAGGACATTAGTGAACCAGATGGGTTTTTCCAACAATCAACATTCATGGTCATCAATAGATCCTTAATCCAGATATTTTTCATTGAATTCAAATTTCACCATCTGCTGTGGTGGGATTTGAACCTGGGTCCCCAGAACTTTAGCTGAGGTGCTGGGTTAGTAGTCTAGCGATAATATATCACTGGGCCGTCGCCTCCTCTGAATTATAATAGAAATAACACTTTGAGAACAGGCCAAAGAAGAGAGACAGATAGATTACCGCTTGCTTGGTGTATTGGATCTCTGCCGCTGTCTTTTTCACGGTGTCATCGGATAGGTCACACATGGAGCAAAGCAGCTCGAGGTAAGTACTTGCCTGCTCCTGCAGAGCCCGATAATATTTCACCTGTAGCAAGGCAGATACAGAGTTATTAACCTTATATTGTGCAACTTAACCTAACCTGCACAATGCACTCACAATGGGAACAATTTTAACACATCCCATAACAAAGCAAAGACCCTGGGGTAGTACACAGAGTAGACTGAATCAGAATCCTTCATTGGCAGAGGTTTAGAATACAAAAGTAAGGACATAATGTTAGACACTAGTGAAGCCACAACTGGCGTGCTATATGCAGTTCTGGTCACCATTGTTATGTGGTTAGATTGGAAAAGATGGGGCTGTTATCCCCACAGCAGTTTGACAGGGGAGTTACAGGAGGTGTTTAAAGAACATACAGGGTGTAGACAGAATGGTACTCAGAATTGGGCACAGTATTCCCCTCGATTAATGAACATCCTTGCTTTTGGAGTCGATTTGCAAAACAAAAGATCCCATATTTTTTACCAACAGTAAGAAGTCTCACAATATCAGGTTAAAGTCCAAACCTGTTGGGCTTTAACCTGGTGTTGTGAGACTTTTTACTGTGCCTACTACACCAGTCCAACACCGGCATCTCCACATCTTTATCATCAGAACATACATGAATGAGAAGTAGGCTGAAATGAGAAGATTCCTTTCCAAAATTCATCAAAAATTAACTTTCCAGAAACACATTTACCATTGCAGGAATACGTGATGGAATATTCTTGGCTTGCCCAGATAAATGTAACACAAACAACACCCATGAATCTCAGTGTCATTCTGAACAAAGCAGTGTGCCTTCTTGGCAGCCAACATTACTCATTAATCTCTTCAATGCCAGCGCAGTGCATTCACTGACAGGGTACACAGTAGCAACTTTTCAAGTTTCCTTTGACAGCACCTGTGCCAATTAGAATCACAAGAATAGCAGACACATGGGAACACCACTGCCTGCAACCTCCCCTCTCAACTCACTCACATTCTGATTTGGAAATACATTGCTGTCCCCTCACTGTAGCTCGGTTAAACTCCTGTCCGCACAACAGGAGCACTTGGATCACCAGAGCTTCTAGCAGAAGGCCTGTTGTGGTGGCACAGTGGTTAGCATTGCTGCCTCACAATGCCAGGGGCCCGGGTTCAATTCCAGCATCAGGTGACTATCCGTGTGTGGTTCGTACGTTCTCCCCCTGGGTTTCCTCCGGGTGCTCCAGTTTCCACCCACAGTCCCAAGATGTGCGGGTTAGGTGGATTGGCCATGCTAAATTGTCCCTTAGTGTCGGGGGACTAGCAGGGTTATTATGTGAGATTCTAGCCTAGGTGGGATTGTTGCCAGTGCAGGTTCAATGGGCTGAATAGCCTTGTCTGCATTGTAGGGATTCTATAGATCTGATAGAGAGAGAGCATTTGAGTGCCACCTTCTCAAGGGCAATTAAGGCTTCCAGATGCTCACAACTCACGAGTGAATGATAAAAGGGCAAGCTGTCAGCACTTATAGCTGGAGATACACAATCAATCACACAACCAGTTCCCATTAAATTTGCCCTCACCGCCACATCTGAAGATGTAAAAAGATCTCAGAACAGTTGCGTGCAACACCACTCCAGACTTTCTGCAGATCCATGCTGGGTAACACTGGGAATGCTACTAGGATGGAGAGAGGGGGGTTGGTGCCGGAGCTCATGAAAGAATCTAGAACAGTACAGCACAGCAACAGGCTCTTCGGCCCACAATGCTGTGCCCAACACAACGCCAACGTAAACTAATTCCTTCGGCCTGCCTTTAGTCGATATGCCTCTACTCCTTCCATATTCATCTGCTTATCTAAAAGCCCCTCAAATACCGCTATCATATCTACCTCTACCATCACCCTGGCAGCACATTCCAGACACCTACCACTCTCACTATTAGAAACCTGCCCCTCACATCTCCTTTGAATGTCCCTCCTCTCATCTTAAGTGCGTGCCCCATAGCATTAGACATTTCAGCTCTGGGGAAAAGGATTCTGACTACCAATCCCATCTATGCTACTCATAATTTTATAGACTTCGATCGGGTCTCCTCTCAGCCTCCGTCTCTCCAGAGAAAACAACCCGAGTTTATCCAGCCTCTCCTTATGGCTCACATTCTCGAATCCAGGCAGTATCCTGGTAAACCTGTGCTGCCCCCCTCTCCAAAGCCTCCACATCCTTCCTGTAACGCAGTGACCCCGGGTTTGAAGGCAGTGTTCCCAGTGCGTTGTTACCTGTTTGAGCGATTTCTGGGGGCTGACTGGAGGACGGGCTTGAGGCTCCAGCTCCTGCTGTACAGAATGGAGCCAGGTTTGGCACTGCTGCAAGGTGTCCTGGTGACTGACGTGTCTCTGGAGCTCCCTTTCCAGACTCTGGTACAGCTGGGGCAAAGACAAAGGGCAACAGAGTCAGTGAGCTGAGAGTTATCCCCTTAACCGGTGTAGTTCGCAGTTTGCTGTACACGTCTCATCAACGGTGACCCCGATGGGGCATTGTTTCCTCTGCAAAGTGTGACGATATTGTCTTTAAGAAATGTATCCTATATCATGTCTCTGGTGAAATAGATGCCTGTACTTCTGCTCTGATTATGGCGCCAACTGTCTACAGCTGGCAGCTCAGAGCGCCAGGGGCTTTGGTTCAATTTCTCACTTGGGTCACTGTCTGTGCGCAGTGTGCACATTCCCCCATGTCTATGTGGGTTTCCTCCGGGTGCTGTATGGATTCTATGATTCTATGAAAAGAACACTGATATTGCGTTGAAAGGAAAAGCTTCAACCCTATCAAAGCTCCCACCTCATGGAACACTGGGCAGAAGCTGTGCTGTGGACAATTTACCCTTATGACCAGCCTCTCTTAGATATGCAGGGCACAAGAAGGGACAGAAAGGGTGTCACAAGCACCCTCTTGCATCCAGACACTTTCCAGCTGGGTGATGCCCTCATTAATTTGATTGGTGACTGAAGCCTAGCTCGAGGGCGCCGAGTCTTTCAATGTCTTATCCAAAATAACACAGGCCTCAGGAATTGACAGATTGTCAATCTGATTGAGCTGGATGTCATATGAGGAGAGACTAAATCAGTTGGGGTTATATTCACTGCAGTTTAGGAGAGTGAGAGGGTGGCACGTTGGCACAGTGGTTAGCACTGTTGCCTCACAACGTCAGGGATCCGGGTTCAATTCTGGCCTCAAGTCACTGTCTGTGTGGAATTTGCACATTCTCCCCATGTTTGCATGGATTTCCTCCAGATGCTTCGGTTTTTTCCCACAATCCAAAGATGTGCAGGTTGGGTGGATTGGCCCTTAGTATCAGGGGGATTATGGGGATAGGATCTGGACAGGATTGTGTTCGTTGCACAATCGATGGGCCAAATGGCCTCCATCTGCTCTGTAGGGATTCTATGATTCTATAAAATTCTAACAGGGTTAGAGAGGGTACTTTCAGAAAGAATGTTCCCAGTGGTTGGAGGAGTCCAGAACTAGCGGTCATAGTTTGAGGATTGGGGTAAACCTTTCAGAACTGAGGTGGGGAGAAATTTCTTCACCCAGAGCATGGTGAATGTGTAGAATTCCCACAGAACGTAGTTGAGGCCAAAATACTGTCTGATTTCAAGAAGAAATTAGATATGGCTCTTGGGGATAAAGGGATCAAGGAATATGGAAAGGGCAGGGGGTCAGAATATTGAACTGGATGATCAGCCATGCTCAAAATGAATGGCAGAGCAGGCTTGATGGGCCGAATGGCCTACTCTTGCTCCTATTTCCTTTGTTACAGGAAAATGCAGTTAGGCTTTCAATTTGTCTATTACCATCCACCCCGCTGCGGCTGCCCGCCCCACCGCCCCATTCTGAGATTTAGAATCCTGGTTCACACCTCGATTTGAAACCCACCCACCAAAGTCAGAAAGGTACAGAACAAGTGTGGTTGTGAGTGTGATGACTCATCCTTACTCGCTCTGCCGTGCTACAGATGGCTGAATAACTGTCCCGGATTCCCTGCAGATGGCCTTGGACCTGATGCCTAAATTTCCCCTGAAGCTCCTCGGTGCAGTTGGCAATCAGGCTGTCACCCTTGCTTCTCAGGCTTGACAAGGCATGTTCAAAACCAGCAATCTCCTCCATGATTGGCTATTAGGAGAGAAAAACAAATTGGGTCACATTGGGTCATCCTGCAGACACCGTGCTCAGGGGGACGGTAACTGAGCATCGATTAGCAACACCAGAGGAGACAATTCAGCCTCTTCAGCTAAATCATCACTCATCTATATCCTCAGCCTCGATTGGCATTGGTTCCTATTTCCAACAAAAGAATTACCAATCACACTTCTGAAATTTTCAACTCATCCCCTTCTTACCAGACTGTCCAAGAAGAGAGTTCCAGATTTTTGAGGGAGAAAGTTCCAGAATTTTGAGGAAAAAAAAGCCAGATTTTTCATGGTGAAAGCTCCAGATTTTTGAGAGGCAATATTCCAGATTATTGAGGGAGAAAGTTCTAGATTTTGAGGTGTAAGTTTCAGACTCTTGAGGGAGAATGTTCCAGATTTTTGAGGGACAAAGTTGGCAATCAGGCCAACTTTTCAACTCTCCTCTATGTGAAAAAATGTTACAGGGAGATAGATAGAAAAAAGGATAGAGGGAGATGATAGAAGGAAGGATAGATGGAGATAGATGAATAGACAGATAGATAGACAGACAGAACTGTTTCATCTGGTGGACATCCAGAATAAAGAGGCATAAATTTAACGTGAGAACAATTCCATCTAGGATTAATATAAGAAAACATTTCTTCATTTGAAAGAATCTGAAAATCTAGAATTCTCTTCCTCCAACAGGTTATGGATGCACAGGACCGACTGGATCTTTCCAGGCTGTGATCTGTACAGTTTATGAGTTAGACATTGAGGGATACAGGACAAAGGCAAGCAACAGGGATTGAGTACAGACCAGCTACAATCTCAACGGCTAAATGAGAGATAGTCATTCTGATGTTACCATGCATACACAAGGCTGAGGAATACACACACACAGGGGAGAGAAATACACACACATGGCAGAGGAATACACACATGGGGCTGAGGAATACATACACAGAACTGAAGAATACACTCACACAGGAAAGAGGAATGCGCAAACAGACCTGAGGAACACATACACAGGACAGAGGAATACACACACTGGGCTGAGGAACATACATACAGACCCAAGGAATATGCATGCTGGGCCGAGGAATACACACACTGGGCTGAGGAACATACATACAGACCCAAGGCATATGCATGCTGGGCCGAGGAATACACACGCTGGGCTGAGGAATACACACACAGGGTTGAGGAATATACACACAGGACTGAGGAATATACACACAGACCCAAGGAATATGCATGCTGGGCCGAGGAATACACACGCTGGGCTGAGGAATACACACACAGGGTTGAGGAATATACACACAGGACTGAGGAATACACACACTGGGCTGAGGAATACACACACAGGGCTGAGGAATACACACACAGGGCTGAGGAATACACACACAGGGCTGAGGAACATACACACAGACCTGAGGAATCTATACACAGGACTCAGGAATACACACAGAACTGAAAAATACACACTTAATTCTGACACTGAGCTTTCCAGTAAAAGCAGTTTGTTCAGAATGTAAAGTTGTCCTGCACCTTGTGCCTCGCCAGATTTTGCGTGGCAATCTCCAGGTTGGTGCTGTGGGTGGTATCCGGGGCTACCAGCCTGGTGGAGATCTGGAGCAGCCATTTCTCCACCTCTTGTAGGTTACTGTTATAGTCCTCATGCTCTCTCACTGTCTCTTCCAGAGACTGTACACATACCTGGGAAGGAAAGAACAGCAATATACTGACTACAATCTTCACAGCAGTCACTGGGATTTCCTTAAACTTATTCTTGGACTCTGAGCATTGTGAGGCCTCTCATTCTATCTCTTGCTGCCCTGAAAAGCTGGCGTTGCAACTGAGAGCACTGTCGGCCACTTCAAAGGGCAGTTAAGAGTCAACCACATCCTCACCCTCAACTCCAACTCTAAATCCTGACTCTAAATCATGACCCTCACCCTAAACCCTGACCTTGAACCATGACCCTGAACCTCGACCCTAAACTCTCATCCTGAACCCTGACTCTAAACCTGAACCCTGACCCTGGGCCCTAATCCTGAACCCTGACCCTGCATCATGACCCTGGATCATCACCTTGAATCGTGACCCTGAACTCTCACCCCGAGCCCCAACCCTAAACCTTGGCCCTGAACTCTCACCCTGAACCCTGACCCCGAGCTCTTAACCCTGACCTGAACTCTGATCCTGAACCCTGACCCTGGGCCTAACCCTGGGCCCTGATCCGGAACCCTGACCCTGCGCCCTTAGTCTAGGTCCTTACCCTTGTCATGATGTGGGGATGCCAGCGTTGGACTGGGGTAAACACAGTAAGAAGTCTCACAACACCAGGTTAAAGTCCAACAGGTTTATTAGGTAGCAAAAGCCACTAGCTTTCAGAGCGCTGGTTACCCCCGTGTCAGACTCGCTTGACAAAGGAGCAACGATCCGAAAGCTAATGGCTTTTGATACCATATAAACCTGCTGGATTTTAACCTGGTGTTGTGAGACTTCTTACTGTTCCTGGGGCCTTTACTCTGGTATCTTTATCCAACACTCATTCACCAATCCAGACTCAGGGCGTACCCAGAGTCTTTTTACCCTTAAATTGATCTTGGGACCCAGTTCCTGCTGAGGGATCCGTTCCCTGACCTTGGAGGGCTCATTTTGATCCCAGGGTCAGTACCCTCACATTTTCTCTGATCTTGAGCATCCCCACTGTGGCCCCACCCTGATCTCCTACTGTGGGCCCACGCTGATCCCCAGGGGCTTTTATCCTCACTGTGGGCCCCAGTCTGACCCCAAGGACCCTTATCTCTACTTTGGGCCTACCCTGATCCTGAAGGCCCTTACCCCTACATTAAGCCCATGCTGACCCCGAAGACCCTTACCCCTACATTAGGCCCACCCTGACTCCGAAGGCCCTTACCCCGACATTAGGCCCACCCTGACTCTGAAGGCCCTTACTCCTACATTAGGCCCACCCTGACTCCGAAGGCCCTTACCCCTACATTAGGCCCACACTGACCCCGAAGGCCCTTACCCCTACATTAGGCCCACGCTGACCCCAAAGACCCTTACTCCTACATTAGGCCCACCCTGATCCTGAGGGCCCTTACCCCTACTTTGGGCCCACCCTGATCCCCAAGGGCCCTTACCCTGACTATGGACCCCACCCTGACCCCGAAGGCCCTTACCCCTACTGTGGAGCACAGTTCCTGGTAGTCGGACAACAGCTTCTTCAGATTGTCATTGACTGCGGGGTCGTGAATGAGCTCGAAGACAGCCTCGCCCTTCTCGATCACCAACTTTATCCCCGGCTCGTGAGAGGCGATGGTCTGTTGGATGGCCTGAAGTAAATACAAGATGTGAGGTGTGTACAACCAGCAACTCCGCGACAACCGGGTTTCAAAATGAATTCTTATCATTAATCGTGCACCACAAAATATGGGGAGGCGATGGCCAAGTAGCAGTATTGCTAGATATTAATCCAGAAACTCGGCTAATGATCTGGGGACCCGGGTTCGAATCCCACCACGGCAGATGGTGGAATTTGAATTCAATTAAAAAATATCTGGAATTAAGAATCTACTGATGACCATGAAACTATTGTCAACTGTCAGAAAAACCCATCTGGTTCATTAATGCCCTTGAGGCAAAGAAATCTGCCATCCTTATAGTGACTCCAGAGCCACAGCAATTTACCTCACTTCCAAATCTCTTGAGCTTTTGTCCCACAGGTCAGGACAGCAGATTTAAAGTGTATGGATTAGTGTCACAAATAAGCTTTCATTAACACTGCAATGAAGTTACCGTGAAAATATCCCAGTCACCACACTCTGGTGCCTCTTCGCCGACTCTTAACTGCCCTCCAAGGGCAACTAGGGAGAGGCAATAAATGTTGGCCAGCCAGCAACACCCATGTCCCATGACTGAATAAAATACAAATTGAGAACAGTTTCAATGATGATAGGGTTAGGTAAATAGGATGTTTGGGGGAATGGTATTTGGAGTGAAGTAGAACACCAGAAAGTACCTGAGGGTTTATTTTTATTACTTTGGACTAAAACAGGCTCAGACTAAGGATCTTCACATGTTTGGGAGATGGATCTTGTCCAGCTTGATGTATTAGGACTCTGGATCTGTCCTCGATGGGGCTTAGAAGAATGAGGAGGGATTTCATTAAAACTTACAGAATACTGAAATGTCCGGATAGAGTGGATATGGGGAAAATGTTTCCATTAGCAGGAGAAACTAAGATCCGAAGGCACAGCTTAAGAGTAAAGAGACAACCCTTTACAACTAAGATGAGGAGGAAATTCTTCAGCCAAAGGATGGTAAATCATTGCCACAGAGGACTGGAGAGGCCAGGCCATTGAATGTATTTACAACAGATAGATAGACTCTTGATTGGTAAGGAGTTGAAAGGTTACGGGGAAAAGGTAGGAAAATGAGAAGGATGATTGAATAGCAGCAGAACAAACTCGATGGGCTGAATGGCCTACTTCTGCTCCTATACCTTATTGTCTTATGAAAGCTCGAGGGTACAATTTGCTGTGGTACATTGCAATACCGATTGCTGTAAAGCACTTCGATAAATATAAATCTCTTCCATTTCATAGTACGCCTGGCTATTTCTATGGTGGCCTGACCAGTGTCTCAGAGTGGGTAACCTGCGCTGGGGAAAGCCTCCTGTTCAATCCTCCTGTATTAGCCGGAACTTCCAGCTGCTTTTCTCCCACACTGGCCTTCCTGTCCGTGGCCTGCTGCTAACGTGTCCCAGTGAAGCTCAACAGGCAAGCTGGAGGGACACTGCTTCGCCTTTCAAGTCCGTACCCGAGGCTGAGTGGAACGATATGAGATCCTGGCCGCCATCTTGTGTCACGTTTATTTCATTGTCTTTTTCCCCTTTCTTTCTTCACTCTGCATTCAGCCAGCTGCCATCCATCCATTCACATCCTACTGGGACACACATCCTGTGTTTCCTTTACTGTCCTCACTCCCGTCTCTTTTGAGCTTTTGTCCCACCAAACCTTTGGTCCGTCCCCCTCCGCTGTTCACATTTTCTTTCATTCATTCTTGGGATATGAGTGTCGCTGGCTGGGTCAGCATTTCACCCATCCCTCGGGGCAGCTCGGACTCACCCACGTTGCTGTGGCTCTGGAGTCACATTTAGGCCAGACTGGGTAAAGACGACAGATTTAAAGTTTGTAAAGTTTGCATATTAATGTCCCAAGTAGGCTTACACTGACACTGCAATGAAGTTACTGTGAAAGTCCCCCAGTCACCACACTCCAGCGTCTGTTTGGGTACACGGAGGGAGACTTTAGCATGGACAATGCACCTAAACAGCACGTCTTTCAGACTGTGGGAGGAAACCAGAGCACCAGCAGGAAACCCATGGGGAGAACATGTAGACTCGGGAATCGAACCTGGGTCACTGGTGCTGTGAGGCAGCAGTGCTAACCACTGCACCACTGTAGCTTCACTAAAGGACATTAGTAAGCTATGTGGGCTTTTACAACAATTATCAATAGTTTCATGGTCATCATTAGACTTCTAATCCCAGACGTTTATTAAAATCAAATTTCACCATCAGCTGTGGTGGGATTCAAACTCAGGTCCTCAGAACATTACTAATCCAATGACAATACCATTATGCCTATTACTTCCCTTGCTTAAAACAAATTAAGTTTCTATCGTTTCCTCAGTTTCAACGAAAGGCTGTCAACCTGAAATGTTGGGCAGGGTTTTACCTACACGTAAGTCCGAGATTCATACGACCTCGCCCGAGGCCAACAGAAATTGCTATTCTCTGAGCCTCGCACGCCCTGAAATCAGGGTAGGCGCGCCAGTAAAATTCTGATCGTTAACTCTGTTTCTCGCTCCACAGGCGTTACTCAATCTGTTGGGCCTTTCCACCATTTTCCGATTTTATTTCAGACTTCCAGCGTCTGCAGTAATTTTCTTTTGAGTTATTTTCCCAGCATGCCCCACTCCCCCCCTTACCTTGTACTTTGCCAGCTGGGCCTTCTTCTCGTACAGCTCCACCTTGGGGTCCACCGGGATCTGCAAGATGGCCTGGTACTCTGCCAGCCACTTGCTTTGGCTCTGGTACTTGTCCAAGAACTCCTTCGTCAGGTACAGGCATTTCTCCAGGTTGCCGCGTTCCCTCCTGATGGAGCTGGTCAGCTCGTTCAGTTGTCCGATGTGTCCGTCCATGGCCTCCCGCAGACTCCGGGCCTCGGGCCCCTCCAGGAACTCCATGGCCTTCTCGCCCTTCTCAAGAATCATCTTCAGCAAGCTGTTTCCCATGTCAATGTCATTGTGCAGGCTCTGGAAATGTAAAGAGTGGCTTTGAAAAACAAGAGGACTGCCCGCAATGTTTTTCAGGAATCTTCTAGGTATGTGGACAGTTCCACTGCCCCCCTTAAGGATTTTCACACAAACAACCATAGAACACTACAGCACAGAAACAGGTCTTTTAGCCTTTCTTGTCTGTGCTGAACCATTTTTCTGCCCACTCCCACTGACTTGCACCTGGATCATATCCCTCCACACCCTCTCATCCATGTACCTGTCCAAGCTTTTTTTAAATCTTAAAAGTGAGCCAGCATTTACCACTTCATCTGGCAGCTCATTCCACATTCCCACCACCCTCTGTGTGAAGAAGCCCTCCCTAATATGCCCTTTAAACTTTTCCCTCTTCACTCTTAACCCATGTCCTCTAGTTTTTTTCTCCCCTAGCCTCTGTGAAAAAAGCCTGCTTGCATTCACTCTATCTTTACCCATCATAATTTCACACACTTCTATCAAATCTCCCCTCACTCTTCTACACTCCAGGGAACAAAGTCATAACTATTCAACTTTTCTCTGTAACTCAGTTTCTCAAGTCCCGGCAACATCCTTGTAAACCTTCTCTGCACTCTTTAAATCTTATTAATATCCTTCCTGTAATTAGGTGACTAAAACTACACAGAATACTCTAAATTCGGCCTCACCAATGTCTTACATAACCTCACCACAACATTCCAACTCTTGTACTCAATACTTTTATAAAGGCCAATGTACCAAAAGCACTCTTTACAACCCTATCTACCTGTGATGCCACTTTTAGGGAATTATGTATCTGTATTCCCAGGTCTCTTTGTTCTACTGCACTTTTCAGTGTCCTACCATTTCTATTTACATCTTTGCTAAACTAACCGTGGATCAAAAGGAACTGGCTAATCTTCATTGATTCTTTGTTCTTTGTCCTTTGTTCTTTGATTGGGCTCATAGCTCCCTGGGGGACAACTGAGAGAATTATTTGGAGGGCGACACGGTGGCACAGTGGTTAGCACTGCTACCTCACAGCACCAGGGACCTGGGTTCAATTCGAGCCTTGGATCACTGTCTGTGTGAAGTTTGCACATTCTCCCTGTGTCTATGTGGGTTTCCTCCAGGTGCTCCGGTTTCCTTCCAAAGATGTGTGGGTTAGAACATAGAACATAGAACAATACAGCACAGAACAGGCCCTTCGGCCTTCGATGTTGTGCCGACCAAAATAAAAAGCAATGCCCCTCCTAACTAAACCATTCCCTTCTCATCCATATACTTATCAACTAACCTCTTAAACGCCACCAAACTTGGCGCATCTACAACAGCTGCAGGCAGGGCATTCCACTCCCTAATCACTCTTTGAGTAAAGAACCTACCTCTGATATCCGTCCTATAACTCATACCCCTTAATTTAAAGCTGTGTCCCCTCGTGCTAGCTTTCTCCATCCTAGGAAAAAGGCTATCACTGTCCACCCTATCCAAACCTCTAATCATCTTATATGCTTCAATAAGATCCCCCCTTAGCCGCCTCCTTTCTAACGAAAACAACCTCAAATCCTTCAACCTCTCTTCATAGGACCTGCCCTCCATACCAGAGGTTAGGTTGATTAGCCACGCTGAATTCACCCTAGATGAGAGCATCTAACCCTTCAGGCACTGTAAGAATTTTATACACTTCAAGGAGATCGCCTCATTGTTGTAAACTCTGGAGAATACAAGCCCACAATCCCCTCAATCCCTCCTGTATCCAGCACCACCGACCCCCAAAAATAAAGCTAATGCCCCACAGTCTCCCCCTTCAGCCTCCAGATACGAAACCTATCACACTGCACTGCTCACTTCTCACAAACCCGTAGCAATCTTGGAATCCCTCCAGTGCAGAAAGCCCACTTAGTCTATACTGACTCTCTGACAAGGTGCCTTATTCAGGCACTCTTCCCCCACCCTACCCCTGGAACATCACACATTTCGTAGACTCCCTTCAATGCAGAAGGAGGCCATTCGGCCCATTGAGTCGACACTGGTTCTCTCACAGAGTATCTTACCCGGGCCCTCTTCCTCTGCTCTATCCCCAGAACATACGCATTTACTCCACTCATTCATTTAATCTACAAGTTTTTGGACACTAAGAGGCAATTGAGCATGGCCTACCTACCTAAAATGCACATCTTTAGAATGTGGGAGGAAACCACAGCACCCGGAGGAAACCCACGGGGAGAATTCCAGTCACCCCAAGGCCAGAATTGAACCTGGGTCCATGGCCCTGTGAGGCAACAGTGCTAACCATTGGGTCAGCACATCCCAGAACTTATCTCAATATCTCTTCTTCTCAGAGTTCAGTGGTAATCCCCAAAATTAATCCCACTCTCACCCCATGATCAATGAGTCCAGAATGAATCCTACTGCCAACTTTTCACCCTGTCACCCTTCCCAATACGTTATTCACAGTTCTGGGAACATGAATGTGTAAGAGCCACCTTGCTATGGTGGTGTTACCATCACTGAATCTCCCACTGTCAACACTCTTGGGGTTACCATTGACCAGGAACTCAACTGGACTCATCACATAAACACAATGGCTACAACAGCAGGTCAGAGATTAGGAATTCTGCAGCAATAACTCACCTCCTGATTCCCCAAAGCCTGTCCACCATCTACAAGGCACAAGCCAGGATGGAATACTCCCCACTTGCCTGGATGGGTGCAGCTCCAACAACAGTCAAGAAGCTTGACATCATCCAGGATGAAGCAACCCAACTGATTGGCACCACATCCACAAATTTCCACTCCCTCTGTAACCGACACTCAGTAGCAGCAGTGTGTACCATCATGAGCAGCAACTCACCAAAGATCCTTAGACAGCATCTTCCAAACCCACAACTATTTCTATCTCGAAGGACAAGGGCAGCAGATAAACTGTTCCTTCAGTCAGTGAGTCAAAATCCTGGAATTTCCTCGCTAACGGCATTGTGGGTCAACCCACAGGACATGGACTGCAGCGATTCAAGAAGGCAGCTCACCACCACCTTCCACCACCAGGGGTCACACTCTGAGGATTCGGGGTAGATCATTTTGGACAGAAGGAGGAGACATTTCTTCGCCAAAAGAGTGGTGAGCCTGAGGAATTCATTAGCATGGGAAGTAGTTGATGCCAAAACATTGAATGTATTCAAGAGGCAGCTGGATATAGCACTTGGGGCAAAAGGAATCAAAGGTTATGGGGAGAAAGCAGGTTGGGTTAGGCTTACTGAGTTGGACGATCAACTATGATTGTGATGAATGGCGGAGCGGGCTCGAAGGGCCAAATGGCCTCCTCCTGCTTCTATGTTTCTGTTTCTCAAGGGCAACTAAAGATGGGCAATAAATGCCAGCCAGCCAGAAACATCCATTTTCCATGAATAACTAAGGAAATCATGCAGATTTACACACACGTCTTTGACTCTTGCAGTGAAGGAATCCAAATGAGTGCACACGCATTTCCCTTCCTCTTACCTCAAATTTTTTGATCTTGCTTTCCATGGCCGCTTTGTCCACCACATTCAAGGCCACAGCCATGTTTTTGAAGTTCTTCTGGGCTGCCCTGAGCCAATCCGTGTAGGTACCCAGCGCCGAATCAGCTTCTTCCAGGGCTCTCAGCTCCTCCCTCAGCAACTTAGTCTGGTCCTGTGGGAAAAGAGAGAGACTTTTCTCAGTGTGGGATGTGACACGCACCCATAGCAATCTGCCAGGCTGATTCACCAGGACAGACACACTGCAATATCAATCCGCCCAGGATAATCCCTATTCCTATAACCAGGGTCAGTGCGGCACACTCTCAACTCTGAGGCCGAGACCTCAGGCCCCACAATATCACCGATTCCTCACTCAGAGGGAGTGCTGCACTGTCAGCGGTGCCGACTTTCAGGGAAGATGCCTGATGGATCTCCATCTGTCCTCTCAGGTCAACATCAGAGACGCCACATCTCTACTTCTTCTTCCCTTCCCTTTATTCGAGGTGTCCAGATCACCAACAAGCTGTCCTGGTCCCTCCACGCTGATGCTTTAGTTAGGAAATCCCACCCATGCCTCTCAGGAGGCTAAGGAAATTCGGCATGTCCATTACAACTCTCACCAACTTTGACAGATTAAAGGAGAAGATACAGAATGTTGTGATATACATTAAACATCTGCTCAATATATAAGTCCATTCAAAAGTCTGATGGCAGCAGGGAAGGAGCTGTTCTTCAGTCGGTTGATACGTGACCTGAGACCTTTGTATCTTTTTCCCGACTGAAGAAGGTGGAAGAGAGAATAGGGTCTTTGAGTATTGCAGCTGCTTTCTCGAGGCAGCAGGATGGGAGGCTGGTTTGCATCATGGACTAGAATACATCTCACAATCCTTTGTAGTTTCTTGTGGATTTGGTCAGAACATCACCAATGTTTATTTATTAGTGTCACAAGTAGGCTTACATTTACACTGCAATGAAGTTACTGTGAAAATCCCCTAGTCGCCACATGCCGGCGCCTGTTTGGGTACACTGAAGGAGAATTTAGCATTGTCAATGTGCCTAACCAGCACATCTTTCGGATTGTGGGAGGAAACAAGAGCATCTAGAGGAAACCCACAGAGACATGGGGAGAATGTGCAGACTCCGCATAGACAATGACCGAAGCTGGGAATTGAACCCAGGTCCCCACTGCTGTGAGGCAGCAGTGCTAACTACTGCTGCCCCATAAAGGTTAGGTGGGAGGCACAGAAAAGCATCCTTTCCGGTTCCTGCTCTGACCAAGTCCGCAAGAAACTATAAAGGGTTGTGAGATGTATCCCAGTCCATCATGCAAACCAGCCTCCCATCCTGCTGTTTCAGGGAAATAGCCACAAAGCTCAAGGACCTCATCCTCTCTTCCACCTTCTTCTGTTGAGAAAAAGATACAAAGGTCTGAGGTCACGTACAAACTGACTCAAGAATACATTCTTCCCTGCTGTCATCAGACTTTTAAATGGACTTATCATATATTAAGCTGATCTTCAATGTATATCATTCTGCACCCTCTCCTCTCCTTCTCCCCTTTGTACTCTATGTACAGTATGCTTTGTATAGCACGAAACAATACTTTTCATTGTATACTAATACGTGACAATAATAAATCAAGTCAAATTAATTATTTTATCACAGCCCTTAAACACCTTCCCTCTTAATAACACCTCTTACAGTGGGTGTAACATAAGTGGGAACAGCCTGACATGATTTACTGTGTCACAATGTTGAAGGCATACAGTCTCAGGTCATCCCTTAACCTTCTTATCACTTGGGGAGAAAGATAGCCATAAGTGTAAGTCCTCAGGCCTGTGACATCCCAGGGCATGTTCTACACTGAGGGAGAAATGTACAGGCAGAGGTACAGTGATGACTGAGGTGGGTACAGAGCCTGCTAATGCCCATGATAAATATGATGTGGAGATGTCGGCATTAGGCTGAGGTGGGTACAGTAAGAAGTTCTCACAACACCAGGTTGAAGTTCTCACAACACCAGGTGAAGGTTTAGTTGGTGTCAAGAGCCTTTGGAGCGTTGCTCCTTCATCATCTGATTTAACCTGGCATTGTGAGACTTCTTACCATGATAAATTCAGTAGGGAGTGTGAGTGCCCAGATGCCAGTTTGGCTCAAGCCCTGATTTTTGGCTACGTACCACCACGTGAAGCAGGATGCCCTGGTATCGGGCAGCGAGATGGGTAGCTTGACTTCCCACGCTGCTGTTGATGTGGATCTCCTCTAGGACCTGGTGGGCCAGCAAGCCCACCCTCTCCACCTCATCCTTCCAAGCAAGGATTTCTTCGTTCCATTTCTATGAAGGCAGAAGGGAAAATGAATCATCTGTAAATTTAAATCTAATTAATAGAATTTCACAGAACCATGTGGACTCTGTCTGATTACCTTCCGCAACACTACATACTGCACTCTCTCCTTTCATTCTTTATGAACGGTATGCTCTGTCTGTATACCATGCAAGAAGCAATACTTTTCACGATATACTAATACATGTGACAATAATAAATCAAATCATAAAATTCTATAGTGCAGAAAGAGGCAATTTCGCCCATCGAGTCTGCACTGACCACAATCCTACCCAGGCCCTACCCCATATCCCTACATATTTACCCACTAATCCCTCTAACCTATGCACCTCAGGACTCTGAGGGGGAATTTTTATCATGGCCAATCAACCTAACCTGCACATCTTTGGACTGTGGGAGGAAACCCACGCAGACACAGGGAGAACGTGCGAACTCTACACAGACAGTGACCCAAGCTGGGAATCGAACCCAGGTCCCTGGAGCTGTGAAGCAGCAATGCTAACCACTGTGCTGTCCATCAAATTCTGCTTTCTATCTCCCTCCTTTTTTTGAATAATGGAATGACATCCACTATTTTCCAATTGCTCCCTTTCTAGAATCTTGGAGTTCTGGAAAATTAATCCAATCGCATCAAATATCTCACTAGCCACTTCTTGCAAGCTCCTAGGTTGAGGTCGATCAGGACCCTGGGATCTTGTCAGCCTATGGAACTAACAATTTACTCAGTACCATGTCTCTGGTGAGTGTAGTTTTCCTGAGTTACTCCCTCCCTTCCTTTACCTTGGGGACCAAATCTCTGCTGTAGTTTAGCCTAAAACAAAAAGAATTCTCCAATGGAATGGAACTTGGGAAAAAAACGAGTGCCTTCCAATGGTGAAACCCTTAGTGGCAGGAGATCTCATAGGAATTCCACTAAGGGAAGACTATTGTCAGCAGGAGATGTGTGTGTGTAGTGGAGGTGCAATGTGACACAGAGGGCAACATCATTTGTACCAAATAATTACAGACAATTAAAAAGACAAAAATGGAGTGCTGGTCTTTACCTCCAGGAGTTGGGGCAGAGGATGTGTTTGTTATATAAAGATCTAATTGAGGTGTTGTTTTGGATTATTAAAGGGTTAACTGGGGCAGATGGAGGTTTCCTCTGCTGCGGGAACTCAGAACAAAACAAGTCTAATCTTCAAATTCAAACAGGACCATTAGGATTGATGTTGGGGAACACTAATGCAGAGAATCCTGTTGGTGGAATCTACCACTCTCACCAATGGTGAACCCTGAAGCATGTTCCCCACTGGTGGGTGGAGGGAGCAGAAGAACATTGGGAAACTCCATCGGGATCAGAAGATCCTGCCACCTGCCAGTGGCAGCCTACCTTCACCAGCATGATAAACACTGAATATGGCAGCAAGGCCATCATCTGGAATTACAAGAAAGATCAGTCAAGATCTATCTGAATGCTGGAAATGACTCGAGACCTACTCCAGTTCCCAAGTCCAATGGTCAATCGTATTTGAGAAAAGTTTTGTAAAGTGCATTGTTGGACAAACCAACCTATATCAACTTTTACAGATGCACCATAGAAAGCATTCTTTCTGGTTGTATCACAGCTTGGTTGTATTCACAGGCTCCTGCTCCAGCCAAGACCACAAGGAACTATAAAAAGTCATGAATGTAGCCCAATCATCACTCAAACCATCCTCCCATCCATTGACTCTGTCTACACTTCCCACTGCCTCAAAAAAGCAGCCAGTATATTAAGGATCCCAGACATTCTCTCTTCCACCTTCTTCTGTCCAGAAAAACATACAGAAGTCTGAGATCACGTACCAACCAACTCAAGAACAGCTTCTCCCCTGCTGCTGTCAGACTTTTGAATGGATGTATCTTGCATTAAGTTGATTTTTCTCTACACCCCAGCAATGACTGTCACACTACATTCTACATTCTTTCATTTTCCTTCTCTATGAATGGTGTACTTTGTATAGCGCACAAGAAACAATATTTTTCACTGTATGTTAAAACATGTGACATCAATAAATCAATCAATTAATCAACAGGAAATGTGGAAATGCTTGTGAGCTTCAAGTTTCTAGGTGTCCACATCACCAAGAACTTGTCCTGGTCACTCTATGCCAAAGCCATCGTTAAAGAAGCCCACCAATGCCTCTACTTTCTCAGGAGGCAAAGGACATTCAGCATGTCCGCTACAATTCTCAAAGCTTTTTCAGATGCACCATAGAAAGCATTCTTTCTGGTTGTATCATCATGTAGCCCAGTCCATCATGCAAACCAGCCCCCCATCCATTGACTCTGTCTACACTTCCCGCTGCCTCGGAAAAGCAGCCAGCAAAATCAAGGACCCCACACTCCCCGGACATTCTCTCTTCCGTCTTCTCCCGTCGGGAAAGATATAAATGTCTATGGTCACATACAAATCGACTCAAGAACAGCTTTTTCGCTGACGCCATCAGATTTTAAATGGGCCTATTTGATATTAGATTGATTTTTGCTACACCTTGGCTATAACAATAACACTATGTTCTGCACTTTCCCCTTTCCTTCTCCCCACATGTTATGGAATCATAGAATCCCCACAATGCAGGAGGAGGCTATTTGGCCCATCAAGTCTACGTTGACTATAACCCTACCCAGCCCCTATCCGTGTAGCCCCACATATTTATGCTGCTTTTTCCCCTGAGAGGCAATATAGCATTGCCAATCAACCTATCCTGCACACTTTCAGACTGTGGGAGGAAACTGGAGCACCCCAGGAGAAAACCCACGCAAACACAGGGAGAATGTGCAAACTCAACACAAACAGTGACACAAGCTGGGAATTGAACCCGGATCCGTGGCACTGTGAGGCAGCAGTGCTAACCACTGTGCCACCCCCTCTATGTACTCTATGAAGGGTATGCTTTGTCTGTATAGCGCACAAGAAACAATACTTTTCACTGCATCCCGATACATGTGACAATAATAAATCAATCATAGAACCATAGGACCATAAAGCACTGCAGCACAGAAACTTTTGGCCCTTCTTGTCTGTGCCAAACCATTTTTCTTCCTAGTAAATCAAATCAAATAGAATCAAGTAGTTTTAGCCGCAATATAAGGATTGACAGAATGAGTGCAAGTTAGCAGCCCGTGTTGTTCACTCTGAACACACCTGTAACTGTTGCAGCTGAGCCTCCTTCGTGTCTCTGTCGGACTTTCTCCCTGACCGGATGTTGACCTTGCTCTCGAGGTCGCGGAGCCACGTGTCCACCTGCTGGAACATCTTCTCCAGCCTCCTGAGCGTACTCAGGGTGGCATTGACCCTCTCCTTGGTCTCGGCCAGCCTGCGCTGGTAGAGGTTCCAGTCGCGTTGAGCAGATTCCAGGATGCGGTCCTCCATGTACGTGGATCCAGACAGGGTCATCTTCTCCTGGCTCTTGAGGGCAGCGTTCATTAAAGACTGACCCTCGGAGCAGCGACTCTCTAATTCCTGCGGAAATATAGCGATATTGGGTTGGATTAGTGCATCGTAGGGTCATTCCTTGGGATATATTCATACTGCACATTCTACATTACAGAAACATAGAAATATAGAAGATAGGAGCAGGAAGACACCATTTAGTCCTTCAAGCCTGCTCCGCCATTCATTACAATTATGGCTGATCCTCCAACTCAATAACCTAATCCTGCTTTCTCCCCATAATATTTGATCCCATTCATCCCAAGTGCTACATCCAACCACCTCTTGAATACATTTAATATTCTGGCATCAACTACTTCCTGTGATAGGGAATTCCATAGGCTCACTACTCTTTGGGTGAAGAAATATCTCCCCAACTCCATCCTAAATGCCCCGAATCCTCAAACTGTAACCCCTGATTCTGAACTCCCCCCACCACCAGGAACATCCTCCCTGCATCTACCCTGTCTGGTCCTGTTAGAACTTTATAAGTCGCCATGAGATTCCCCCTTTATTCTCACAATCTGCACAATCCACTGGATGGCACAGCAACACAGTGGTTAGCACTGCTGCCTCACAGCGCTAGGGAGCCGGGTTCGATCCCCGGTTTGGGACACTGTCCGAGGGGAGTTTGTACATTCTCCCCACGTCTGCATGGGCTTACTCCCACAGTCCAAAAGATGTGCTGGTTAGGTGAGCCGGTCATGCTAAATTCTCCCTCAGTGGATAAGGTGGGATAGTGGAGTTGAGATTATCACATCAGATCAGTTATGGTCTCATTGATTGGCAGAGCAGACGCGATGGGCTGAATGGCCTATTTCTGCTCTTATGGTTGTATTGGTGGCACCCTTGAGTCTGATTCAGAAGATTATGCTTTCAAACCCCAGAAACCTCAGCCTAATCCGGCCTGATACTTCAGCGCAGCACTGAGAGGGTGCTGCACTGTCAGAGGCGCCACCTTTTGGGTGACGCATTGACCTCAGGCCCATGCTATCCTCCCGTATCTTGAAGATAAGCAGGGGTAAGACTCTGGCTGATATTTGTCCCTCAACCAACATCACTGGAAATTGGTGCTGGAAACGTACAGAATAGGAGCAGGAGGAGGCTATTCGGCCCCTTCATACTGTTCCACTATTCATTATGATCATGGCTGATCATCCGACTCAACAATGTAATCCTGCCTTTCCCCTTATTCTTTGATCTTCTTCAGTGCTGTATCTAATTGCCTCTTGAAAACATACAAAGTCCTGACCTTTCTGTGATAGTAAATTCCACAGGCTGACCACTCCCGGGGTGAAGAAATTTCCCTTCATCTCCGTCCTAAATGGTCTACCTCATATCCTCAGACAGTGACCCCTGGTTCTAGATACCCCCCACTATCAGGAACATCCTTCTTGCATCTACCCTGTCTAATACTGTTACAATTTTACTGGGTCTATGAGATTCCACCTCCCCCCCAATTCTTTTAAACTCCAGTGAAAGTAATCCTAACCCAGTCAGTCTCTCCTCATACATCAGACCCGCCAAGCCAGGAATCTGGTAAACCTTTGCTGCATTGCCTCTGGCTTTGCTAGAAAGGTTATATGTTATTATATTATAACAGTGCCTACACTTCAAATGCACTTCAGTGAGGTATTTGGGGGCATCCAGAGGTTGTGAAAGGGACAATAGCAATGAACAGGACGGCAACGCAATGATTAGCACTGCTGCCTCACAGCGCAAGGGACCTGGGTTCGATTCCCAGCTAGGGTCACTATCTGTGTAGAGTCTGCACATTCTCCCCGTGTGTGCGTGGGCTTCCTCCGGGTGCTCCGGTTTCCTCCCACGCTCCAAAGATGTGAGGGTTAGGAGGACTGGCCATGCCGAATTGCCCCTTAGTGTCAGGGGGATTAGCAGGGATGGGGTTAGCGGTTGGTGCAGGCTCGCTGGGCCGAATGGCCTCCTCCTGCACCGTAGGGATTCTACAAATGAAAGTTGCTCCTTACCTCCAGGTCCCGGAGGGTGCTTTCCAGGATCTCGACGTCATTCCCAAGGTGTGAGCAGCAGCACAGTTTCTCCTTCTCCTGCTCCAGCCACTCTTCGAACGCTTTTAGCCCGTGCTGGTATTCTTGGTGGAGCTGAACCAGCTCCTCGGCCTTTCTGGTGCCCTCCTGGAAATCAGAGGAAAAGGTTCTGACATCCACGCACGCGCACACACTCGGACTGTCGAACAGGATTCTCGGAGCACGCGCAGCGCTGGGAGAAGGGGGGGTTAAAGCGCAGACTGAGCGAAGCAAGCACCCGAAAGCTGTTGAAAAGTGGAACGGCGACTAGTGTTTAATCTCAAACAGAAGGAACAGCCAGTCATGTGTGTGATAACATTCACCTCCTGCAGAGAGAACAGGACAGGAAGAGAAGGAGGCCATTCAGCCCTTCAGGCCTGTTCTGCCAATCAATCAGATCATGGCTGGTCTGTACCTCAATCCTAGTTACTCGCTCTGCTTGCATACTCTTCGATACCCTTAACCCAACTAAAATCTCTCTCATTCGAGAAAATTTTAATTGAACCTAAACAGTTTTGAGTGGGTGAGTGGGGGTAGAGGAGGGATTACCCAAATTCTCTACTTTCTTGGCATCACCTCTGAATCACTAAGTTTAATTTTAAACTTAGAATCACAGAATAGAATCCAAAGGTGCAGAAGGAGGCCGTTCAGCCCATCGAGTCTGCATCACCCACAATCCCACCCAGGTTCTACCTCTGTAATCGCACATATTTACCACCACTAATCCCCCTGACTAAGGGACAATTTAGTACGGCCAATCCACCTAACCTGTGTGCATTTCCTTCAGTTGCTACGGTTTCCTCCCACAGCCCATAGATGCGTAGACCAAGTGGATTGGCCATGCTGAATGTTTGGGGTTATGGGTAGGACGGGAGAGAGGGCCTGGGTAAGACGCTTGGTGGAAGATTACCATCCCTTCTGCCATGGGAATTATAGCGGGTGGGACACGGGCTGTGCGAAAGGTCCATTAGCCATGGGAGGGATTTTCCAGCCATGGGGAGCGAGTGTAGCTGGAAAACCTTGCCAATTATGTCAGAGAGTTGGTATAGACTCGATGGGCCAAATGGCCTCCTTCTGCACTGTAGGGATTCTATGAAAAGGATCGGGGTTCCCCTCACAGTCCCTATCAATATTGAATGTGGAGGAAACATTACCAATGACGATCTTGTTTTGGGATCTCACTATGCGCCATTTTGGTTGTTAAGTTTCTTGCAGGGATTATATTTCAGAAAATACTTCAGCGCACTTTGAGACGGGCTAGAGTTTGGAGCAGTGCTACCAAACTGTGAGTCCACCCTGTCCCGCGAGCTTTGCCGAGCGTACCTTTGCTTTCTCACTCAGGTTGTTGAAGCGTTCCTCCAGTTCCTGCAACTCCAGGCGGCTGACGTAATGCTGGGCCATGTTCTCGCCTTTGGCCTGGATGGTCTGCAGCAGACGCCGGTGGCTCAGTGTGTCCTCGTACAGCAACTGAAAAGAGCAGAGTTCACACCTGACACGTCGCACACAAAGCAAAGCCCTTCCGAAAGCACTCGAAACGTACCAGAGCCTCCAGCCGCAGCAGGTCGGGTGGGGTCGGGGTACCGTCCACCATCTGAACCCAGGGACACTGGGTCAGGGAGACACAGTGAATGTTGGAGAATGGGGAAACTTGAGGTGAGACATGTGAAGGAGCCTGATGTTGGCCTTAACCAGGGAGTCCACTGCCTTGGCCAGGGAATTCTCCCCTCATGTATTTATTGGTGGGACATGGGCATCACTGGTGGCAAACATCTATTGCCCATCCCGAGTCGCCCTTGAGAAGGTGCCAGTGAGCCACCTTCTTGAATCGCTGCAGCCCACGTACTGTGGTTTGACTCACAATGCCGTTAGGGAGGGAATTCCGGGATTTGACCGGCGATGTATTTCCAAGTCAGGATGGTGTGTGGGCTTGGAGGGGAACTTGCAGATAGTCGTATTCCATCCATCTGCTGTCCTTGCCCTTATAGATGGAAGCAGTCATGGGTTTGGAAGATGCTTCTAAGGATCTCTGGTGAATTGCTGCAGTGCATCTTGTAGACAGTACACACTGCTGAGCGTTGGTGGTGGGGGGAGTGAATGTTTGTAGATGTGGTGCCAACCAAGCAGGCTGCTTTGTCCTGGATAGTTCAAGCTTCTTGAGTGTTGTTGAAGCTGCACCCACCTAGGCAAGCAAGGAATATTTCATCACATTCCTGACTTGTGCCTTTGTGGCTGGTGGACAGGCTTTGGGGAGTCAGGAGGTGAGTTACTCACAGCAGTATTCCTGCCCTTGTAGCCACTGTGCTTATGTTGTGAGCCCAGTTGAGTTTCTAGTCAATGGTAACTCCAAGGATGTTGACAGTGGGGGATTCAGTGATGGTTACACCATTGAATGTCAAGGGGGAGTGGTTAGTGTCTCTCCTATTGGTGATGGTCCTTGCCTGGTATCTCAATAGATTCCTTTCCAATGGGTCAGTGACCCAGAGAAACTGGATCAGTAATCCAGGGAATTGGCACAGTAATTCAGAGAATTGGGCTAGCCAAATACAGAGTCTAAATTCCAATCTCATAGTTTGCATCTAGTTCAGTAACAAATGAAAATCTCTGATCAGTAAAAGTCACCTCAATGCTGTCAGTCTTCACAAACACCAAAGAATTCACTAGTGTTCCTTTAGGAAGGGGAGTTTGCTGTCTTTACCCATTTCGGTCCACATCTGAATTTTAATCCCACTAAATTTGTCATGATTTTAAGCCCCTCAACTTGAGTTTTCTTGGCTCCAATAGGGGAAACTCCATACTCTCCAGCCTCTTCAAGTAACTACATTCCCTCATTCCTGATTTGATTCGATTTATTATTGTCAGATTATTAGCAGGCAGTGAAAAATATTGTTTCTGGCGCATTAGGCATACCATTTTTAGAGAAAGAAACGAGTGAGTGGAGAATTTACTTTTACACTCATAACTAGGGCGTTGAGAAAAATCAACTTAATGCGAGGTAGGTCCATTCAAAAGCCTGATGGCAGCAGGGAAGAAGCTGTTCTTGAGTTCATTGGTATGTGACCTCAGACTTTTGTATCTTTTTCCCGACGGAAGCAGGTGGAAGAGAGAACGTCCAGGATGTGTGGGGTCCTTGATTATGCTGGCTGCTTTTCCGAGGCAGTAGGAAGTGCAGACAGAGTCAATGGATGGGAGGCTCGTTTGCATGATGGATTGGGCTACATTCATGACCTTTGCTCCCCATACCTGAATTCCAGCTGACGTCAAATGAGTCTTCGATATAGGTTTGTAGCACATCCTGACAACTGCACTGCATTCTGCTAATGAGTTCCGACACTCTCAACAATCAATTTGTTAAATAATTATTGCGCTGTAAGAGTAGCCCACTAAAGTGTGAAGTTTTTTGGGAAGTTCGGAGATAGAATCAGATGCCTGTCTATCATATCTTTAATTTAAACCAACTGAGCTTCACCTTGTCTTTGCAACCTCCCATCTATCGACTCTGTCTATACTTCCCTCTGCCTCGGAAAAGCATGATGTAAAGATGCCGGCGTTGGATTGGAGTGGTAAGAACTCAGTAAGAATTTAGCAACACCAATTATTAATCCAACCGATTTATTTGATAGTAAAATAGCGAGCTTTCAACACTCCCGTGTCTTCATCAGGCAAGTGCAGTGTTCTGGTCTGCAATAGCACACATCAGCACAGACAGTCAGAGATTGCTGATTAGAATGCGAATCCTTACATCTAACCTGCTATTCAAGTGTTAAAGTGGCTAACAATGTGTGTGAAGGGGATCCTGAGCATTGTTAGAGAATTGTGTATTTTCTCCAGACAGCACAGTAAGTGAGGTTTTTTGCTAACCCAGGCAAGTTACGGGGGTTACAGATAGTGTGTCATGAAGCCAAGATCCCTGTTAAGACCGTCCTCATGTGTGCGGAGCTTGGCTATCAGTCTCTGCTCAGCGACTCTGCGCTGTCGTGTATCACGAAAGCCCCCTTGAAGAACATTTACCCGCAGGTCGGAGGCCGAATGCCCATGACTGCTGAAGTGTTCGCCCACAGGAAGGGAACTGTTTTGCCTGGTGATTGTTGAGCGATGCTCATTCATCCGCTGTCGTAGTGTTTGCATGGTCTCCCCAATATACCATGCTTCGGGACATCCTTTCTTGCAACGTATTAGGTAGACAACGTTGGCCGAGTTGCAAGAGTATGTACCGTGCACCTGGTGAATGGTATCCTCACGTTTGATGATGTCGTCCATGTCTATGATCCGGCATGTCTTGCAGAGGTTGCTGTGGCAGGGTTGTGTGGTATTGTGGTCACTGTTCTCCTGAAGGTTGGGTAGTTTGCTGCAAACAATGATCTGTTTGAGGTTGTGCGGTTGTCTGAAAGCAAGAAGTGGGGGGGTGGGGATGGCCCTAGCGAGATGTTCATCATCATCAATGATATGTTGAAGACTCCGGAGAAGATGTCGTAGCTTCTCCACTCCGGGGAAGTACTGGACAACAAAGGGTACTCTGTCCACCGTGTCCCGTGTTCGTCTTCTGAGGAGATCAGTGCGGTTTATCGTTGTGGCACGTTGGAACTGTCGATCGATGAGTCGAGCGCCATATCCTGTTCTCACGAGTGCATCCTTCAGTGTCTGGAGGTGTCTGTCACGATCCTCCTCATCTGAGCAAATTCTGTGTATACGGAGGGCTTGTCCATAGGGAATGGCTTCTTTAACGTGTCTAGGGTGGAAGCTGGAGAAGTGGAGCATTGTGAGGTTGTCTGTCGGAAAAGCAGCCAGCATAATTAAGGACCCCACGCAGTCCGGACATTCTCTCTTCCACCTTCTTCCATCGGGAAAAATATAAAAAAGTTTGAGATCATGTACCAACTGATTCAAAAACAGCTTTTTCCCTGCTGCTGTCAGATTTTTGAATGGGCCTACTTTATATTAAGTTGATCTTTCTCTGCACCCTAGCTATGGCTGTAACACTGCATTCTCTCCTTTCCCTCTCCTCTATGTACTTTATGAATGGTATTGCTTTGTCTTTTGAGTGAGCAACAAAAAATACTTTTCCCTTTATTTCAATACATGTGACAATCAAATCTAATCAGAAGGTAGTTTTATCCATCTGTAGCCTCTATTGTACCTTGGCTTTGCCCAGTCCTGTAGCTTTGTCCCTGAATTCTGTATATTGTCGTTCAGAGGCCTTCAGATCTCCCTCCATCCGATCCATCCAGCTCATAAACTGACGGACATCGTCCTGATAACTGGTCCACTGCGATAACGCACTTTCCAATTGGCTGTACACAGGATTGAGAAAGATTACATCAGTGTGGTGTGTCCGAATTTGGAAAATCTTCCCACCATCAGATAGCAGCTCCCAGTAGAAGCAGTTGCAATGTACCTCTGCCCAGGGAAACTTCACTTACATTGCAATATTTTGTATTTTAAACAGAGTAACACATTGACATGTTGTCAGTCAGAACAGTGCTCCCCAAACACCTAACTGAACAAACAAACTGGTGATGAAATGCAATGCACATTATTAGAATGAACCGTTAGTGGTTTCCGATTTTTGAAGCCTCACCCAGCACCTAATTAACCCATGGCACCCAACCACCCACCCCCCCAGCAACAAATTCCTCCTAGCGCCAAATTCTCCCCAGGAACACACTTTCCCTTTGCTGGCACCAAACTCTCGCCAGCACCAAGCTCTACCTGGCACTAAACTCTCCCTGGCACCAAATTCTCCCTGGCACTAAATTTTCCCGGCACCAAACTTTCCCCAGCACTGAATTTCCCACCCCATCTGGTACTGAATTCCTAATATTAGCGCTCTATTTACATAGTGCTGAGAGGAAGTGCTGAATCGATGCAATGCTGCACTGTTGCAGTGTCGCATTGTTGCTGTGCAGTGCTGCACTGTTGCAGTTACCATCTTCCAAGTAGACTTTACATTAAGTCCCTTTCTGCTCTTTCAGGTGGGTGTGAAATACATTCTGACTCTCTTCAGTGAGAAACAAGGATTCTGACTAATACTCTCCATTAAACAATAACACCATACAATAATTAGCTGGTTATTCATTGGTTAATGCACACATGATGGCACTGAGACGCAGAGCAAATTTCAGACACAATATTGGACAAGCGCACATTTAGGACAATGCTATAATTACCATAGACAGAGTGGGCTGAAATATACAGGCGTCCCGCGATGGGAGCGCAGACAGATAGGCATATAAATCAGGATCTCGTGCCATTGTACCATGTCTACTGCCTCCCCACCAGGAGCACAGTAGATCATCAGTTGAAGCCCTTATCTGGGAATTAATGCCAAATTAACAGTCTTAACCAACCACCATCTGGAGTGAAGCAACAGGGAACAGTCAGCCCGACTGGTTTCTCTATGCGGGTTGCTGGTGAGTGAGGGCTCCCTCCTTAACCAGCCCCCTGCCCCAAACTGTAACCCTTCCGCCTCCACTTCTCCTCTCCCCAGGGCCTCTCAAACCCTGGCCCCAATCTCACCTTCCCCTGACGCCTAAAGATTTACAAAGTTCTGATCCATCGCTGCTAGTCTCCTTGCCTCTAGGCAGTCAAGAAGGGAAATGGTACTTTGGCGTTCATAGATAAGGATTTGAGTATAGGGATATTGTATAGGCAATTGAGTTGTATTGGGCATTGGTGAGGCCACACCATTCTGTCCCCTTACCTGAGGGAGGATGTTCTTGCTATAGAGGGACTACAGCGAAGATTTACTAGGCTCATATGAGGAGAGACTAACCTGATTGGGATTGTATTCATTGGAGTTCAGAGAGGGGATCTCAAGAAAACTTACAAAATTCTGAAAAGGGTAGATTTAGAAAAAATGTTCCCAATGGTGGGGGAGTCCAGAACTAGGGGCCATAGTTTGAGGATAAGGGGTAAACCTTTTAGGACTGAGGTGAGGAGAAATTTCTTCATCCAGAGGGTGGTGAATGTGTGGAATTCACTCCCACAGAAAGTAGCTGAGGCCAGAAAATTGGTTGGGATTTTATGGTTCGCTTGTCTCGAAACCATAAAGTCCGCCCCAAGGTCAATAGGCCTCTCTGTGGTCTGCCCCTTGCCCACTCCGATTCCCGTGGCAGGCGGGGCGGTAAAATTCCAACCGTTGTCTTATTTCAAGGAGAAATTAGATATAGTTCTTGGATCAAAGGATATAGAGGGGGGGAGGCGGGATCAGGCTGTTGAATTTGATGATCAAAATGAATGGGGGAGCAGGCCCGAAGGGCTGAACAGCTTCTAAATTTCAGTCTTTTTGACTGGGTTCAGTATAGCTGTGCCCATTGCTTGCACTGGTATTACCGGCACAGGAGAGAGGTAGGACTTCCTGTTGCAGGGGGGTGAGAATCCAACCTCCATCCAATGGCTATGGGGCAGGTGATGTTCGCCATGGCGGAGGCTCACTTCATGTTTCAGCCAGGGGAGCGGGGAGAGCAGGGCACCCCCTATGACTCAGTCCATTAGTTTCTACCCATGGTGGTCATCGCAAAGGCCGTGATTGAGTTTGCTGCGCTACCCCCCCGCTCCCCCCGGTTCTGTCCCAAGGACTGACCTTTTGCACTGGATGGAGAAGGAGAGGAGAGAATCCCAGGAGTCCTTCAGGTCGTCCATCTGCTTGCGGATGGCGGGGGTGCCCTCGGGGGAGGTGCCCCTCAGGACAGACTCGCCGCGAGTCAGCACCATCTTCAGCTGGATCTCCTTCTCCTGGCGGAGGGCGAGCAGAGCCTGTCGAAAGAACAACTCAACTGTGGTTAATAAAAGCCCAGGAATCGTAAACTTCACCCAACCTCCCAAAAATCCATTCTCGGAGAGGGGTAGGGGCATCTCCCACTGTAGTGTCATAGAATCCCTACAGTGCAGAAGGAGGTCATTCAGCCCATCGAGTCTGCACCAACAACAATCCCATCTAACTCCAAAAGCCCATATATTTATTGTTCTAATGCCTTTAACATACACATCCCGGAACACTAACAGTCAATTTACCATCATCAATCAACCTAACCTGTACATCTTTGGACACTTAAGTATCAATTTAGCATGGCCAATCAACCTAACTGCACATCTTTTAGACTGTGGGGGGAAATTGGAGCACCCAGAGGAAACTCACGCAGACAAGTGTAGAATGTGCAGACTCTACACAGACAGTGACCCAATCTGGGAATCAAACCGGGGTCTCTGGTGCTATGAGGCAGCAGTGCAAACCACAGTGCCACCGTGCCAACCAGGTGAGCATTTACTGTCCGTTCACCCCTAAGGAGGTGGTGTCACCTTCTTGAATAATTGTATGGTGAAGGAACGCCCACATCGCCATCTTAGAGAGAAGGATTTTCACCCAGAAACCATGGGGAATGACAATGTATTTCTCAGTCAGGTTGGTGGGAGTCTCCATTGGGAAAATGTGAAAGACTTCCCAAAGATTTCCTGCCTTTCCCCTTCTAGTTTGAGGTCTGAGAGGTGCTGGTTGAGAAAGCTTTGGCGGATTGTTGCGATGTACAGTTCAACGGGGATTTTCCAGTCCTTCAACAATCTTTCTGTCCCGCCAACATAAATGGAGAGTTCAACAGCATGGCAGCCTGGCGGTGAGGGAAACCTTGGGTGGGAGGGGGAGGGTGGCGAGCCACTGAAATTTCCACTCATATTGGCAGGACTGGAAGATCCCACTGGTGGGAAGGGCTGGAAAATTTGGCCTTCAGGTGGGATACCCTGGCTAATGTACAACTAACACTCCCTTATTAACCAACAACTTCATGCACTAATTAGCTGGTTATTCATTGGTTAACCCACATTAAGATTTTCACCCAATTGTTGAGGAATTGGTGTCTATTTGGAATATCCGTCATGGTTTGCCAAGATGTGGAGATGCCAGAATTGGACTAGGATAAACACTGCCAGAAGTCTCACAACACCAGGTTAAAATCCAATAGGTTTATTTGGTAGCAAAAGCCACTAGCTTATGGGCCTCACCTGACGAAGGGTCAGAGGCCAGAAAACTAGTGGCTTTTGCTACCAAATAAACCCGTGTTGTGAGACTTCTTACATGGTTTCCCAAGCGATGAATGATTCTGTCTACTGCTGTGGCATCCTGCCCTTGCACATTAAGAGTTTCCTGGATATCAATTGTAGTTTGGGTGATTTAAAACAGAATAACACAAGAAAATAGCACAAATGAGAAAACAGCATTGAGACACAGCTATCCACCTTACATGAAAACAGTTCCAACCTTACTATAAGATACCAGGGCACATTTTCATCTTCCATTCCTTTTTCTTCATTCATTCATGGGACATGGGCATTGCCAGGATTTATTGCCCATCCCTATAGTTGCCTGAGGGCAGTTTAGAGTCAACCATGTGTAGGTCTGACTGGGTAAAGATGGCAGATTTCCTTCACTAAAGGACATCAGTGAACCAGATGAGTTTACAACACATTAGCTGAGTTTCTGCGTTAATTCCAACTCCACCAGCTGCCATGGTGGGATTCGAACACGTGTCCCCAGAACATTACTCTGGGTCTCTGGACTACTAGTCGAGTGATAATACCACAAGGCCTCCTCCTGCACTATTGGAAGGCTCACCTTTGCTTCACGGAACATTCCCTCATTTCTACTCCTCGACACTGCCGGGTGCCAACAAGCTCCTACTCCTGTATGTGTCATGTGACCCCAAAGATTAGACACATTCCCAAACAAAGGGGGCGATTTTCCCATTCCACCCACCGTGGGAATCATACTGGACAGTGCAGGGAGTTGGGAAGGTACAATGCAAAGGTCTATTGACTTCACGTGAGATTTTCCACGTGGGGAGAATTGGTGGAAAATCGCATCCAAAATCTCAGTGTGTAACACCTTCTATCAGATAAAGTCAGCACCTTCTCAGCTATCTGACATTCAAGATGTCCTCCCACTTTCAACCTTCACCTTGATATAGATTTCTGAGCAAACCCACTGAGCTGTCTGTCCGATGGGCAACAAAGTGCTGTCACCGTGGGAGGCCATGGCCTAGTGGGATTATCGCTGGACCAGTAACACAGAGACTCAGGGTAATGCTCTGGGGACTTGGGTTCGAATCCCATCATGGCAGCTGGTGGAATTTGAATTCAGTACAAAATATCTACTGACGACCATGAAAACAATGTCAATTGTCGGGAAAATCCATCTGGTTCACTAATGTCCTTTAGGGAAGGAAATCTGCCATCCTTATTTGGTCTGGCCTACACGTGACTGCAGATCCATAGTAATGCGGTTGACTCTTAAATGCCCTCCGAAATGGCCTAGCAAGTGCTCCGTTCACGGACAATTAGGGGTGAGCAACAAATGCTGGCCCAGCCAGCGACACCCACGTTCGTCCATGAATGAATAAAAGAAAAACTAGAACTTTGAAGAGCGTGGAAAGAAGCACTGACTGTGTGAAGAACATAGACCCTGAGCATATAATCCGAGCTGAGATATTCAGGCAGATGGAGATGGTGCCCTGGCCCAACTTGGAAGAGAAACATGGAAATACTCCCCCTAGCTGATGGGCAAAGAATCCTGAGCCCCAAATTGCTCATGCCCTGGGCAAAGGCTCCAGGGTGAGCGTGTAAGCGTGGTCAACGACCCTCTAATATACATGAGTGGCTGACTGAACTCACCTCGACCTTTGCCATCCGACTGTCCAGGAGGTTTTTATCAGCAGTGGTAGTGCAGTAAGACTCCAGCATGTGCCTGGCATCGGCCAGCCAGTCCTGTAGCTCCTTCAATCCCTGAGAGAACTGCTGATGTTCCGACACAGTCCGCTGGACTCTTAAAGCCTTTTCCTGAAACCCATAAAGGGATAGAACCAACCATCACTCAAGTGCAACTTTGACATCTTATATTTTTCCGCAAGTAAGTGGAACCAAAGTTTTCCAAACTAACCGACCCCACGAGTAATGCTGGGACAAATGCGAGTTCGCTCCAACATTAAAGTTTAATTATTAGTGTCACAAGTAGGCTTACATTAACACTGGAATGAAGTCACTGTGAAAATCTCTGAGTTGCCACACTCCAGTGCTGTTCTGATACACTGAGGGAAAATTTAGCACAGCCGATGCACATCTTTTGGACTATGGGAGGAAACCGGAGCAACCACGCAGACACGGGGAGAAGTACATTTGCTTTTGGAAGTTAATGTTGAATCCGATTCCGCCACTCTTCCAGTTTGTGGCATAGCCACTCACAATTTCTCATCTCCATCTTGGCCTTTTGGTAACTACCTAAATTATGCCGCCTCGTAACTCACCCCACTCACTGCCCGCCACCACCAATAAATGCAGGTTCTTCTTATTAACTCTCTCGAAACCCCCTCTTCATTTTGGAAAGACCTCCGTCAAATCTCCCCTCAACCTTCTCGGCAGCGGGCAAAACAAACCCTTCCGTCTCTCCATGGAGTCTGTTCCAGCGCAGAGCTTCTCCTGGCAGGCAGCACCATACCCGTTTTCACCACCAACTGTGTACCTTTCTTGAGCTCAGATGCCATGCTTATTCTGGAGCTCCCTCCACCAGTGTCATTGGCACTCAAGTTCCTGGGTGAGCGCACCACAGAAGGGCAATAACAAAGGGGGAAAGGCTGGTATGAGACTGGAAAGTAACCAGATGCCATGTGGCAAGCAGGCACGAATCTACAAAAACCTACAGATAGATACGGACTTGGTCCATGTGGGTGGGTGAGTTTGGAAAAGCAATTTAAGATTTATTGATTAGTGTCACAAGTAGGCTTACATGCACACTGCAATGAAATTACTTTGAAAATCTCCTTATCGCCACATTCCGGCACCTGTTTGGGTACACTGAGGGAGAATTTAGCACCTAACCAGCATGTCTTTCGGACAGTGGGGGGGGAAAACCAGAGCACTCGGAGCAAACCCACGCAGACATGGGGATAACATGTAAACTCCACACAGACAGTGACCCAAGCCGGGAATCGAACCCGGGTCCCTGGCGTTGTGAGGCAGCAGCGCTAACCACTGTGCCGCCGTGCCACCCCAAATTGACACAAGGACTCGAGGGCACAGCTTCAGAGTAAAGGGACAACCCTTTAGAACGGATACGAGGAGGAATTTCTTCAGCCGAAGGATGGTGAGTCTGTGGAATTCATTGCCACAGAAGACTGTGGAGGCTGGGCCATTGGGCGTCTTTGAAGGCAGAGATAGATAGGATCCAGATTGGTATGGGGATCAAAAGAAAAAGACGGGGAGAATGGGGTGGAAAAGTTATCAGCCATGATTGAACGGTGGAGCAGATTTGATGGGCCCAATGGCCTAATTCTGCTCCTATGTCTTATGGTCTAAAACAGAATTGAAAATTAAGGCGTAATATCCTGAAAATGGAGGGCAATGAGGAAGTGATGGCCATTGCTAGCACCATATCAACTAATGATCTGGGGACCCGGGTTCAAATCCCGCCACGGCAACTGGTGAAATTTGAATTAAAAGATATCTGGAATTGAGAATGACCATTGTCGGTTGTTGGAAAAACCCATCTGGTTCACTAACGCCATGTAGGGAAGGAGAGGCGAGAATCCATTGCCAAAGTCCTGCTTTGAGCTGGTTAGAAAACTGACTGGTGTTTGTGTTTGGTGCGTTTGATTTGCAAGCTGAACACATTCGCCTCCGGGCCTTACCTTGGCTAAGTTACTTAAGGCTAAATAGCACGCGGACAGCTGAGATACTCTGTGCATAAAGCTTTTGTTAGATGCTTGCTCTTCCCACAGATGCTGGGCTTTCTCTTTCAGCTTGTTTATCTGGGGTTCACGGCTGGCTATCTCCTCTAGGACAGACTGAAAGGCACAAGCAGGGTTGCAAAAAACAAAACACATGTTACGGTGCGTATCATATTTGGCAGGAGTGAGGAGCACAAAGAGTGAGGGATGCGGGGAACAGAAAACGACGCACATTCAAAGCATTTGGCCTGCGAAGCTACTGGTTAAAGAGACACACAGAGGGGACACGGGCTACAGTCAAACACTAAGGAGAAGCGGGACTACAGGATTAGCAGAATGGAGGGCGGGGGGAGGGGGAGGGTCCTCATTCATGAGGTCAGCGGGATAGGGTGGAGGTGATGGTCCCATTACATCGCGGTGATGAAGGCAACTGTCCCCGCTTAAAGCGATGGGCTTTGTGGCGAGGCGCGCTCCGGGGAGTGGGGGGGGGGGGGGGGGGGGCCTCGTCGACCCCGATGCGTGCGGTGGGGGGACACTACCTGCAATCGGAACTGCTCGTTCTTCTTGGCCAACAGGTCGGGCAGTTGGGTGCTGCTCCCTTGCACATCCGTTTCCGTGGCAACCAGCCACTCCTGAATGGGCCCCACACCGGCTTCGAAGTCCTTCATCTGAGATTGCAAGTTCTGCAGGGAGGGGTGTTGCGGGGGGAGAGAAAAAATATAGACCGTTGGTGGCAGAGAACATAAGAACCTAAGAATTAGGAGCAGGGATAGGCCATCTAGCCTCTCGAGCCTGCTCCAACATTCAATAAGATCATAGCTGATCTTTTCGTGGACTCAGCTCCACTTACCCGCCTGCTCACCATAACCCTTAATTCCTTTACTGTTCAAAAATGTATCTATCCTTGCCTTAAAAACATTCAATGTAGCCTTAACTGCTTCACTGAGCAGGGAATTCCACAGATTCACAATCCTTTGTGTGAAGAAGTTCTTCCTCAACTCTGTCCTAAATCTGCTCCCCCCTATTTTGAGGCCATGCCCCTAGTTCTAGTTTCACCTGCCAGTGGAAACAACTTCCCTGCTTCTATCTTATCTATTCCCTTCATAATCTTATATGTTTCTATAAGATCTTCCCACATGAGTATAGCCCCAATCTATTCAATCTCTCCTCATAAACCAACTCTCTCAACTCTCAAATCAACCTAGTAAATCTCCTCTGTACCCTGTCTGGCGCCAGTATATGCTTTCTCAAGTAAGGAGACTAAAACTGTCTACAGTACTCCATGTGTGGTCTCACCAGCATCTTATATCTGCAACATAATCTCACTGTTTTTAAACTCCATCCCTCCAGCAATGAAGAACAAAATTCCATTTGCCTTCTTAATTATCTGCTGCACCTGCAAATCAACTCCTTGAGATTCTGCACAAGGACACCCGGATCCCTCTGCACAGCAACATGTTGCAATGTTTTATCATTTAAATGATAATCCATTTTGCTGTTATTCCAACCAAAATAGATGACCTCACATTTACCAACATTGTACTCCACCTGCCAGACCCTCACCCACTCACTTAGACTATTTATATCCCTTTGTGGACTTTCAATGTCCTCTGCACCCTTTCAAATCCAACTCTTCCAACACTGAAGTGACAATGGCCTTTTAAGAAGTGACACCTTGGTCAGAATGTACCCTCTATCCACCTCCCACCAACCCCCAGCAAACCCCTGGGAAAGAGCTGGCAGTCAAGGGTGGTGCAAAGTCAGTAGGGTAGGGGGAGATGGTAGAGGGTCCTATGCCCAGTGCCTCTCTGTCTTCACAGGTATTTATTTAACTATAGATCATGGAATTCTTACAGTGCAGAAGGAGGCCATTCAGCCCATCAAGACTCCAACAGACCAGACCCTCGGCCACCCCACATATTGACCCCAATGGTCCCACCTAACTTGTACACTTTTGGACTTTGCATCTCTGACCAGCAAGTGGAACGGTAAGAGGTGGGGAAGGGGGGCGCCCACTCACACTTACGGCAATGGAGGTTCTTAAAGGTATATTAAAGGGCCCTCCCGCCACCACCATTAGTATTTTGCCACAGGTCAGGTTGGGGGAGGGGAAAATATGCAATGCAGCTGCTGGGTTTGTGGGGAGGAGTGTGAGAGAGGGGTCCGTGCTGTATAAATGTGCTTTTCCCAATGGAGGGCCGACAGTGGGATACCAGCATCACTGGCTGGCCGGACTTTGTTGACTATCCCTAATTCCTCAACACAATCACTCAATACACAAACCCCACACAATCACTCAATACACAAACCCCACACACTCACTCAATACACAAACCCGACACAATCACTAAATACACAAACCCCACACAATCACTAAATACACAAACCCCACACAATCACTAAATACACAAACCCCACACAATCACTGAATGCACATACCACACACAATCACTCAATACACAAACCTCACACAATCACTAAATACACAAACCCCACACAATCACTAAATACACAAACCCCACACAGTCACTGAGTGCACACACCACACACAATCACTCAATACACAAACCCCACACAATCACAGAATACACAAACCCCACACAATCACTAAATACACAAACCCCACACAATCACTGAATGCACATACCACACACAATCACTCAATACACAAACCCCACACAATCACAGAATACACAAACCCCACACAATCACTAAATACACAAACCCCACACAATCACTGAATGCACATACCACACACAATCACTCAATACACAAACCTCACACAATCACTAAATACACAAACCCCACACAATCACTAAATACACAAACCCCACACAGTCACTGAGTGCACACACCACACACAATCACTCAATACACAAACCCCACACAATCACAGAATACACAAACCCCACACAATCACTCAATATACAAACCCCACACAATCACTCAATATACAAACCCCACACACTCAATACACAAACCCCACGCAACACTCAATATACAAACCCCACACACTCAATACACAAACCCCACGCAATCACTCAATATACAAACCCCACACAATCACTCAATACACAAATCCCACACAATCCCTCAATACACAAACCCCACACAATCACTCAACACACAAACTCCACACAATCACTCAATACACAAACTCCACACAATCACTCAATACACAAACTCCACACAATCACTCAATACACAAACTCCACACAATCACTCAATACACAAACTCCACACAATCACTCAATACACAAACCCCACGCAATCACTCAATACACAAACTACACACAATTACTCAACACACAAACTCCACACAATCACTCAACACACAAACCCCACACAATCACTCATACACCCCCACACAATCACTCAATACACAAACTCCACACAATTACTCAACACACAAACTCCACACAATTACTCAACACACAAAGTCCACACAATTACTCAACACACAAACTCCACACAATCACTCAATACACAAACCCCACACAATCACTCAATACACAAACTCCACACAATCACTCAATACACAAACTCCACACAATCACTCAATACACAAACTCCACACAATCACTCAATACACAAACTCCACACAATCACTCAATACACAAACCCCACGCAATCACTCAATACACAAACTACACACAATTACTCAACACACAAACTCCACACAATCACTCAACACACAAACTCCACACAATCACTAATACTCAAACTCCACACAATCACTCAATACACAAACTCCACACAATCACTCAATACACAAACTCCACACAATCACTCAACACACAAATCCCACACAATCACTCAACACACAAACCCCACACAATCACTCAACACACAAACCCCACACAATCAATCAACACAAAACTCCACACAATCACTAAGACACAAACCCCACACAATCACTCAATGCACAAACCCCACACAATCACTCAACACACAAACTCTATACAATCACTCAACACACAAATTTATAGCTATGAAAACATGCATTAAACTGGAAGTGTAGGAAAGAACCGGGGACCAGGAATGAGATGTGAAATATTACAGCACAGAAAGGGGCCCCTCAGCCCTTTGTGTCTGTGCTAGCTAACTGAAGGAAATTTCCCCTAATGAAAGGTTTGTCCTTTCCGTTAGTTTCCAGGTAACAGTTAACCAGCGGCTGTGAGTTGGGGTCCAACCTGTAAGGCCGCTTCTTTCTGGTGAAGGTTTGCCAGTAGATTCTTCCAGTCCTCCTTGGCAGCGGACACCTTGGCCTGGATGGCCTCAGCCTTCTCTCTGCTGAGAATCCTGCTTAGCAGCTCTCCTTTCGAAATCAGGGTGTTGAGTTTGCTCTGGCAGGTCTCACTTTCTGACAGGAAGTCCTGAAAGCAAAAACAAAATGGCTGTCCGTCAAAGAGGAAGAGGAAACTGAATGCTCAAACGGTGGCTGAATTCTCCAGGATGTCCGAAACATTCACCAACCGGTATAGGGCAATCACACAGGAAATGTGGCAGCCAATTTATGCACAGTCAGATCCCATGAACAACAATTTAACAATGGCCTGATTTTTCAGCGCATGTTGAGGACTAACTTCTGGTGAGGATACCAGAGAACCTCACTCTTCTTCATAGCAGCATTCTGGGGTAGAATCATAGAATCCCTACAGTGCAAAAGAAGGCCATTCGGCCCATTGAGCCTGCACCAACAACAATCCCACCTGGCCCTATCCCTTTAACCCCATATATTTACCCTGATAATCCCCCTCACACTAAGAGACAATGTATCATGGCCAGCCCACCAACCTCGCACATCTTTGACATTTTCTTGAGAGAACAGATGGAGCCGGCATCTCAGAATTGGCAGCGCTGGCAGTGCAGCACTCCCTCACTACAGCACTCAAGTGTCAGCCTGGGTAATGGCCTCAGGTCTCTGGGGTGGGACTCGGACCTCAGCCCTTCTGGCTCACAGATAGGAGGGGCTCACAGCTGAGACTAGTAAGATCAGTCAACTGCTAGCATCGATATAAAGGGCCGAGTGGCCACCTTCTGCACTGCAGAGCAGTTCCACTTAAAGATGCATCTTTTTAAGTTTATACATTAGTGTCACAAGTAGGCTTACATTAACACAGAGTGGCATGATGGCGCAGTGGTTAGCACTGCTGCCTCACAGCGCCAGGCACCCGGGTGCAATTTCCGGCGTGGCTCACTGTCTGTGTGGAGTTTGCACATTCTCCCCGTGTCTGCATGGGTTTGCTCCGGTTTTCTCCCATATTCCAAAGATGTGCGAGTTAGGTTGATTGGCCATGCTAAATTGCCCCTTACTGTCAGGGGGATTAGCAGGATAAATATCTGGGATTACAGGAATAGAGCCTGAGTGGGATTGTGATCGGTGCAGACTTGATGGGCCGAATGGCCTCCTTCTGCACTGTAGGATTTTATGGATTCCATAAACACTGCAATGAAGTGAAAATCCTCTAGGCGCCACACTCCAGCACTTGGTTTGTTTTTTCTCCAGATCTTATGACGCCCTGTCAAAGAAAACGGGGGCATGTTTCACACCATCATACAGGGGATGGGGCATCAACCTGCCGGCACAGCCTGGCAGCACAGATTTCAGACTGCCATCTTTAAATAGTGCCCCAATCAGAACTTCAGGAAACTTCCAAGCCTCCCCCCACAGAGTTGTCAGGGGCCCCCCTCCCATCTTCTGAGCAATGGCCTTTTCTCTCCTCTTCCCCCCACAGTACAAAGTGGCACCCATCTCCCCACCAACTCCCCCCCACCACCTCTCTCCCAACAGCCATCATCAGCCTCCCCAGCTCGTCCAACCTCTCACACCCACCACCACAAATCCCCCTCCGCTCACCAATTAGGCTCCTACGGGGGAGGGGGGTGGGGGGGGATATTCCTTGGCACAGGTTGGCACTGCCAGGTTGGCACGGACTTGTGCCAAGGAGCAGCACCAGCGAGAACTGCAACTTCTGAATCTTGAATCTCCGTCAGCATTAGCATGGATGGCAAACACAGGCTCCAGAACGCCCCCTTAATCACACAACATCCTCAATCCAAGCACAAAATGAGAATTTTCACAGTAACTTCATTGCACTGTTAATGCAAACTTCACTGTGACGTTAATAAATAATTAATTCATTGCGAGCCACAGAAGCTAAATGAGCAAACTGCAAGGGAATTCCCTATCCCAACCCTCCCCCTTCAATTAGTTTGTGTGTCAGTGTTTTCCTTCTGTACGCTTGTTGTTTGATTACAGTGCCTATTCCTGTTGTAACTGCACTGTGCGAGTTGCCTACCTGCAGTTTCTGAATAATCGCAGTTGCCTCGTCGATGTTTTGAGGTGTGTCAAAGCAGGTGGTAATCTTTGTGTTGATCATCCACTGCTGAAACTCTCGGAAAGTTGCCCGGAAACGCTGCTCCAGCGCTCTTTCCTTGTGCTGACAGTATTTTGCAGTCTGTAAACAAAGGCTGCGGTGAGCAAGGAAGAAGGGAGACAAGTTAGATAAAGGGTTCAACATCAGAAATATTCCAGCCAGCCTTTCCCTCTTTGCAGGAGGTGCCCCACTCTCTGTGTCATATCAGCACAAAATAGATACCATTTGGCCCATTGCCTCTCAAACGGCCATCAAGATTGCCAACAACCTGTCTTGGTCCTTCCAAGCCGATGCTATAGTTAAGAAAACCCAACAATGCCTCTACTTTCTCAGAAGATTAAGGAAATTTGGCATGTCCGCTACAATTCTCACCAACTTTTACACCATAGAAAGCATCCTGGTATGGCTCCTGATCACAAGAAACTACAAGAGGTTGTGAACTTAGCCCAGTCCATCGCGCAAACAATTGGCTCCCATCCATTGACTCTGTCTACACTTCCCGCTGCCTCGGAAAAGCAGCAGGCATAATTAAGGACCCCACATACACCGGATATTCTGTCTTTCACTTTCTTCCGTCAGGTAAAAGATACAAAAATCTGAGGTCACGTACCAACCAACCCTACAACAGCTTCTTCCCTGCTGCTTCAGACTTTTGAATGGACCTATTTTATATTAAGATGATTTCTCTATACCCTAACTGTGACTTTTAAAGAATAATTTAAAGAATCATTGTATATTGGAATAGTGTAGGTTAGATGAGCTTTGGATTCATTTTACATGTCAGCGCAATATCGAGGGCCGAAGGGCCTGTACTGCGCTTTAACCTTCTATGTTCTATTAGCAGTCAGGGCTCCCTTAGACCACACATAGTCCACTGTCGATGCCATGGTCTTTGCTGCAATGTTATGTGACACCAAGGCCACTCCAATACCCAGCCACTATTGGAGACAGAAGGAGACGGTGTTTTGTCCTGGTGTGAGTCAACCAACAATATGACCGGCTTGGTACTTTCGGTAATGGCTTCCAAAGAGCTTCCGCATTAATGATGTGGACGAGGGAACAAAATGTAACATGTCAAAGATTGCAGATGATACCCAGTTGGGTGGGAGGGTGAACTGTGATAAGGATGCAGAGATCCTTCAGAATGATCTGGACAGGTTCGGCGAGTGGGCTAATCAATGGCAGATGCAGTATAATTTGAGTAAATGTGAGGTTATTCACTTGGAAACAAAAATAAGAAGACAGATTACTACCTGAGTGGCTGTAATTTGGGAGAGAGGGGAGTGTGCAATGGGACCTGGGTGTTCTTGTGCACCAGTCACTGAAGGTAAGCATGTAGGTGCAGCAAGTGGCAAAGAAGCCAAATGGTATGTTGACCTTCATTGCGAAAGGTTTTGAGTACAGAAGCAGGGATGTGTTGTTGCAATGACATAGGGCCTTGGTGAGGCCACACCTAGAGTATTTTGTGCTGTTTTGGTCTTCTTTTCTGAGGAAGGATGTTCTTGCTCTCGAGGGAGTGCAGCGAAGGCTTACCAAGCTGATTCCGGGGATGGCGGGAACTGATGTATGAGGAGAGATTGACTAAGTTAGGATTGTTTTCGCTGGAGTTCAGATGAATGAGGGGGGATCTCATGGAGACAGCTTAGAAGCAGGGAGGGTGTTCCCTTTGGTGGGGGAGTCCAGAACCAGGGATCACATTCTGAGGATGGAGGGTAGACCATTTAGGACGGAGATGAGGAGAATTTCTTCACTTAAAGAGTGGTGAGCCTGTGGAATTCACTACCACAGGAAGTAGTTGATGCCAAAACATTGAATGTATTCAAGAGGCAGCTGGACACCGCACTTGGTGCAAATGGGTTCAAACGTTATGGGGAAAAAACTCAATTAGGCTATTGAGTTGGATGATTAGCCATGATTATAATGAATGGCAGAGCAGGTTCAAAGGGCCAAATGGGCTCCTCCTATCTTCTATGTTCCTGTATTTCTATCAAAATCACCTGAACAAAAATGGGGTGACTCCCATAACAGAGAGTTACACAGAATGGTTACAGCTCCTCGTACCTTACTTTATCCAAATCTCTCACCGCATGCTTCCATTGCTTTCCCCTCATTCCCCTCATGGCTCAGCGTGATGGCACAGTGATAAGCACTGCTGCCTCACAGAGCCAGGGACCCGGGTTCAATTCCCGGCTCAGATCACTGTATGTGTGCAGCCTTCTCCTCGTGTCTGCGTGGGTTTCTCTCGGGTGCTCTGACTTCCCCTCACAGTCTGAAAGATGTGCTGGCTAGATGCTAAGTTCTCTCTGAGTGTACCCAACAGGCACCGGAGCATGGCAACTAGGGGATTTCACAGTAACTTCATTGCAGTGTTAATGTAAGCCTACTTATGACACTAGTGAATAAACTATAAACTTAAACAGAGCTTTGGTTTTTGAGTCTTTTCTCAGTATTGTGGTTCATGTTTTTGCTCACCTACATTCTCTTTATGGAGAGCTGTATATTCTTACCGCTCTCTGAATGACGAACAGTAAATGGAACAATCCTTTCAGCCAGTTAACCGTTCAAACCCAAGGTGAAAATTAAGCACTTAACCTTCAATGCTGCACTGAGCATCTAGTAACATTTATTCTTTCCTCCAATGCTACTTTTTTGTTTGATTTATTATTATTTCTTGTGCGCCGTACAGACAAAGCATACTGCTCATGGAGAAGGAAACAAGAGGGTGCAGAATGTAGTGTTATAGTCATAGCTAGGGTATAGAAAAAAAATCAGCTTAATATAGGAAGGTCAATTCAAAAGTCTGATGTCAGCAGGGAAGAAGCTGTTCTTGAGTCGGTTGGTAAGTGACCTCAGGCTTTTGTATCTTTTCCCAACGGAAGAAGGTGGAAGGGAGAATGTCTGAAGTGCAAAAGATCCTTAATTATGCCGGCTGCTTTGCCGAGGCAGTGGGAAATATAGACAGAGTCAATGGATGGGAGGCTGGCTTGTCTGATGGACAGAGCTATGTTCACAACCCTTTGTAGTTCCTTGCGGTCTTGGGCAGAGCAGGAGCCATAGCAAGCTAGGATATAACCAGAAAGAATGCTTTCTATGGTGCATCTGTAAAAGTTGATCAGTCGTAGCTAATATGTCAAATTTCCTTAGTCTTCTGAGAAAGTAGAAGCATTAGTGGGCTTTCTTAACTATAGTGTTGGCATGGGGGGGTCAGGACAGGTTGTTGGTGATCCGGACAAATAAAAACTTGAAGCTCTCGACCCTTTCTACTTTGTCCCCGTTGATATAGATTGGGGTATGCCTTCCTTTACACTTCCTGAAGTTGATGACAATCTTCTTCATTTTGTTGACATTGAGGGAGAGATTATTGGGCGGCACGGTAGCACAGTGGTTAGCACTGCTGCTTCGCAGCTCCAGGGACCTGGGTTCGATTCCTGGCTTCCATCAATGTCTATGTGGAGCTTGCACATTCTCCCCATGTGTGCATGGGGTTTCCTCCCACACTGCAAAGATGTGCAGGTTAGGGTGATTGGCCATGCTAAAATTGCCCCTTAGTGTCCTGAGATGTGGAGGTTCGAGGTATTAGAAGATAAAATATGCAGAGATGGGGGGGGTTGGGCCTGGGTGGGATTGTGGTCGGTGCAGACTCGAAGGGCCAAATGGCCTCTTTCTGTAGGGTTTCTATGGTTTATTATTGTTGCCACACCAGTGTTAAACACCAGCTTTGACAATGACCGGCTGGCTAGCTTGGAGAAGGCCACACAGACTGAGAAACTTGGCTCCAAAGAAAATCTACACTCCTAACAGTGCAGCACTCCCTCAGCGATTCCACCCATGAGGCTGCCTCAATAAGTGAGGTCAATGCCCGGACAGGGGTCTGAAGCCATCACCATTTGCCTCAAAGGTTACTGAGTAAGCCCAGGGCTAAAAAACATGCTGCATCAGTACGAAGCAGGCCAACTTCAACCTTTTACCTGTTGTACTCTTTAATCAAAGAAGAAACCTTCTCGGAATGCGAGCTCAAATCCTTGGAAAATCTGCAGAGATCGTTTAGTTGAGTCTTCAGTGATTCGCTGGTGCTTTCAGCTTCTTTCAGAGCCTCTTCTGTTTCCTAAATCAGAAACAAAGGTCACAGAGTGAGTCCCTGCAGGAGTGCCACAGATTACAATAACATTCATTCCCCACTAAAAAAAAATACACTCATAGAGTGTTCCATATTGGCACATGGCAGTGAAACCATATAGAGGTGGCACTGTGTGTGGGGCAGAATAAGAGAGGGTGTGTGAGTGAGTGTGTGTGTGTGTGTGTGTCGGGGGGGGGAGACAGTGGTCAGAGTGACACTGTGTGTATGTGGGTAAGAGTGACACTATGTGTGTGTGGGCTAGAGTGACACTGTGTGTGTGGGCCAGAGTGACAGTTCGTGTGAGTCAAAGTGACACTGTTTGTGTGTGGGTAAGAGTGACACTGTGCATGTGGGTCAGAATGAGAGTTGGGTAAAAGTGATACTTTGTGTATGGGTTAGAGTGACGATGCGTGTGTGTGTGTGTGTGTGTGTGTAGATAAGAGTGACACCGTGTACGTGTTTGTGTGTGTGTGTGTGTTTATTTGTGCATGGGTCAGAGTGACGCTGGTGTATGTGGGTAGGAGTGACACTGTGTGTGTGGGTAGGAGTGACATTGTGTGTGGTGTGTTGTGTGTGGTGTGTGTGTTGTGTGTGTGTGTGTGTGTGTGTGTGGTGTGTGTGTGTGTGTGTGTGTGTGTCAGAGAGTTGGTCAGCACAGGTAAGAGGGATAGAGGGTTTAAGTTTATTAGTGTTACAAGTAGGCTTATGTTAACACTGCAATAAAGTTACTGTGAAAATCCCCTAGCCCCGTTGCACTCCAGCACCTGTTCGGGTACACTGAGGGAGAATTTAGCACGGCCAGTGTACCTAACCAGCACGTCTTTCAGACTGTGGGAGGAAACCAAAGCACCTGGAGGAAACCCATGCAGACACGGGGAGAACATGCACACTCCACGCAGGTAGTGACCCAAGCCGGGAATCGGACATGGGTTCCTGGCGCTGTGAGGCAGCAGCGCTAACCATTGTGCTGCTGTGCCTGGGTGATTCTGTACCCGTGTTGGCCTAAAGTGCAAATGGCAGCTTGGGTGCAAAAATCTTAAAGAATCGGAAAGTGGGATTCTGAGTCATAAGATCTCATTTCCCAATTTGCTACATGCCTCCCCCTTTGCTAGAAGGGGCGACCAGAAAGATGGCAGGTGCCATCTTACCGCCTGTTCACGCCACGCTCCCACTGCAGCGAAGGCAGAGAATTTTGGCAGCTGGTCCAATCTCCATTCGCTGTAGCGGGACAGGGAAATCCCGCTGGCACAGTCAGAAAATTACAGCCCTTGTGTGTGTGTATGTGTGTGTGTGAATGTGTATGTGTGTGTGTGTGAATGTGTATGTGTGTGTGTGTGAATGTGTGTGTGTGTGAGTGTGTGTTTGTGTGTGACTGTGAATTTGTGTGAGTGCGAATGTGTATCTGAGTGTGTGTGAATGTGTGTGTGTCAGTGTGAATGTCTGTGTGTGTGAATGTGTGTGTGAGTGTGAATGTGCGTGTGTTTGTGTATATGTGTGTAAGAGTATGAATGTGTGTGTGCGTGTGTGAATGTGTGTGTGAGTGTAAATATCTGTATATGTGTATATGTCTGTGTGTGTGTGTATGTGAGCGTCAATGTGTGAGTGAGTGTGTGTATATGTCTATATGTGTTTGTGTGTGTGTGTTTGTGTGTGTTTGTGTGTGTTTGTGTGTGTGAATATGTGTGTGAGTGTGAATGTCTGTGTGTGTGTGAGTGTGTGTGTGTGTGTGAGTGTGTGTGTGTCTGTGTGTGTGTGGTGTGAGTGTGAATATGTGTGTGTGTGAGTGTGAATATCTGTCTATGTGCATGTGTTTCAGTGTGTGTGTGTGTGTGTGTCTGTGTGTGTGCGCGCGCATGCGTGTGTGTGCGCGTGTGGTGTGAGTGTGAGAGTGTGAATATCTGTCTGTGTGTGTGTGTGTTTCAGTGTGTGTGAGTGTGTGTGTGTGTGTGTTGTGCGCATGCGTGTGTGTGTGCGTGTGGTGTGAGTGTGAGAGTGTGAATATCTGTCTGTGTGTGTGTGTGTTTCAGTGTGTGTGAGTGTGTGTGTGTGTGCGCGCGCGTGCGTGCGTGTGTGCGTGTGGTGTGAGTGTGAGAGTGTGAATATCTGTCTGTGTGTGTGTGTTTTCAGTGCGTGTGAGTGTGTGTGTGTGTGTGGCGCGCACGTGCGTGTGTGTGTGCGTGTGGTGTGAGTGTGAGAGTGTGAATATCTGTGTGTGTGTGTGTGTTTTCAGTGTGTGTGAGTGTGTGTCTGTGTCTGTGTGCACGCATGTGCGTGTGTGTGTGTGTGGTGTGAGTGTGAGAGTGTGAATATCTGTGTGTGTGTGTGTGTTTCAGTGTGTGTGAGTGTGTGTCTGGTGTGCGCGCGCGTGTGTGTGTGTGCATGTGTGAGTTGAGAGTGTGAATATCTGTGTGTGTGTGTGTGTGTGTTTTTCAGTGTGTGTGAGTGTGTGTCTGTGTGTGTGCGCGCGCGTGCGTGTGTGTGTGCATGTGTGAGTGTGAGAGTGTGAATATCTGTCTGTGTCTGTGTGTGTGTTTCAGTGTGTGTGATTGTGTGTGTGGTGTGAGTGTGAGAGTGTGAATATCTGTCTGTGTGTGTGTGTGTCTTTCAGTGTGTGTGAGTGTGTGTGTGTGGTGTGAGTGTGAGAGTGTGAATATCTGTCTGTGTATGTGTGTGTGTTTCAGTGTGTGTGAGTGTGTGTGTGTGGTGTGAGTGTGAGAGTGTGAATATCTGTCTGTGTGTGTGTGAGCGTATGTGTGTGGGAGGCCATTTCAGAGAATAAGAGCTATTTTTGCTTCAGGTGCAATTTGTCAAACTACTAGAAGGAGATAAAATAAACGCAAGGTAGAGCTTCACAGTCGAATGGAGAACTTTGGGTTGTGAGACACAGAGTTAGTCATCAGTGGAATGAGTCACCGGAACGGTATAACACTCAAAACACAGCTGAAGTTTCAGCATCCAGTGATGGAATTTCTGAGTCTAAACTGTTGAAGCTTTTCACCTCAGTAATATATAACTACGCTGATGTGAATGGTGTATAATTATCTGTTAAAAAGGAGTTATTTTTGTGCCCTTGTTCAGTACAACCAAAGCCAAACAGTCTGACACTAATTTGTTCTCCATACTGACATTCCGCTCCCTTGGCAGGGACCCCCGCAGTACAATGCCCCGGGCAAACCTTTGCTTTCTGCCAACACTCCACCACCTCTTCGTCCGTGGTTTTGTCCTGCAGTTGGCACAAGCTGTGCGAGCAGGCCCCGAGAATGGCGCTGAAGTCCTGCAGGTCCTTGTCCAGCTGAGCCACCTGGGCTTGGAACTCTTGCTCGGAGCTGGTGGTCTGGCTGAGCATGTCCTCCAGGCCGCTCTGCGCTTGCAGGGTGCTCTCTTCCCACCGCTGCCAGTCGCTCCGTAGGGCGTCCAGCTCCCTGCCCACCGCCTCGCGCCCGCTGGCCGCCGTGTGCTGCCTGACTTCTTCAGCCAGGGCCTCCATTCTGCTTAATCGCTCTCTGCCATTCCGTCTGGAAGCTATCAGCTCCTGGCAATGGGAAACGTTCATTGTGAGCAGTCCTGTCATAACTGTTTATACAAGCCCTCGTAGAAGTTCATAGTTGAGCAAACAACTGCGTAACATCCTGCAGAAAGTATTAACTCTTACTCTGCCCCAGTGAAGACAAGATTGGCTGCCTCCAGCCTGACAAAACACGTGGGACTTTGATTAACCCACACCAACTTCAATCCCTGCAGTGCAGGAGGAGGCCTTTCGGCCCATCGAGTCTGCACTGACCACAATCCCACCCAGGCTCTATCTATGTAACCCCACATATTTACTCCACTACTTCTAACCTACGCATCCCGGGGCACTAAGGGGCAATTTAGCACGGCCAATGCACCTAACCCTTACATCATTGGCATGTGGGCGGTAACTCACGCAGACACAGGGAGAATGTGCAAATTCCACACAGAGAGTGACCCAAACCGGGAATTGAACCCAGGCCCCCGGAGCTGTGAGACAGCAGTGCTAACCCACTGTGCCACCAATGCATTCACATTCACAGTGAAACATTCCAGAAACTTCAAATGAAAGATCACACTGTGCTCAGTTACTAATGAACGCAAGGACCCCAATGTCATTGAGGCAAGACAGAATTTCCAATAGTAAATGTGATAAAATATGTCACAGTCTCCATTCCTCAGGTAGTTAGCTATAGCGCAGAATTTCCCCGTCCTACCTGCCACGGAAATCATAGCGGGTGAGGGGATAGTCCATGCAAGTTGCATTGATCTTCAGTGAGATTTTCTAGCCTTGAGGTAGAATCATGGAATCCCTACAGTGCAGAAGGAAACCATTCGGCCCATCGGGTCTGTACCGACCACAATCCTAGCCAGGTCCTATCCCCGTAACCCACTGCATTTACCCTAGCCAGTCTTCCTGACACTAAGGGAGAATTTAGTATGGCCAATTCATCCTAACCCACACGTCTTTTGGACTGTGGGAGGAAACCGGAGCACCCGGAGGAAACCCACACAGAGACGGGGAGAATGTGCAAACTTCGAACAGACAGTGACCCGAGGCTGGAATTGAACCCTAGTCCCTGGTGCTGTGAGGCAGCAGTGCTATCCACGCAGATGGAAAACCCCACTCGTATTGCAGTAACGTTGACCCTTTAACGCAAGATTTTCAGGAGATAACTTAAGAAAATTTCAATCGTTAGGAAGTAAGGCTTTTTTAAAGGGAGTCCTCATATATCTTGTACCAGTAAGACTCACTGTAACATCTCCAATCCGTAAGGTCCCAGGTTCAAGTCCCATTCTAGGGCTTGAGGATAAAAATCAAGGCTGACACTCCAGTGTAGTACTGAGGGAGTGCTGCACTGCCGGAGACCATGTCTTTCAATTAAACTGAGGCTCACCCATTTGCCTGTTTGGGTAGTTATAAAAGATCACATGGCATCCTGCTCCTAGGAGCAGGAGTGGGCCATTTAGCCCCTTCAGCCTGCTCCGCCTGACCCACCAATAACTTCAAAACTGCATCCTGCTGACTCCCAGTAATCTTTCATCCCCCTTGCTTACCAACAGCCTAATCACCTCTGCCTTAAAAATATTCAAAGAGTGGAGTTCACCTGCCATGCGTGCCCCAAGACTGAAAATTCCTCCCCGCTATGGTCCGCTGTCTCACCCACTATGATTCCCGTGGGATAATTTCAGCCAAAAACTCGGCTTTCCCTTCTGGGGAAAAGAATTCCACAGCCCCATGACCCTCTGAGAGAAGAAATTTCCCCAATCTCAGTTTCACAGAAATCATAGAATCCCTACAGTACAGAAATAGGCCATTCAGCCCATCAAGTCTGCACCAACCACAATCCCACCCAGGCTTTACCCCCATATCCATATATATTTTACCCACTAATCCTCTAACCTATGCATCTACGGTCAATTTACCATGGCCAATCAACCTAACTCACACATCTTTGGACTGTGGGAGGAAACCAGAGCACCCCGAGGAAACCGGACACACAGGCACAAGGAGAATGTGCAAACTTCACACAGACAGTGACCCAAGCCGAGAATCGAACCCAGGTCCCTGGAGCTGTGAAGCAGCAGTGCTAACCACTGTGCTACCATGCCGTGTTCTGGGCAACACCCTTATTTTTAAACAGTGACCGCCATATACGAAGTTGATCTTCCTCTATACCCTAGCTATGACTGTTAACATTACATTCAAAGAAAAAAAACAAGGAAAATTACAGCACAGGAACAGGCCCTTCAGCCCTCCAAGCCTGCACCGACCAATTCTGCACTCTCTCCTTTCCTTCTCTATGAAGAGTATACTCTGTACAGGGCACAAGAACAACATTTTTCATTGTATTCCAATACATGTGACAATAATAAATCAAAGCAAAATCAGATCAAATGGCCTAACAGTGCTTCTAGTTTCTATATATGTTTCCCATTGACTGCAGGGGGACTGGAAAATCCCGCTGGCAGGAGGGTTTGTAAAATCCTGCCCAATTACATTGAAATAAGATCTTAGCCTCAGCTGGAATGCCAGGAGGAACTATCATTCCTCGCTACAAATTCCCGCCATTTAATTTCAGCCCATTGGGTAAGCAATGGTTATTCTCACCATGATTTTCTTCAGTTTTCTCTGTAAAGCGGTGGAGTCTCCGGAGAGGTCAGACCAGCGGTGAAGTTCCTCCTTTGCCGAGGTCAGCCAGTTGGTCAGATCCTGTACGGCGCTGTTGTACTGCTGATGGTCCTGGACCATATCCTCCAGCTTCTTCACTTTCCCCTGGAGTTAAAAGCAGCTGACTTATAATGTTTCCCAGTGAGTCTGCACCAGCTCTCCGGCAGGCCAGCTTACCCAGGGCCTCCCCCACCCCCGACCCCAATCCCACCCTATTCCCACAACTCACATATTTAGTCCGCTAATCCATCTAACCCGCATACCTTTTGACACTAAGGAACAATTTAGCATAATTCACTTAACCTGAATATCATTGGACGCTAACAGGCAATTTGCCATGGCCAATCTACCTAACCTGTGCACCTAAGGGGCAATTCAGTATAGACAATCTACCCAACCTGCATATTCTTAGACTCTAAGAATATTTACCACGGCCAATCCACCCAACCTGCAAAATTTTAGATTCTAAGGGCAACTTGCCATGGTCAATCCATCTAACCTGCACATTTTTAGACACTAAGGGGCAATTTATCATGGTCAATCCATCTACCCTGTACATCTTTGAACACTAAGGGGCAATTTACCACGGCCAATCCACTTAACCCGCACATTCTTAGATTCTAAGGGCAATTTACCACGGCTAATCTATCTAAATTGCACATCTTTAGACACTAAGGACAATTTACCATGGCCAATCCATTTAACATCTGCATTTTTGGATTCAAAGGGGCAATTTAGCATGGTACATCTTGGGACACTAAGGAGTAATTTAGCATGACAATCAACCTAACCTGCACATCTTTGGACTATGGGAGGAAACCGGAACACAAGAGGAAATCCATGCAGATAAGGGAAGAATGTGCAAATTCCACACAGGGGAAGGGAATGGTTGGACAGCGGTGTTGTGGGGGGCAGGGGTTGGGGGTACCTGGAATTTAAGGTGGGAATCCCAAATCCCAATTTAAATTTCCTGCTCAGTTCTTTTTGCCAGGAGTAGGCCGGTTGGATCTGACCTCCTGAGAGTGTTCGGATGCAGGCTGCAGGGATAGGTAGGTCCCTGGGAAATGTCTGTCTTCTGACAATGAGAGGCCTTTACATAGGGTATGCGGGGGTTAGAACACAAAAAATCACAACACAGCAACAGGCCCTCCAAACCTGCATTGACCATGCCGCTTGACTAAACTAAAATCCCCTATCCTTCTGGGGACCATATTCCACTTTCCCCATCCTATTCATGTATTTGCCCAGATGCTCCTTAGAAGTCACTGCCGTATCTGCTTCCACTACCTCCTCCGGCAGCGAGTTCTGGGCAGTCACCAGCCTCTGTAAAAAACGTGCCTCGTACGTCTCCTTTAAACCTTGCCCCTCGCACCTTAAACCTAATCCCCCTAGTAACTGGCTCTTCCACCCTGGGAAAAAGCTTCTGACTATCTGTCCATGCCCCTCATAATCTTGTGGACTTTGTATGTAGACTTGGGTTGATATGGGACAGATGTTTGTAGATCTGCCAGGGATGGGAGGGAGGGGAGGGGAGTGGGGATGAGGGGGAGGGAGGGGAGGAGGGTGGGGGCATGGGAGCTTTCCTGCTCCTCTTGACCTACAAGCAGTGCTGAAAAGACACTTACATTTTCCTCTCAGCTACCCTCACCTCCCTTCAGTTGCCGAGATTCCCATGATCTGGAAAACTGCTGTTAAATCTCCAGAGTACATTAAATCATGTATTTAAATAACAAACCCGCCTCCTGGCTGTGGTGCTAATCCCCTGACATCAAAGGGCAATCTAGCACGGCCAGTCCACCTAACCTCCACATCTGCCGGACTGTGGGAGGAAACCGGAGTACCCGGAGGAAACCCACGCAGACACAGGGAGAATGTGCAAACTCCACACAGAAAGTGACCCAAGCCAGGAATCGAACCCGGGTCCCTGTTGCTGTGAGGCTGCAGTGCTAACCACCGTACCGCCCCAAAGAAAGGGTTTTCAAGTGAGATTCAGATCAAGTGAGCATCAGATCAAGGCCAAGATGGGGGTGTGATGCCTCCTCTTTGTCAGCTTGGATCTTGTCTGTCACTCTTGTGGGGACTTTGAATTGGATTGAATTTGAGTTTGGATTTCAAAGCAAGGAAGGAGAGGAATTAACGTTTGCCCAGTCCATTCTGAACATCTTTGTAACTTTAAGCAAAAACACGTAAAAAATGTTAGTTAATATTGCAACTCCCACATTAAGCTATCCAAATTTTGCTTATTTGAGTTATAATACATTATAACTCAATGTCAATGTATTAGCAAGAAGCAAAGGAATAGGGGATGGGTAGGATTGTAGTCAGCACAGACCCAATGGGCTAAATCCTCCTCGTCAGTAGGGTTCCTACCATTCTATCAGTTACATGGTTCCATGAATTGCCTTATGGGTGGCACAGTGGTTAGCACAGCTGCCTCACAATGCCAGGGATCAGGGTTCAATTCTCAGCTTGGTTCACTGTCTATGTGGAGTTTGCACATTCTCTCCGTGTCTGCATGGGTTTCCTCTGGTTTTCTCCCACAGTCCAAAAGACACACTAGTTAGGGTGCACTGACCATACTAAATTCTCCCTCAGTGTACCCCAATAGGCGCCAGAGTGTGGCGACTCAGGGATTTTCACAGTAACCTCATTGCGGTGTTAATGTAAGCCCACTTGTGACATTAACAAATGAACTTAATTAAAGGCAGATAATAGTTATTGGCTCAATCTCCAGAAGAAGGGACGACTGTACAAGGTTTCTGGCTTTGCTGAACTGTGTCCAGAATACATTTTCTGAAGGTAAAAGTAAAGCCGCTTGGTCATTCCCCCATCAAGTGCTAGCACTGGTATGAACGTTGGCACTTACCTTGGCCACCACAATAATATCAGCAAATTGGGTTCTCATCTCCAGATGTGCGTCTTCTGTAAACGACGCATCTCCTGTCCTCTCCAGCAGCTCCTTGGCTTTCTCTATAAGGCGGTTGAGCACGACCGAGTGCTTCTCGATGTCGGCCAGAAGACTCTGGTGCCGCTCCAGCTGCGAGAGCTTGTCCTTCAGGTCGGCCTGCTGCTCCAGGCCCTGGCTCATTTCCTGCTCCGTGGACTCCATCCACTGCTGGAGCTGCCTCACGCTCTCCAGGTAACTATTCCACTGCGCCAGCACCCACTCCAACTGGCTGAAAGGCAACAGGAGGTAGGGTTACAGGAGAAACACCGGCCTGGGAGAACAATTCAGGGACCCAATTTTAACTCCAGGTGGGTTTTGAGTGAATTAAAATCTTGCCTACCAAAGGGCAAGGAATCAAGGACTCCTGTCCAAACTCGGGAAGGGCTAAAGAGATTGGCCCAAGAGTATGCTGATGCACACTGTACAGAGAAGGTGACATAACATGCCATTTACCCGTACATTGTTCCCCTCTTCTTGTATTACCCCATGGGGGAGGGGGGTTAAAACATCACGCAGCCAAATGGGGCTTGATCCTGGATTAGCAACGTGAGAGGTTGTGAGTTCAAATCTAGCCAGGTCAAGCTGGGAATTGGGAGGTGGTAAATCTGCTCAGTTGCAGAGCAACTTTGAAACTATTGACCATAAGATGTAGGAGCAAGATTAGGCCATTCGGCCCATCGAGTCTGCTCCGCCATTCAATCCTGGCTGATATGTTTCTCGATCCCGTTTTCCTGCCTTTTTCCCCGTAATATAGAACCATATAATCAATGCAGCGAAAAAGGGACCATTTGACCTACTGAGTGTGCACCAGACTGGGCCTGCTGAACTGTGAGGCCCAGGTAGGGATGAGTGTGTGTACACCACAGGATTTTGCATTCTGTAAATGTCCCTTCCCAGTCTTGAGTTATTATCGTCAAGAAACAGATTCTAGAGCCTTTCATCTTTCGCCTGAATAAAACCTGCCCCTATCCTTTAAGGCTAAAATTGAATCCATATTTATAGAAAATGAACCACTGATTACAAATTCCACTGACAAATTTATCAAATAAGAGACAAAATTATTTTGCTCCAGGAAGAATTTGAAACATGGGGACAGCGACCATGGTTACCTGAGAAGCAGGCCGTACCTGTGACAGTTCACCGAGTTTGTGACAACCTCGGCCCAGGCCTCCCTCAGAGCCTGAAGCTGGCTGCGAATTGCCTTCGCCGCCTCCGGGTTACCGCTCTTCAGGGACTGTTCTCCTTTACCGATCGTCATGTTCAGCTTCACCTCCCCTTCGCCCTTCATCAGCAGAATCTCCTGCAGCAGACAACACGGCAAGTTCAAGGCAGGACGCCACCCCAAAGATGTGCGGGTTAGGTTGATTGGCCATGCTAATTTGACCCGAGTGTCTGGGGGATTGGTAGGAGGGGGGGTCATAGGAATGTGGCCTGGGTAGGGATTGTAATCGGTCCAGGCTTGATGGGTCGAATGGCCACATTCTATACTTTAGGGATTCTATGACAAAGGGCAACTAGTCACTGCAAGAGAGTGTGCAACACCATTCTGTTAAATCTACCATCAGGAGTGATGGGAAATCCCACAAACATTACTTTTAGAATCCCTTCTTCCAGGCTTGGGTCACTGTCTTTGTGGATTCTGCACATTCTCCCCATGTCTGCATGGGTTTCCTCCGGGTGCCCCAGTTTCCTCCAGCAGTCGAAAGACGTGCAGATTAGGTGCACTGGCCAGCAAAATTGCCTCTTAGTGTCCCCGGATGCATAGATTAGAGGGATTAGCAGAGTAAAAATGTGGGGTCATGGGGATAGGGCTTGGGTGGAATTGTTGTCAGTGTAGACTCGATGGGCCAAATGGCCTCCTTCTGCACTGTAGGGTTTCTACAATTCTATGACTTCTACATTGTCCCTTAGTGTCGGGGGATTAGCAAGGTAAATATATGGGGTTACAGGGATAGGGGCTGGGTGGATCGTTGGCAGTGCAGGCTCGATGGGCTGAATGGCCTCCTTCTGCACAGTAGAGATTGTATATAATGAGAATGGAAGATGCTGGAAATACTTAGTTGGGTCCAACAGCACCAGTGGGGACAGAGAGAGACGGAGTTAACGTCTCAAGTCTGTGATCTTTCATTAGAATCGTTCAAAGAGAAAAGTTAAGAGACTGGAAACATTAACTCTCTTTCTCTCTCTCCACAGATGCTGCCAGACCCGCTGAGCATTTCCAGCAAGTTTATTTCAGCTTTCCTGCAGCTGCGGTATTTTGCCTTTGTGTTATTTTCCACACCCGGTTGTAATTTAAGATATTTAAGTAAAATGTCTCATCACAACTTTACATTATAGAGTGGCGCAGTGGGGTATTGTCACTAAATTAGCAATCCAAAAAGCCAGGGTAATACTCTGGGGACCTCGGGTTCGAATCCCACTACAGCAGATGATGGAATTTGAATTCAATAAAAATCTGGAATTAAGAATCTACTAATGAAGCCATTGTCGTAAAAACCCATCTGGTTCACTAATGTCCTTTTGGGGAAAGAAATCTGCTGTCCTTATCCGGTCTGGCCTACATGTAACTCCAGAGCCACAGCAATGTGGGTGAATCTTAAATATTCTTAGGAGTGGATAACAAATGCTGGCCTGGCCAGCGACACCCACATGCCATGAATGAATAAAAAAAGTCTTAACAGCTTCAAACTTAATTTTGTAGTGTTAAGGAATTCACAAACCAAAGAATTCATAGCATTTTACAAGTGTAGAAGGGAGGCCATTCGGCCCATTGTGTGGGCACAGGCTGTTGGAAAAGTTCCAATCATATTCACTCTCCAAATACCCTTGTTAAATGCATTGGACTGGGTCTTCCTGGAGAGGGGCATAGCATGCTGGGAGATGTTCTCCCACACCATTCTGTTTATTCCTTTATCCAACAAAATTCCAGGAATGAGGAGGAAAAGCAAGAACGGCGGGGAAGGACGATGAATTCAGGTCAAGACAGGAGACAGAAAGAAAAGTAAGATCAAATTTCAGGGCAAGAAATAAGTGGTTCTGACGCGTGTTCTTGAACCATTGCAGCCCATGTGCTGTAGATCCACCCACAGCGCTATTAGGAAGGGAGTTCACAGGTTTTGACCCAATGACAGTGAAGGAATAGCAAGTAGTATGTTTCCAAGTCTGGAAGGTGAGTGGAAGGGAAAGATGTTTCACATTTTGGCATGGCTCCCAGTCTGACCAAGACCACAAGCAACTACAAAGGGTTGTGAACATAGCCCAGTCCATCACACAGACCAGCCTCCCATCCATCGACTCTGTCTGCCTTGGAAAAGTCGCCAGCATAATTAAGACCCCCAAGCACCCCGGACATTCTCTTTTCCACCTTCTTCTGCCAGGAAAAAGATACAAAAGTCTGAGGTCACATACCAATTGACTCAAGAACAGCTTCTTCCCTGCTGTCATCAGACTTTTAAATGGACCTGCTTTATATTAAGTTGATCTTTCTCTACACCCTAGCTATGACTGTGATACTACATTCTGCACTCTCTCCTTTCCTTTTCTGTGTGGTATGCTTTGTCTGTATAGCACGCAAGAAACAATACTTTTCACTGTATTTGAATTCATGTGACAATAATAAATCAAGTGAGAAAACTCGTAGATGTCCCAAAGTGACTGTTGCCCTCAATGGTAGAGGTTACAAGTTTGGAAGATGTTGTAGATGGTACATCTACGCGCATGAGTCTTAACTTTTCTTTGAAGGGGCCTAACAAAGCTCCACATTGGGATGGTCGGAATGTGACTTCAGAATTTTGTATCTTTTTCCCGATGGAAGAAATTGGAAGAAAGAATGTCCTTGGGACTCTTGATTATGCTGACTGTTTTTCTTAGGTAGCGGGAAGTGTAGATGGAGTCAATGGATCATCATTTTAACTGGGAAATGAGGAACGGACAACAAATGTGAGCTTTGCCAGCAATGCCCACATCTTCTGACAGAATTAAAAAAAGATCTAAGGCTAAGCAACAAGAAGGCAGGGGAGCTAAAGGGACAGTTAGGGGAGAGGGCATGTTGGTACTTCCAATGTCCTGTCCAGATCTGTCTAAGAATGCTCCAGTTCTGGATAACAGCGTGACTAAGTTGCCCGCGTCTATCTATCGATACCACACCTGGATCTGAAGCAGCTGGTTCTCCAGCGCGGCCTTGCTGCCCACTGTGCTGTCGATGGTGCTGAGCTTACTCTGGACGCCTCTCAGCCAGGACCAGGTGCTCTGCAGGGTCTCCTCGAAGGCCTGGTGCTCCTGCAGGCCCAGCTGGCTGGCCCGCAGCCTCTCCTTGGCCGCCTTGGCCAGTTGCTGGTGTCGGGACAGTAGCTGGGAGGCCGGGCGGCCAGCCCTTTCATCTCGGCAGCCCAGTTCGCTCAGGGTCTGCGCCTGCTGGCACAGGCTGTCGAAAGCATCTCTGGAGGGCGAGAGACACAAACAGGCATCAGAAACACGTCAAGCTGCGTTTGTGTAGCACCTTTAACGTTGGGATACATCCCGAGGCACAGTACAGTTCAGAGGGAAATGCAGTGTGCTGATGTAGTATGGTGGGACCCTGGGGCAATCCATTACAACGTTAATGTATCTCCAAACTGATGTCACCAACACCCAACAACAGCCCTGTAACCATCACTCCCCCATTCCAACCCCATCCCCATTAACATCCCCACTTCATTCCCCCCCACCCCCATCATTCCCCCCCATTCCATTCCTGTCCCCATCAATACACCCACCCACATCATTATCCCCACCCCATTTCACACTCACCCTATTCCCCCCTCCCTATCACCCACTCCCCCCCACCCCATTCCACCCCCTCCCCATCACCCCACTCCACCCCCACCCAATTCCACCCCCTCCCCATCACCCCACTCCACCCCCACCCATTCCACCCCCTCCCATCACCCCACTCCACCCCACCCCTTCCACCCCTCCCATCACCCACTCCACTCCCTCCTTCATCACCCTCAACCTATTCCCCCCTCCCTATCACCCATTCCACCCCACTCCATTCCACCTCCTCCCCATCACCCTCATCCCACTCCCCCTCTCCATCACCCTCACCCCACTCCCCCCTTCCTATCACCCATTCCGTCCCCTTCCCCAAAGGAAACGTGGCATGTCAGTTATGACTCTCACCAATTTATACAACTGAACCATAGAAAGCATTCTTTCTGGTTGTATCACAGCTTGCTATGGGCTCCTGCTCTGCCCAAGGCCACAAGAAATTATGAAAAGTCGTGAATGCAGCCCAATCCGTCACACAAACCAGCCTCCCATCCACTGACTCTGTCTACACTTCCCACAGCAAAGCAACCAGCCTAATTAAGGAGCCCACGCACCCCGGACACTCTCTCTTCCACCTTCTTCCATTGAGAAAAAGATACAGAAGTCTAAGGTCACGTACCAACTGACTCAAGAACAGCTTCTTCCCTGCTGCCATCAGACTTTTGCATGGACCAACTTTAAGTTGATCTTTCTCTACACCCCAGCTACGACTGTAACCCTACATTCTGCACGCTCTCCTTTCCTTCTCTATGAACAGTATGCTTTGTCTGTGCGCAACAAACAGTACTTTTCACTGCATCCCAATACATGTGGCAGTAATAAATCAAATCAAATCCTAATCCTAGCCCTAACCCACCCCATTCCATGTCCCACGTACCCACCCCCCCCACCTCCTGCTCCAACATCAGCCCCTCCCCAACATCAATCCTACTCACAGGCAGAAGGGGAATCTCAATGAGTATCCCCTACCCAGTGTCAAGTCATTCAATGAATGAAGGACTCGTTCGCCTTTTCCCACCCCCAGAATCACACACATTTCAGACTCCCCACGCGGCAATTGCCCCAGCCGCTCGTTGCAAGTTGAATACTAATCGTGGCAGGATGAGGGCCTACTCCCCCCCATTAAGAGCCTCAATTGACGATGGGCTGGGAAGGCCACCCCCCCAGGCTACAAGACCCAGATTGGGTCAGGGTCAAGAACATAGCAGGATCCAACCAACCCCCATTACCCCCCTCACTTCCAAACCTGCCTCAGAGGCAGGTATCTGTAACCACCGTGTCTGTTAGACCATGTTAAGCAAAGGAAGCATCACTGCATCTCTTCACCCTTGAAGCGAATCAAGTCATCTACCTCTGCCCTTGGATCTCCTCGTAGAAATCCTCCATCTTCTCCATCTCTACTTGCATTGCCGGAACGTTCTTCTGGTTCCCGCCAACAGGCTGGGCGGCCATCCTTTCCTCGGCCTGCTCCAGCCAGAGGCTGAGCTTGGCGTGGCGGCTCTCGAAGCTGTGACAAACGGACACTTTCAGTCATCTGGACAGGAGATGGACGACACGCGCGCGCAGGGATTATCGACACAGATTCATGGAATCATACAGCTGGAGGCCATTCAGCCCATCAAGCCTGCACTGACCACAATCCCACACAGGCATTATCTCCATAATCCCATGCAGTTACCCTAGCTAGTCCTCCTGACACGAAGCGCCAATCCGCCTAACCAGCACATCTGTGGACTGTGGGGAGGAATCCGAAGCACCCAGAGGAAACCCATGCAGACATGGGGAGAATGCACAACCTCCACACAGACAGTGACCCAAGCCGGGGATTGAACCCGGGTCCCTGGTGCCGTGAGACAGCAGTGCTAATCACTGGGCCACCATCCCACCCCTGTGTCTCCCCACAGAGGCCCTTTGGAAACGTAAATGGAGTCACTCAAAATGCTTAACTTGCTGACACACTGACGCAGATTCCCGACAAGTGAAGATCTGAAGGGACTAATTCCGAAAGCCATTCCCCATGGCCTCTGAACGGCCACTGGTCTCTGTGCTTAAGTGAAGGAAACGGAGAACTTGCATTGATAGGACTTCAAATGTGATCTTTGGGACGCCCCAAAGCACTTGACAATAGTCCCTCTTGCAATGGCAAGAAATGCAAACAGCAAGGTCCCAACAGCAATGAATCATAGGATACCTGCAGTGTGGAAGGACGCCATTTGGTCCAGCCAGCCTGCATCAACTCTCCAACAGAACATCTTTCCCAGGCTGTAACCCCACACATCTATCCTACTTATCCCCCTGATTTACACATCTTGAGACACTAAGGGGCAATTTATCATGACCAATCCACCAAACATCTACACAGTGGCATCATGGTGGCACAGTGGTTAGCATTGCTGTCTCACAGACCCCAGGGACCCATGCTCGATTCCCAGCTCGGGTCACTGTCTGTGGGGAGTTTGCACGTTCTCCCCATGTCTGCATGGGTTTCCTCCGGGTGCTCCAGTTTCCTCCTACAGGTTAGGTGGATTGGTCAGGTTAAATTCCCCTTTAGTGACAGGAGGACTAGCTAAGTTAAAATTTATTTTATTAGTCACAAGTTAACACCGCAATGAGGTTACTGTGAAATTCCCCTAGTAGCCACACTTTTAAGTTAAATGCATGCAGGTTAGGAGGTAGGGCCTGGTGGGACTGTGATCAGTACAAGCTCAATGGACTGAATGGCCTCCTTCTGTACTGTAGGACTCTATGATCTTTAGAGTGTTGGAGGAAACCAGAGCACTTGGAAGAAACCCGTGCATTAATGAGGGGAACGTGCAAACTCCACACAGACAGTTACCCAAGGCAGGGATCAAACCTGGGTCCCTGGCCTTGTGAGGCAGCAGTGCTTACCACTATGCCACCGTTCTGCCTTGCTAATTTGTTTTCAAGGGTCAATTGAGGGATAAATAGCTGTCAGGGCAAAGCGGAGAACAATCCTGCCCTTACTCATAGAATCATAGAAACCCTACAGTACAGAAAGAGGCCATTTGGCCCATCAAGTCTGCACCAACCACAATCCCATCCAAGCCCTACCCCCACATCCCTACATATTTACCCACTAATCCCCCTAACTTACGCATCTCAGGACTCTAAGGGGCAACTTTTGGCACAGCCAATCAACCTAACCTGCACATTTTTGGGCTGTGGGAGGAAACCAGAGGAAACCCACATGAGGAGAATGTGCAAACTCAACATACAGACAGTGATCCGAGCCAGGAATCGAACCCAGGTCCCTGAGCTGTGAAGTAGCAGGGTTAACTACGATGCTACTGTGCCATCCAGTGGCACTGTGGGATTTTTACACCACCTGAGAGGCCGTCGCCTTGGCAACCCACCTAGAAAATGGCACCTCCGGCAGCGTAGCACTCCCTCAGCACTGGACTGGAGGGACGGCTCAGGCTCGGAGCACTGGGTTGTGACTTGACACCACATTCTTCTGACTCAGAGAGGAGAGAGTGTCAACTGGCTCTTACAGCTGACATTGCAGTGTCCTGAATTCTCCAGGATGTTTGCGTGCTTCACACTTACCTGGTCAACTCCTCTGCATATTCTGTCAGGGTCTTGCGGTTCTGTTGGCACTGACTCAGGAAGCTCTGCCACTCCTGTTGATTGTTCGCCAGCAGCTGTTGAACCTGGGCGGCGCTGGGTTTGGGTAAATGCGGCACCAATCTATCTCCTTCAGCCACAGCCTTCTCCAGCTTCTCCTGGCCCACACTCGTCTTGCTCAGAAACTCCTGTGGGAGAGAAAGAAAAATAATGAGATCAAAAATCTATAAAATTATAAGAGGCATGGACAGTCAGAATCGTTTTTCCAGAGTTGAAATGTCTGTAACAAGGGGACATACACTTAATATAAGAGGGGTGTGGCATTAGTGTACCTTTAAGAATATTTTTTTGATCATGATCTCTGCAACTCTCCCAGCAGATGTCATTGTTGCCGCATTGGCTGGGGAAATCCTTTTATTGCTTCTCAAGTGGCTCAAATGGGATTTGTTTATTTTTATTTGGGACCTCTTACGACCTTGCATTGCTAAGAGGAAGACTGGAGGCAGGTCATGTGTTTTGGATAGTTTCATTTTCTTCCTAGTGAATTTAAGGTTTCATTTTCTGTTTTGGGGCTGGCAGCAGTTTTAGTTTTAGAAGGGACATCAAGCTTAAAAGCAGGGTTTCTGTCTCTTTCTGGTTTTGGAAATTCTGCTGGTTAGCTGAAAGCAAGGTTTCTTGCCTTGCCAGAACAGCAGCTATTGGTAGATGGCTAACTTAGAGTCTCTCTCTCTCTCTTTCTCCTTGGTGTTCTGGGAAACTGTTCTCACTTCAAACTGTTCTGGATGTATCCAGAGGGCTGCTAGAAGTTACAAATCAGGGTTTCAATTCTCCAACTAAAGGGCTCAGTTCCAATATCACATGAGCATTCATCTTTGCTGTGTTAAGCCTGTGGAAAGGATTTTATTTATGGGATGTTTTATTTGGCTGGAACATTTCCGATACATTTATTAAGGGTTATACATTATTATGGTTGCTTTGTTTTATTTGTAATTCTAAAAGTTATTGTTAATTTTCTTACTATACGTGTTAACTATATTCTTAATTTTTTTTTGATAAAAGTTCCCTAGTGGGTCATTTGATTCATACCTAAGTGAAACACCATGCTTACCCTAGCCAAATTCAAAGTGTAAACTTTAAGATCCAAGCAGACTTCATAAAACACTTTGGAGTTTCTGACCTGAATTATAACAGGGGGAAAGTTCAAAGGAGATGTGAAGGGCACATCTTTTTTACACAGAGCGGTAGATGTGTGGAACGCACTGCCGGGATAGCAGTAGAGGAAGATACGATAGGGGCATATAAGGGGCTTTTTGATAAGCACATGAAAATGCAAGGAATGGAGGGATAGGCATCAAGGGCAGTCAGAAGAGAACAGTCTAATTTGGCATTATAGAACAAAGAAAATTACAGCACAGAAACAGGCCCATTGGCCTTCCAAGCTTGCACTGACCATTGCTACCACCCGAACTAAAATCCCTTCTTCTTCCAGGAACCATATCCCTTTACTCCCATCCGATTCGTGTATTTGACCAGATGCTCCTTAAAAGTCACTATTGTATCTGCTTCTACTGTCTCCCCCTGCAACGAACTCCAGTACCCACCATACTCTGTGTAAAAAAAACTTGCCTCGTACATCTAATGTCCGGCACAGCGTTGTGGGCCGAAGGGCCTGTCCCTGCGCTGTACTGTTCTCGGTACTACATTAAAACTCGCCCCACAGAAGCTCATAAACATTCCTAAAGCCAAAAGGATGATGTGCTGCAAACAGAAAACTCATCACCCACAACACTAAGGATCAACTGGTAAGACCGTTAAAACGATACAGGTACTAAATAGGTGGCTGAGGGTGATTCAGTAAGAATGCAATGGAATAAGAGTGTGAATGGGCTGTATTTTATGCTGAGGGGTCCCTGCTACCCACAGACTGTGTCCCCCACACACTGTGCCCCCCAAACCCTGCAAACCCGCACACTTTGTCCACTCACCCCATGTCCCGCACACCAAATGTCTCTCATACTCTGTTCCCCGCATCCCATGTTCCCCTCGCCCCATATTCCCCTCACACTGTGCCCCCTCACTCCGTGTCCTCCTCATACTATGTCCCCCTCACCCTGTTTTCCCCTCACTCCTTGTCTCCCTCACTCTGTGTCCGTCACACTCTGTTCCCCCTCGCCACATGTCCCCCTCACCCCGTGTTCCCCACACTCTGTCCCCTTCACCCCATGTGCCTATCACCCCATGTCCCCCACACCCTGTCCCCTTCACCCCATGTCCCCTTCACCTCAAGTCCCCCACACTCTGTCCCCTTCACCCCATGTCCCCTTCACCCCAAGTCCCCCACACTCTGTCCCCTTCACCCCATGTCCCCTTCACCCCAAGTCCCCCACACTCTGTCCCCTTCCCCCATGCCCCTTCACCTCAAGTCCCCCACACTCTGTCCCCTTCACCCATGTCCCCTTCACCCCAAGTCCCCCACACTCTGTCCCCTTCACCCCATGTCCTCTCACCCCAAGTCCCCCACACTCTGTCCCCTTCACTCCATGTCCTCTTCACCCCAAGTCCCCCACACTCTGTCCCCTTCACCCCATGTCCTCTTCACCCCAAGTCCCCCACACTCTTGTCCCCCTTACCCTGTGTCTTCCTTGCCCTGTGCCCTCCTCACCCTATGTCCCCTCACCCCTGTGTCCCTCTCACCTTGTGTCCCCCACACTCTATTCCCCTTCACCATGTGTCTCCCACACTCTGTTCCCCCACCCTCCTGTGTGGTCTGTGGGAGGTGGGAAGGACGCTGGATTCTATCACATGGCCGCAATGATAACCTCTCTCAGCGTTTAGTTGGCATTGAGTTTCCAACAGTAGATGATTCATCTCAGGATGGAGCTGGGAAATAAACAGTTCTCAGGAGTGGCTCACATTGGTACCTTGTGAAGTTTGTGCTCAGGATTCATGAATAGTGACACTCACCAACTCCAATCTTCCCTCCAGCACACAAATTAATATATTTTCTCGAAGTCTGTGTTGTATAAGTAGCTCCGGTAGAACCAGTGCACCGTAGGGCTCACCCACCTTGAGCTTCCGTGCTTTCTCCTCGATGGTGTGTGTATCTCCGGACTGATCACCACAATCCCTCACTGAGGCCTTGGCATCGCTCAACCACTGCTGAAACTCCTGCAAAAGCCCTTCCAAAGGCAAAGACAACATTCCGTAAATATTCCCAGCCCGTATTGCTAATTCAGCCATAACAGCAGACACAACGCTATAAATCACAGCAGGAAAAGTGCAACCAAATCTGCCACAGGAAAGGTTTCAACAGCAAACAAAGCATCCAGAGTATATTGGCAGAGAAGAAGATCAAACACAACGTGGCAGAGTAACAAACAGTAACACAAAGGGAGAATAACACAGAGCAAAGAAAATTAGGCAGGTTGGCCAGGCTGAATTGACCCTAGTGTCAAGGGGGATTGGCGGGAATGTATGAGATTATGGGAATAGGGCTGGAAGAGGATTGTGGTTGATGCAGGTTTGATGGGCCGAATGGCCTCCTTCTGCACTGTAAGGATTCTATGATTTTATTACAGATAAAATATGATATTATACATTTATCTATGAATCTGCTCCTTGTCACATTGCTGTTGGTGGGAGCTTGCCGTGTGAAAATTGGCCGCTGTGTTTCTGACATTACAGGTTTAGAAGTATTAATTTTCTGTAACTTTGCACAGCGAGGAACACACTGGGGAGAAATTTCCCCTTCTGCCTGCCACAGGAATCGGAACGGGGAGCAGACCGTGGAAAGGTCCATTGATTTGGGCAGGATTTTCCTGTTTCAGGGTGAAATTGACCGGAAAATCCCGTCATTGTTTGAGGAGTTGGAACCACAGAGGATTATAGCACAGGAGGAGACCACTCAGTCCCGTGTGTTAATGCTAACTCCCTTGCTGTAGCAATCTCAAACAAATCACATTGTCCCTATCTCTCAACTGAGTGTCTTTTGGATAGAAACGCAGTAAGTTTGCTGTTGAATGTACAGCATGGAAAATATTTTCGACAGAACCGTGAGTGACTAAGAGCAATGAATCATGAATGGGACACGACAATCGGTGATCTGATTGGTTCCTGGCTCTGGAACCTGATTGGTTGACTTTGACAGATGGGAGGAGTTGGAATTTGATTGGCCGAGGTTTCACAGTCTGAAATGTCCTGTGGAAAACATTTGCAACGCGGATTATTTCAGCTGCACTTAGAACAGACGGAAAATAAATCGGACCAGCTTTGGATGTGTGACAATATGGAATGTCCTGTCTGGCAGACTGATGAGAACAGATTCAATAAGAATTTCCAAATGGGAATTGGATAAATACTGATATTAAAAAAAGATATTAAAAAAAACTGCTGGAGCAATGGGAAAAGAACAGGGAAGAGAAACAGCTCTACTAAAGGGCAGAACAATGGACTAAATGACCTCCTCCCTGTATGTTGGCCTTTATAAGTTCAAATTTAACTTTGAGCCTCACAAGGAGGCTTACATTAGCACTGCAATGAAGTGACTGTGAAAATCCCCCAGTCGCCACACTGTTCGGGTACACCGAGCGAGAATTTGGCGCGCACCTAACCAGCATGTCTTCCAGGCTGTGGGAGGAAACCTGAGCATCTGGAGGAAACCCACGCAGACACGGGGAGAATGTGCAAACTCTGCTTGGACAGTGACCTAAACCGGGAATCAAACCTGGGTCCCTGGCGCTGCGAGGCAGCAGTGCCAGCCACTGTGTTTCTATTCTCTATTCCTTAATGGGGAAGCTGGCTAAATACATGAGGGTGAAAGAGATAAAAACCACAGAGAGGGCGAGAGAAGCAAGCACAGACACCAGCAGAGAGCAGACGGGCCAAATGGCCTTTCCTGTACGTTCAGTGTAACACAGTCGAGTAGAGAGTTCTCCTCACCGTTGAAGTGCTGTTCCAGTGCTTCCTGGAGTCTGCCTTGTGTTTTTGAAGAGAGTTGGTTGACAGCTTCGTACTGTTTAATCATTACGGTCACTCTGCTCCCCAGTGCCTCCAACTCCGTCGAGTGATACTTCCGGCAGAGGTTGTTGAGGTTCTCTCGGGCAGTGTCAATCCTGCCCTGCTGATTGACCAGTTCCACGTCCAGTTCCTGCAACCACAAGACAAGATCGTTGAGTAAGGAAGTTGGCGAGACCCTCGAGCGGATGCTGGGCCGACCTCCTCTTTATCACCCGCTCCCCCTCCCCCCATCCCCGTACCTTCACTTTCCTCAGGTCCTCGGGATCCCGGCTATTGGAGCAAGCAGAGAGCGATTCCTCTACTGTGTGTAGCCAGTCGCTGAGCTTCTCGATGTAGCTCTCCATCTGACTCTTCTGGCCACAGAAGTCTCTCAGCGTTTCCTTGGCTGCCTCAGATGTCTCCCGCGCCTGTTCCAGCTTCTTCTGGGATTCAGCTTCAATGGCCTGTGGGGTTACAGCAGTGACCAGAGGAAATGTTCAGCCAAGCACAAGGACAGCTACCGCGGGGGGGAGATTGTGTGCCCGCATTCACCGTCAGCTGTGATGTTAATGTGCCTTTAAGTACTTTACTCATGTTTCTCTGCAAGATGTTTCGATCGCTTCCAGCACTTTGTCGGTGCCATTTTGTCTGCAGCTAGTATCCTATATTGTCACTGAAGCAGCATAATTGACATCATGGGCGGAATTTTATCCGCCCAAGGTTTGTATGATCCCGCCCGAGGCCAACAGAGAATGTCATTTTCTCATCCGCCCCCGGAAACAAGGCAGGACTGCCAGTAAAATTCCAATTCACGTTTGTATTAATCTGAACTAATACAGTGTTGTACTATTTTAGTGTTCCCCTGGGATTGCAGAGTAGACCTTGATTGGGAATAATTGACATGTCAGGTCATATGATAGTGAACAGCAATAGTTTCACAGAGAATTCCAGCTTAGTTTTTCAGATGCTGCTTTGGAAACTGCAGAGAGAGAGAAGTATGCTTTCCTGTCTCTGACTGAGAGTTGCTGGAGACTGGGTTTACTTCTCTCTTTTGCTGCCTTGAGGATATATCCTTCTCTGAAAACTACTGTTTGAGTTTCTGTCTATAGGTGTTAGAATCAAAGAATCATAGAATCCTTACAGCACAGAAGGAGGCAATTTGGCCCATTGAGCCTGCACTGACAACAATTTCACACTGGTCATATTCCCGTAACCCCACATATTTAACCTCCTATTCCCTCTGACACTAAGAGGTAACTTAGCATGGCCAATCCACCTAACCTGCACATCTTTGGACACTTATGGGCAATTTAGCATGGCCAATCCACCTAAACTTGCACATCTTTGGACATTTATGGGCAATTTAGCATGACCAATCCACCTAAACCTGCACAATTTTGGACACTTACGGGCAATTTAGCATGACCAATCCACCTAACCTGCACATCTTTGGACACTTATGGGGCAATTTAGCATGACCAATCCACCTAACCTGCACATCTTTGGACACTTATGGGGCAATTTAGCATGACCAATCCACCTAACCTGCACATCTTTGGACATTTAGGAGCAATTTAGCATGGCCAATGCACCTAATCTAAGCAGGTTTGCACACTAAGTGGCAATTTAGCATGACCAATCCACCTAACCTGCACATCTTTGGACATTTAGGAGCAATTTAGCATGGCCAATGCACCTAATCTAAGCAGGTTTGCACACTAAGTGGCAATTTAGCATGACCAATCCACCTAACCTGCACATCTTTGGACATTTAGGAGCAATTTAGCATGGCCAATGCACCTAACCTAAGCAGGTTTGCACACTAAGTGGCAGTTTACCATAGCCAATCCACCTAACCTGCACATCTTTGGACATTAAGGAGCAAGTTAGCATGGGGTTAATCTACCTAACTTGCACATCTTTGGACTGTGGGAAGAAACTTGAGCACCCGGAGACATGGGGAGAATGTGCAGACTCCACGCAGAGGCCGGAATTGAACTTGGGTCTCTGGGACTGTGAGGCAGCAGTGCCAATCACCGTGTCGCCCAATTATCTTCATTGACTTCAGAGCCACAACAATGTGGTTGACTCTGAATTGCCCTCGGGCGACACGGGATGGGCAATAAATGTTGGCCAGCCAGCGACACCCACGTCCCATGAATGAATGAAAGACCTTTCAAATTCTTTCCCAATTGCTCAATGATTTAATCCAGGGAGCCACAGGGATAGGGAAGGTTTAGCATTACTGTCTCAGCTCAATACCCTACACCTCGCAGTGCAGTGTTGCAATTCCTGCCGCTGTAATTCATTGTGGAGTGTGAACCAGCGGTGAGGGAAAGCTTCCACTTACCTGCAGCACTGGCGGTGGTTCCTGAGATTTGGATAACTCTGTCAGTTCGCGGATTTTAGATTGTAGACTCCTGAGTTTCTCACCTTTGGTTTTGACCTCAGACTGAAAGCCAATAACAGAACAGAGGCGTCAGTTAACTAATGGTCAGACCCAACCAATGGAAAACCTAGCGCCGTTTAAGCTGGAGTGTTCTCAACGAAATAGGAAGCAACAGAGAGTGGAGTCAAACGACTCAGTTTGAAAGTTCTTAAGTTATTTATTAGTGTTACAAGTTGTTACATTAACACTGCAATGAAGTTACTGTGAAAATCCCCTAGTTGCCACACTCCACAACTGTTTGGGTCACTGAGGGAGAATTTAGCGTGGCCAATGGACCTAACCAACTCTCTTTTGGACTGTGGAAGGAAACTGGAGCACTCGGAGGAAACCCATGCAGACAAGGGAGAACCCTGCGCAGACAGTGACCCAAGCCGGGAATTGAACCCAGGTCCCTGGCACCGTGAGGCAACAGTGCTAACCACTGTGCCGCCGTGCCATACCTTAAATGCAAGGAAACACGACAAGAGGGTCCTTGAGGCATGGACAGAATGAGATTCAGCTGAGGTTCCAGTCAGAATCAATCCCAACCCACAGCATCAAGGGCAATAATTAAGATTCATTGGGGAATGTAAACAGAGGTTTTACGGATAAGCAGAAGGTGATTCCAATACCACCAAGGGTCACGGAGGACAACCTGGGAGACATAATGAGAGAACAGCAAGATTACTGAGAATTCACTTCCAATTGTGGCGAGTTCGAACCTCACGGGTGTAAACATAAGAGTGTCACTAATGAATCTGTTAAAGTGATCGGGAGGAACATCTTTACCCAGAGAATGGGAAAATTATTACCACGTGGAACACTGAAAGGAATAGTATGAATATATTTAAAGGGGGAGCTGGATAACTACATCGGGAACGAAGGAATAGCAGGGGAGGGTTTGACATTATAAATTGAGAGGGAGCTTGCAGAGAAGGTTAGCACAGATGTGTTCGGCAGAATGGCCTGTTCCTGCACTGCCAAACTCCAAGTGGCTCCAAAATATTTCCAGCACTGAGGTCTGGAGAAATAGGAATGGGCAAAAAAGGTTCTGCAAGCCATGCCCAGTTTCGCATTGGGCAGTGGTGAGGTTGGGCATGGTGAAACAGTGTGCTGTGGGCAGAGGGTGCGATTCGGAGTGGGAGGCCGATTAGGGTGACCAGCTTGCTTAGGTCGCTGCCAGGACTTTGAGACATTTAACAGCGTTGAAGAAGGTGCCATGACCCATCTTGTGGCTGAATGCCAGGCAGCCAGACATCGCTAAATCGGGAGGTCAGTCCTTACAATAGGAGGAGTGGATCTTACAGACTACATAAGGGGAGGAGACGGCCGAGTGGTATTATCACTCAACTATTAATCCAGGAAACTCAGCTAATGCTCAGGGATATTTGGGTTCGAATCCAGCCATGGCAGATGGTGGAATTTGAATTTAATAAAGTGAAATTAAGAACCTAATGAAGCTACTGTGGATTGTTGGAAAAACTCATCTGATTGATCAAGGTTTTTTTAGAGAAGGAAATTTGCTGTCCTTACCTGGTCTGGCCTACATATGCCTCTACAGTCACAACACACTGGTTGACTCTTAACTGCCCTCCAAGGGCAACTAGTATGGGCAAGAAACACTGGCTAGCCAGTTCCCATGAATAAATAAGCAAAAACATAAGAACCTCAGTTGCTGATACATAAAACCTTGGTTAGGCCGAAGTTTGAGTATCGCGTGCACTTCTGGTCACCACACTATCAGAAGGACACGGAAGCTTTGGAGAAAATGCAAAGAAGGTTCACCAGGATGTTGCCTGGTCGCGAGAGCATTGACAATGAGCAGAGGTTGAATAGTCTAGTATTGTTTTCACTGGAAAGACAGAGGTTGAGGGGAGACCTGGTAGAGGTTTACAAAATGATGAGAGGCATAGACAAGGTGGATAGTCAAGGGCTTTTTCCCAGGGTGGAAGTGTCAATTACAGGTTCAAGGTGAGAGGGACAAAGTTTAAGGGAGATGTGCAGGGGACATTTTTCACACAGAGAGTGGTGGTGTGCTGCCAGAGGACGGAGGTTCTTATTTTTTTTTATTCATTTGTGGGAACATGGTTAGCATTGCTGGCTGGCCAGCATTTATTGAGAACTCAGTAAGAATTTAGCAACACCAATTTTAAATCCAACCGATTTATTTGATAGTAAAATTGCGAGCTTTCAACACTCTGTGTCTTCATCAGGCAAATGCAGTGTTCTGGTCTGCAATTGCACACATCAGCACAGACAGTCACAGATTGCTGATTAGAATGCGAATCCTTACATCTAACCTGCTATTCAAGTGTTAAAGTGGCTAACAATGTGTGTGAAGGGAATCCTGAGCATTGGTTAGAGAATTGTGTATTTTCTCCAGACAGCACAGTAAGTGAGGTTTTTTGCTAACCCAGGCAAGTTACGGGGGTTACAGATAGTGTGTCATGAAGCCAAGATCCCTATTAAGACCGTCCTCATGTGTGCGGAACTTGGCTATCAGTCTCTGCTCAGCGACTCTACGCTGTCGTGTGTCACGAAGGCCCCCTTGAAGAACATTTACCTGCAGGTCAGAGGCCAAATGCCCATGACTGCTGAAGTGTTCGCCCACAGGAAGGGAACTGTTTTGCCTGGTGATTGTTGAGCGATGCTCATTCATCTGCTGTCATAGTGTCTGCATGGTGTCCCCAATGTACCATGCTTCGGGACATCCTTTCTTGCAACGTATTAGGTAGACAACGTTGGCCGAGTTGCAAGAGTATGTACCGTGTACCTGGTGAATGGTATCCTCATGTTTGATGATGTCGTCCATGTCGATGATCCGGCATGTCTTGCAAAGGTTGCTGTGGCAGGGTTGTGTGGTATTGTGGTCACTGTTCTCTTGAAGGTTGGGTAGTTTGCTGCGAACAATGATCTGTTTCAGGTTGTGCGGTTGTCTGAAAGCAAGAAGTGGGGGGGTGGGGATGGCCCTAGCGAGATGTTCATTGTCATCAATGATATGTTGAAGACTCCGGAGAAGATGTCGTAGCTTCTGCGCTCCGGGGAAGTACTGGACAACAAAGGGTACTCTGTCCACCGTTTTCCTTTGGATTCATGGTGAACAATCATTGAAACAACTGTATGATGATATCAACAAGTTCCATCCCAACATCATATCATTGATGACGATGATATGGACTATTCTCCAGAATCAGTTGCATTCTTGGACACACGCATCTCCATCAAGGACGGTCACCTCAGCACCTCACTGTACCGAAAACCGACAGACAACCTCACAAAGCTCCACTTCTCCAGCTTCCACCCTAGACACGTTAAAGAAGCCATTCCCTGTGGACAAGCCCTCCGTATACACAGAATTTGCTCAGATGAGGAGGATCGTGACAGACACCTCCAGACGCTGAAGGATGCCCTCGTGAGAACAGGATATGGCACTCGACTCATCGATCGACAGTTCCGACATGCCACAACGATAAACCGCACTGGCCTCCTCAGAAGACGAACACGGGACACGGTGGACAGAGTACTCTTTGTTGTCCAGTACTTCTCCGGAGCGGAGAAGCTACGACATCTTCTCTGGAGTCTTCAACATGTCATTGATGACGATGAACATCTCGCTAGGGCCATCCCCACCCCCCCACGTCTTGCTTTCAGACAACCGTACAACCTGAAACAGATCATTGTTTGCAGCAAACTACCCAACCTTCAGGAGAACAGTGACCACAATACCACACAACCCTGCCACAGCAACCTCTGCAAGACATGCCGGATCATAGACATGGACGACATCATCAAACGTGAGGATACCATTCACCAGGTACACGGTACATACTCTTGCAACTCGGCCAACGTTGTCTACCTAATACGTTGCAAGAAAGGATGTCCCGAAGCATGGTACATTGGGGAGACCATGCAGACACTACGACAGCGGATGAATGAGCATCGCTCAACAATCACCAGGCAAAACAGTTCCCTTCCTGTGGGCGAACACTTCAGCAGTCATGGGCATTCGGCCTCCGACCTGCAGGTAAATGTTCTTCAAGGGGGCCTTCGTGACACACGACAGCGCAGAGTCGCTGAGCAGAGACTGATAGCCAAGTTCCGCACACATGAGGACGGTCTTAATAGGGATCTTGGCTTCATGACACACTATCTGTAACCCCCGTAACTTGCCTGGGTTAGCAAAAAACCTCACTTACTGTGCTGTCTGGAGAAAATACACAATTCTCTAACCAATGCTCAGGATTCCCTTCACACACATTGTTAGCCACTTTAACACTTGAATAGCAGGTTAGATGTAAGGATTCGCATTCTAATCAGCAATCTGTAACTGTCTGTGCTGATGTGTGCTATTGCAGACCAGAACACTGCATTTGCCTGACAAAGACACAGAGTGTTGAAAGCTCGCAATTTTACTATCAAATAAATCGGTTGGATTTAAAATTGGTGTTGCTAAATTCTTACTGAGTTCTTACTACCTCAGTCCAACGCCAGCATCTTTACATCAGCATTTATTGCCCATCCCTAGTTGCCCAAGAGCAGTAGAGGGTCAACCACATTGCTGCAGCTCTGGAGTCACATGTAGGCCAGATCAGATAAGGATAGCAGATTTCCTTTGCTAAAGGGCATCAGTGAACCAGAGGGATTTTTCCAACAATCGACAATAGTTTCATGGTCATCAGTAGATTCCTAATTCCAGATTTTTTTTTTATGGAATTGAAATCTCACCATCTGCAGTGGCAGGATTCGAACCCAGGTCTCCAGAACGTTAGCTGCCAGAGGAGGTGGTGAAAGAAAACACATTAGCAACATTTAAGAGGCATTTGGGTGAATACATGAATAGGGAGGGAATAGAGGGATGTGGACCAAGTAAGGGGAGAAGGTTTTGTTCAGTTTAGTTAGGCCATCATGATCAGCATGGGTTTGGAGGGCAGAAGGGCGTGTTCCTGTGCTGTACTTTTCTTTGTTCTTTGAGGATGACCCAAACAGTGCACACTGCAGCCACTACCAGCTAACAGTGCAGCCAAATATGGGGCACATGACTTCTGTTACATGCCAATGAAGGAAGCATACCAGTTGCTGTAGAAAGCCTTGGAGGTCATTGAATGTCTCTAAGACAGAGATAGATAGGTTCTTGATTAATAAGGGGATTGGGAGTTATGGGGAAAAGGCTGGGGATGAGAAAAATATCAGCCATGATTGAATGGCGTGGCCTAATTCTGCTCCTTTGTCTTATGGTCTTCACCAATTCTTATCCTTACATCTTCCATTCACACAATTGCTGGGAGCAATTCCCCATTTCGCTTCCTGGTCCTTTCCTTTAACGAACATTTGGATTCGGCCATTGTCAGATTGGATCCCCCATCTCGCCAAAGCGACAGTACCAATTGCGCCCCCCTACCCAGGATGTCCGAGTAATTCTCCAAGGCCCCACCAGGAGCAACCTCTTGCCATCTACCTGGAACTCCAGCAGTCTCGCCTCTGTCTTCTGGCTGTTGTTCAAGTTGCTAACCATCTCGTTCAGCTCGGAGGTCGAGCTTTTGGACCAGCTATCAATCTCATCGCTGATGGTCAGCACATCCTCCCACATTGCCAGACTCTTAGTCAGCCTTTCGATGTTATCGTCCACACGCTCGGATACCTGTGAGGGGAGAGTGGACAGCTCGTAATCCAAATGACCACTTTAAATACTACAAAAATCTCCTAACTTTATCATTCTCTTGGATGCACAACTTAGTCAGAAGGAAACAGTCAGAGATGAGATCTTTGACCAATATTATGTAAATTATAGGCTGGGATAATCCTATCTCCTTCACCCTGCTGCCGCCACCAGCGAGGATGGAGAATTTCGCACTCAGCCAAAATTACATTCACTGCAGCAGGACTGGAGAATCCTAGCTGTGGTGAGGCTGGAGAATCCCTGCCGCGGACGAGTTTGCAGAATCCCAGCCGCGGGCAAAGCTGGACAATCCTAGCCGCGGGCGAGGCTGGAGAATTCCAGCCACGGCAAGACAGGACAATCCTAGCCGTGAGCGAGGCTGGAAAGCCCCAGCCACCACGAGGCTGGAGAATCCCAGCTGTGGTGAGGCCGGAGAACCCAGCCATGGGCAAGGTTGGAGAATCCCAGCCATGGCGAGACTGGACAGTCATAACCGCGGGCGAGGCTGGAGAATCCCAGCCACAGCAAGGCCGGAGAATCCCAGCCTCAGCGAGGCTGGAGAATTCCAGCCACAACGAGGCTGGAGAATTCCAGCCGTAAGTTCTGACAACATGCAGTTTTCCAGCAAATGGACAAGCGGGAGTGTTAGGGAAGGAAACAGTGGATTGCCAAGGAGTGTTTAAGCAGGGAGTTGATTGCTGACAGGCTAACTTGTTTCCTAGTTGTGTGAGTATAAAGTGGAAACAGGTGAGACACTGTGCTCATGATGTATTACATCATCAGAATAAATAAAACTCTGGAGGAACAAAGGCTTAGGCAGGGATTTTCCGCTCCTTTTTTATTTGGGGCGGGGGAAGGGAATAGGAATGGTGGAGGGGTGGCGGGAGGTGGTGGAAAATCGAGCGGGAAACCCAAAATGGCTTTTCTGTTGGTGGGATTTAGCCACCTGATTGTGCCCTGCCCTCCCCTACCCCAGGAAAATTACAAAATAGCATTCATGTCTTTGAAGGTCATGATCCCCATTTACAACAATTTGATTCTTATTGTCAGATCTTTACGCTCGATATTCTACATCCCCCGCCGACATTCAATCATCCCTTCCCCGTTGTGTGAGGGCACCACATATCCCCCAGGATGGGGTGGCACAGTGGTTAGCACTGCTGCCTCACAGCACTAGAGGACCACGGTTCGATTCCCGGCTTGGGTCACAGTCTGTGTGGAGTTAGCACATTCTCCCCATGTCTGCATGGGTTTCCTCTGGGTGCTCCGGTTTCCTCCCATAGTCCATAAGACATGCTACTTAGACACATTGGCCATGCTAAATTCTCTCTCAGCGTACCCAAATAGGCACCTGAGTTTGGTACCTGGGGAATTTTCACAGTAACTTCATTGCAGTGTTAATGTAAGCCTAATTGTGACAATGATAAATAAATAAACCTGGAGAACAGAATCTGCCAAAGGTGCGCAGATGCGTCTAGCCCCCAGTGGGGGGGGACAGCGTTATGCCTGAACACTCCCCCTGTCAGGGGGCAGGCGGCGTTTCCCAGGGTTGTTCATTTTTTACTTCCATTTTTTCAAAAAGATCAGACCACCCTTTAAAAACAGCACCCCAATCCTTCAGAAGCAGAAATTGCGGATGGCCACAGTTAATCAGAGCCCCCTCCCATCCTCCTCCCCCCCCCCACCCCCCCACTCTACTCAAGCAAGATGTCATGGGAACCCTCGCCCTCCCGTTTATTTTTTGGTAACGGGTTTGAAAATTGGGTGGGAAAAGCTGACGAGGCTGTTTCAGAGCCACTCTCCACCTCTCCCGCTCCGAGGCAACATTTGGCCAAAATATCGGAACATTCCAGCCTTTCCCCCTCCCCACCGTCCTGGCTATCAAGTAGCCAGTGAATGAGGAGTGTCCCGTACACCCGTACCTCACGGTTTCAGAACCATCCTGTTTTTTACCCCTGAAAAGAATGAACTGACACTTCGCCGACGGGAAGAGGTTTGGGATTTGGGACGTCCAAAGCCGGGGCTATCCCGTCAGCGAGAAAGTGGAGGGACAACAACAGATGCTCACGGTGGGTTCTCTTCCACCTCCCTTCAAGAAGAGAGACTCGCAATGACATAACCATGGATTATCCTTACATCTAGCCATTGATCCAAGACGTTGTCCAGGTCCTGCTTGATTGGTGCCGGCTCGCAGTCGTGAATCTTCTTGAGTTCGGCTAACAGTTGTTTGGTCTTCGAGGTGAATGCGTCCAGTCGCTCCTGACTGCCGTTCAGTTCGGACTTTGCCACCTCGTGCTGACCAACAGACAAAGAAAGATTCAGGGATACGACTTACTAGACATTTAATTTCGACTCTCAATATAATCTCCCACCCAGTTTCTCCGTTGGGAGATCGGGGATCATCCGCACATATAGATAAAGCCAACATAATCAAGAACCCCATGCATCCGTGACATATTCCCTTCCACCTTCTTCCGTCGGGAAAAAAATACAAAAGTCTGAGCTCACGTACCAACCGACTCAAGAACAGCTTCTTCCCTGCCGGTGTCAGACTTTTGAATGGACCTACGTCAGTCGCATTAGGTTGATTTTTCTCTGCAACCTAGTTATGACTGTAACACTACATTCTGCACCCTCTCCTTTCCTTCTCTATAAAAGATATGCTTTGTCTGCATAACACGCAAGAAACAATATTTTTCACCGTATCCTAATACATGTGACAATAATAAATCAAATCAGAACTGCCAGCTGGCCAGCCACAGCAACCCGACAAGGAGGAGGCAAGCGAGCAACACAGCACTTATGCTGAAGCTGTTAGCTTTTATTTCAAAGGGAATGGAGTATAAAAGTAGGAAGGTCTTGCTAAAACTGTGCAAGGCACTAGCTAGACCACATCTGAAATGTCAGGAGCTGTTTTGGTGCCCTTATCTAAGGAAAGATAAACTGGCATTGGAGGCAGTTCATGTTCAGCAGGTTGATCCTGGGTATGCGGGCATTTTCTAATGAGGAAAGGTTGAGTAGGTTAGGCCTGTGCTCACTGGGGTTTAGAAGAATGTGAGGCAACTTTATTGAGACATTTAGGAGGCGATTTTACCAAAAAAATTCTAAATACGGAAAGTCTCCATGACAATGGGGGAGTTTCAGATCTTACGGCAAAAGAAAAATTCAAATCTTATCACACTTAGAGAAAAAAGTGAGGCAATTTGTGATTCTCGCCAGTAGGAGTGGATGGTGTCTACTCATACCAGGAAGTCGGCTGCTGACAGCTAGAGGATGCCATTGCGCATGCGCTTGATCTCTCAATGCACTAACTGCGTACAAAAATACACAGTCAGTACACTAGAAGATTGTCACTCCTCCCATTTCCCTGGACTTTGCCTCCCCACACACCCATGTTAAAATTCTCTGCAGGATTCCAGAAGCTGATGATTAATGAGATGTGGCAACGCTTACCCTGGACAGTGTCCTCTTGATATCTTCTCGATCCAATAGGCTTGATTTGATTACAGCTACCGCTTCAGAATTTTCAATCACTTTGAGAAGAATGGACCTGGAGCTCTGATAGTCCCTCATGAGGCTGAGGAGGAAGCAGCTCTGTTCCTGGCTGTAAGGAAGAAACAGTAAGCTGGAGTGACATGGAGCTGGAGGGGAAGATGAATATCCTTCACTCACAAACTCCACCCGAGTCTTGAAATAAAGATCTGTGATTTCAATGGAATCTCCGTGAAGTATTTTCCTGCAGGAACACTGGGAGATATCTCACAGCAACAGAGCAAACAACTTTAGCAATTTCCCTTCTGGCAAGTGGGCGACCCTCCCCTTCCACTTCTGTGGGATGTCCTACCACATAGTATAGGATGCATTCTTCTTATCCATGTGCAGTGTGGTGGCACATTGGTTAGCACTATTGTGTCACAGCACCAGAGACCCTGGGTTCAATTCCCAACCTCGGGTCACTATTTGTCTGCACATTCTCCCCGTGTCTACATGGATTTCTTCCGACACTCCAGTTTCCTCCCACAGTCCCAAAGCTCTTTAGATGCATTGGCCGTGCTAAATTTGCCCACAGTGTATCTGAACAGGCACCAAAGTGTTGCGACAGGGGGATTTTTACAGTAACTTCATTGCAGTGTTAAGATGACACTAATAACTTAAAGTAGAATTACTGCCATTGTTATTTCCCATTCAATTTTGATCTGTCAACTGTCACAAGATGTACTTGCAGGGTCATTGGATGATCATATGGAGGGAGCTTCGAAAGTCTCCTATTCTGTTGCCAACTTGTATATAAATCAAAGTTACATTTATCAAATAACCCTCAGCAACATTAGAATGTTAGTTATACTACTGGACCAGTAATCCAGAGAGTCTGCGTCTGATGCCAGTTTGAGAATTTAAGTTTAAGTTTATTAAAGGTGTCACGAATAGGCTTACATTAACACTGCAATGAAGTTACTATAAAAATCCTCTACTCGCTACACTCCAGTGCCTGCTCAGGTACACTGAGGGAAAATTTAGCACATAAGTAGCACACCTTTCATACTGTGAGAGGAAATTAAAGCACTCAGAGAGAAACCCATGCAGACATGAGGAGAATGTGCACAGATGGTGATCCAAATCAGGAATCGAACCAAGGTTCCTGGTGCTATGAGGCTTCAGTGCTAACCGCTGTGCCATCATGTCAATCCAATTCAGTTTTTGTTCTAAGCACATCTACTCATCATTTTATCCCTATTAGGGAGGGAAACAGTTGGAAGGGAGCTGTTGGATGAAGTGGGCAAAGACTTCCCGAGTTGATTATCAGCCCTTGGGACCACGTTACAACAGCTCCTTCTGGGGCCAGTGAGACATTGGACTTGAGCTTCTGATTCAGAGGTAAGCGGTGCTACCGGACCACCCCCCCAGAGTGAACTGAGTGAATCAATGTGGAAATGAGAGACCAGACTCAAACAGCGTGAACACGGAGTGAATTCTCGGTGACCTTTTAACGAATGGAAGCAACGACTGTGTGCGTGACTCCCGTCGCATTCCGACAGTGGTGGCTCTTTAACTCCCTCTGCAGTGACCCAGACAGCCAGTCAGCTGGACGAGAGCCGCTGGAGGTGGGTAAAAAATTGCTAGCCCTGTCGGGGACCCAACATTTCGAAAATGAATGCAGTGAACACAAATCCATGTCGTGATCAGGGGAAATACTCCAAAAATAATTCAAGGACAGCGCAAAATTAAGCCACACACAACCAATTTTGTGCTCCAAAATGTAATTCAATTTAAGTTACTGCATCGTAGGTTGGTGCATCAGGTTAAATCCCCTGGGATCCAGAGCGAGGAAGCCAATCAATACAAAATTGATTTGATGACAGAAGTCAGAGGGTGGTTATAGAGGTAATAGTGGTTATTTTTCAAACTGGAGGTCAGTGACCAGTAGTGTGCCTTGTGGATCAGTGCTGAGCCCACTATTATTTATATTAATGATTTGGATGAGAATTTAGGCGGCTTGGTTAGTATGTTTGCAGATGACACCAAGATTGGTGGCATAGTGGAGAGCGAAGAAGGTTATCTCCAATTGCAACAGGATTTTGACCAAAAATTGTCAGTGGGCTGACGAATGGCAGATGGAATTCAATTTAGACAAACGCGAGGTGATGCATTTTGGTAGATGGAACCAGAGCAGGACTTACTCAGTTCATGGTGGGGCGTTGAGGAGAGTTACAGAACAAAGAGATCTAGGAGTACAGCTTCATAGCTCCTTGAAAGCAGAGTCAGAGGTGGATAGAGTGGTGAAGAAGGCATTCAGCATGCTTAGTTTCATTGATCAGAACATTGGGACGTTGAAGTTGTATAAGACATTGATAAGGCCACACTTGGAATACTGTATACATCCAGTACACAGAATATCCTTTATAGAAAGGATATTATCAAATTAGAAAGAGTGCAGTAAAGGTTTACTAGCATGCTACCGGGACTTGATGGTTTGAATTACAAGGAGAGTCTGGAAAGACCAGGACTTTTTCCTCTGGAGCTTAGAGGTGATCTTATAGAGATCTATAAAATAATGAGGGACATAGATAAGATAGACAGCGAACATCTTTTCACAAAGGTAGAGGAGTTAAAACTAGAAGGCATAAGTTTAAGGTGAGAGGGGAGAGATACAAAAGTGTCCAGAGGTGCAGTTTTCTCACACAGGAAATGGTGAGTGTCTGGAACAAGCTGCCAGAGGTAGTAGTAGAGGCGGGTACAATTTTGTTTCTTAAAAAGCATTTAGATAGTTACATAGGGAAGATGGATATATGGGGCAAATGCAGGTAATTTGGACTAGCTTAGTGGTTAATAAAATGGGTGGCATGGACATGTTGGGCCGAAGGGCCTGTTTCCATGCTGTAAACCTCGATGATTCTATGGCCAGAATGCTAGCACTGTGCCCACTATGGAATCGAGACGGGCAAGGGTCCAATAACGGAAATCTCTGCTGACCTCGGGGGAGAATTTCTAGCCTCGCTTGAATTATTCCAAATGATTGGAATTCTGCACATTTTTACCCACGTGGTGATGAATTTAGTTGCGCTGAAGATAAAGATATTGGGATTAGTCAGGAATCGGGTGTGGTCTCCCCAGTTCACCGTTACTGTACTCACATGTCACCGATCAGCCTTTTGGTGTCATTCCAGGTTGCCTCCAGCAGGTTAATCTCCTTCTCAGCCTCCGCGGCCAAGGCCTTGTCTTTCTGAGCCAGCTGTTTGGCTTTGTCTGTCAGCCACTGCAGCTCGTGCTGCTGGGCGCTGAGATCTTCCTCAAACTGACTGAACAACCGCAACCTGCAGATAGTAAAGACTCTCTCTGGTTAGTAGGCTCAGGCAAGTCAATATGGAGTGGCACAGAGGCTGCCTCACAGCACCACGGGCCCGGGTTCAAGACCAGCTTGGGCCACTATCTGTGTGAAGTTTGCACCTTCTCCCCGTGTCTGTGTGGGTTTCCATTGGGTGCTCCGGTTTTCTCCCACAGTCCGAAAGACATATCGGTTAGGTGCATTGGCCACGCTAAATTCTTCCTCAATGTACCTCAGGAGAGATGATAGCCTGGTGGTACTATCACTAGACAATTAACCCGGAAAATCAGCTTCTGTTCTGGGGACCTGGGATCGAATCTTGCCATGACTGCTGGTGAAATTTGAATTCAATAAAATCACAGACATTTACAGCATGGAAATGGGCCCTTTGGCCCAACTTGTCCATGCTGTCATTTTTTTTAAACACCTAAGTTCACCCCAATTGCCCGCATTTGGCCCATATCCCTCTATACCCATCTTACCCATGTAAATGTCTAAATGCTTTCTGAAAGACAACATTATACCAGCCTCTATTTCTACCTTGAGTAGCTTTTCCAGACACTCACCACCTTCTGTGTGAAAAAACTGTCACTCTGGATCTTTTGTATTTCTCCCCCTTCACTTTAAACCCATGCCCTTCAGTTATAGACCCCCTATCTCTGGGAAAAGACATTGACTATCTAGTTGATCTATGCCCCTCATTATTTTATAGACATCTGTAATATCTCCCCTAAGCATCCTATGCTTCAGAGAAAAAAGCCCAGTCTATCCAGCCTCTCCTTATTACTCAAAACTATCAAGTCCTCGTAGCATCCTAGCAAATCTTTTCTGCACTCTTTCTAGTTTACTAATATCCTTTCTATAATAGGGTGACCAGAACTGTGTACAGTATTCCAAATGTGGCTTTACCAATGTCCAAACCTTACCAATACCAAAGTCTTCAACAAGACATCCCAATGTTCTAGCCAATAAAACTAAGCATGTCAAATGCCTTCTTCACTGCTCTGGCCACCTGTGACTCCACTTTCAAGGAGTTATGAGCTGTACCAACAATCTCTTTGCTTTGTAATCCTCCGCAATGCCCAGTACTAACTAAGTAATTCTTGCCCTGGTTCGATCTACCAAAATGCATCAAGTCACATTTATCTAAATTAAACTCCATCTGCATTCGTCAGCCCACTGGCCCAATTGATCAAGATCCCGTTGTAATCTGAGATAACCATCTTCACTGTCCGCTATGCCACCAATCTTGGAATCATCAGCAAACATATTAACCATGCCTCTTATATTCTCATCCCAATCATTAATATAAATGACAAATAATAGTGGACCCAGCACTGATTCCTGAAGCACACTGCTGGTCACAGGCCTCCAGTTTGTAAAACAACCCTCTAAAACTACCCTTTGGCTTCAGTTATCAAGTCAATTTTGTATCCATTTAGTTATCTTGCCCTAGATCTTGTGAGATCTAACTTTATGCAACAACCTACCATATTGAACCTTGTCAAAAGCCTTGCTAAAGTCCATGTAGACAACATGGACTTTTTGTGCGTGGAGCCTGAAGAGATTGGAGAGGTACTGAATAAATATTTGTCTTCGTATTCACGCAGGGTGATGTAAATGTAGTTATGGAGGACACTGAGGTACAGGGTAGCAAACTGGAAAGTATTGAAGTAGATAGGGAGGATGTGCTAGATATTCTTGAGGGTTTGAAGTTGGATAAGTCCCCTGGGCCGGACGGGATTTACCCTAGGATTCTCTGGGAGGCAAGAGAGGCGATTGCAGAGCCTCTGGCTCTGATCTTCAGGTCGTCGTTGGTTACGGGTGTGGTTCCGGAGGACTGGAGGATAGCGAATGTGGTCCCATTGTTCAAGAAGGGGAAGAGAGACCTTCCAGGGAATTATAGGCCAGTGAGTCTTACTTCTGTTGTGGGCAAAGTATTGGAGAGAATAATTAGGGATAGGATTTATAGTTATTTAGAGAGAAATGAATTGATTGGGGATAGTCAGCATGGTTTTGTGAAGGGTAGGTCGTGCCTTACTGACCTCATTGAGTTTTTTGAAAAAGTGACTAAAGAGGTGGATGGGGGTAAGGCGGTTGATGTGGTATATATGGACTTTAGTAAGGCGTTTGATAAGGTGGCCCATGGAAGACTTCTGCAGAAAATGCAGATGTATGGGATAGAGGGTGATTTAGCTAATTGGGTTAGGAATTGGCTAGCAGATAGAAGACAGAGGGTGGTGGTTGATGGGAGATATTCATCGTGGAGTTCGGTGACAAGTGGTGTACCTCAGGGGTCTGTTTTGGGGCCCCTGCTGTTTGTAATTTTTATAAATGATCTGGATGAGGGTATTGAAGGATGGATTAGTAAATTTGCAGATGACACTAAAGTCGGTGGAGTGGTAGATAGTGAAGAGGGGTGTTATAGTTTGCAGAGAGACTTGGACAAGTTGCAGAGCTGGGCCGAGAGGTGGCAAATGGAGTTTAATGTGGAAAAGTGTGAGGTAATGCACTATGGCAGAAATAATAAATGTGTAGAGTATAGGGCTAATGGTAGGATTCTTAGTAGTCTTGATGAACAGAGGGATCTTGGTGTGTATGTGCATAGATCCCTGAAAGTAGGCAGTCAAGTCGAGAAGGTTGTTAAGAAGGCATATGGAGTCTTAGCTTTTATTGGTAGGGGGATTGAATTTCGGAGCCGCAACGTCATGTTGCAACTGTACAAAACTCTAGTGCGGCCGCACTTGGAGTATTGTGTGCAGTTCTGGTCCCCACATTATAAGAAAGATGTGGAGGCATTGGAGAGGGTACAGAGGAGGTTTACCAGGATGTTGCCTGGTATGGAGGGCAGGTCTTATGAAGAGAGGCTGAGGGATTTGAGGTTGTTTTCGTTAGAAAGGAGGCGGCTAAGAGGGGACCTTATCGAAACATATAAGATGATTAGAGGTTTAGATAGGGTGGACAGTGATAGCCTTTTTCCTAGGATGGAAAAAGCTAGCACGAGGGGACACAGCTTTAAATTAAGGGGTGATAGTTATAGGACGGATGTCAGAGGCAGGTTCTTTACCCAAAGGGTGGTTCGGGAGTGGAATGCCCTGCCTGCAGCAGTTATGGATGCGCCAAGTTTGGTGGCGTTTAAGAGGTTAGTTGATAAGTATATGGAAGAGAAGGGAATGGTTTAGTTTGGAGGGGCATTGCTTTTTATATTGGTCGGCGCAACATCGAAGGCCGAAGGGCCTGTTCTGTGCTGTAGTGTTCTATGTTCTATATTCTAACATCAACCGCACTGCCCTCATCTAGCTTCTTGGTTACACCCTTCAAAAAACTCAATCAGAATTAAGGATCTACTGATGACCATGAAACCATTGTTGATTGTCAGAAAAAACCCATCTGGTTCACTAATGTCCTTTAGGGAAGGAAATCTGCCATTCTTATGGCCTACATATGGCTCCAGAGCCACAGCAATGTGGTTGACTCTCAGTTGACCTCTGAAATGGTCTAGCGAGCCACTCAGGTGAGGGGTAACTAGGGATGGGCAATAAACGCTGCCCAATCAGCAATGCCCGTATTCCATGAATGAATAAAAAAAACACAAACAGGCATGGCAACGTGGGGATTTTCACAGTAACTTCATTGCAGTGTTAATAAATAAATAGGCTTTAAAACTTTTAAATGTTAATCTTTAGACTCACCTGAGTTGTAGAGCTGGCAGAGTCAACTCTTTCAAACCCTCGTTGTCTGCCTTTTCTTCAATGTCTTCGATGGTCTTCAACAGCTGCTCCTTGCGCACCTTGAACGATTTCCACAGGGAGTTGAGGGCCTCAGCCTCACTTTGCTTGGTGCCCAGAAGGTTCTGGACCGACTCCAGCTCTGCCTCCAACCCTTCCGCCAAGGCTCGGCAGGAGGTCCTTGAGTCCGAAGCCACGTCCTTCAGATGACACTGGGCTTTACTGATGAGTGCATCAAGCGCGGTGGCTTGGGAATCCAGTTGCCTGATATCTGGAGTCACGCCGCCCAGCTCCTTGTCCAGCAGCTCCGTCTTCACCTTGTCCCAGTTGGTCGCCATCTCCACGGTCTTTCGGATCCGGTGGAGCACATTACCTGCGGCCCTGTGGGTCTCCAGGAAGGAGGCCAGCTGCCCCAGGACCTCCTTCCTCCGCTCAACGACCTGATTGGCGTCCTGGAAGAGCTGGAAGCACTCCTCGGTCCTGCTGTGGAGATGCTGGTCCTGTGGTTCACACAGGGAGCAGAGGTAGTCCACCTGATCCTTCAGGTTCTGCTGCTCAGCGCACTGCTGCTCGACTGCTCCAGCCTGGTCCTGCACAACATTGAAACAGGAGATACAAAGGGTTAACCCAAAAGGGTAGAGGTTCTGTTTAGATATACAAAGCTTTGGATAGATCAGCAACATGTGGCCCATCTGAGTATAGACCAGCAGGCAAGTTGTTGACTGTTGCCAAAGTGTGAGGTTGCCACAGTCCACTAGTTTCACTCGTAGATTATTTTCCCTCCCAGTGTGACTGAACTGATTCACACATAAAGAAAAGGCAAGTGAAATGGGCATGCTAATTGCTCACAATATTGACTGTGAGAGCCGTATACTCTCTCTGCATCCAATCAAACCTAAATATTTATATTGTTTTTACCATTTGATTTTTTTTAATATTCATTCGTGAGACATGGGCATCACTGACTGGCCAGCATTTATTGTCCATCCTTAGTTGCCCTTGGAGGGCAGCGGAGAGTGAACCACGTTGCTGTGGGTCTGGAGTCACATGTAGGCCAGACTGGGTAAGGATTTCCTTCTCTAAAGGTCATTAGTGAACCAGATGGATTTTTCCAACAACGGTCGCCAGTTAGGAGTACAATATAAGGGGTAGGAGTCTTAGCTGTGTTGTAGAGCAGAAGGATCTCGGGGTCCAGGTCCATAGGACTCTTAAATCAGCCTCGCAGGTGAAGGAAGTGGTCAAGAAGGCGTACGGTGTACTGGCCTTCATTAATCGAAGAATAGAGTTTAGGAGTCAGGAGGTAATGATGCAGCTCTATAAGACTCTTGTCAGATCCCACTAGGAGTATTGTGCGCAGTTCTGGTCGCCTCACTATAGGAAGGATGTAGAGGTTATTGAGAGAGTTCAGAGGAGATTTACAAGGATGCTGCCTGGATTGGGAGGCAGGCCTTATGAAGATAGGTTGAGGGAGCTGGGACTCTTCTCACTGGAGAGGCGTAGGTTGAGAGGCGACCTGATAGAGGTTTATAAAATGTTGAGAGGAATAGATAGGGTGGACTCTCAGAGACTATTTCCCCGAGCTGAAATGGTCACTACGAGAGGACACAGATTTAAGGTGCAGGGAAGCAAATACAAAGGTGATGTCAGGGGTAGGTTTTTCACTCAGAGGGTGGTGAGTGAATGGAACCAACTGCCGTCGGAGGTTGTTGAGGCAAACTCACTGGGGTCTTTTAAAAGACTTCTGGATGAGTATATGGAAAAGAATAGGATAGGGGGTTATAGATAGGTCTGTGGATTGGTGAATGTGATCGGCGCAACTTGTGGGCCGAAGGGCCTGTTTGTGCTGTATTGTTCTATGTTCTATGTAGATGCCTAATTCCAGATTTTTTTTAAATCAAATTCAAATTCCACCCTCAGCCATGGTGGGATTCGAATTCAGGACATACGCTGAGTTTTTGGATTAATAATCTAGCAATAATACCATTCGACCATCACCTTCCCCTATATATAAATAAATAAATGATTATCTATTCTTTCCTTGTTATGGAATATTTGGTGTGTATTAAATGTATTCAATCTTATTCCTAGGGTCATGGTTAGAGAACATGAAGGTGAAGGAGGGTCGCTCATGTGGCCCACTCACCAGTCAGATGGTCTATCACTAGGCTAGACCCGACTGGTATTCAGTTCTGGGTTCCACACATTAGGAAGGATGTGCCAATCTTGGAGGTGGCACAGTGCAGAGTCACCAGAATGAAGCATGGGATGAAAGGAATCATTTATGAACAGAGGTTACACAGACTGGGCTGTGGGGGAAGATGTGGCAATCAAATCGAGAGCGACACAGTGGCACAATGGTTAGCACACCTGCCTCACAGCGCCAGGGACTCGGGTTCAATTCCAGCCTTAGATGTCTGTCTGTGTGGAGTTTGCACATTATCCCCGTGTCTGCGTGGGTTTTCTCCAGGTGCTCTGGCTTTCCCCGCACAAAAAAGATGTGTAGATTGGCCAAGCTTAAATGCCCCTTGGTGTCCCAACACTTGTAGGTTGGCTGGATTAGCCATGGTAAATGTGACGGGTTACAAGGATAGGATGAGGGAAGAGGCCTGGGTAAGACTCTGTATGAGAGTCGGTGCAGATTCGATGGGCTGAATGGCCTCCTTCTGCATTGTAAAGATTCAAAGCTAGCAGTCCAGTAAATGATGCTGCTAAGATTCATTGGGTGGCACAGTGGTTAGTATTGATGCTTCACAGCACCAGGAACACAGGTTCAATTCCAGCCTTGGGCAACTGTGTGGAGTGTGCACATTCTCCCCTTGTCTGCGTGGGTTTCCTCCCACAGTCCGAAAATGTGCAGGTTAGATTGACTGATTGTACTAAAATTGACCCTAGTGTTAGGGAAGTTGGCAGGGTAAATATGTAGGGATACGGGGATAGGGCTTGGGTGGGATCGTTGTCGATGCAGGCTTGATGGGCTGAATGGCCTCCTTCTATAGTGTGGGATTCTACGATTTCACAAGATTTTATTTTAAAACCAGGGCCTTCAGGATTTTACCTTAATGTGATTCAGAGCAGGCTGCAGATCCGTGGAAGTGATCTCAGAGGTCGACTGTAGGCCACTCAGGAAGCGTTCAACCCAGAAAGAAAATTTTAACAAACATTCGTCAAACTGCTGGTGTTTTCCAATGGCTTCCTCGAAGGAGCGGATCCTGTGGGACAAAAGCAGTGTTATTTGGTTAATGTTTAGCGTGGGAGTTTTCCTGCCCCACTCTACATTCAGTGAACTTTGGAACTGGAGTCACGTTGAGGTCAGATCGGGTACAGGTTAAGAATTCTCGTTGTTCAAAGGTATCAGTTGGGTATTTCAAACAAAAACCATCCTCCAGTTTCATCACCAATTTTGCTAATGTTCAGAATATTTCTCCTCAAGCAGCCATGGACTCTCGCTTGATTCTGGATAACTTGGCCAGTTTTCAGGACTACTAGTGGCACAGTGGTTAGCACGGCTGCCTCACAGTACCAGTCCAATTCCGGCCTCGGGTCACCATCATTGTGGAATTTGCATGTTTTCCCCGTGTCTGCATGCATTTCTTCCCACGCCTCCGGTTTCCTCCCACGGTCCAATTTAGGCATGGATTGGCCACGCTAAAATTGCCCCTTAATGGCCAAAGATGTGCAAGTTAGGTGGTTTGGCCAATGCTAAATTATTCCGTAAGGGTTAGCAAGGTAAATACGTGGGTTACAGGGATAGGGCCCGGGTGGGATTGTTGTGAGTGCAGGCTCAATGGACTGAATGGATTCCTTCTGCACTAGAGGTATTCTGTGATTCTAATTCACTATCACAGCCACCACCTTGTATTTATAGGGGTAACTTAGAATAAGCCTTAGAATCACAGAACAGAGGGGAGGCTATTCTGCCTATCATGTCTGTGCTAGCCCTCTGGAAGAGCAACTCAGATAGATCCAGTACTCTCTCTTTCTCCCCCGGCCTACAAATATTTTTAGTTCAAATAATTACCACTTCCCTTTCAAACTCCTCGACTGAATCCATTGCTACCATGGACTCAGGCAGTGAATTCCAGAGACTAACCACTCGCTGAGTAATAACGATTCTCCCATCGCGTCTTGCAAGTTTTGGCCCATTGAGTCTGTATCAATAATAACCCAGCGATGTGAAACAGCACTGCTAAACTGCTGTGCTACCGCTCCGCCTTAAAGTGATTCTTCTCTGCTGCCACGAGACTTTTGAATGGTCGCTACGAGAGGACACAGGTTTAAGGTGCTGGGGAGCAGGTACAGAGGAGATGTCGGGGTAAGTTTTTCACTCAGAGGGTGGTGAGTGAGTGGAATCGGTTGCCGTCAGTGGTGGTAGAGGCGAACTCGCTGGGGTCTTTTAAGAGACTTCTGGATGAGTACATGGGACCTAATGGGATTGAGAGTGAGAGATAGGCCTGATAGGTATGGATATGATCAACACAACTTGTGGGCCAAAGGGCCTGTTTATGCCGTAGTATTCTATGTTCTATTAAGTTGATCTTTCTCTACACCCGAGCTATGACTGTAACACTACATTTAGCACTCTCTCATTTCCTTCTCCCCTATGTATTTTCTGAATGGCATGCTCTGTCTGTGTACTGCGCAAGAAACAATACTTTGCACAGTATCCCAATCCATGGGACAACAATAAATCAAATCAAATCTAGAACAAGAATATTGGAATGAATCTCACCGTTTCTTGGTGGTGTGGGACAGACTCTGCCACCTCTTATCCAGTTGTTGCAAGTCTGCTTTCATTGCCTTCACATTTTCCTCTGAGGTGGTTGGGTACAAGGCCTTTCCCTGCGCCACCAGCCCCCTGTGAACTGATTCCTGGGACATCACCTCCGACTGCAGGTCCTGGGGAGATGGTGAGAAATAGGCAACAGTCTTCCACCTGTCACACCGCCTTCACTTCCCCCGCCGACACCGAGAGCGTAGAACGGGTTTCTTCACACCCTTCACCATGTCTACACCAGCTATTTGCAGCAGCTTTTGCAAATAAGAATTTGATAGACTATACTGCTGATGTCCTCATTGCAGGGGAGGGCAGGGAGAGCCCGGTCAGGGAGGAGGGTGAAAACTGCCCTAATCATATTTACAGCAATCACAGAAGGTGAGTCAGAAGGTTCAAGCCTCACTCCTGATCACCTAACCCCAGCCGACGCCCCACATCGTACTGCCAAAAAATGGAGACATTTTTGGTCAAAGCTTTTCGCCTGGAAGTCATCAGGGCAATTTACAACAATACCAGATGTATAGGGAACAACCATTTATACTGTCCAGGAAGACAGTGCAGACTGGTGGACAAGTGGATTCTGAGTTGTTGACATGAAGGATGCACCAGTTGATGCTGACCGACAGTTAACTGCTGGGCATTGTTTGAAATAGGCAGCTTGATTCTGATTGGTCAAGTCATTGGCCAATCTAGTGCTGTGCTGTACAGTTGGAGGTACCCCTTTATGGATGTGACAACAACCTGATCTCCACCCCCCCCTTTGCCATTCTCTTAGTGTAAGAGATCCACTTGTAAAAGTGGCACTATTTTGAACAAATGCACAGGTTTCCTATCATTTCTCCTTCAGCCTTCTCACATTATCTGCTTATTATCTCATAACCACCTGCGGAGACTGTCTATGCATAAAAATCACCTTTCACAAACTGCAACAGGCATTGGGCAAGACTTCCGGGCTGTGCTCACCTCAAGACCAGAAATTCCTGCCCAAGATCAAAGGACCTTGGCATGGCCTGCCCATCCCCCCCCCCGACCCCATCCCCACCATAACTCCAGTGATGAGTGAGATGGGAAAATTTCGCCCCATTACTTTTCAAAGGTACTTCATTGGCTGTAAAGTGCTTTAGCACATCCTGAGTTTGTCAAAGAAGCTATAGCAATTATTTTAACTGTTTTAATTGTTTGACTACTTCTTAATGCATCTCCTATTGGAAAAGAGGATAGTCAGGAATGGAACATTCTGGAATTTTATTACATCTGATTCTCAGAACTTCTCACCCACCACCGTGTGATCCTTTTGTATCTCTCCCCTCTCGCCTTAAACCTACACCCTCTAGGTTTAGTTTCCCGTACCTTTGGGAAAAGATGTTGACCTCATCTATGCCACTCATTATTTTATAGGCCTCTATAAGATCACCCCAAAGCATACTATGCTCCAGAGAAATATCCAGCTCCCCTTATAACTCCAACTATCGAGTCCCAGTAGCATCCAAGTAAATCTTTTCTGCACTCTTTCTAGTTTAATAATACTCTTTCTATAATAGGGTGACCAGAACTGTACACAATATTCCAAGTGTGGCCTTACTAATCTCTAATACAACTTCAACAAGATGCCCAATTAGTCCCGCTCCCCTTCTTTCTCCGCATTGCCTTTGCAGATTAGTGCAGATAACCGCTGTAGTTTTGGGGCTAGTAACCCCAAAAACAGTAACTGTTACATTTGCAGAAAACATGAGAAGTTAAGCATCAACCTTCACTGCAATTATGTCTAGGCTTTTTCCGAGAGATTATACAGGCTTATGGGTTAATATGCCTTTAAGTAGTGGACTGGCATGATGTACAGTCAGGTATATGGCATTGAGAGAGAGAAGTGTCCATGATCAGACTGAATGGTGGAGCAGGCTCGAAGGGCCGAATGGCCTGTTTCTGCTACGTTAAGTCGGCAGCTTGTTTGGCAACAGTTGAGCTACGGAGGTGGGCAGTGCTAACGGGTATTCCGAACTCAAATACTGGAGGGTCTCAGCCCTCTCTCCAGGCCCTGAATTGAGCCCAAGACTTTTGGGATCTCCACATGTCCATTGCTTCTCAAACCCATTGCCAGCGAGCTCAGGATCTTACCTTCAGAGTCTGCACTTCGTTCTGCAGCTTGGCCTGGTCAGAAGGTAGGTAAGGGGACCAGGAGCTGGTGAGCGCTTCATGTCTCTCGAGCCAAGAACCAAAGCTAGACAGGTCCTTCTCATACCTGGTCAGAGAGAGAAATAAAAACAGGTCGGGCAATCGCAAACATTGGGTGGGATTCACCAACCATTCATGACAGTGGGATTCCCCAGTCCCGCTGCACTGAATGGGGATTTGGCTAAAGACAAATTCTCCATCCTCGCTGGGAGCGGAGGTGGCACGAGAATTCCGGCCTCTATATCCCAACGTGCTGAGAGCATACACAATAACATCACTGCCAATTCAACACTGAAGAATAGATCCCCCCTCCCTTAAAATAGAATTGTAGAACCCAGGAGGCCACTTGACCCATCATACTCCTGTTAGCCCTTTGAAAGAGTTATCCTAATAGTCCCACTCCCCCTCTACTTCCCCACTATCCTGCAAACTTTGCCGTTTTGGGTTTATATCAATTTTCCCGTTAGGAATTACTGCTGGATCTGCCCCTTGTCACGCACCACATTCCACATCCGAACTACTCTTTATGTAAGTTCCAATCCAGGCCCCAGCGCACACAGTCTGTGTCACAGTAAGACTCTGTAAAATTGGAGAGTTTGACTGGATGTTGCTGAGATCATTTGCTGGAGTGAGATTTAGGCTTTTGATGAAGAAAAGGTGCCTGTGATCTGCTCAGATTCACCTGCTTTAGGCAGAATATGCAAATGGTTCAATGCATCACAGGATCAGACAGCACAGGAAGCCACTCAGCCCATCACGTGTACCTTGATAAGCTCTGTGAAGGAGTTATCCCATTGGCCCTGTTTCTTTTCTATTTCCCCATGGCACCCAAGTGGTTACTTTTCAAGTATTTTTTCAAATCCATTTCTGAAACAATCTATTAGTCTGTTTTTAACAGCCTTTCAGACGTGTGTGTGTGTGTGTGTGTTGTGTGTGTGTGTATCTGTGTGTGTCAGTGTGTGTGTATCAGTGTGTGTGTCAGTGTGTGTGTATGTGTGTGTGGGTGTGGGTGTGGTTGTGTGTGAGTATGTGAGTGCGTGAGAGTGTGTGTCTGTGTGTGTGTGTGCATGGTTGTGTGTATGTGAGTGTGTGAGTATATGAGTGTGTGTGTGAGTGTGTTTGTGTGAGAATGTGCGTGTGTGTGTGTCAGAGTGTGTGTGTGTGTCAGTGTGTGTGTATGTGAGCATGTGCATGGTTGTGAGTATATGAGTGTGTGTGTGTGTGAGTGTGTGTGTGAGTGTGTGTCTACGTAAGTGTGTGTAAGAGTGAGTGTGTGTGCGTGTGTATGAGAGTGTGTGCGTGTGTGTATGAGTGAGTGTGTGCGTGTGTGTGTGCGTACGTGTGTGTGAATGTGTGAGAGTGTGTGTGTGCGTACGTGTGTGTGAATGTTGAGAGGTGTGTGGTGTGTGTGTGTGTATGAGTGAGAGCGTGTGTGTGTGTGCGTACGTGTGTGTGTGCGTACGTGTGTGTGTGTGTGAGAGAGTGTGTGTAAATATGTGTGAGCAAGTATGTGTGCGTGTGTGTATGTGTGTGTGCGTGTGTGATCTATGTGGCTAATCCTATATGCAGAAGCTGTAGTGAGGAAGTGGATGAGGATTTGATCGGGTTACCCACCTCTGCCAGAGTGCCACTAGATTCTCCAGCTGGGCCTGCACTCCCATGGCCTGCTCCTGCAGTTTCTCATGCTTTAGCTGCAGAGCGCTCAGTTCCTGAACAGCTTCCTCCTTGTTGGTGACCCTGCGGACACTGGTGGAGAGGGACACCATCGGGATTTTTAGCTGCTCTACAGTCTGACACAATTCCTGTGGAACGAGTGGAGCGGGAAATCAGTTACACCTTGCATGGATTGTGCACAGGTCACAGACACTTCCATCTACAACATTAAATCGCCTCGAGGTAAGAAAACATCAGGAGGTGGGTAAAGCCAGTGTAAAGGCGACACAGTGGTTAGCACTGCTGCCTCACAGCTCCTGGGAGCCCGGTTCAATACCTGGCTCGGATCACTGTCTGCCTGTGTTTCCTCCGAGTGCTCCAATTCCCTCCCACAGTCTGAAAGACATGGTGGTTAGGTGCACCTGCCATGCTAAATGTCCCCTCAATGTACCCAAACAGGCACCAGAATGTGGGGAACAGGGATTTTCACAGTAACTTCATTGCAGTGTTAATGAGGTGCCACAGGGATGGCGGTGAATAAAAATCAACTTCTCACAGAGACATAGAGACTTACAGCATAGAAACAGGCCCTTCGGCCCAACTTGTCCATGCCACTCTTTTTTTTAAAACCCTTAAATTAATCCCAAATGCTCACATTTGACCCATCATACACATATAACTATCCAAATGCTTTTTGAAAGATAAAATTGTACCACCTCTACTACTACCTCTGGCAACTTGTTCCAAGACACTCACCACTCTCTGTGTGAATAAATTACCCCTCTGGACACTTCTGTATCTCTCCCTTCTCGTCTTAAACCTATGCCCTTTAATTTTAGACTCCTTTACCTTTTCGAAAAGATATTGGCTATCTACCTTGTTTATGTCCCTCATTATTTTATGTACCTCTATAAGGCCACCCCTCAGCCTCCGTTGCTCCGGAGAAAAAAGTCCCAGTCTACTCAGCCTCTCCTTATAATTCAATCCATCAAGTCTCGGTGGCATCCTAGTAAATCTTTTCTGCACTCTTTCTAGTTTAATAATATCCTTTCTATAATAGGGTGACTATAATTGCACACAGTATTCCAAGTGTGGCCTTACCAATACCTTGTACAACTTTAACAAGACGTCCCAACTCCTGTATTCAATGTTCTGACCAATGAAACCAAGCATACCGAATGCCTTCTTCACCACTCTGTCCACCAGTGGCTCAAGGAGCAATGAACACGTACTCCTCGATCTCTTTGTTCGGTAACTCTCCCCAACACCCTATCATTAATTGAGTAAGTCCTGCCCTAGTTCAATCGACCAAAATGAATCACCTTGCATTCATTTAAGTTAAATTCTCTCTGCCATTTATCAGCCCACTGGCCCAATTGATTAAAATCCTGTTGCAATTGGAGATAACCTTCCTCACTGTACACCGTGCCACCAATCTATGTGTCATCAGCAAACTTACTAACCACACCCCTGTATTCACGTCCAAATCATTAATATAAATGACAAACAGTAGTGGGCCCAGCACTAATCCCTGGGGCACACCACTGATCACAAACCTCCAGTTTGATCTGTATCCTATTTTCCAATGTCAGAGGAAGTTCAGATGGGCCCTGTAACCACTGGCTAATGGAGCATAGAGTATAGTGAGATAGTCAAACACAGATAGAGTCAAAGTGAGAGCCAGCCAGGGAGCAGGCCTCTATATGTCATAATGCATTAGCGCACTCATCCTTTATTTATGTGTCAAGACAGCTTTCTTTAATGGGTAGCGATTTCTGCAAGGAATTTCTGAATTATTCAAGTCCGCAGTGAGTTAAAGTGCCTCATTTTAAAATTATCATCAGCAGATTAGACTTGAAGAAGCCCCAGTGAAAGATATTTATAGAAAGGAGGAGTATAATGGATGTTTAATATTCCTTGCCCACGGCTTTGAAATGAACACGTCCTCTATCTTTCGTTTTATTTATTAGTATCACAAGAGATATTAACCATTGCTGGGAAGGGCAGCAATTGTTGCTCATTCTGTACTGTCATTTAGGTTTAAAGTTTATTTACTTGTATCACAAGTTGGCTTACATTAACGCAGCAATGTGGAAATCCTCTAGTCACCACATACCGATGCCTGTTCAGGTACACCAAGGGAGAATTTAGCAGGGCCAATGCACCCTAACCAGCACATCTTTCGGACTGTGGGAGGAAACCGGAGCACCCGGAGGAAACCCACGCAGACATGGGGAGAATGTGCAGACAGCAACCCAAGTCGGGAATCGAACCCAGGCCCCTTGGCACTGTGAGGCAGCAGTGCTAGCCCACTGTGACACCGTGTTGCCTGATGATTCTTCCATTCAGGATGCAGGGTGGGATTTTCCAGCTCTTCCCGCTGGCGGGATCTTCCTCTCCTGCCAACGATGATCCCCACCCAACTTCTCCTCCCCCCAACCCCCGGCCACCACGACGATGGGTTTCCCCAGCGGTGGGTGAAATAGACAAGCTGCGCAAAACGCCAAAGACATCAGCGGGACTGGAAGATACCGCTGGCAAGTCATCTCTGTCGCTGGAAAACACGATGGAGCGGGAGATGAGCAGCGGTCTGCGGGGGGAAGGGCGGCAGATCGCACCCACAGATATTTCTTGCTGTGTCCGCGCTAAGCGATTTACCCGTGATGCCAGGCGCACATTCATACCATATGTGCCTTCAGCAGCTGGTTGGCCTCGAGCGCGGAGGAGCATTTGATGGTCCTGCCCTGCAAAGTGGTCTCCACATCCGTCAGCGTCTGCTGGACCTAGCCCAAGGAAAATGGGAAGAGAATCACTTGGAAAGCGTTTGACTTCCGACTGAGTGAAGCGAGACCTGGAGGATATATTCACAGAAGACCAAGACACATCTACACTCTCCCAGCTGCCTTTAATGTGTGTGGGATGCGTAACGGGTTCTAAAGAACACCTTAAGTGGGCAGAAATCCGTACATTTTCCGAACTTTGTTGCTCATTTTCCAAGGTCTGGGCTGCGATTGGCTGGGAGATTGTCACATCGGCGAGTCACGGAGTTCGTGAGGGGGGTTCGCGCCCCGTTTACGTCTCCCAGCGCCGGATTTCCAGCGGTGTCTGCTCCCCGCCAGAAATCAGCAGGGAGCCGCAAAAACCATTTAAATGGTAATTATAATATAATTTAAATGTAATTAGCAGGCCCAGGACTGAAACCTCCCCCCACATCCCCACCAGAGTGGTTCGCTCCAACAGGGATGACACTAGCTCCCCACTAATGGGAGCTCGGGGCCCAATCCCGCTGGAGTGAGGGGGCACAGTCAAGCATCCCAGAGGGTCGGGTGCAAGGAGGGGGGTGCCTCCTGGTCATTGACACCTTGGGGTAAAGAGCCAATGCCCGGATGCCCCTCCCCCAACCCTGCCCATTGGCAGGGTGTGGCCTAGGATTGGGGGCTGATGGGGTTAGGACTTATGGAGTGATCGATGGGGGAGGGGGTCAGCCGGGGTGAGGGATCAGCCTTGCGGGAGGGGGGTGGGTTACTACCGGTGAGATTTCTGCAGGTTGGGAAGGGCGTTTGGGGCTGGACCCTGGAATGGTCAGGGGGTGGTAATGGGGCTGTGGGCAGGGTGAAGCGCCAGCAACGTGGGGGTCATGGGGCTGGCTAGCGATCGAGCCATGGGTGGGGCAGAGCACTGGCAATGTGGGGTCACGGGACTGGCCAGCGATCGAGCTTGTCAGTAATCGGGAGGCTGGTAAATAGGGGACACTGCACAGGCGCCAATCTTGACACTGGCAAATAGGCGCATGCGCAATAGCACTCTCAGTATGCTGTTCTCAGTCTCTCCAGTGGGGATAGGTCCCGCACCCTGAAATCTAATGATATTCACACTGCATTGCACAGAGTGTGGGAGATTCCTCTCTAAACTCCCACTGCAAAACAACAGCGTGAATTACTCCAATTGTCCTGCAAATTTTACACTTTTGGGAGAATCCCACCCTTAGTATCCCTCCAAATGATACCCAGGCTGGCAGGATTGTTGAATGCAGAACTGATGTAACAAATCATTAATGTAAGCAAACCTATTGCATAAGTGTTAGCCTGGGGCATCAAATGATGCCCAATTCCCAGTAGCAATGCACACATTCCTCCTCATACGCAAGGAGTGGTCTAACCCAAAAGTTTCAAAGCAGAGATGAGCGTCAAAACGGGAAAGTTCTCCCCTCCCACTCCAACCCTCCATCATCTTCCCCAACCACCCCAACATCCCCCACAACACCCTCAATCATTCACATGCTGACCGAACACGCTATGACCTTATTAATTATCTATTAGCCTCAGTACCTTGTTGAGGCCCTCCTGGTATCTCTGTTGCAGAGAGACCTGGCTGGTCACTCTGCTGTCCACCTCCTGGGCGTGCTGGCGGAGCTCTTCCCACTGCCGGGTTAGTTGGGTCAACCGAGCCTTGACGCGGGCAATCTCGCCCGGGGTCACGCACTGGGCCAGGGCCTGCGACTCCTCTTCCAAGTCTTTCATCTCTTTCGACTTCCCAAGGACGGCCTCAATGATCAGCTGGAGGTCAAGAACAACAGATCGGTTGACAGAAAGAGAAACAGCAACGTGATCAGTGCTCCTTTCCCTCCCTTGCGCGTCATCAGGCTTCAGAGTTTAATAGAGGTGTCGCCAAGCGGGAGAAACGTACCTTCATTTTGGGCTGTTTTTCTTCGAGTGGGATAGACGAACCCTCCACATCGTTCACCTCTTCATGTTTCGCTGTCACCCAGTGGCCCAGGGACTCAAACTTTGCTAATAAGCCTTCCCAGAGTCTCCTCATTTCATCCAGATGTTTTGCCCTGAGGTAGAGAGAAAATACATAGAGAAATCAAGTCCTGTAAAGCGAAATCTTCTTCAGAATGGTCTTACCAGAGTATTCATCACCAATGAATTTCGATAAGTACAAGTTGGAGGCGATAGTCTACCGGTATTATCACTAGGTTATTATTTCAGAAACTCAGATCAGGTTCTGGGGACCTGGATTTGAATCTTGCCGCGGCAGATAGTAGATTCTGAATTTAAAAAATATCAGCAATTAAGAATCTATTGATGATCATGAAACCATTGAAAAATCCATTTGATTCGCCATCGTCCTTTAGGGAAGAAAACTCTGCTGTCCTTCCCTGGTCTAAGGTGATCTTATAGAGGTGTAGAATATCGTGAGAGGGATGGATAGCTTGAATGCACTCAGGCTTTTTCCCAAGGTTGGGAAATTGAAAACTAGAGGGTCTAAGTTTAAGTCAAGAGGGGAAAGAATGAATGGGAACCTGAGGAGCAACTTTGCTGACACAAGGGGTGGTATGTACATGGAATGAGCTGCTGGAGGAAGTGGTTAAGGGAAGGACATTGACAATATTTAAAAGGCATTTGGACAGATACATGGATAGGAAAGGTTTAGGGGCATACGGGCCAAATGCAGGCAAATGGGGTGAGCTTAGATGGGCTTTAAGGTCAGCACGGACCAGTTTGTCTTCGTGCCTTAGATTCTATGATTCTACACGTGACTCCAGATCCACAGCAACCTGGGTTCGATTCCCGGTTTGGGTCACTGTCTTGTGGAGTTTGCACATTCCCCTCTGAGTGGGTTTCCTGCCGATGCTCCGGTTTCCTTCCACAGTCCAAAGATGTGCAGGTTAGATTGATTGGCTATGCTAAAATTTTCCCTTAGTATCCTGAGATGTGGAGGTTAGAGGGATCAGTGGGTAAATGTGTAAGGATGTGGGGCAGGGCCTGGGTGGGATTGTGGTCGGTGCAGACTCGATGGGCCAAATGGCCTCTTTCTGTACTGTAAGGTTTCGATGATTTCTGATTTTAATGTGGCTGATTCTCAACTGTCCTGTGAACAAGGGCAACTAGGGATGGGTAATAAATGCTGGCCAGCCAGCGATGCCCACGTCCCATGGATGAATAAATAAAAACCATCTCGGCCTTAAGAATCACTCATAGAATTCCCTCTCTGAGTCACTCTGCCTCCTTCTCCGCATCTAATGCAATTCTTGATATTGGTGACACCTGACTGGGGACATTTGTCACAAAGCCGAAGAGTTTAAGATGGAAATTACTTCAATACTCAGAGGGGCTGTGGAATGTAGAGTGAAAGCCAGTGACAAACCAGCACTGAGATCCTGGGCGGAATTCCCCCAAAATATCTCAAAGCGCTCTCTCCAGCGGGAAAGCCAGTAGAGATTTCCGCTGGAAGGTTTGGTGTGATTCAGTCCACTAGTCACCCAGGCTTAGAATTTATTCTGGAGTGGGAACCAATGCTGTTTTATGTTTCTATGCCAACATTAAGGGCATTTAAATGGTCATTGAATAAACATATGGATGATATTGGAATAGTGTAGGTTAGATGGGCTTTAAATTGGTTTCGCAGCTCGGTGCAACATTGAGGGCCTAAGGGCCTGTACTGCGCTGTAATGTTCTATGTTCTGTATTCTAAAGAGTCGGAGATCAGAGCGGTCTTTATAAAACTCATGCCAATCGCCAGATAACATCTACAACCATCCTCTCACTCACTGGTGCTAGAACTCCCCCAACACCTCACAACGTGTTCGCCAAAAGATTCCCCCCACCTCAAGACATTTCCACCCACCAACAGCCCCTTCAGACCCCCACCCCCCATTACCCCCTTCTTCAGGAACCTTCCTCCCTTCGGGCTCTCCATTTGCGGAGACCAATGCCTGCTGTGGACTTCCCGCTGTGCCCGAGGGTTGGAGAATTCCGGCAACCAGGAGAATTCCGGGAGCTGGGAGAATCCGAACTCCAAACCAAGCCTGCTTATCAACACGAATATTTAAATGTGCTAATCTAGTGCACGCCCTCACTGGGCCTGAGTCTGACTACACTGGGGAGAGGGAACTGGGAGAATCCCAAAAGAGGTTCTTGCCCCTCATACAATTTATATACACGTGAGCCTGGGGAGCTGGGGAGAATAGCAGCCAATGTCTCTCCACATTCTTCTAATCAAAATGCCTCACCTCACACTTTTCCACACTGAACTTTGTCTGTCACCTGTCTGCCCAACTTGTTTAGTCCCCATTGAAGTTCTCCTCAACAGTTTACAATACTTCCAAACTTTGAAATTGGCCCCAGTATACCAGGATCGAGATCATTAATATGTACTAGGAAAAGGAAGGGTCCCGGTGCCATTCCCTGAGGAACATTACCTTCCTCCAGCCTGGAAAATATCCACTGACCATTACTCTCTGCTTCCTATTAGTCAATTAATTTTGTATCCATGTTGCGACTGTCCCTTTCACACCATGAGCTAGAACTTTTCTGACAAGTCTGTTGTGTGGCACTGTATCGAATGCCTTCTGAAAGTCCATACACAGCACATCAACAACATTACCCATGTCAACAATCTCTGTCTTCTCTTCAAAAAAACCCCAGCAAGTTTGTTAAACGTGATTTCCCCTTTAGAGATCCATGCTGGCTCTTCCTAATCAACTCATATTATTCCAGATGACCGTTAATTCTATCCCGAATAATTGTTTCCAGAAGTTTGTCCACATCACCGATGTTAAACTGAATGTTCTTTAATCTGAGATGATCCTTATGATTTATTTTTGAACAGGCATGTTTCATTTACAATTTTCTGATCACCTGGCACTTACTCTGAGTCTAGAAGATTATGGCCAGTGCCTCTGCAATTTTCACTCTCACTTCCTTCAATATTCTTGGATACATCTCATCCAGTCTTGGTCCCCTGTCAATGTTAAATATCGATAGTCTATCCATCACTTCCTCCACCAATTCTGAACTCTATTAGGGACAGGTTTTCCTCGTCTGTTACTATATTCTGTCTGTTTCCTCGTCTGTATTCATTTAATATCTCAACCACGCCCCAAGCCTCCATGAAAGAATTCCCTAATCAGCCCTATTCCTCCTTTATATCAAAGACTCTGGGAGTCCCCTTTATGTGGGCTACCTGTCTTTTGCAATAATCTCTCTTTGCCTCCCTAAGTGCCTTTTCACTTCCCTTCTGGACTATCTGTAACATGTTGAATTTCCACAGAGTGGGAGCAAGAGAAAGAAATCCCATGGAATACCTCCTAAACAACAACAGTAGGCTTACCTTGCGCTAACATTACCAGGGTCCAGAGAGACAATTCTTTTACACAGAGGGTGAGTCTGGAACAAGCTGCCAGAGGTAATAGTAGAGGCAGGGACAATTTTATCTTTTAAAAAACATTTAGATAGTTATATGAATAAGATGGGTATAGAGCGGTACGGACCAAACATGGGCAATTGGGACAAGCTTAGTGGTTGAAAGAAAAGGTCAACATGGACAAGTTGGGCTGAAGGGCCTGTTTCCATGCTGTAAACTTCTATGACTCTACCGGAATGTTTATAGATTAAGTATCTATAAGGACTATTGCCTAATAGGTTCTTTATTATGCATCAAAGTAAGAATCTTTTTGGGGGAATATTCTGTAAGACCAATTTTAACTGTGAAAATGTAATTTTGTGTGTTTAGGTTTTGTCATGAAGGGGGCAACCTTACCAAAAAAATTCTAAGTTCTTATGCTGAACAAGCGTAAAAGCAAGACAGAATCATGCCGATTTTTAGAGCGAGCTTTCAGACATGATCCTATCCTACATAATGCAGAAAAAGAGGCAAAGTGTGATGCACGCCAGTAGAGGGTGTGAATGGCGACAATTCTGGCCAGAAAGCCGGCTGCTCATATTAGAGTGCATTATTGTGTTTGCGCAGATCTTTCAGCATTCTATGCAACAGAACAGAGAGGTTTATCAGTCCCCAACACCCATAGATATCATTCCCCCACCCCTGGCCAATAGCTGCCGTTATACCCAGTCCAGCCGATCGACCAGCGAGACAAGTGAGTAATATTGTTCCCTACATTATTTAATTTAAAATTTCCAACAGTGTTACTGAAGTTTGTGGCTTCTCATATACACATTTCCTTGCAATAAAATATAAACAGAAAACAATTGTGGTCGATGGTCAAGTCTCCCTTTCTGGGATTTGGTTCACACATCAGTAACCATCTGCCAGATACTAACAACAGGCAGTGAAGGAAAAAGAGAATAAAAGGATATGGGAAGGAACCTGCAGCTATGGTGACTGCTGGTATGGAGAATTAATTGAGCTTGATAGCTTCAACATTAACTCTTTTTTATTCACTCAATGGGACATGAGCATTTATTGTCCATCACAAGCTACCCAAGGACAATTAAGAGTCAATCACATTGCTATGGCTCTGGAGTCACATGTAGGCCAGACTGGTTAAGAATGGCAGATTTTCTTCCTTAAAGGAAACCAGATTGATTTCTCTGACCATCGACAATGGTTCCATGGTCATCAGTACATTCTTTATTCTTCATGGGTGGAATGGTGGCCCAGCGGTTAGCACTGCTGCCTCAAAGTGCCGGGTTCGATTCCTGGTTTGGGTCACTGTCTGTGCAGAGTTTGCACATTCACCCCGTGTCTGCATGGGTTTCCTCTAGGTGCTCTGGTTTCCTCCCACAGTCCAAAGATACGCGGATTAGGTTGATTGGCTTTTCTAAATTGACCCTTAGTGCAGGAGATTGGAGGATAAACGTGTGGAGTTATGGGGATTGGGCCTGGGTGGGAATGTGGTCGGTGCAGACTCAATGGACCAAATAGCCTCCTTCTGCACTGTAGGAATTCTACGATTCATTGAATTCAAATTCCACTCTCTGCCATGGCAGGATTTGAACATGGGTTACTCAATAAGACGTAATGATAGAAATGTGATCCCATACTCGCTGTTCAGGGTTTTCCTGATGTCTTCAGCCTTTTCTCTCATCAGTTGGGCTTGTTGCTGCAGGGAGCGTTTACACTTTGGACCAATCTTCATGCCTTCCAGCTTCTGTAACAGTTCCTCAACCACAGCCACTTTGGCTTCACTGTCTGTGTCAAAGGTCTGTGTATAGAAACAATGCAGACAATGAGGTATAGAATATGCTTCAAGCCAGTAACACATTGGGAACCTGAGGTTATAAGGATCGGCACAGTGGTTAACACTGCTGCCTCACAGTGCCAGGGATTTGGGTTCAATTCCTGGTCTTGGACCATTGTCTGTGTGGAGTTTGCACATTCTCCCTGTGTCTCCATGGGTTTCCTCCGGGCGCTCCAGTTTCCTCCCACAGTCCAAAGATATATGGATTAGGTGGATTGACCATGCTAAATTGCTCCCTAGTCTCTAAAGATGTGTGGGTTAGATTGATTGGCCATGCTAAATTGCCCCTTACTGTCTAAAGATGTGTGGATTGGGTGGATTAGCCATGCGAAATTGGTCTTTAGTGTCCAAGGATGTGTGGGTTAGATGGATTGGCCATGTTAAATTGCTCCTTCATTTCCAAAGATTTGTGGGTTAGATGGATTGGTCATGCCAAATTGCCCCTTAGTGTCAGGGAGCCAGCAGAATAAATATGTGGGTTTACGGGGATAGGGCCTGGGTGGGATTGTGGTCGGTGCTGACTCAATGAGTTGAATGGCCTCCTCCTGCATTGTAGGGATTCTATAAATCATAACCACAAGAAAGAGAAGAAAATTAAAACGTTAAATATCATCAGCATCCCAAGATACAGTACTGCTGTGGAACGGATTCTCGGGCATCTTAAAAATGTTGGGATTCTTCTCAGGTTTCCATTTGCAGGAAAAGGGACCCACAAAGGTAATTAAGAAGGCAAATAGAATTTTGTCCTTCATTGCTGGAAGGATGGAGTTTATAAACAGCGAGGTTATGTTGAGCTGTATAGGTGCTGGGGAGGCCACACCTGGAGTACTGTGTATAGTTTTGGTCTCCTTCCTTGAGAAGGGATATGCTGGCACTGAAGGGGGTGCAGAGGAGACTCGCTAGGTTGATTCCAGAGTTGAGAGAGTTGGTTTATGAGGAGAGACTGAGTGAACTTGGGCTATACTCATGGGAATTCAAAAGAATGAGGGAAGATCTTATAGAAACATACAAGATTATGAAAGAATAGATAAAGTAGAAGCACGGATGTTGTTTCCATTGACGACTGAAGCCAAATCAAGGAGGCATGATCTCAAAATAAGGGACAGCAGATTTAGGACTGAGCTGAGGAGGAACTTCTTCACCCAAAGGATTGTGAATCTGTGGAATTCCTTGCCCAGTGAAGCAGTTGAGGCTATCTTATTGAATGTTTTTAAGGCAGGGATAGATACATTTTTGAACAGTAAAGGAATTAAGGGTTATGGTGAGCAGGCGGGTAAGTGGAGCTGAGTCCACAAAAAGATCAGCCATGATATTATTGAATGATGGAGCAGGCTTGAGGGGCCAGATGGCCTATTCCTGCTCCTAATTCTTATGGTCTTATTAAAGCCATTTGTTTACTAATTTAAGATGGGATTCCTCCAGCTCCCCCACCCAGAATATAGCCCCCCAATTCCCAGCAGGCTCCAGTTCCCCCACCCCTCGTGGGCTTCATGCCACCACCCCCTACCCAGTGTACAGCCACCCCTTCCCACCTCTCCCCCCACCTCCCCAGCCACCATGGGCTCCATCCTCCGCCTCCCCCCGCCCAATGTACATCTCCCCTCCTCACGGTGAGCTCTCACCTTTATTCGTTCCAGCTCTGATCCAAGGCTCTCCAAGCTGCCGAAGGAACGATTATGGTCCACGGCCGTCCCTATGCGACTCAGGAACTCCAGCACCTCCCCCTGTTCCTCTTCAAAATGCTGCCATTGACTCAGTGTCTCCTTCAGCACAAAGCAAAGCAAGCTGTCAACCCTGCTCACTATGATTACTGATCGATCCTGTGCTGACATTGCTGACTCTTCTCCTTACAAGTACCACAGAATCACAGAGTGCCTACAATGGAGGGATTCCATCCTGAGACACCTCAGGAGGTCATTCGGCCCATCAGGTCTACACTTACTCTCCCACAGAGCATCACACCTAGGTCCTATTCCCATAGGTCCACATATTTACCCCGCTAATTCCCCCAAACCTACATACACATCTTTGGACACTAAGGGACAATTTAGCATGGCCAATCCACCTAACCTGCATATCTTGGAATGCAAAGGGGCAATTTATCATGGCCAATCCACCTAACCTATACATCTTTAGACTCTAAGGGCATTTTAGCATGGCCAATCCACTAAAGTGGACATCATTAGACACTGAGGGGAAATTTAGCCTGGCCGATCCCCCTAATCTCCTTATCTTCACACTCTAAGGGGCAAGTTAGCATAGCCAATCCATCCAACCTGCTCATCCTTGGACACTAAAGGGAAATTTACCATGACCAATCCACCTAATAGCATAGGAGGGAACTGGAGCACCTGGAGGAAACCCATGCAGACATGGGGAGAATGTGCAAATTCCACACAGACAGCGACCCTAGGCCGGAATTGAACTGGGTCAGTGAACAAAGAACAAAGAAAATTACAGCACAGGAATAGACCTTTCAGCCCTCCAAGCCTGCACCAACCATGCTGCCCAACTTAACAAAAACCCCCAACCTTTCCGGGGAATATATTCCTCTATTCCCATCCTATTCATATATTTGTCAAGACACCCCTTGTAAGTCACTAAGTAAGTACCCACTTCCACTACCTTCTCCGGCAACGAGTTCCAGACACCCATCACCCTCTGTGTAAAAAATCTGCCTCGTACATCTCCTTTAAACCTGGTACCTTAAACCTGTGCCCCCTAGTAATTGACTCGTCCAAAATTTTTTCTGCACCCTTTCCAAAGCCTCCACATCCTTCTGGTAATGTGGCAATCAGAATTGAACACTATTTTCCAAGTGTGGCCTAAGTAAGATTCTATAAAGCTTGCAACATGACTTGGCAATTTTTAAACTCAATGCCCCGGCTGATGAAGGCAAGCATACCATAAGCCTTCTTGACTACCTTCTCCACCTGCATTGCCACTTTCAGTGACCTGTGTACCTGTACACCCAGATCCCTCTGCCGATCAATATTCTTAAGAGTTCTGCCATTTACTGTATTTTCTTATCTGTATTAGACATTCCAAAATGCATTACCTCACATTTGTCCGGAATAAACTCCATCTGCCAAAACTCTGCCCAAGTCTCCAACCGATCTATATCCTGCTGTAAACTCTGATGGCCCTCATTGCTGTCCTCAAACTTTCTAATCAAACCAGTTACATTTTCCTCCAAATCATTTATATATATATTACAAACAGCAAAGGTCCCAGCACTGATCCCTGAGGAACACCACTTGTCACAGCCCTCCATTCAGGAGCACGAAAAGCCAATGGAATGTTAGTCTTTATCATGAGGGGATTTGAGCACAACAGTAATGAAGTCTTGCTTCAACTTGTATTGGAATGTCTGGAATACAGTGTACAGATTTGATCCCCTTACAAAGAACAAAGAAAATTATATCACAAGAACAGGCCCTTTGGCCCTCCAAGCCTGCACCAACCATGCTACCCATGTGAACTAAAACCCCCTACCATTCCAGGGAATAAATCTCTCCATTCCCATCCTATTCATGAATTAGTCCAGACACCCCTTAAAAGTCACTATCGAATCTGCTTTCACTATCTCCAAGGGGGCACAATTTCAAAAACCGAGATGAGGGGAAATTTCTTTACACAGAGGGTTGTGAATCTTTGGAATTCTCTACCCTGGGTTAGCACTGCTGCCTCACAGCATCAGGGACCTGGGTTTGATTCCCAGCTCGGATCACTGTCTGTGTGGAGTCTGCACATTCTCCCCATTTCTGCATGGATTTCCTCTAGGTGCTCTAGTTTCCTCCCACAGTCTGAAAGATGTGCTGATTAGGTGGATCGGCAATGCTAAATTCTCCCTCAGTGTACCCGAACAGGTGCCGGAGTGTGGGGAATAGAGAATCTTCACAGCAACTTCATTGCAGTATTAATGTAAGCCTACTTGTGACACGAATAAATAAACTAAAAAAAAACTCAGAGAGCTGTGGAAGCCACATATATGTTCAGCGAGTTCCAGGCACTCACTCTGTGTAAAAAAACTTGCCTCGTACAATTTCTTTAAACCTTGCCCCTCACACTGTAAACCTATACTTCCCCTAGTAATTGACTCTTCCACCCTGCGAAAAAGCTTCTGACCATCCACTCTGTCCATGCCCTTCATAAACTTGTCGATTGCTATAAGGTCGATCTCCATAGTTCCAGTGAGAAGGGAGCTAGTTAACTCAGAAGGTTCATCAGGCTAGTTCCAGGGATCGCTAGACTGTCTTCTAAAGAGACATTGGGCAAACTGAGCCCAGAGTTTCAGAGAACGAGAAGTGATCTCATTGAAACTTCCAAAATATTTAGAAGGAATAGACAGGATAGATGCAGTTAAGATGTTTTCCCTGGTTGGGGAGCCTAGAACCAGAGGGGGTACAATTTCAAAATAAGGGGGATGTGACTTGAGAAGGAATTTCTTTACACAGAAGGTTGTAAATCATTGGGATCCTCTACCCCAGAGGGCTGTGGAAGCCATTAAGTATGTTCAAAACAAAGATTGGATTTCCTCCGGGTGCTCCGGTTTCCTCCCACACTCCAAAGATGTGCGGGTTAGATTGATTGGTCATGCTAAAAATTGACGCTATTGTCAGAGGGATTAGCAGGATGGTATTACAAGGATAGGGCCTGGGTGGTATTGTGATCAGTACAGACTCGATGGGCCGAATGTCCTCCTTCCGTACTGCAGGGATTCTACGATTCTGTGATTTCTGATGTTGCAAAGTTGGGTAGAGTAATTGTCACTTGGTACTTGGAAAATTGTAAAGTGCTGGGGAGAAAGCATTGTGTGGTCCCTTGGAAAAGATGATGCTTTTTTCTGTGCTTCAAGGGTTAATATGCAAGTACACAGAGAGCCCAGACTGAAACATTTGTATCAAAAGGACAAGCAGCAGAGTTACCAAGACAACAGGCTGTTGAATTTAGCCAATGAATTTGATTCAGACACTTAGACACCAAAGACCTATTAAATTTAAATCTGATGGTTTTGATTACCTCGGACCAATACTGTTATAGGAAATATTAATATGTCATCACAGGTAGAAAAGAAGGGGATCAGTAGCACAAAGAGAGAGAGCAACTGCCACCTCCCAGAGATAGCAACTCTCAGCTCAAAGCACCATCTAGATAGCAAAGAAGAAAGAAGTTCCAGACAGAAGAATCAACAGAGAAAGACCAGAATATTCCAGAAGGCACAAAACCTGGTTGTAATTTAGACAGTAACTAAATTCTACTTTTTGCTAATGAGTGGGAATTGTATTTATTTCAACAGCAGACCGTGATAATCTTCGGGAATAGTTAATAGTTTAAAGAGATTTATTTGGTTTGTTAACAGTTTAGTTATTTTGCTCACTGTTAGTTAGATAAATAAATTTTTACATGCATGTTGATTTTAGAGAGAGTGCCAGGGATTTATTTTGTATCCAACCATGAGAGCAGCTTACACCACTTCACACACACCTTTTACAGATTAGAGGGACAAGGTACTCCTCTTTGGGTAGTGTTAGTTCCAAGAGGGGTCAACTTCTGCTTTATAACACTGATGTTAAGGGTAACGGAGATAGTGTGGGGTAAAGACATTGACCAGCCATGATTGTATTGAAATGTAGAGCAGGCTCGATGGGCTGAATGGCCTACTTCTGCTCTGAACTCACCACCTAGAAGGGCAGCAGATGCACGGGAACACCACTGCCTCTGCTGAAATGTGCAGCACCCTGACTTTATCAGTGATCCCCACGCCCAGGGCTGATCTTTACCTCCAATTCTTTCTCCTGTTCATCCAATGCCTGTTCCATTGCGATGAGGGTGGCCTCCTGGCTTTGTAGCTCCTCTTGGGAGGACTTCTCCAACTCAGCAGCTGCCTGTAACTCCCTTCCGCGAGCTAACTGTCCATGTACATCGCGCCTCTTCACTGCCAACTGCTCCACTTGATGCTGCGCATTCACGGGTTCAAGACAATGTTATTACAGACAACGACAGACAACGAGACTGATCAAAGTGATACAGTGCCATTAGCACAATAAAAGGCTCCAAGCTTCAGGAATATGATCGATCCAAATTTGACCCCAAGCTCTCTCAGGGGATACCAGCATAGGTGGAGAGGTCAGATTCTCAAAGGAGGAGAGAGTGCCGGAGAGGTTTAGGGCGGGGAATTGCAGAGCTTTGGGCCCAGGGATCGGAAGGTAGGGCTGCCAATGGTGAGGCAAGGACATGGAGTTTGGGCAAGGTGTCTGAATTAAAGGGACGCCGAGATCTCGGGTCCGTGCCGACAGGTATTGGCGATGGAGGGTCAGGGTCTGTGAGAACGGAAAAGGTTGCAGAGTTCAGGACGAACAAAGACTTGGAAATATGGATAAGAAAGCCAAAATGGGAGCAGTGTAGATTGGTGAGTGAAAAGTGATCACGATTTGGCAAGAGTCAGTAGTGTTTTGGATGGGTTTATAGTGAGTGAAATAAAAGACACTAATGGGACTGAACCTGGGAATTAACAACAAGATTACCCATATTCCAAAAACATGACATTTTGGAAGAGAGATTTTCCACCTTCCTCCTACCCAGCACCAACCCCAACCCCCTGCGCGTGCACACACACACACACACACACACACACACACACACACACACACACACACACACACACACACACACACACACACAGCGTGTTTTTGAGCAGTAGAGATGACTTGTGTGAACAGTTTCCCAGGGCAGAAATGACAATTACAATTACAAAGGGACACAAGTTTAAGGTAAGGGAGAAAAGGTTCCGTGGAGGTATGCAGGGGAAGTATTTTACACAGAGATTGGTGGGGGCACTGCCAGGTGAGGTGGTTGGGGCAAATATGTTCGCGACATTTAAGACTTATCTTGATAGACACACGAACAGATGGGGAATTGATTGGTCTAAATAAGACAACGCGATCGGCACAGATTTGGAGGGCCGAAGGGCCTGTTCCTGTGCTGTACTGTTCTTTGTCATTGTCTACCAGTGGAATCTACCAGTCGCGCCAATGACACTGGCGTTTTGTGCGGCTTGCCCGTCTTGCCGGGTGTGGGGTTACCTACAGCGTGCCTGGAAAATTCCACCAGAGGAAAGAGTCTGAAATTCCCACTCCTGGAGTCACTTGATGCAAAATAAATGGGAAGTGTTGAGGGGACATTGCGCATTGGAACTGTCAACCATCTCCAATCGAACAAAATCTTCTTTGAGTTAACGGACTGCCTAAGGAGAACAAGATGGCTTTGGAGGGGGGAGTGACTTTGTACCTCTGGTTACCAAAACATTCCAGGCACGATCTTACCCACCGTTCATGGCATACACCATTGCTACAGCGAGGTCGGAAAATTTGGGGGCCAGCCAAATGTCCGTTCAATGCAGTGGGATGGGAAAATCAGCCGGTATAAATGCCGATAGAATTCTGCCCTCCACCACTGGAATTTTCCTCGTATTTTGGCTGGAATTCTCCACAGAATTGACCAGAAAATCCCACCTCTGGCAAACAATACGCCACCTCCTGTTGGTGGGAAACACGGGGCTGGAAGGCCAGAGATTCTCGCCCATTGGGTGGGATTTTCCAGCCACACTCACCCAATATTGGAAAATTCCTCCCAAAATCAACGGACCTTTCCATGGTCCGCCCTCACCCGCTCTCATTCCCATGACGGGAGGGACAGTAAAATTCCGGCCCTTGAGTCTGTTTGAGACTCATTGATGGACTTAGGCTTTTTGCAATTTCCTCGCAATTCGTCTACTCTAAAAAAGAATTTATCAAACAACAATTTGCACTTCCCTGCAGGACTCCTCAGTGAAATATTTTGATTTTTCTTTCCACGCAGGCTTCGTACCTGGTGATGCAGGTGGCGTTTCTGTGCCTCTTGCAGAGTCTCGGAGTCCAGGATCTGCACACTCTCCTCCTGCAGCTGCCTCTGGGAGTCGCTGAGCTGCTCCAAGGAACTCTTCACCTGCCCACCATGCTGGATACATTCATCAACACTGGACAGCAGCTTATCAGACTGAGGGGGAGGAAACAGTGGGCAAGTTAACACAGGGCAAAACACAAGAGAGACGGCTGCTTCACACGCATACTGTACAAACATGACTTAATGGAAAGCATAAAAGCACCCTAGCGTTGGAAGGTTCAGATGCTGAAATATTTTAATGGCTGCTTGAACATCATATCTACAAACATCTGCGTCTTTGTTTTGAAAGAGAGACATCCACATTAGGCAAAGGGACATCCTGCTTTCATGCTCATATGTCTGTCCAAAGATGTACAGATTAGGTGGATTGGCCATGCTAAATTGCCCATTAGTATCCAAGGATGTGCAGGTTAGGTGGACTGGCCATGCTAAATTGCCCCTTAGTGCCCCAAGATGTGCAAGATTGACCGAGTTAAATTGCCCCTTAGTGTCCAAAGATGTGCAGGTTTGGTGGATTGGTCTTGCTAAATTGCTTCTCAGTGTCCAAAAATGTGCAGATTAGGTTGACTAGTCATGCTAAATTGCTCCTTATGTCCCAAGATGTGCAGGTTAGGTGGATTGGCTGTACTAAATTGCCCCTTAGTATCCAAGGATGTTCAGGTTAGATGTATTGGCCATGCTAAATTGCCCCTTAGTGTCAAAAGATGTGTAGGTTAGGTGGATTAGCGAAGTAAATGCTCGGGTTGGGATTGTGGTCGGTGCAGACTCGATGGGCTGAATGGCCTCCTTCTCGCGCTGTCGGGATTCTACAATTCCATTTTGACACCTCGCCATTCTCAGAGCTACCTCTTACCTCAGCCACCTGTGCCAGGAGCCGGTTATAATCGGCCGTCAGTCTGGACAGTTCTTGATCCTTTCTTTTCACTTCGTTCTCGGAGGAGACCTCCCTGAGTGCTGCAAGTCTGGATCCCAGCCACAAGAGGTTTGGCTCCTCCTCGTTCGCCTCTTTCTTCATTCTCTGAAAGCGAGAAAAAAAACCAACGTTTTGCTCCTTTTCGCGCTCGTTTCCAGATCTTTCCTTCACCCACCCCCCACTTGACCCTCCCACAATTTGTGCAACCCCCATCCACGTTCGCTGCCCCCCCCTCCTCCCCACTTTAATTTTGGCCTATGGAGCTTTGCCAATTTCATTCTTGTCACCATTGGCACCCTGAGTTCTGGAATCCACCCTGTCCAAAACCTCCTCTCTCTTTCTCTCTCTCCCTCGTCCTTGAAGATGCTCCTTAAAACCTCTCCCTTTGATCAATAGCTGGGTTAGCAATCCTCAAATCTCCTGACGCGTTCATTTCTGTCTGATAATATCCTGCAAGTTACCTTGGGATGCTTCACTAAAGGCGCTATATAAATGCGGGGCCCTGATGTGTCGGCACTGAGTTAGATGACTCGTTTGAATGGATTATACCTACAAAGCATATCCACCACTGCGAAATTTACAAGTCCAAGGATTTCCAGTGGGGAGCAACACTCAGAGTAATAACTACCACATTGTATTATCCTTGGCACAAAGCCCCATAAGAAAGAACGTTGACTTAGATTACAGAAGGTCATAGAAACTTCACAATGAAGAAAGAGGCCATTTCGCTCATCGAATCTGCACTGACAACACTCTCACCCCAGGCCCCATCCCTACAACTTTTACCCAAATAATCCCTCTAACCTACACATCCCAGGACACCAATGGGCAATTTACCATGGCCAAAACACCTAACCCCTCACATCTATGGGAGGAAATCGGAGCACCCAGAGGAAACCCATGCAGACACAGGGTGAATGTGCAAACTCTTTCAGTGACAGTGACTGCAAGCCGGAAATTGAACCTGGGTCGCTGGCGCTGTGAGGCAATAGTACTTATCACTGTGCCACCATGCCATCCTGATTCTTATCCCTGATCCATCACCATTAAAAAACATCTGTTTCTATGGCCTCAGACAGACTCTTTCTAGGTGACAGTCTACATTGGTCGACTTCTTTCATTGGCTGTGACCTTTCCAGATCAAATTTGGCATGTCCACTGCAACTCTCACCAATTTTTACAGATGCACCATAGAAAGCATCTTTTCCAGATGTGTCATAGCTTGATACGGCTCCTGCATTGCCCAAGACCACAAGGAGCTACAAAGGGTTGTGAACACAGCCCAGTCCATCACTCAAACCAGCCTCCCATCAATTGACAACGTCTGCTCTTCCCATTGTCTTGGAAAAGCAACCAGCGTAATCAAGGATCCCACATACCCCGGACATTCTCCCTGCCACCTTCTTCATTTGGGAAAAAGATACAAAAGTCTGAGATTACATACCAACCGACTCAAGAACAGCTTCTTCCTATTGCTATCAGATTTTTGAATGGACCTACCTCGCATTAAGTTGATCTTTCTCTACGCCCTAGCTGTGATGTAACACTACATTCTGCACTCTCTCATTTCCTTCTCCCCTATGAACGGTATGCATTATCTGTACAGTGCGCAATAAATAATACTTTTCATTGTATTTCAATATATGTGACAATAATAAATCGAATCAAATCAGATCATACTTCCAGTGATGGAGGAACAAAGATGTTTTTTCCATTTTTGATACTTCCTATTCTTTCTGAGTCTTTAACCTTTTGTAGTTCCTTGAAAGTAGTGTCACAGGTAGATAGGGTGGTGAAGGAGGCATTTGGCACACTTGTCTTCATCACTCAGAGCACTGAGTGCAGAAGTTGGGATGTTATTTCACAACTGTACAAGACATTGGTAAGGTCACATTTGGAGTACTGCATACAATTCTGGTCACTCTGCTATAGGAAGGATGTTATTAAACTGAAAAGGGTGCAAAAAAAAAGATTTACAAGGATGTTACCAGGACTGAAAGGTTTGAATTACAAGGAGAGGCTGGATAGGCTGAGACTTCTTTCCTTGGAGTGCAGGAGGATGAGGGGTGAGGTTTGTAGAGGTTTATAAAATCATGAGGGGCATAGATAGGGTGAACAGCCAAGGTCTTTTCCCGAGGGTAGGGAGTCCAAAACTAGAGAGCACAGTTTTGAGGTGGGAGGGGAAAGGGACCCGAGGGGCAACTTTTCCACACAGAGTGTGTTGCGTGTGTGGAATGAGCTGCCAGAGGAGGTGGTAGAGGTGGGTACACTTTGAAAGACGTTTGGACGGGTACGTGGATGGGAAAAGTTTAGAGGGATAGGGGCCAAACACAGGCAAATGGGACTTGTTCAGTTCAGGAAACCTGATGGGCCTGGACGTGTTGAGCCGAGGGGCCTGTTTCTGTGCTGTATATCTCCTTGACTCTAAGATAATTATGAGATCAACAAACCTCCAACGCCGTTTTCAAATCTCCATATTTCTTGGGATTGGAGGCCTCGCCTCTGATTTCTGTCAGTTGTTTGTTCTTCGTCACCAGCCATTTTGAAAGTTGGGAATATCTACAAGAAAGTGAGGAAATGTTAAGGAGAAGGAATCTATTCAGGCAAGCATTTAAAATACAAAGTGCTTTTTTCTTTTCTGGGAGGCCGTCTTTGTTTTTGGCGCCTTTTGACACTTTAACTCTGATCAAAAAGGCCACTACAAATGAAATCCAATCATGGTCCCCACAGGAGGGGCCAAACCCAATCCAAGCTGACAAGACAAGGCCTTACATCCCATCTTAGGCTCGATCAAACAAGATCCAAGCTGACAGGATGAGGCATTGCACCCCTTCCTGGGCTTGATCTAACTCTTCACCTCAGCCAAGAATCATAGAATCCCTACAGTGCAGAAGGAGGCCATTTGACCCATTGAATCTGCATTGACCACAATCCCTCTAACCTTTCCTATCCATGTACATTTCCCGTAACCCCAGATATTACCTCGCTAATATCCCTAATACCAAGGGGCAATTTGGCACGGCCAATCAACCTAACCCTTACATCTTTGGACTGTGGGAAGAAACCGGAGTACCCAAAGGAAACTCACGCAGACATGGGGAGAACATGCAAACTCCATACAGTGACCTAAGGCTGGAATTGCACCCAGGTCCCTGGCACTGTGGGGCAGCAGTGCTAACCACTGTGTCACCATGTCACCCCCAACAAGGCCAAGATGGCTTTGACAAATTGCATCAGATGGTTTAACCCCATTGTCAACTCTGATCCTTTCTCTATCCTAGTATGGGGAAACCATCATCGCAGCATCAGCATACCCCAGTGCAACGGTCTAGCCTCACTCCCCCCAGCACCCATACCCCCTATCCCCCTGGACCTGATTGTGGTTTTACCCCTGCCAGGGCCAGAATTCGATGAGCATTTCAAAGTAGGAAGGAAAGGATACGTGGAAGTGACAAGCAATAGAATTTAAGTGGGGATCTCCAATAGGAGGGTAACACAGGTACAATGGGCCGAATGGTCTCCTTCCAACTGCGGTGTTTCAGCTTCTTCTCAAGCCCTCTGTTAGTTTCTGACTGAAATTAATTCATCATTCTCCCCGCTTTACCCCTTTCCCGTGCTTTATTATCCCCATCCACTACTGATTCCTCTGCCCCACCTTCCAAATTCTTTAACATCCTGAAAAAGAATTGCAACACGGTGGCACAGTGATTAGCACTGCTGCCTCATAGTGCCAGAGACCCGGGTTCAATTCTGGCTTCAGGCCACTGTCAGTGTGGAGTCTGCACGTTCTCCCTGTACCTGCGTGGGTTTCCTCCTGGTGCTCCGATTTCCTCCCACATTCCAAAGATGTGCAATTTAGGCCATGCTAAATTGACACTTAGTGTCAGAGGGATTAGCAAGGTAAATATGTGGGATTCTGGGGATAGAGCCTGGGTGGGATTGTTGTCAGTGCAGATTTGATGGGCCAAATGGCCTTCTTCTGCACTGCAGGGATTCTATGATTCCAGGATGGAGTCAATGCGACAATGTCAGAATCTCCAAAAACATGCAGTTTAGGTGGATTGGCCCATGCTAAATTGCCCCTCAGTGTCTAAATTATGGGATTAGTGGGGCAAATACATGGGGTGACAGGCTTGGGTGAGCCGCTGGAGAGTCAGGGCAAACGCAATGGGCCAAATGGCCTCCTTCTGCACTGAAGGGATTGTATGATCTATTTACACTCAACCGCACCTCCATATTAACTCCCTTACCAACTCACAGCCTCAAACCTCCAATAATACAAAGGTCCAGCATCTCATAGAAAAATGCCTACAGTGCAGAAAGAGGTCATTCGGCCCATCAGATCTGCACTGACCCACTTTTTTTAAATCTCACCTATGCCTTATCTCCGTAACCTCACGTATTTACCTGCCTAATACCCCTAACCTTCACATCTCAGATTCCAATCAACACGTGATGCAGCAACCCTGGGATTGGACAAACCCCATTCAGATCCACATTAGGACCTCAGGGCAGGCGGGGTTCTTGACAACTTACTCGTCCCCTACTACAAGGGGGAGCAGAGAGGGACAGGTTGTGCATGGACAGGTAAGCAGTGGGCTGGATACTGGCTTTACTCTATCACCATAAAGGTCCCCCACCCACTCCCACCATGAGTTATTAAAGAAAACCAACACTCAGATAGGGTTAGATGAAGGATAAACACCAGCATAAAAAAGATTGTCTGAGTGACCTGCTCCTGAACTATAGGTAGATAGGTTCTTGATCAATAAGGGGGTCAAGGGTTACGGAAGAAGGCAGGACAATGGGGACGAGAATCTTATCAACCATGATTAAATGGCGGAGCAGACTCGATGGGCCAAATGGCCTCATTCTGCTCCTAATCTAGGTAATTACGCGATGCGTAACTCTTACCTAGTCGTGTACTCCTTCCACTTGTCTGGGTGCTCCAACAATTTCGCGTAGGTGGCGTCGACACGTCCTTGCAACTCTCTCAGGGTCTTCTTGTCCATTTCGTGTTTGGCCCTGATCCCTTCGTACTTCCGAGTTTCCGGAAGCTTCTGGCAGAGATCTCCAATCACCTTGCCCCGTTTCCTGCACCACTCGAACTTACCCTTCTCCGAGAAGAATTCCTGAAAGAAATCAGAAACCGGATGGGTCAGTCGGGTTTGGGTAAGGGGTCGAACGTGCCAGGAGAGGGTTATAGGCTCGACCGTGCACCCGGACTGGGTATTCTGGGCCTCCCTAAACTTCTCCGCTGCCAGCCTGACACAAGAGTGGGTGCTCTCCGTCCATCCAGACTGTTGTAGCTTCAACAACACGCATGAGGTTCGTACAAATGAACTTAAGGTGGCCACCAATGGACATTTCTTTTAGATTGTTCATGGAATGTTGGGCATTGTGTGGGCAGCACGGTGGCATTGTAGTTAGCATTGTTGCCTCACAGCGCCAGGGTCCCAGGTTCCCCGTGTCTGCATGGGTTTCCTCCGTATGCTCCAGTGTCCTCCCACAGTCCAAAGAACTGCAGGTTAGGTTGATTGGCCATGCTAGATTGCCCCTTAGTGTCAGGGGGACTAGTTAGGGTATATACATGGGATTATGCGGATAGGGCCTGGGTAGGATTGTGGTCAGAGCAGACTTGATGGGCCGAATGGCCTCCTTCTGCACTGTAGGGATTCTATTGCGGACAAGGTCAACATTTGTTGCCTGAAGAACAGTCAACCACATTGCTGTGGCTTTGGAGTCACATGTAGGCCAGACCTGGTAAGGACGGCAGATTTCCTTCCCTAAAGGACATTAGCGAACCAGATGGATTTTTCCAACAATCAACAATGCTTTTATGGTCAGTCTCACCAGGACTAGATTTTAAATCTGGATTTTTTTTTCGTAAATAACTGAATTTGCTAATTGAACACAAGTTCCTCCAGCAGGGCCTTTTCCTGCCTCGGCCTTAGGCCCAAGGACTGAGGGTGGGAAATTCAAAAAGCTTTACCCGTGATCCCGGGCAGGAAGGAACAAAGAACAAAGAACAAAACAGCATGGGAAACAGGCCCTTCGGCCCAACGAGCCTGCGCTGCCACCCCGATGTTCCCACTTCTACCCGTGATCCCTGTCTATGTTTATAGATCTATGGATTAAAAACCAAATTTGAGACAATTTAGGGAGAATTTGTTTTGCCAATTAGCCTAAGAGCACATCTTTGGGATGTGGGAGAAAACCGGAGCACCCGGAGAAAACCCACGCAAGCACGGGGAGAATGCGCAAACTCCCACAGACACAGGCCCAAATCCATGTATCTGCACAGCACAGCGATAGTCACTGAGCTGTCGTGTTGCCCATCAAATGGTCTAGGTCAAGCATACACTAACAATGTGAAGCACTAGGATACTCTCAAAAAAGATCCAAGAGCAGCCCTCTCACAACCCATCGCTCGTGTGCCCCTTGTTAGACAACAAGGTGGGGAATGGGTGCCTCGATGGGAAGGTTCCTTCAGACTGGGACCGCCCTCCCCTCAGGGACTGGGAGCTCCAGCCCTGAGGGGTTGACAGTTCTCCAAGGCGGGATCTCTGTCCAAGTGCTTACCTTGTGTTGTGCGATAAGTTCTTCGCTGTTTATGTTTGTTAACAGCTTGTTCTCCCGATCCAGCTCCAATTTACACTCCTCAGCCGTCTCCACCAGCTTGTTTCTCGCCGCTTCAATCTGCAGACGGAGCAAATGGTATGGAGCTTCGGCCTGGAGATCCTGAAATCAACCACTGCGTGTTATTCAAATCAAAACCAAGGTGCACCATAGAAAGCATCCTTTCTGGAGATATCATAGTTCCTGCTCTGAACAAGACTGCAGTGGGGCAGCACAGTGATTAGCACTGCTGCCTCACAGCGCCAGGGACCGATTCCTGGCTTGGGTCACTGTCTGTGTGGGGTCTGCACGTTCTCCCTGCAGAAGCCTGTTGGCAGAGTTTAATTCACCCGAAAGCCTGCAGAGAGAGGTAGTGCGCACGTGCAGGCCTCTGATGCTGCACATTAGCAGTGGTAGGGATCTGGTAGAAAAGAAAGAGCTGAGCAACTTCCCATTCCTCCTGCAATCGCGGGGGTCCGTGACTCGAGATATAGCCCCCCCGCCCTGCAGATCCTCCCCACCATCCAGACCAATCGCAGACTCCCTCTTACTCACCGATCACAGACCCACCACCCTCCCCCCCATCGATTACTGCAGTGTGGCATCGGATCCCCTCTCCCTCCCCCCATTGATCTCTGCAGAGTGGCAGTGGATCCCCTCTCCCTCCCTCCCCCATCGATCCCTGCAGTGTGGCTTTGGATCCCCTCTCCCTCCCCCCATCGATCTCTGCAGAGTGGCAGTGGATCCCCTCTCCCTCCCCCCATCGATCTCTGCAGAGTGGCAGTGGATCCCCTATCCCTCTCCTCATCGATCCCTGCAGAGTTGCAGTGGATCCCCACTCCCTCCCCCCATTGATCTCTGCAGAGTGGCAGCGGATCCCCACTCCAATTGGCCCCACTCCAATTGGCCCCACCCCAATTGGCCCCACCCCCACTGGTCCCGCCCATCCCATTAACCCCATCTCTGTCACTGCCCGGTGAGCATTGTCCAGGTGTCAGGGTGGCACTGCCAGGCTGGCACTGCCCAAAGGGCACCCCCCACCTTGTCCTCAGCCTTCCCGTGAGGCCTTAATGGCCTCTGGTTCTACCAGCGAGAGCAAGCCAACTGCTCCCGTTCATGTCTATTCCTCACTGGCGAGAACCTTTCCCAGCGAGGATGATTGAGCACCAGAGTTCGCTAAACAGACGTAAAACAACATTAAAATAAATTTGAATGTATTAACCTTCCTCTCACCCATTCCTGGCGAAAGCCTAACCAAAGTCCAGAGCCCATCGCACTAAGTGCTTTACGCCTGACTGTCCACTGCATTGCGCCTGAAAAGGGGCACAATGCAACAGTAAAACCGCGCCCCTCACCCCTCCAACGGAGAGATTGGATTTTCCCTTCTCAAATCAGGAGCCCCGTGTGTGTATGTTGGCAAGAAAAAGGTTTTGCAGAATGTTGATGGGATTTCCAGAAGGTTGATTGCGAAGGGAAGGTGGATGATGTTTCCGCTGTATGGACCCTTGGTCAACGCGCCCTGTAATGTGTTTCTGTTCAGTTCCGAGCCTCGCTCAGATATATTGGTCATGGAGAGAGTGTGGCATGGATTCAGCACGTGAATCTGGGCCTTGAAGGGTTAAATTGCCAGGCCGGGTTCTGCAGACGAGCCTTGATTTCCCATGAGCGGAGCTGATAAAGTGGTGAACTAATTGAGATGATTAAGGAATTTAACAGGGTAAACAGAGAGGCAGGGCTTTATCTCATGGGGGAGTTCAGAAGAAATCAGATCGGGATCAGGCTGCTGTGGCTCAATGCCAGAAAACATTTCACATACAGGGTAGTGAAAATCTGCAACTACATCACAACAACTTCAAAAATACTTCACTGGCTGGAAACACTTTGGGATGTCCAGCAGTCACGGAAGATGGTGCGGGGGTGGTGGGGTGGGGGGGGGGGGGGGGGGGGGGGGTGGGGGGGGGGGGGGGGGTGGTGTTGGGGGGGGTAGGATTTTCCATGCGTCCCGTAATGTGCTTCTCCCCGGTTGGAGGCAGCTTGGCATTGGTTGGAGGAGAGGCATTCTGTTCCTGTCACTGTCAATGGTCCCAGTCCTTGGGTGTAAACGAGATCCTGAGGCCGATTAGCATATTTAAAGTGGTATGTAAATATGCCTAGTCCGTGCGACGCCGGATTCTCCTAACTCCTAGGAATTACTGACCTTCGAGCGACAATATGTGCCCACCTCCACCTGCGGAGACCTGGTGCGATGGGGAAGCGGAGTTCGGAGAGCATTGCAAGTCCCCCAGATGTTGGGGTCATGATTGGGCAGTGCCCACCTAGCAATCTGGATATGGCCATACCAGGGGGAGTTCAGAGAGTATGGAAACCCCCGGGTGTTTGGGGATATGGTTGGGTAATACCCATCTGGCAGTGCTCACCTGGCACCCTGGCAGTGCCAGTTGTGTATTGCCAGTGTGGCTGGGGTAGTGCCAATAGGGTGGGGATCTGAGATATGCAGGGGTCAATAACAAGAGGGTTATGCGGGGGGGGGGCATCATGCAATGGTGTTTTGCGCACTGGTTCTGAGAAGGGCAGGTCATCTTGGAGTGGGGCAAGAGGAGTGTGGCATTTTGGGGGTCATGAAAGGTGTCCCACTGGGAGGGCCCCAACACCCTGATGCCAATGATTTGTGTTAGGGAAGGGATAAGGGCAGGGGGAGCGATATTCATGGGGGTGGTGGGGAGTCTTTCAGTGCACTGTGAGATCAGGACACCCTTCTTTCAAGATGGTGGCCAATCACTGGCATGTTTAGGCCCTGCCCTTCCCGGAACCAGTGCGTAATGCACCACTCTCCAAAAACATGACTGAGTTTGGGACGATTGCGGTTCAGATCCCACGCCAATTGATAGAAGGACAAGGGCAGCAAACACATGGGAAGACCACCACCTACACACTTAGGATCCTGACTTGGAAATATATCACCATTCCTTCACAGGTACTGGGTCAAAATCCAGGAATTCCCACCCTAACGGCATTGTGGGTCAACTTCACAGCAGATGGACTGCAGCGATTCAAGAAGGCAGTTCAACATCACCTTCTCAAGGGCAACCAGGGATGGGCAATAAGTGTTGGCCCAGCCAGCGATGCTTATGTCCTGAGAATGAATTTTTGTAAAAATTCTCATCATTATAGTTTTCTTCTAAGTCAATCACAGCCACTGTATAAATATAGAACATGCCTTTCATTCTTTAGCAAAGCGTTTGATAAGGTTCCCCATGGTAGGCTACTGCAGAAAGTGCAGATGCATGGGATTGAAGGTGATTTAGCAGTTTGGATTAGGAATTGGCTAGCTGATAGAAGACAGAGGGTAGTGGTTGATGGGAAATATTCAACCTGGAGTGCAGTTACAAGTGGTGTACCTCAAGGATCTGTTTTAGGGCCACTGCTGTTTGTCATTTTTATAAATGACCTAGATGAGGGTGTAGAGGGTTGGATTAGTAAATTTGCTGACGATACCAAAGTGGGGGGAGTTGTAGATAGCGAGGATGGATGTTACAGTTTGCAGAGGGACATAGATAGGTTGCAGAGCTGGGCCGTGAGGTGGCAAATGGAATTCAATACGGATAAGTGTGAGGTGATTCACTTTGATAGGAATAACAGGCATATGAAATATAGGGCTAATGGAAGGACCCTTAATAGTGTTGTCGAGCAGAGGGATCTTGGGGTACAAGTACATAGCTCTTTGAAAGTTGGCACCCAGGTTGATAAAGTTGTTAAGAAGGCGTACGGTGTGTTAGCTTTTATTGGTAGAGGGATTGAATTTAGGAGCCGTGAGGTTATGTTACAACTGTACAAAACTCTGGTGCGGCGCACTTGGAGTATTGCGTACAGTTCTGGTCGCCGCATTATAAGAAAGATGTGGAAGCATTGGAAAGGGTGCAGAGGAGGTTTACCAGGATGTTGCCTGGTATGGTGGGAAGGCCTTATGAGGAAAGGCTGAGGGACCTGAGGTTATTTTCATTAGAGAGAAGAAGGTTACGCGGTGACCTAATTGAGGCGTATAAGATGATCAAGGGATTGGATAGGGTGGATAGTGAGAGCCTTTTTCCTCGGATGGTGATGACCAACACGAGGGGACATAACTTTAAATTAAGAGGTGGTAGTTATAGGACGGATGTCAGAGGCAGGTTCTTTACACAGAGGGTGGTGAGGGCGTGGAATGCCCTGCCTGCAGCAGTTGTGGACTCACCTACTTTGGGGGCATTCAAATGTTCGGTGGATAGGCATATGGATGATATTGGAATAGTCTAGGTTAGAGGGTCCACTGGCCGGCGCAACATCGAGGGCCGAAGGGCCTGTACTGCGCTGTAATGTTCTATGTTCTATGTTCTTTTCTGTCTCTCCCATAATTATCTGTAGTTCCCAAGGCACAGTCTCACTTTACAGCAAAGCGGATAGATTTTTGCAAGGTAAGATATTGATGGTTCGTGGTCCTCCGCTAGAATTGCCACCTTCTAATCCAATGGTTTGAATAGCCTTCTCCTGTTGCTGTCCTATGTAAGTATGGCTCCCTTCTCCCCCTCCCGCCAACCTCTAAGTGTTAGTCGCACCCACCTTCCACTGTTTGTGCAGGCTGCGGACAGTCTCCTGGAGGCCTTGCTGCTCCTGTTCAGGGAGGATGTCAGTCAGGTCATCACAAGCTTTCAAAAAGGCGTTCAGCGTCCTTTGATCCAACTGCCCAAAGAAATCCTGGGGGGGTGGAGGAGGAATTGGACCATGAGTAAGAGCAACCACTACTGATCAGCCTCATTGTACTTACTGGCTATACCCCATGCTGTGCACGCACATACGTTCCCCATCAGTTATCACCGGCAAGGCTACATCTGGGATAGAACATAACAGATGGACTACAGCAGATCACCAGCACCCTCTCAGGGGTAGCATGGTGCCACAGTGGTTAGCACTGCTGCCTCACAGCACCAGAGACCTGGGTTCGATTCCTGGCTTGTGTGGGGTCTGCACATTTTCCCCATGTCTGTGTTTGCTCTGGTTTCCACCCACAGTCCAAAAGTTGAATAGGTTAGGTGAATTGGCCATGCTAAGTTCTCCCAGTGTATCTGAACAAGCGCAGGGACTGGGCAATTTTCACAGTAACTTTATTCCATATAGGAGCAGAATTAGGCCATTCAGCCCATCGAGTCCGCTCTGCCATTCAATCACGGCTGATATGATTCTCATTCCCATTCTCCTGTCTTCTCCATGTAACCCTTGATCCCCTTATTGATCAAGAACCTATCTATCTCTATCTTAAAGACACTCAGTGGCCTGGCCTCCACAGCCTTCTGTGGCAAAGAGTTCCACAGATTGACCACCCTCTGACCAAAGAAATTCCTCATCTCGGTTTTAAAGGAGCATCCCTTCGCTCTGAGTTCTGGTCTCTCCTACTAGTAGAAACATCCTCTCTACATCCACTCTATCCAGGCCTCTCAGTATTCTGTAAGTTTCAATTAGATCCCTCCTCATCCTTCTAAACTCTATCGAGTGTAGACCCAGACTCCTCAACCGCTTCTCATGTAACAAACCCTTCATTGCTGGGATCATTCTTGTGAACCTCCTCTGGACCCCCTCCAAGGCCAGCACATCCCCTTAGATATGGGGCCCAAACTGTTCATAATATCGCAGTGTTATTGTAAGCCAACTTGTGGCAGTAATAAATTGTCTGTATCGTGCGCAAGAAACGATACTTTTCATTGTATTCTAATATAGCAGGGGAGACAATGGCCTAATGGTGCTGTCTCTGGACAAGTAATGCAGAGACTTGGGTAACAGTTCAAATCCCCACCAGGGCAGGTAGTTAAAATCTGAGTTCAATAAAAATTAAAAGTCTGATGATGATCTTGAATCTATTATCGATTGTCGGAAAAACCCATCCGGGTCACTAATTCCCTTTAGGGAAGGAAATCTGCCGTCCTTACCTGGTCTGGCCTACATGTGACTCCACAGCCACAGCGATATGGTTGAACCTTATCTGGCCCTCAGGGATGGGCAATAAATGCTGACCCAGCCAGCAACATCCACTTCGGGGACTGAACCCAGACTCCTGGCACTGTGAGACAGCAGTGCTAATCACTGTGCCACCCAAGCTCCACCACTCAAGCAGGGATACAAATAAAGCCGCAACTACCAGAACTAAGGGGTCATAGTTCGAGGATAGAACTGAGGTGAGGAGAAATTTCTTCACCCAGGGAGTGGTGAATGTGTGGAATTCACTACCCTGAGGATTGTAGTTGAGGCCAAAATGCTGCAATTTTTAAAGAAATTAGACATAGTTCTTGGAGCTAAAGGGATCAAGGGGAGAAGGGGGATTAGGATATTGAATTTGATGATTAGCCAAGAACAAAATGAAAGGCGGAGCAGACTCAAAGGGCCGAATGGCCTACTCCTGCTTCTGGTTTTGATGCTTCGATATAAAAGCCTGCCATTTCTTCCTCGCCCCTCCCTCCCTCTCACCGACGAGGTGGCTATGTTTCAAATTTAGTCTCAGGGCAAGGCGATGACCTAGTGGTATTATCGCTAGACTATTAATCCAGAAACTCAGCTAATGTTCTGGGGCACCCGGGTTCGAATCCCACCACGGCAGATGGTGGAATTTGAATTCAATAAAAAAAAATCTGGAATTAAGAATCTACTGGTGACCATGAAACCATTGTCGGAAAAAGCCATCTGGCTTACTAATGGGAAGGAAATCTGCCATCCTTACCCGATCTGGCCTACATAAGACACATGGTTGACTCAACTCAGGGATGGGCAATAAATGCTGACCCAGCTGGCGACCCCCCACATCCCATGAACGAATTTTAAAAAAGTGACAATAGTAAATCAGATCGAGCGACCTTGGATCTTTATATCAAATCGAAGGGGTTAGAGTGCCCCCTCCCACTTCGCGGCAGCCCCCCCACCCCCCTCGCCCCCAACCTCCCTCTCTCCCGCACAGGCAACTTCATCCCGGCTCTCACCGTGTGTCTTGCCAAAAGTTGCTCGGGGTTTCCCTCCTCCATCATGGCCGTTTGAGCTGATTGCAGAATCACTTCCAGCTCCTTCCTGCAGTCCTCGAACCTCCTCAGCAAGCTGCTATTCGTTTCCATGCACTTCCTCCACTCCACACCCTGCTTGACTATGTCCTGTTGGGGAACAAGAGCGCAAGGCGGAGGGGAGTTAATAAAGGAGCAACACAGAAGTTAAAGTCTTTGAAGTAAAGTTTATTTATCAGTCACAACTAAGGCTTACATTAACACGGCGATGAAGTCACCGTGAAATTCCCCTAATCGCCACACACTCTGGCCCCTGTTCAGGTCAATCAGTGCACCTAACCAGCGCGTCTTTCAAGACGTGGGAGGAAACCGGAGCACCCGGAGGAAACCCACGCAGAAACAGGGAGAACATGCACACTCCGCACAATCAGTGACCCAAGCCAGGAATCGAACCTACTTCCCTGGCACTGTGAGGCAGCAATGCTAACCACTGTGCCACCGTGCCGCCCATAAAACCTCCCAATTCTTTTTGACCTCAGAATGTTGCAAGGTGCTTGGCAACCAGTCAGATACTTGGAAAGTGCAGTCATGGCTACAGCCTGAGAAAGATGGCAATCAATTTGCGCATAGCAAGATCCTGCAAACAGCAATGTGATCATCACGGTGGCACAGTGGTGAGCACTGCTGCCTCACAGCGCCAGGAACCCAGGTTCAGTTCCAGCCTCGGGTCTCTGTCTGTGTGGAGTATGCATATTCTCCGCATGTCTGCATGGATTTCCTCCGGTGCTCTGGTTTCCTCACACCATCCAAAGATGTGCGGCTTAGGGTGATTAGCCATACTAAATTGCTCCTTAGGGTCAGGAGGATAAGCATGGTAAATGTGTGGGGTTACACAAATAGGTGGGATTGTGGTAATGAAGGAGGCCATTTGATCCATGAAGTCTGTACTGACCACAATCCCACCCTATTCCAGTAACTGCACATATTTACCCTGCTAATTCCCTTCCCCCCATCCCCACCCTGAAACTAGTATGAGTTTAGCACAGCCAATCCACCTAACCCGCATGTCTGTGGGAGGAAACCCACACAGACACAGGGAGAATGTGCAAACTCCCCACAGACAATGACCCCAAGCTAGGTATCGAACCTGGGTCCCTGGCATTGTGAGGCAGCAGTGCTAACCAGCTTGCTTAATGTAGTTCTGTTCGGGTATAAAGAACAAGAAACCAAGGACAGTACAGCACAGGAACAGTCCCTTCGGCCCTCCAAGTCTGCACTGATCCTGATGTCTGCCTGAACTAAGACCATACAGAGTCCTATCTATCTATTCTTGTTGTCCCTTAAATGAGGCTATCGTACCTGCTCCCACCACCTCCCTGGGCAGACATTCGCCACCCTCTGTGTAAAAAAACTTACCTCTCCATCTGCTCTAAACTTTTCCCCATGCATCTTAAACCTCTGTCCCCATACACTCGACTTTTCTACTATAGGAAAGAGCTTCTGACTATCCACTCTGTCCGTGCCTAACGTGACCTTGTAAACCTCCGTCAGGGTCACCCCCTCAACCGGTGAGAAGGTGAAGATATTGAACCCGGCTCGGAGGAGCAGTAAGGAAAATCCACCTGGAACGCTGCTTGAATCTGAAGGAATTTTTTCTGGAGGATGGAGGGATCCAGGTGTCTCAGCACTTTACTGGCAGTCAGCAGTTTCTGAACCGTCTGTAAGTCCCTCTCGGAAGCAGTCATGGCTTTCTTGCATTTGTCTTGGAAGGTTGTCAGTTCCTGTTTTTGGGGGGGGTTGGGGTGGAAATAGAAGAAGCAGAGGCGTTAGGCCCAAGATGCTGCTCCCAAACTCTGCCGCGCCCGAGTGAAATCCTCACCCACCTGATTCCTCATCTTGAAGCTGTCCACGGAATGACTCTGAGCGTCCGCAGGCGAGGTGATCTGGTTGGCTCTGTTCAGAGACTCATAGAACTCCGTAATGTCCTTCTCCAGCTCGGCCAGAGGAGCCAGGAGTTGCTCGGCCTCCAGCAACAAACACTGAGAGCGCTCCCGGACCTGTGCAAACAGTACCGAGCAGAGACAAAGCCGATACAGCCATCAGGCAGGCAAAACCTTACTCCAAACCCAGTCAGGGCATTTCTATCTCTCTTCCGTGAGAAAACCGCAAAGTCGTCAACGTAGCCCAGTCCGTCTCACAAACCAGCCTCCTGACTCTGTCTACACTTCCCGCTGCTTCGGAAAAGCAGCCATCTTAATCAAGGGCCCCACGCACACCCTGGACAAACTGCCCAGAATTTTACACCCCCATCACCACCCAGATTCGGGGCGGGCGAGACTCACATAACAGCTTTCTCTGTTGGTGCCGGGCACAATCTCACGGTGGGCGAGGCGATAAAACTCTCTTCCAAACACAAATACAGAAGATGCTGGAAAACCTCAGCAGGTCTGACAGCATCTGTGGAGAGAGAATAGAGCCAACCTTTCGACCCTTCGTCAGAGCTGTCTTCCACCTTCATCCGTCAGGAAAAAGACACAAAAGTCGGAGGTCTCGTACCAACCCAGGAAAGAACAGCTTCTTCCCCGCTACTGTCAGACTTTTGATTTGATTCGAGATATTATTGTCACATGTATTGGAAGATAGTGAAAAGCATTGTTTCTTGTGTGCTGTACCATTCATAGAGTATATGGGGTAAGTGAAGGAAAGGGTGCAGAATATAGCATTACTGTCATAGCTAAGATGCAGAGAAAGATCAACTTAACATAAGATCATATATAAGGATCATAAATAGGGTCAGGGATGGAATGGTGAATTGGAGCGATTGCTAGAAAGATTAGTGGAGGATATGAGGAAATTAGTTTTCACCCAGAGAATTGGGGGGCTCTGGATTTCTCTGCCTGAAAAGGTAATAGAGACAAAAACACACAACCCATTCAGCAGTAGCGTCTGGATCTACCCCTGACCTACAGGGCTGTGCACCAAAACCGGAAAGTGTGATAGAATCCCTACAATGAAGAAACCAGCTATTCGGCCCATCGAATCTGTGACCAACTCTCACACAGGCCCAACCTTTAACCCCACATATTTACCCTGCTAATTCCTGTCACTGACACATCTTTGGATACTAAGGTGCAATTTAGTATGGCCAATCCATCCAACCTACACATCTTTGAACATTAAGATACAATTTACCATGGCCAATCCACTAACCTGGACATCTTTGGACACTAAGGGTCAATTTACCATGACCAATCCACCTAACTTACACATCTTTGGACACTAAGGGACAATTTAGCATGGCCAATCCACCTAACCTGCACATCTCTGGACAATAAGGGTCAATTTAGCATGGCCAATCCATGTAAACTGCAGATCTTTGGGCACTAAGGAGCAATTTAGCATGACCAATCACCTAACCTGCACATCTTTGGAGTGTGGGAGGAAACTGGAGCATCTGGAGGAAACCCACGGAGACAGGAAAATGTCTCCGTGGGCGAACTCCACACCCAAGGCCAGAATGAACTCGATTTCCAGCAGAGAGGCCCTGGTGTAAAACTGCATCATCTAACAGACCAATGCAGTTTTAGACCCAAGTACCAAGCAAAAAATCCTCCCCTTCACTCGACCCTGGTGCTGTGAGGCAGCAGTGCCTCACTTGAGTGGCTCATATTTGGGCCAGCACAGACAGAGTGGGCCAAACGGCCTTCTGTACCAACTCTACTGTGATTGGAACTCAGGATTCTGAGCTCCTCGTTCAGACGCTGATTCTTACTTTGATCAGCTGATCCTTCACGGTCGACATTGTGGCCAGCATCTGTGTCACCTCATCCTGGGGAGTGTCCTTTGTCAGCTGCTGCGCTGTCTTGGAGACCAGTTTGTACTGAGCTTCCATTATTGGCACCTTTTGCTTTGTCACCTGCACATCGCAACCAGAAAAACAGACAACAAAAAGCGCATGACAATCCAACAAGGTCATCGGAGGAACTAAACCAGTGAAGCAAGGCCTTTCACAGAGGTCTATCCATGTGTGTCAGAGAACTGGTATGCTTCAGGTTACTGTACAATACAGCAATGCCAATGCCAGTATCACTTGTATTAAGTCTTTGGACGCAATCTTACTGACCATTCACACCACACTCCCGCTACAGCGAGGTCTTTGAATTTGGCAGCCTGACAAATCTCTGTTCACTGCAGCGAGATGGGGAAAATTCCGCTGGCATGAACAGTGGTAAGATTCCAGCTTTCATATCCATTTGCAAGCAACAATAGAAACCTGGGCTGAAATTCTCCAGCCCCGCTGCGATGATTGGAGTTGAGGCTGAGCGCCAAATTCTCCGTTCTCGCTGGCAGCGGGACGTGCGAGTCCGGAGAATTTCATTGATGACTTGTATTGAACGGGTATCCAGGCTGCCAACCCCGGAGATGGGATTTTCCAATCCCCCCCCACACCACGGTGTGTTTCCCAGCAGCTCCCCACTGTTGGGATCTTCCAGACCTGCCGACAATGCCTATGGGGTTTTGCACAGCATTTCAGTCCTGCTGCTGGGCGATCTATTGTGTGTGTATGTTGGGGGAGGGTGAGTAGGAAGGGCTGGAAGATCTAGCCAGTGGGAAGGACTGGAAAATCGCACCCCAGGATTTTCTGTACCTGTTCAGAAAATTCCCTCTCAATATAATAATAACACAGGGGTTAGTTTTATGAGCATCATGGCCACCACATATACATAACACAGATGAATACACAATATTTCAGCATATACCTACACACATCAACACATACTCTGTCACTACGTTGATTGTAGTAGGAACATTTCACAGAAATTGCTCTGATGGAATAGTCTTCCTCGATATCTCTTTAGCCACTATTTATCCCCAAAAATTAACCCCAATATTTTCAACATAACCTGTTCCACAAGTAACATTGCTCTGAAGAATGATTCCAGTGTAAAGCAAGGGGAAGAAGATTTAGAGTGGATATGAAGAAAAACTTTTTCACCAGAGGTTGGTGGGAGTCTGGGACTCTCTGCCTGAAAGTGTGGTGGAGACAGAGACCCAAATAGCATTGAAGAAGTATTTAGATGTGCACTTGAGAATCCCAAAGCACAAATGGCTTATGGGCCAAGTACTGGGAAACAGGATTAGAATAGTTAGGTGATTTGCCTTTGACTGACACAGACATGATGGGCCGAAGGGCCTTTTCCTCTCCTGTAGACTTCTATGATTCAGAGAGTTGTGAACCTGTGGAATTCTTTACCACAGAAAGCCAATGGGGCCAGTTTGTTAGATAAGTTCAAGACGGAGTTGGATGTGGACCTTGTGGTGACAGGGACCAAGGGGAAGGGAGAGAAGGCGAGAGTGCGATGCTGAAAGTGCATGATCAGCCATGATCATACTGAATGATGGTACAGGCTCGATGGGTCGAATGGCCTACTCCCACGCCTATTTTCTATGTTTCTGAAGTTGTTTCACTCATTCTAGCTCTGACTACCTCCCACCTAACAAACTTCCTACAACTAATCCTTCACGTACCCTGCATGGTAAGATATCCAGCAGTGAGGCCTGGGTGTTAAACTGGCATTACCTGACATACCAGCTCAGTGGTAGTTTTAGACCCAAGTACCAATGGGAAAATTTGCCCCATGCGCTCAAGTCTGGTATCATAATGCCATAAGTTATAGGAGCAGGATTAGACTATTCGGCCCATCGAGACCACTCCGCCATCAAATCATGGCTAATAAGTTTCTCAACCCTATTCTCCCACTTTCTCCCCATCACCCTTGATCCCCTTACCAATCAGGCCCTGTTACCTTTGTCTTAAATACACTCAACGACCTCAACAGCCTTATGTGGCAAAGAGTTCGACAGATTCACCACCCTCTGGCTGAAGAAATTCCTCCTCATCTCAATTCCTTTACTCTGAGGCTGTGCCCTCAGATATGGAAACATCTTCTCCATGTTCACCCCATCCAGGCCTTTCAACATTTCAATGAAATCCCCTCCCCCTCATCTTTCTGAACTCCACCAAGGGCAGATCTGAGATTGACTCGTTGCAAAGACCCAACGGGCTCACTACTGTCCTTTAGGGAAAGGAGCATGTCATCTAATCGATAGTCTACACGTGACTCCAGTCCCGTACTATGTGCCGGTCTCCTAAAGCAATAAGCCTGGCCTCCCAAGTGTTGGTCAACTCCTGAGGACAAATAAAGAACTGGGACTATTTGTAAGCATTATCTGTGCCTCAGTGCACAGAATATACCCCCCCAGGTCTCCATCCACATGTCTAGCACACAGTATTCATTGTCAGACACTCCTAATACTTCTATGCAGCACTCTCTTTAACGTTTCCACCACTTTTCATCATAAACAAATACATTCTCATTTCTCTCTGAGGCTGTGCTCTCGAATCCGAGTCTCTTCAATTAGTGGAAAATCTTTCTCACATTCGCTGTAGCCAGGCCTTTCATTATTCTGTAAGTTTCAATGAGATTCTCCCTCACCTTCATCCTTCTATATTCTATCGAGTACATATGGTACCTCCATATCTTGCACGTAGGTCTTGACATTGAGGAAGGAGACCTCCACCGGGGCACTTTGTTTCTCGTTAGCCATCTCCACGAAGCTCTTCAAAGCCGACACTCCGTCCAGATACTCCTGCTTCAGTTTGTCCATCTCGTCTGCCCGTGCGTACTGTAAAGACGGACACGTCATTGCAATAGCTGGGATGACTCAAAGCAACCCAAGGTGTGCTGCAACCCAGCTGGATGCAGAATAACCTCGTCGCCAGTGAGATTGCACACTTAACCCCATTGATGTGCAAACACGGCTGATATAACCTTCTCTGCATCTTGCCTTTATGTAAATATAAGTTGCTGGAAGATGTAATACAGCACAGTGGACACAGAGGGTATGAATACACAGTAAAGAATTGTGGTCAATGATTACATGGTGCATATTTAAGCATGGTGTCCATTAATTGAAACAGTGGTAAATTGAAATTTACCACTAAAACATTCTGATTAAACAGCAATACCTAATGAACAGTGGTTAGCTCTGTTGCCTCATCACACCAAGTAGCATGATCGACAAAAGGATGGCCCCAAAGTTAGAACCAACCACTCCTCTGACACTGTGGACTATGTATTTTTAACGATAATAAAGGGTTAGCACTGCTGCCTCATAGCGTCAGGGACCCGAGTTTGATTCCTGTCTCTGGCTGTACGGAGTCTGCACGTTCTCCACATGTCTGCATGGGTTTCCTCCAGGTGCTCTGGTTTTCTCCCACAGTCCAAAAGACATGCTGGTGGGTCGCTACTAAATTCTCCCTGCACCCAAACAGGCACCGGAGTGTGGCAACTAAGGGATTTTCACAGTAGCTTCATTGCAGTGTTAATGTAAGCCTACTTGTGACACTAATAAATAAACTTTAACGTTTAACCATTTCTCAGTGCACCTTTTGGTGGGAAGTTGATATTTTTTCCACCTTGAAGACACCAAATAACTTTTTTTCTCAGGGAATACCTGGGAATACACTTAACTCCAGTCCATCGCAAGGCACTGGTGATCTGAAGTGACCCAGTAAACTACCCAGTTGTGAAAGGGAATATGGATATGAGAGGGCCAATGGCCACCATCTTCTGGGAGTGTCTGGGGATGGAAAATAATTGTTGGAGTTCCACATAGCGGCCGCAAAGGATGAATGGTGGCTTCTAAGATCCTTATCTAGCAACTGAGTATAAGTCCTAATGATCTGTAAATGGAGCCTGTCACCAACGTTACACACTTTTTTCAGCCTTTATCCAACAACTGCACGGTGGCACAGTAGTTAGCATTGCTGCCTCACAACTCCAGCGTCCCGGGTTCGATTCCCAGCTTGGGTTACTGTCTGTGTGTAGCCTGCACATTCTCCCCGTGTTGGTTCCCCACCAGTTTCCTCCCACAGACATGCTAGTTAGGTGATAAATTCTCCCTCAGTGTACCCGAACAGGTGTCGGAGTGTGACAACTAGGGGATTTTCGCAGTAACTACATTGCAACGTTAATGTAAGCCTATTTGTGACACTAATAAATAAACTAATTCTTAAAGTCACAGAGGGCTGGCCGCCTCCAGCATTCTCTATGCCATTCGATCCCACAAGGAGGTAGGACTGGACGCAGGGAAACTTACATGTTTCACTTTGACAAAGAGCTCCCGCCAACGCCCGTTCAGTAAGAGCAGCTGCTGCTTGAGGTCGCGAGAGACCAACTCATCGCACGTTTCAATGAGGAAATTCCCTGCATCGTTCATGATGGAGTGCTGTTGGATCCAGTGAGGGAGATGTCGGAAGAAGTCCTTCAAACACAAACATAAAAGCGACATAAGGCGGGAATACTGAACATTAAACATCAGCAACTGCTTCCGTGACATGACTGGACCATTCGTGTAAAAGAATCATTCATCCACCGTGTGACACTGTGCCTTTAAGAAAAATATTTGTCATGTTTCCTGTGCAGGATCTATTTTGGCAGGTTAACTTTATTATTACCAGTGCCACTGTGTCTCTTTCTGGCAGCCCGCTATGGTTACTATATAGAATCATAGACTCCCTACAGTACAGAAGAAGCCATTAAGCCCACTGAATCTGTACTGACCTCTGACAGAGTATCTTACCTCGGGTCTCTCCCCCACCCTATCTCCGTAACCCCACATATTTCCCATGCTATTCCATCTAACCTATACATCTTGGGACACTAAGAGGCAATTTAGCATGGCCAATCTATCTGGCCTGCACATCTTGGGACTAATTAGACATAATTGTTTCTAATTGCCTCAATGTTTGTTGTCATCTGAATAATGCTATCCCGCTGTCTTTCATAATAAAAGCAAATTGCTGTAGATGCTGGAATCTCAAACTAAAAGAGAAAATGCTGGAACGTGAGGTCACTCCAACATTTTCCCTTTTGGCTGCTGGTTTTAATGTTTTGTCCTGGGCTCTTGCATTGTAGGACTGGATTGGGTTGATTGACTGTAATATCAGGTGACTGGGGGAGCTAGGCTTACATGGAGAAATCAAGCTCTGTTGCTTTGTGGAAGCAGCAAAGAGAAATAGTCTTTGCTTTCTCTCTAACTATCATAGATCATAGAATCATAGAATCATACAGTGCAGAAAGAGGCCCTTTGGCCCATCGAGTCTGCACCGACCACAATCCCATCCAGACCCGACCGCTACATCCCTACATATTTTACCCGCTAATCTCTCTAACCTAAGCATCCTAATACACTAAGGGGCAATTTTAGCATGGCCAATCAACTTAACCTGCACATTTTTGGATTGTGGGAGGAAACCGGAGCACCCGGAGGAAACCTATACAGATACAAGGAGAATGTGCAAACTCCACACAGACTCAGGAGACTGGGAGCTGCCAGAGATTATATCTGGCATTCTGCTGTTTGAATTTATATTCTTCTCTGGAAACTGCTGTCTGGATCTCTGCCCAGAGGTGTTAAAAGGCTAGAAACCTAGTATCCACATGAGCATATTGTTTGTTGGTGCTCCCTGGTTCTGAAGAAGGGGTTTATGTCAATTTATAGTTAAAGTGAAAATGTACAGATAGCAACTGTTAAGAATTTTAGGGCGTGATTTTCCAGGTGCATTCACTCCAAGGCCAGAAAATCCCAAACAAGATCAGTGGATTTGCACAGTCCTTGTCCTGCCCGCTGCAATTCATATAGGAAAATTTTACCCATACTTTGTCATGTTTAAGTATTTTAGTTGATAAAAGTGATGTTAGTTCTTTTTGTTTTATTCTGTATTCTTAAATAAACTTTGTTTGATAAAAGCTCCCTAGTGGGTCATTCGAATCATACTTGGAGTGAAACATCTTACCCTCACCCTAATGCCGAAATCAAAATTAATAGTTGGAGTCTAGGCTAACTTCATAAAATATATCAGAGTTTCTGGTCTGGTCCCTAACTGGGTGCTCCAATTTCCTCCCACAGTCCAAATATGCATACGTTAGGTGGATTGGCCATGCTAAATTGCCCCTTAGGGCAGAATTCTCCAGCCACGCAGGTCGAGACAATTATCAATGACATTTCACATTCTCCACAACCCGCCCACTAAAATTCCAGTGGTGGGTGGGATGGAAGAATTCCGGCCTTAGTGTCCAAAAATATGCAGATTGGCCGTGCTAAGTTGCCCCTGAATGTCGGGGGAGTGGCAGGGTAAATATGTGGGGTTACAGAGATAGGGACAGACTGGGATTGATGTCGGTGCGGGCTTGATGGACCAAATGGCCTCCTTCTGCAGTGTCAGGATTCTATGGAAATGGGTGCAATTAGCAACACGACTCAAGATCAGTTCAATCTGAGGTGTGGCCAATGTTTCTCTTACCAAATTTAAGCTCCCACCTTTAAGCAGCTAGGTACTCAAGCCCCACATTCCACAATGGCAAAGTGTGCATTTGAGCTCTGCCAATTTGATTAACGCCGCAGCATCAGTTTTTACCTTCTTGGCAAGTTCCGGTTGATTCAGCATCTTCTCCGCATCTTCCAGCCAGGCCTGCAGGCCTGTCACTGTGTTGCTGTACTTGTCCCAGTTGGTAACCACCTCTTCCAGCATGCTCCTCACACTGCGCACCTCCACAGACAGGTTACGCCACTGGACCAGCGAATCAGCCAGGAACTTGTTGACATTCTCTCTCTCTTCAACTGCAGCAAGTATTTAAAGTTTAGAAATTTATTTATTAATGTCACACGGACAATTTTGTCTTTTAAAAAGCATTTAGACAGTTACATGGGTAAGACGAGTATAGAGAGATATGGGCCAAACATAGGCAATTGAGTGGTTTAAAAAGCTTAGTGATTTTTAAAAAAGGGGGACAGCATTGACAAGTTGGGCTGAAGGGCCTGTTTCCATGCTGTAAATCTCTATGACTCTCAGTAGGCTTACATTAACATTGCAATGAAGTTACTGTGAAAATCCTTAGTTGCCACACTCTGGCACCTGTTTGGGTACACTAAGGGAGAATTTTTAGCATGGCCAATGCACATAACCAGCATTTTTTTTGGACTGCAGAAGGGAACCGGAACATTTGGAGAAAACCCATGTAGACATGGGAGAATGTGCAGACTCCACGCAGACAGTAACCCAAGTCGAAAATCGAACCCGGTTCCCTGGCGCTGTGAGACAGCAGTGCCACCACTGTGCTAACATGTCATTCATGATAGCTCCTGGCAGTGGGGCAGAGGAAATTAGCAAGGCCAGGACATTCATGCGACTGTGAGGAGAGAGTCATCGTTAAGAAACAGACGGTTACCTGCGTCCTCAACTTTCAAATACGCGTCAGCTGCCTGTTTCAGAGTCTGGAACGTAACCTCATAGTGTTCAAAAAACTTGTTGCCGTCGACAAATGCCTGCAGGGAAAAAGCAAAGGTCTGAGTGTAACGCACACAAAGCACTAAAAGCTCGCAGGGACCAAACGTAATTTAAAAAATAACCAATAGACCGTTGCCTTTATCTCAACTGAAGAGTGTGAGGTATCAGATCTGCTGAATCTCATTACCCAATCTGCCGTCCTTACCCAGTCTGGCCTACATGTGACTCCAGAGCCACAGCAATGTGGTTGACTCTCAACTGCCCTCCAAGGGCAACGAGGGATGGGCAATAAATACCAGCCAGCCAACAACGCCCATGTCCCACGAATGAATAAAAGAAAAGAATTTCAATAGGTTGGGGGAAGTTTTATACACAGAAGGTGGTAAGGGGCCTGGAATGCACTACCACATGAGGTGATTGAGACAGATACATTAGTGACATTATTTTGATAGGCACATGAACAGGTGGGGAATAAAGAGGTAGGACAACATGATCGGTGCAAGCTTGATGGGCCGAAGGGCCTGTCCTTGTGCTGTACTGCTCTTTGTTCTCAGTTTTTGAGAAGGAGTTATCTCGATTTCCACCAGTATTTGTGTGAAGAAATGTTTCCTGACACTGCCCCTTAATGGCCTAGCTCTATTGCAAAGGTCATGCCCTTGGAGGGCAGTTGAGAGTCAACCACATTGCTGTGGCTCTGGAGTCACATGTAGGCCAGACTGGCTAGCATCTAACCAGTGCTTTATGTAACTGATTGATTGCTTATCCAGCGACACAGAACTACAAAGGGTTGTGAGCATAGCCCTCACACTAGATTAATCTCCATTTCAGCCCACATCATAGAATCATAGAATTCTACAGTGCAGAAGAAGGTAATTCGGCCCACTGAGTTCTACACTGACCACAATCGCACCCAGGCCTGATCCCCCTAACCCCATACATTTACCCTGTTAATCCTCCTAACACTAAGGGGCAATTTAGCATGGCCAATCCACCTAACCCACACATCTTTGGAGTATGAGAGGAAACCGGAGCACCCAGAGAAAACCCACACAAACACGGGGAGAATGTGCAAACTCCACACAGACAGTGACCCAAGGCTGGAATTGAACACGGGTCCCTGGTGCTGTGAGGCAGCAGTGCTAACCACTGTGCCACCGTGCCATGCCATCTGCAACTTATCTATATCCTGTTGTCTCCTTTGACAACCTTCTAATTCCGATTACACATTTTCACCGAAATATTCCCTCACAATATAACTCTGGAGGAGATGTTGGACTGATTCTTTTCTGCCGTATTTGATGATCCAGGATTTCAGTTTGGTTTCAGCAAGGACCAGGAACGCCAGAAGACGATACTTCAATTCCAGGAAGTCCAGCCTGGTTAAATGAAGCTTGGATGCAGTCGTGATGAATTCAAACCTGGAAGGAGGAAGTGAACATGGAGTTAACACGAGGAACAGACCGCAGGCGGTGGTGTGGACACCTGAAGGTGTATCATTAACATCACAGTCACCTTAAAGAAAGGTGTAAGAAAGATTTATCCATGTGCCCCTAGCGACCTCGGAACTTCCTGTTTTGAGATGTAGTCGCCGTTGGAAATGCAGAAAACACAGCAGTTAATTTGTGCACAGGAAGATCCCACAAACCGCCATCTGGCAATGATAGATCGCTTGGCTGCCTGATCCTGGGAAAGGGATAAATGTGGCCGGAACACTGGGGCAGGAAGTGGCAAGGCCAATCCATTTGTGTTTCTTCAAAATATGGGGATAGGACCTGGGTGGGACTGTTGTCAGTGCAGGCCCAATGGGCCGAATGGCCTCCTTCTGCATTGTAGAGATTCTATAATAGTGCAATGGGATCTATGCATGAGAGCAGGTGGGGCCTTAGTTTAATGTTTCATTTGAAAAATGCTACCTAGGACACCTACCTCACTGGAATACTGGTCTAGACTTTATGTTCAAGTCTCTGGAGTGGAGTTTGGACCCATAACCTGTTGTTAGGGACTAGTTCAGAAACTCCAAGATATATTACTCAGTTAGCTTAGACCACAACATTTTTTCTTGATTTTAACATTGCGGTGAGTGTAAGATGTTTAACTCCAGGTATGATTCATTTGATCCACTTTATTTTTAACAACATAGTTAAAAGATAACAAAAAGAGTTATTGTAATTTTTACCAATTGTAAATACTTGAACATGGCAAAGTATAGCTCTTAACAATTAGCTATTTCTATGATTCCAATGTAAGCAATACCCTCGTAGACATAAATTCCTTCAAGAATCAGCACACACATGCTCATGTGGGTGATGCGTTCCCAGCTTTTTAACATCTCTGGATAAATGCATCTGCCTCCTGATTCCTATACAACAGTTTTCAGAGACAGATCTACCTTCATGCAGCAGAACTCCAGAGAAAGAAATTCATTTCTTGCCGGATCCCAATCTCAAAATCCAAAGGGAAAAAAGGACGCTGAGAAAGTGACCTCTCTCTAAAGATCCCAAGCAGCAAAACTGAACATGATTTCTCGATGTAAGTTTAGCTCCATCCAGTCACATGGAGTTACCTGTCAAACAACCTATTCAAGCCCTACTCTGCAAAGTCCCAGGGGAAAACACTAAAATAACAGAACAGCATTAGCCCAGATTAAAACAAACTTTCTAGCAACTGGGGTCAATTATGCTGCTGCAGGAACAACAGGGCTGCCGGATGCAGACAAAACGGCACTGATAATAAAAGAGACTGCTAAAATAAAGCCTGCACAAGAAGCATGACCCAAATACATTTCTTAAAGGCATAGTATCACCACACTGTAGACTCAGAGGTGAGGGCATGACCAACATAAAGGAAAATCTACCCAGTGCCAGAAGTGGAAGCTACCACCAGGAGTGGTGTGGGACTGTCTACATCAGAGAGCGACATGTTCTCTAATTCACACTGGTGTGCATATTGCAAAGGATAAATCCAAATTGAAACCAACTACCATCTAGGTGCAACGTTGTTTGGCTGAGTCAATATTTGTCCCTTGAAAAAGAGCACGTTATCAGCCCATCATTGCATTGCTGTTGGTGGGATCTTGCTGTGCACAAACTGGCTGCTGTGTTTCTCTAAGTTACAACTGTATATTCAAGAGCATCATTGAGCATGTGACTCGGAGACACCGTAGTGATCCGCAAGGATACACGAGATCCAGCCTTCCTCTCTTCTGGAGGCTCCAGTTTCCTGTCACCAAGAACCCAACCAGCGTCCAGTTATAAAATCTTTCAGGGCTGAGTTGTCCAATTCCACAAAGACACTCCAGGATTTGCATCAGTCCCTCAATAAACAACATCCTTTCATTTTCCGCACTAACAGGCCACCCAGGTTGTGAGAAATCTGCACGTTTAGGAGCAGTACTGTGGCACAGTGGTTAGCACTGCTGCCTCACAGCCCCAGGGGCCCGGGTTCAATTCCCGACTTGGGTCACTGTCTGTGCGGAGTCTACACATTCTCCCTGTGCCTGCATGGGTTTCCTCCGGGTACTCCAGTTGCCTCCCACAATCCAAAGATGTGCAGGTTTGTGGATTAGCAATGTTAAATTGCCCCTTAGTGTCCCAAAATGTGCAGGTTAAGTGGATTGGCCATGCTAAATTGCCACTTAGTGTGCCAAGATGTGTCAGTTCGGGGGATGAGATGGGAAAAACGTGTAGGGTTACAGGGAAAGGGCCTGGATGGGACGCTCCGTCAGAGGGTCGGTGCAGACCTGATGGATCGAATGGCCTCCTTCTGCACTATAAGGATTCCATTTAGTACCGTGAGAGATGGCAATTACTGAAAAGACAAAGTTAAGATTCCCTGGGGGCAATCTTACCAAAAAACCTCTAAGTGCTGAACGAACATGAAAACGGGAAGAGAATCACGCCCGTTTTTTGGGTGAGATCCCAGTCACAATGATACAACACTTAGAAATAAAAATGAGCCCAGGTGTGATTCTCACCAGTAGGGAGCAGGACGGAGGCTAATCTCATCGGGAAGCCGGCTGCTGAGCTCTGGGGACGCCATTGTACAGGCATCCCGATCTCCCAGTGCACTGGGTGCAAAGCCTATTTCCCCAGCAAATAAGTGCTGGTAATATCACGAGAGGCAAACAATCAGGCAAGAACCTGGCATTTTTCTTGCCCAATTTTCCACTTATAGTGGATGAGCCGGTATGATCCTCTCTCATCTCTCCCCCCCAGCCCCTCCAATATTTACCAAACCTTCAGCCATCGGGTCGACCTGGATTTGCCTAAACACGCCAAACTGACCGCGTGCTCACCGTTCTGCAGCATCTGCAAGCTGATCGGCCGGGATAGGAATCCCATTCACTGATCCTGCCCGGTGGATCTGGTGGAATATTTGTTTGTGACTTTCTAAGGCTTTGATCACATCCTGGAAAAGAAATAGAGACGGGTCAGTGTGCTAATGCACAAAGCAAAATTTATCCTCGTTAAATAACCAATGGGTGACATTTTCCCATTTCTTAGTTCTTAACAACTAGCTATTTCTTTAATTCCAATGTAAGCAATATCCCAATAGACATTAGGCAACTATCCTTCTGTGTCGAGTGCTGGAAAACCTGTGTGCAGCTCTTCTACAGCACAACCGGCTTTCCTTGACACGTGCAGCACTCTGTGCAAAATGTAATGGAGGTGTGGTCTATTTCGTCAGACTGGCCGGGAGGGGCTGGAAAATGCTGATAGCACCAGGAATCTCCAATAACAAAAACAATTATACACATTGGAAACAGCATGACAATTTCCGTAATATCCCAGGAATTAGCGAAATCCTGCAGATGCTGGAATCTCAAACAAACACTGAAAATGCTGTAAAATCACAGCAGGTCTGACAGCATCTGTAGAATGAGAATAGCACCAACGTTTCAAGTCTGGATGACCCTTCGTCAGAGCTGTATTATCTCTCCACAGATGCTGCCGGACCTGCGGCGATTTTCCATCATTTTCTGTTTTCTCTCAGTCCATTCACCCATCATGTCCCAATTATTCCATGCTGCATATTAATTCGCAATCACTATTCAGGGTAATGTATTGCTTAAAATCCTGAACGAAACTGGTTCAGGTTTGGGGAAGATTTTATGATTAACGGTAGTGAACCATCAGAAGATCGGGATGGTCGGTCAATCGCGTGAAGGGAGAGCTGGGTTCCGAATCCCAACGCACACCTCAGTCCATCCGCGCCCCCCTCACCCTCACCCCCTCCACCCACCCTGCCCCAAAGCTTTCCCACCACGGTCCCACCTTATGTTGCTCAAGCTTCCGGTGGATGATGTTGGCCGTCTCGTCATGGGCTTGCTGAATCACAATTTCTTCACCCAGAATGGCCTCCACTCTGTGCAACCAGGCTCCAATGGTGCCCAGGGGGCCAGGGAGTGACTTGTCCAGGATGACGTGCCAATCCAGGAGCTGAGGAAGACAAAGCAAAGGCTTGTCTGGCTTTCTATTAGACAGCAAATGGCATCACCACCAGCAGATAAAGTATGATCTTGAATCTGTGGAGTGTGACGATACTGTGCCTTTAAGAAATGCATTTTAACCATGTTTCTCTGCAGGATGTTTCTGCAACTCTTGGCAATTTGGTGGTGCCGTGTTGTCATGTGGCCGGTGTCCTCTATTGTTAATAGAGCAGTATAATTGACAGCATGTTTATTTTTAATCTGAACTAATGCTGTGTTCTGTGATTTTAGTGTATCTCCAGGATTGCTGAGTGGGGCTTGATTGGGGGTGATTTACGGGTCAGGTCATGTGGCTAGGGACAGTTACTTTTCACAGAATATTTTACTTTTGGTTTCATTTTCAGAAGTTGCTTGAAGCTGTGAGAAAAACAGCATATCTTTCCTCCCCCTCTCTGGAGTCTCTTTGTTTGATAAAAGCTCCCAGTGGGTCACTTGAATCATACTTGGAGCAAAACATCTTCTCACTCTAATGCCAAAATTAAATATAAAACTTAGGGTCTAGGCTAACTTCACAAAACACCTGGGGGTTCAAGGCCTAGCTCTTAACAGGAATTATCTAAATCTTACAGCCCAATGGACAGCAGGTACAGTCCCTCACTATGACCCTTTCCCCAGCTGAAGGTGATATTTATAAGATGTACTCATTTTGTAGAGAGTAAAGGTACACAGTGAAGTCGGAGACCTGAGGGAATTTCCAAAACTGCCAACACTGGGGAAACAACTTCAACTCGGCTGAAGGAGTTAAGCAACAATGAGAAATGAATGTGGAGAGAAAGAGTTCCTTCCCACTTTTGTTTCCATAGTTAATTAGACGTTTACATCACCAAAGGAGGCCATTTGGTCCATTATGTCCAGGGCGGTCAACAAAGATCTGACTACATTGATCCCATTTCCCAGCACTTTGGCCCACATCCCTGCAACTATGTCAATGTAAATAAATATCTAAATACTTCTTAAATGTTACAAGAGTCTCTGACTCAATCCCCTGTCAGGCAGTGAGTTACTGACAGCCACCACCCTCCTGGGTGAAAAGGTCTCTCGTCAACTCCCCTCATAATCCTTTACCTTAAATCTATGCACTCTGTTTATTGACTCCTCGACTAATGGACACAGTGCCTTCCCATTCACTCTATCTATGTTCCTCTTAATCTTATCCATCTCTATTAGATCCTCTCTCAACTTTTGCTGCTTCAAGGAAAACCCCAGCCTATTCAATCTCCCCTCTTGGCAGAGATCCTCCAGGCCAGGCAGCATCCTGGTCAATCTCTGCACCCTGTCTAGTGCAATCACACTCTTCTTACAATGTGATGACCAGAATTGCATCCGGAATCAGGATGAGTGTGGCTCACAGAATGGAATTCTCTGTTGGATTCAGGCGGGATTTTACGAGATTCATCTGCATGATGCCGTAAAATACCGGCCACGACATTTTGCCGCTTTGTGGGATCTTGCTGTGTGATAGTTGTCTGTTTTCCTACCTACGACACAGCAGTGAGTTCGAGAATCATAGAATCCTACGGGGCAGAAGGAGGCCATTCAGCCCATTGAGTCTGCACCATCTACAATCTCACCCAGCCCTATCCCCATGCGTTTACCCTGCTAGTCCCCCTGACACTGAAGGGCAATTTAGCACGGCTAATCCACCTAACCCGCACATCTTTGGACTATGGGAGGAAACCGGAGCATCTGGAGGAAACCCACGCAGATATGGGGAGAATGTGCAAACTCTGCACAGACAGACTGGGAATTGAACCTGGGTCTCTGGCGCTGTGAGGCAGCAGTGCTAACCACTGTGCCACTGTTCCGCTGAGAAGAAGTGGGTGTGGAGTTGGGAAGGGTTCGATTTGTGTATAAATCTCTTTTCCTTTATTCCACTGATTCATCTGATGCCAGGCACCAGGTCCCTGTGTGAGAACAGGAATGAAAATTAATTAGCTGTGGTTCACATAGCAACGGGTGGGCAAAGTCTAGCATCAGGTGGAGAGATGTCGCTTACATAACTGATACCCATCTCAAAAAACAGTCACACTGATGGCACTTAACCTGATGGGGGAAGCATCGCACAGCAAAACAGACAGATTACAGGGACAGGGTGGGACTGACGTAAATAAGGCTTTCACAGAGTCCTTGATAACTCACCCTGGCCGACACTCTCTCCCATATTTGCTTCAGCGTCACCTGGTCCAGCGAGAGCTTCCCGTCCTTCTGCGTGGGCTGAATTAAGGCTTCGACGTGCTTTTTTTTAACTTCATACTGCCCTCGAAAGCTTTTAAACAACTGAGGAAGAATAAAAAACATTGGTGCAAAAGCAGCACAGCAATGAAACCACCCGAAATGATGGCTCGGCTCAGCTCACACTCCCTGGCAAGCAACCAGCTTTAGTCATTATTCAAGGGTTGGCCTGTTTAATCGGCAAGCATTAAATTTATTTATTAGTGTCACGAGTAGGCTTACATTCACCGTAACGAAATTACTGTGAAAATCCCCTAGTTGTCACGCTCCTGTTTGGGTACACTGAAGAAGAATCTAGCATGTCTAATCTGGACATCTTTCGGACTGTGGGAAGAAAATGGAGCACCCAGAGGAAACCCACGCAGATACAGGGAGAACACGCAGACTCTGCACAGAGAGTGACCAAGCCTGGAATCGAACCTAGGTTCCTAGCGCTGTGAGACAGCAGTGCTAACCATTGTGTCACTTTAACTCCATTGCTCAAATAGGGATGAAAATAAAGCTGCAACAACCAACCACAAGAATGAGGGATCATAGGACTTTGAGGACTGAGGTGAGGAGAAATTGCTTCACCCAGACAATGGTGAATGAGTGGCATTCACTCCCAGAGGAAGTAGTTGAAGCCAAAACATTGCATGATATCAAGAAATTTGACATAGCTCCTGGGGCAAAAGGGTAGCCATGATGTGGGATTGCCAGTGTTGGACTGGGGTAGGCACAGTAAGAAGTCTCACCGAGAATCGCAGAGAGGAAACAAGTTCTGCACACATGAGGACAGCCTCTTGGGTTCATGTCACACTGTCTGTAACCCACCCCCAACCCCACCCCCCCACCCCACGACTTTCCTGGGCTTTTGAAATCTTACTAACTGTCCTAGCTGGAGATAATACACATCTCTTTAACCTGTGCTTAACCCTCTCTCCACTCACATTGTCTGTACCTATAAAGAATTGATTACCTGTTAAGACTCAAATTCCAACATTATTTTGTAATTGAGTCTGTGTCCATATTTGCCCTATTTGTGAACCAAATCCTGCACTCACCTGATGGAGAGACAGTGCTCTGAAAGCTCATGCTACCAAATAAACCTGTTGGACTTTAACCTGGTGTTGTGAGACTTCTTAGCAGGCGAAAAGGATCAAGGGACATGGGAGGAAAGGGGGGAATCAGGATGTTGAATTTGATGATCAGCCATGATCAAAATGAATGGTGGGGTAGGTTCGAAGGGCCAAATGGCCTGCTCCTATTTTTGGTTTCTATGTTTCTATATAAAAGCCTACCATTCCTTCCTCACTCTTCTCCACCCCTTTTGCCCTCTCACCGGCAATGGGGCTGTTTCAAATTCAGTCTCAGGTCAAGATGATGGCCTAGTGGTATTATCATTAGACTATTAATCCAGAAACTCAGCTAATGTTCTGGGGGATCCGGGTTTGAATCCCACCACAGCGGATGGTGGAATTTGAATTCAATAAAAAAAAGTCTGGAATTAAGAATCTACTGATGACCAGGAAACCATTGTTAGAAAAACATTTGGTTCAAAAATATCCTTTCAGGAAGAAAAACTGTCATCCTTACCTGGTCTGACCTACATGTGACTCTGGAACCACAGCAATGTAGCTGACTCTCAGTTACCCTCTGAACAAGGGTAACTAGGAATGGGCAATAAATCCTGGTCAACCACCGACGCATGTGTCCCACGAGTGAATAAAAAAAAGGCCATCTTTTAATGTTCATCTCTAACCATCCTGGTGATGGGCCTTCCTCTTGAACTACTGTGTGCGTGTTTGGGGGAGAATGGAGCCCCCTAATCAGCCTTTTGGGTAGGGGAGAGAGAAATTGCTCCCTTTGTATGGACAAGGTGTTTCCCAATTTGATACGTGACCTGGTTTGGATTTTAAGCTTATTTCCCCCGCATTCAAGATTTGCCTGCAAGTGGGGCGACAGTTTCTCTCCATCGCGCCCGACCAGGCCGCCTCTGGGAAGCGCCAGTGGGGGTGGGGGTCGCAGACTCACCTGGTATCGTTCCTGGAGCCCCGTCTCAGCTACCTGCATCCTCGTGATGTCCCGTTCAAACTGCTCCAGCCACACTTTGGCCTCTCTCAGCATCAGTCTGTCCTCCAGCTGGCAAGAATAAACAGCACAACGGGGAGATCAGTTATTAGATGGTGCCATCAGTAAGCAGAGTCTGAATAAAGTCAAAGTTTATTTATTAGTGTCACAAGTCGGCTTACATTAACACTGCAATGAAGTTATGTGAAAATGCACACTCCGGCGCCTGTTCAGGGTACGCTGAGACAGAATTTAGCACCTATCCAGCACATCTTTCAGAAGAAAACCAAAGCACCCGGAGGAAACCCACACCAATACGGGGAGAACATGCACACAGACAGTCACTGAGAGTGGGAATTGAACCTGGGTTCCTGGCGCTGCGAGGCAGCAGCGCTAACCACTGTGCCACGCCGTTACCAATGAGAATGGTCAAGGACATCAAGGCAATTTGATGTCAGCTGAAGTCCATGTGGTACAGCAAATAGAAAAGCCGGTCCACATCTTGATTGCCTGATCTCACATCTGGGTCCCATGTCTTGACAGATGTGCACCTAGAAGGATAAGGGCAGCGGCCATATTGGAACATCACTACCTGCAAGCTCCCCTCCTTCAATGTCGCTGGGACAAAACCCTGGAACTCCCTCCCAAACAGCACTGTGGGTGCACCTACACCACAGGGACTGCAGCAGTTCAAGGCTTCTTTCCAAGGGGCAATTAGGGATGGGGCAACAAATGTCGGCCTGGCCAGTGTCGCTCACATAGAGTCAGAGAGAAAAACAGCAGAGAAAACAGGCCCTTCGGCCCAATCTATCCATGCTGACCAGGTTTCCCAAACTGAACTAGTCCCATTTGACTGGGCTTGGCCCATATCCCTCTAAACCTTCCTGTCCATATACCTGTCCAAATTATTTTAAATGCCGTAACTGTATCCACCTCTATCACCTCCTCTGGCAGCTCATTCCATACAGCCACCACCTTCTGTGTGCCCCCTTGGGTCCCTTTCCTCTCTCACCTTAAACCTATGCCCTCTACTTTCTGACTACTCTCCCCTGGGGAAAAGACCTTGCCTATCAATGCCCCTTATGATTTTATAAATCTCTATAAGGTCACTCCTCGTCCTCCTACGCTTCAGGGGAAGAAGTCCCAGCTTATCCAGCCTCTCCAACTCAAACCTTTCGGTCCCAGTTACATATTTTTTGCACCCATTCCAGTTTAATAACATCCTTCCTATAGCAGGGTGACCAGAATTGTACGCAGTACTCCAAATGTGGCCTTACCAATGTCACAGCCCATGGAAGAAAATTCATTCTCCAAACCTATACACTTTAGCATCAATGCTTTCAGACAGGGCTACTATTAATCATTCCACCTTGTACTGGAAGCGGACTGAAATAACACAGAAATGTAGAAAGCTTCACGGTACTGTGCGGGAATAACACCAAGTACAGGATGGTGCCTCCAAGTCTCCTGAACTCAAGCAATTAGGCACTAGAGCAACAACAATTTGCATTATCATAAAACCTTCGATCAGTAAGACATCCCAAAGGTATTTCACAGGAGCTTTACCAGACAAAACGTAATAGCAAGCTACTTCAGAATGACGAGAAACTTGGTCAATTATGAGGAGAGTGCTTGAGGAGACAGGTGGAGACAATCACAGATTTCTCTGTGCAAAAGAAGGCCATTCAGCCCGTCAAGCTTGCACCGATAACAATCCCATCCAAGCCCTGTCCTCTTAACCTCACACTGGTACCCCACTAATCCCTCTAACCTATGCATCACAGGATACTAAGGGTCAATTTATCATGGTCAATTGACCTAACCCGCACATATTTGGACAGTGGGAGGAAATCAGAGCACCCAGAAGAAATCCACGCTGACACGAGGAGAACATGCAGACTCCGCACAGACAATGACCCGAGGCCGGGAATCGAACCCGGCCCCGGAGCTGTGAGGCTGCAGTGCTAACCACTGACCCATTGTGCCACCCCGCTTCGGGTCTGAACACATAGATATCATTGGTGGGACGAAGGAAATCCAGGATTGGGAGAAAGCAAGGATTCTCAGGGTTGTAAGGCTGGGGTAGGTTGCACGGATAAGAAGCAGAAAATGTTCCCAGTGGCAGAAGAGTTGGTGAGCAGTGGGCACACAGCTAAGGTGAATGGCATAAGCACTAGAGGTTACATGTGGAGGAGTACATTTACGGATTGAGTTGCTCTGATTCGGAAAGTACTGGATGAGAGAACGGCGAAAGAAATTACAACAGTAACATTCAAAGGAAAATTGGATAAATACTTGAAGTGAAAACAACTTGACAATGGCTGTTGGGCCAGGAGTATTTGGATGGTTTTTCTGAGATGTCAGATTAAGTGATCTCCTTCTACACTGTTTCATTCGCAGACAGTCGGTGTGTAGATGCAGCAAAAAGGCAAATAGGATGTTGGCATTTATTGCAGAAGGACTGGAGTATAAAAATGAAGGAGTGTTGTTGCAATTGTATAGAGTGTTGGTGAGACCACATCTGGAATATTGTGGCCAAGTTTGGTCTCCTTATTTGGGGAAGGATGTGTGGCGTTGGAGGCAGTTCAGAGGAGGTTCACCAGATTGATTCCATGGACGAAGGGGTTAACACATGAGGAAAGATTAAACAGTTTGGGGTTTATACTCACCGGAGTTTAGAAGGATGAGGGGGACCTGATCAAGGGGTGTAAAAGTTTGAAAGGGATTGATAAAGTAAATGTAGAACAAATGTTTCCTTTTATCCTGAACAAGAGGTCACAGTTATAGGTTGAGTGGCGGTAGATTTAAAATTAAAATGAGAAGGAGAGACTTTTCGCAGACGGTGGTGAAGTTGTGCCCCAATAGTGCAGTGGAGTCTGAATCACTGAATGGTTTCAAGAAGGAGATAGATATATTTCTAATAAAAAAAAATTGGGTTAAAGGTATATGGGAATGGGTGGGGAGGTGGATCTGAGATCAGCCATGATCTGATTGAATGGCAGAGCAGGCTCGAAGTGTTGAATTTGCCTACTTCTGTTCCTACTTCCTAAGCTCCCGTGTTTCCCATTGCTCTTTTGAGTCTGCAGTGAGCTGGAAGGGGAACAATAAAAAAGCACTTACCTCCTCCTCGAGAGGTTCGTTCTCTGTCTCCCGAGGGTCCGGGTAATGTTTCAGGAACTGAGCTACGTAGGTCATGATTGATTTTTCATCCGGTTTCTCTACATCCACATCTGTACAGAGAGCACCATTCAGTCAACAAAGCAGATTCTCTTCCACGTCTGAAATGCTACACCATTATTTATACACTTGTATTAACAAGCTATCTCTGGCTTGAATGGAGAGGGATGTCGGTGGTGTGGATGGATACTCCAGATCTGCTTCTTGGGGCAACTGCACTTACGGCATCTGATGCCAGTTGATAAGACATCCCTAATGCCAACTGAAACTTGCTTTGATATAACAGTGGAATGTCCTCAGTTACTTCAAGGGAGTGTTATTAGACAAGATCAGATACTAAACCAGCAAGGGGGTATTAGAGCAAGTGATTAGAAGCTTGAACAAAGAGGTAGGTTTTAAGAAGTGTCTCAAAGGAGAAGACAGAGATTTAGCTAATAGCCCCATGCCATTAGCTAAAAATTATCCGCATTCCTGCAAAGTACACAGAAAGCAAAATGAGCTCTGATAATAATAGCTGCGAGACTTGTGTTTGCCAGACAGAGGCAGCTTAAGGAAAACAGTTCGAATAACGAGATAAGAATTAAGATATATTTTGGTTACAGTGTGTTCAGAGTTCAGTTTTGTTTTCGAGATCTTGTCCAGTAGAGTACAGGGACTGGCTTAGCAGCCAATCTCGAAGTTTGCTTTCTCTCTGCTTCTGTAATGATTTAATTTTCTTTAAGCTCAGTTCAATAAAATAAACTAGTGCTGTCCTTGTCTATCCAAAGATATGAGTGGACACACGCAGAGAACATGCAGACTCCACACAGAGAGTGACCCGAGGCCAGGATTGAACCCAGGTCCCTGGCACTGCAAGGCAGCTAACCACTGTGCCACCCATTCTATATCTTGAAAACACGACCCACAACTAGGATCAGATACCTTCGGGATCCAGGATCCTCGGAATTCCGAGCTGATTTTCAGCGATGCTGAAAGCACTCTCCAAGTTTTCCCGGTTGGATCGACCCCGGACCTTCTCCAGATCTGTCAGATCCGGGCGGATGGCGTGGATGACGGAATGAAAGGCCAGCCCAGTCCGCCAGCTCTGCCCAAAGTCCTTCACCTCGATGCCAATACGCCTTCAAAAGAGAACAGTGCGGCTCCGTGAGAAACCAGAATTGCCGCCATGTTACACTACAACACTGGGGTGGAATCCTATGGAAGGGGGAAAGGATGTGGAACAGGGTAGGACAGAGGAGAAGGTAACCCGCACCGTCACAATCCACTGCTAAGTCCCCGTAATTGGTAGAGGTGCAAATTCGGAGTCCAAATAAAGACTCGGCAGTAAGCTCTCCAAGCTTGGAAGAACCAATCAGAAGGCTTCCAGATTAAAAGGAGCAGTGGGCTGTGATGGAAGGTACGTAAGAGTTTAAACTTTATTTATTAGTGTCACAAGTAGGCTGATACTGCAGTGAAGTTACTGTGAAAATCCCTGAGTTGCTACATTCCGGTGCCCGTTCGGAAACACTGAGGGAGGATTTAACACGGCCAATGCGCCTACCCAGCACATCTTTCGGACTGTGGGAGGGAACCAGAGAATCCGGAGGAAACCCATGCAGATACGGGGAGAAGATGCAGACTCCTCACAGACAATGACCCAGGTTCCTGGCGCTGAGAGGCAGCCTTGTGAAATAATTTAGAGAGGCAGGAGTCCCTTCACCAAAATTCCTCTGTTTACAATTCCAACAGACAGCAGTCTACCTTCGGGAATGCCAGAGGAACTGACTTTCCTGGTTAAACACAAGGAAAAGACTCCGTGATTAGCACATCATTTGACTCCTTATTCAGGGAGTTCATATTCCAAACTTCAATGGCCCGACTGAAGTCAGTACAAGTGCTGACTAATCTAGAGGGAGGGAGTTTCCAATTTTGTCCTTAAAAATTAGCAGCAAGGCCATCACTCCAGGTGAGAGAGCTCCTTCACAGAGTGGCTCGGGGCTGTCCTTGCCTCCCAAGAAGGCAGCGAGTGCCCCTAGGTCTGCCCCGGGGGGAAATTGTCTCACAGTTTGCTGCTGGATGCCCACTTCTAAACCAGCCCGCTCTCAGTGCCAGAACCAGAAAAAAAAACCTCTATGGAAACTCCTGCTGCCAATCAAATACCCAGCGGGCAGGTTGCTCTGTCAGTCCCTAATGCTGCCACTCCAAGGGTGGCAACGTAAGCCCTTCTCCCAGCCAGAACCAGAACTTCGGCCCAGACACAAACACAAAATCGACGCCAAAAAAACCCCACCAAAATGTCAGACAGCAAACGATAGCCCAGCGCATGCCGCGCCCGCATTTACTGGAAGGAGATTCGGAGAGGGGAACTCACTTCCCTACGGTGTACTGGACCCATTTCAGGAGAGCCTTCTTGGCACTGCCCTTAAACTTGGTGACGACCTTCCTTTTGGACGGGGGGCTCCCGGTCTCAGAGTTCGCCACGCTGTCCACCGAGGAGGTGCTGCTCGACAGCGTTGAGAGCAGTGTCAGGTTACTGGTCAGCTCCTCGATCTGCGGGGAAATGGAAGAGAAAGCGATGAGACTGTCGGCCACGGCAGAACACCCAGCAACAGGTGAATAACTGTACGGGTGAGGCAGCTTAAAGAAAATATGGGGAGAACAACCTGGAAGTACAAGATGATGGTCCAGATCAGGCCAAGCACGATTGAAGGTCGTCCGTCTACGATGTCGGTGGAATTGATGTTGACCAGTTTAATCTGGAAGAGAGGCAGAGGTTTGCAATATCCTGTCATGCATTTGGCAAATGCCCACGATGTTAACACACTGTATAGTGCAGAGTCGCATTGTATGGTTTAGGGTCTCACTTCATGGTGCAGGGTCAGACTGTATAGTGCAGGGTTGCATGTATGGTGCAGTGTTGTACTGTATGATGCAGGGATACACTGCATAAGCAGGGGCACACTGTACAAGCAGGGGCACACTGTACAAGCAGGGGCACACTGTACAAGCAGGGGCACACTGTATGATGCAGGGGCACACTGTATGATGCAGATTTGCACTGTACAAGCAGGGGCACACTGTATGATGCAGGGGCACACTGCATGATGCAGATTTGCACTGTACAAGCAGGGGCACACTGTATGATGCAGGGGCACACTGCATGATGCAGATTTGCACTGTACAAGCAGGGGCACACTGTATGATGCAGGGGCACACTGCATGATGCAGATTTGCACTGTACAAGCAGGGTTGCACTGCACAGTGTAGGGCCTCACCAAATCCTTTTCCATATCTGTAAACCCTTGGTGTTATACGCTGGCATTCTACTGCCCCACCCGCCACAGAATTGGAGAGGGTGAGGGACAGACAACCAAAATATCCTTTGACCTTAGGCGGGAATTTCTGATCTCGCTCGAGCTAGCCCATAAAATCAAGTCCAGCGTCTCATTACAAACGGGCAAACTATTCTGAATCACAGAATCCCTACAGTGTGCAGAAGGAGGCCATTCGGCCCATCAAGTCTGCACTGACCACAATCCCATCCAGGCCCTGTCCGCATAACCCCATGCATTTACCCTGCTAACCTCCTGACACTAAGGAGCAGTTTAGCACGGCCAATCCACCTAATCCGCACATCTTTGGAGTATGGGAAGAGAACTGCAGCACCCCGAGGAAACCCACACAGACACGGGAAGAATGTGCAAACTCCACATGGACAGTGACCTAAGGCTGGAATTGAACCGGGTCCCTGATGCGGCGAGGCAGCAGTGCTAACCACTGTGCCGCCATGTTCTGGATAGAGGGAATAGGCCAGCCATCATAGAGAAATAGAATAGAGCAATTTGCATTTATATAGCATCTTTCACAGCCTCTGGCCATCCTAAGATGCTGCCCTGCCAAAGGAAGGGCAGCCTGCCTCTGAAATCAATGTAAGGGGGTTGGGGGAGGGTCCCATGGTTCTTCTGGACGAAGAGTAGAGGAGTTTAAATAGGTGTGTGGGTCAACCAAGATCATTGGAGCCAATAACTGGTCTTTATCTTTTCACTGTTTGTGGGAGCTTGCTGTTGCTACATCACTACACCTCCCCATATAGACCAATGATCTGATGGGAGTCCACTAGCTCAGTTGGCTGGATGGCTGCTTAGTGATGCAGAGTGATGCCCACAGCGCAGGTTCAATTCCCATACCAGCTGGAGTTATTCACGAATTACCCCGCCTTCTCAACCTTGCCCTTCACCTGAGGTGTGGCAATCCTCAGGTTAAATCATCACCAATCAGCTCTCTCTCTCAAAGGTAAGAGCAGCCTACGGTCATCTGGAGCTGCGGCAACTTTACAATATCACCGTGGTTAGCACTGCTGCCTCACAGCGCCAGGAACCTGGGGTTCGATTCCCAGCTTGGGCCAGTGCCTGTGCAGAATCTGCACATTCTCCTCGTGTCTGTATGGGTTTCCTCCCACAGTCTGAGAGACGTGCTGGTTAGGTGCATTGGCCGTACTAAAATTCTCTCTCAATGTACCCGTACAGGTGTCAGGGTGTGGCAACTAGGGCATTTTCACAGTAACTTAATTGCAGTGTTAATGTAAGCCTACTTGTGACACTAATAAATAAACTTAAATTGGCTTTGGGGCCAAGTTGCTAAAAGATGCTTATAAAAATGAGAGTTCTATAAACGTCAGCCATTCTTATTGATCACCCAACGGAAGTTATTTTTAAAACACTTCTCCAACATCCCAACAGAATCCAGTCTTCCATCCCCTGCCAATGCAATAAAAATCCAGAACGCTGTGTCCCAGATCATTTGAAGACATCAGTCAAAAAGAGAAACAGATATTAAACTGAGGAGGAAGCTTTCCGTGAGTAGGAGGCTTGCTTCTGCTAATGGAAGCTGTTGACAAAGCTCCTACATCAAACGGGAGATGTTGAAGGCAGCTAAATCTGGGATCATACCCTGCGGTTAAACAGTCAGGCAGTGTTTATGCAGCATTTTTAACACAGAGACATGTTCCCAAAGCACACAGCGGTTCCCGGCTTGGGTCACTGTCTGTGCGGAGTCGGCATGTTCTCCCTGTGTCTGCATGGGTTTCTTCCAGGTGCTCCGGTTTCCTCACACAGTCCAAAAGACTTGCTGGTTAGGTGTATTGACCAGAACAGGCGCCAGAGTGTGGCAACTGGGGGGAATTTCACAGTAACTTCATTGCAGTGTCAATGTAAGCTTTACTTGTAACTAATAAGTAAACTTAAATAAATAGGCTCAGAGTAAAGGCTGAATCGACATGAGGAGGAATTTCTTCAGCCAGAGGGTGGAATTCATTGCCACAGAACGAGGCCTGGTCACTGAGTGTATTTAAGACAGGGATAGGTAGATTTTTGATTGGTTAAGGGGATCAAAGGCTACAGCGGAAAAGACAGAAGAATGGGAATGAGGAGCGTATCAGCCATGATCAGACTTGATGGGCCAAATGGCCTAATTCTGTTCCTATGTCTTATAGTCTTAACATTTAAATAAAAAGGACATTTAGATAGAAATATGAGTAAAAGAGTTGGGTTCAAAGGAATGCATGAATGAAGGGGAATGAGGGAAGAGGTGGAGAAGACATTCCAGAGGCTGGGATGCAGGTATCATGCTGAGTATGTACATATTTCCAAGGCCAAGGCACAGGGGAGATTCTCTCTGGGAAAGAGCAGGGAATGAATGTCTCAATGCTGTTGTATAGATGGTGAGAAAAACAGCACAGAACAGAAACTCAGGCATGCTGTAACACTGGATTGAATCGATGTAGACATTACTGACCGGTGATCCTCTGTACAAAGACTGGGAGGTGACAGCGTGACAAAGGGATTAAAAGAGAATTGTGCGATTGGTTAGTCACCATGCTCCACTCTCTCCCATCAGGCAGTACAAAGCACAAAACTGGCAGCGGCTCCAACCAACTATTTTTCAAGTTCGACGCCTTAAAGGGAAATTCATCACTGACTTCAGCCCTGCCAGTCTGCAAGGCAAGACTTTTCATTTCACAACCTTTTTAGTCTATCACTTCCTGTCAGCAATACCCCAGTTCACAAACACTTAACGGTTTCCCTGACGATGCTCTGTGGTTCGAACTTAACTTGTTTGCTTTCAAAGTGTTATTGAAGCAGGAAGCGGCGCAGAACGTAGGAGGATGCCATTCTGCCCCTTGGGTCGGTTCTGTCATCCTACCATATCATGGTCAATCTGCATTTTTAACTTTGCTCCCAATCCCCCTGCCTAACCAAGAGAACCTATCTCAGTCTTGAGGACCCCAAGAACCCTTCCCCATTTGGTGCACAGAGTCCCAGATTTCTCTTAGCCTTTGCCTGTATATGTGCTTCTCCCAATTACTTCCAAAAGGCTTTAATTTTGAGATGTTGTTCCCTTCCTCTGAACTCACCCCGCTGTCCCGCTCCCCCAAGTTATCCCCACCCCCAACCAGAGTTTCTCTGTTTCCACTCTTCCACTTCCTTTAAAACCATCTTAAACACCTCAATCAACCCTTCCATCTTCCAAGCACAAGGAAATGGAAGCCACGTTTGTGTGATCTCGCCTCAGAATTTAACCCTCGTAGTATTTTGGCTGCCTGGGTAAAGCGCCCAGGGTGCGATTTTACCGGCCATTTCCTCTCCCACTGCAGCGAGGTCGGGGAATGTGATGGCCAGCTAAACCTCCGTTGGCTGCGGCGGGATGGGAAAATCCAGCCGGCAGCACGAACCGTGGTAAGATTCCAGCCAAAGCCTTTAAAGAAATAAAGGCCGGAATTTTACAGCCTTGCTCACCTCAGCACGGGGCAGGCGAGGCTCACACAACAGCACTGACTTCAGGGGGGATCTTACAAGCCTTGAGCGGGGTGAGGCGGTGAAATTCCGGCAAACATGTGGCGTGTGGGGCGCAGGTTTTGGCTTTGCCAACATTTGAGCCACCTTTTTTTAAAATTTTAGTCGAAGTTTTCTGGGCCGCTGGACACCCGGTGGCCTAAGGGAGGTGGGAAACAGTTGGATCAGGAGCTAAGTGCACCCATCCCATTGTCCAAACTCATCCCATCTCGTCCCACACCTATCCAATATCCCCCTAACCTTTCTGACTTTAATCTCCCCCACCAGGCCTCCCCTCCAGCCCTAGACTCTAGCTTCTGAAATCTCTGGCCTCCGGTCAGGCTCCAGCCTCTCCTTCTGTCTGTTTGTCTGTCTGTCTGTCTGTCTACACAGTCTCAGGCCTCCCCACCCCCTATCTCCAGCTCCTCTCTGCTCCCCAACGACAGCCTGGTGTTGGAGTGCAGCCCTGCCCCGCCCAGTCAGGAGTCAGCCATCTTGGCCAGGAAAACAGAGGCAAAACAATAGGATTCAGATCGTATCTTGAACTACAGCAGGAATCCCATTCCACCGGTTTTCCGAGCTGCCCCCCATTCCGTCCCCTTTTCCAAGTTTTCATCCATCCCAATTTTACAAGTCAATAATCTTTTGTTTCACATTTCTCACATAAAATCTTCAATTCCTGACGGAATGTTAGCGAGTAATTATTCAGACGCACTTTTATTTCTGAGCAGTGACGAAAAGGGCTTTAACATGCTTACATAATTTTCTTTATTCCACGTCTGTTGATCTGTGCCTGTTTTTTTTTATCCCCTACACAGTCAGCACCAATAACGTTACCAAGGCAACGGCCTTCAAGATAACTCTAGGCTCAATGGTGCGAGGCAGTAAATCAACAGCAGTGGGAGTACCAAGGAATCAAATCCCTCGTCATTCCCAGCGTCAGAATCTGGTCAGCCAAATGTGGGAAAATGGGACAGGGATTAGATTCCCTGAGGAAGGATTCCAATGACGTTGAGTGAACCCCCTGAGGTACCACAGCTCAGGTAGGCTCACAGTGTTCCTCAGAATAGAATCCCTACAGTTCCCGAAACAGGCCATTCAGCCCATCAAGTCTGTACTAACTCTCCAAAAGAGCATCCCATTCTGGCCTTCCCCTCCTCCCTATCCCTATACCCCCGTGCATTTACCACGACTATTTCACCTAACCTGCACCTCTTTGGACACTATGTGGAAGTGATGGCCGGCTTATATTATCGCTAGACTATTAAGCCAAGAAAATCAGCTAATGTTCTGGGGACCTGGGTTCGAATCCCGCCATGGCAGATTGTAGAATTTGAATTCAATGAGAATAGCAAATGAAGGGGCAATTTATCATGGCCAATCCATCTAACATGCACATCTTTGGACAGTAAGGGGTGATTTACCATGATCAATCCACTTAACTTGCACATCTTGGACACCAAGGGGCAATTTAGCATGGCCAATCCATCTAACTTGCACATCTCTGGACTGTGGGAGGAAACCGGAGCGCCCGGAGGAAACCCGTGCAGACACGGGGAGAACATGCAAATTCCACACAGACAGCGACCCATGCCAAATCGAACCCGGGTCCCTAGCGCTGTGAGGCAGCAGTACTAACCACTATGCCACCATAGCACGGTAGTACCATGATTAGCATTGCTGCCTTGCAGCGCCAGGGAACGCGGGTTCGACTCCAGCCTCGGGTGCCTGTCTGTGTGGAGTCTGCACATTCTCCCTGTGTCTGTGTGTATTTCCTCCGGGTGCTCCGGTTTCCTCCCACAGTCTGAAAGACGTGCTGCTTAGGTGCATTGTCCGTGCCAAATTCTCCCTTACTGTATCCAAAGAAGCGCTGGATTGTGGCGTTTAGGGGATTTTCACAGTAACACCATTGTAGTAATAATGTAAGCTTACTTGTGACTAATAAACTTTACTTAAGTTATTCCCTATGGAAATCAATCACAGAGACCAATATCAAGAAATCAACAAGTGTACCAAGAGTGACCAGAATGGAACATAATTCATCCTTCGATCAACTGGGCCTAACCCATACATCAATGCCCCTTGCCTCCGTTACCACCCCCCCACTCCCACCCCACTCCCACCACCACCCACCTGCACCCATCAAGATCAGACTCGAGGTACCAGACACTCTAAGATTTATCACGAAACCAGAAATATACTTGTATCCAACTGACCGTGAAGAACAAAAACAGAAAATGCCTGGAAAATGTCTGACAGCATCAGTGGGGAGAGAGTAGAGCTAACATTTCGAGTCTGGATGACCCTTCATCAGCGCTAAAACTGAAGCTAGACTTTCCAGCATTCTCAATTTCTGTTTCAGATTCCAGCATGTGAAACAATTTGCTTTAATCTTAGTAGCCCTTGAGAAAGCCAACGATCGCTCTTTCTGCCCACATAATTGAAAGGTCTGAGATGCCAACGTCAATGCGAAATTTCCTCTACAACGCCTCTATTTTCTCGGAAGATTAAGGAAATTTGGCATGTCGGCTACAACTCTCACCAACTTTTACAAATGCGCTACAGAAAGCATTCTCTCTGGTTGTGTCACAGCTTGGTATGGGCTCCTGCTCTGCCCAAGACTGCAAGAAACTACAAAAAGTCGTGAATGTAGCCCAGTCCATCAGGCAAACCAACCTCCATCCATTGATTCTATCTACGCTTCCCACTGCCTCAGCAAAACAGCCAGCATTACTAAGCACTGCACGCAGCCCGGACATTCCTTCTTCTGTTGGGAAAAGTCTGAGGTCGCGTCTCAACTGATTCAAGAACTGCTTCTTCCCTGCTGCTGTCAGACTTCCGAATGGACCTACCTCGCCTTAAGTTGATCTTTCTCTACACCCTCGCTATGACTGTAACACTACATCCTGCGCTCTCTCTTTCTCTATGAATGGTACGCTTTACCAACTAACTCAAGAATAGCTTCTTCCCTGCTGCTGTCAGACTTCTGGATGGACCTACCTCGCCTTAAGTTGATCTTTCTCTACGCCCTAGCTATGACTGTAACACTACATCCTGCGCTCTCTCTTTCTCTATGAATGGTACGCTTTACCAACTAACTCAAGAATAGCTTCTTCCCTGCTGCTGTCAGACTTCCGGATGGACCTACCTCGCCTTAAGTTGATCTTTCTCTACACCCTAGCTATGACTGTAACACTACATCCTGCGCTCTCTCTTTTCCTTCTCTACGAACGGTATGTTTTATCTGTGTAGCGCGCAAGAAACAATACTTTTCACTGTACCTTAATACATGTGACAATAATAAATCAAATCAAATCAAAAACTGTGCCCACGGATCACTGATTATCAAAGAATTTCACATAAAGAATCTCAGATTGTCTGACATGTTAGCAATCTGATCCATTGCCACTCATATCACACCTAATCCAATTTTAAATAACATTTCTGGTTCATCATAGAATCTCAGAAACCATACAGTGCAGAAGGAGGCTATTTAGCCCATCGAGTCTACACCAAGAACAATCCCATCCAGCCTCTATCCCCTTAACTCCACATATTTACCCTGCTCATCCCTTTGGATGAGAACTCGCTTAATCCCTACTTGTGATTGCTGAAAAGCTGTCCCAAAGGGCAGGGTTTCAGACAGAGATGCAGCACTCCAGAATGTTCATACTTACCCGTCTCCCCTCCAGGAATTTTAAGGCTGTTCCAATGTTGCTCACCCAGTGGATGCGCTTTAGCTTCCGGCCCTGTTCACAAGGCTGCAAAAATGGAACGCAAATTAGTCACACGCACCAAAACCGCTGCAACAAAATACTGAGGTGGCAAGCTGGGTATTTAATTAACTTAATAAGTAACTTCTTGCAAGAGAGTCGCTGGCTTATTCTATCACCTCTGCAAACTTCCGGGTCAGTGGGGGGAATTCGTGACTTCATCAGTTCTTCTTCATAGAATCCCTATACCGCAGAAGGCTGCAATTCGGCCCATTGAGTATGCACTAACTTTCCAACACAGCATCTTACCCAGGTGCGACCCTGCCCTATCCCCTTTGCTCCACACTTTTACCCTGCTAATCCACCTAACTTGTGTATTTTTGGATACTAAGGGCAATTTAGCATGGCCAATCCACCTAATCCATGCATTTTTAGATGCTAAGGGGCAATTTAGCATGGCCAATCCACCTAACCTCACATCTCAGGAGTGTGGGAGGAAACCCACGCAAACATGGAGGAGAATATGCAAATTCCACACAAACAGTGACCCAAAGCTGGAATTGAACCTGGGCTCCTGGCACTGTGAGGCAGCAGTGCTAACCACTGTGCCACCGTGTCGCCTCCCTGCCTTGTTGAAGAACATTCTTCTGCAGTCAGTCATGTGTCTCCTGAAAGAGTGGTGAAAGCAGATATAGAGTAACTTTCAAAATGGGATATTTGAAAAGAAGAAACGTGGGACTATTTGGGTAGAGCAGGGACAGGTGTGAAGGGTCGGGTGGCCTCCCTTATTCATGATTCGGAACTTTTCCTTCTTAACACAGGGACGCGAAGATTAACATTGGGATCACAATCCCACCTTAGATTAACTGCTTTAGCGTCGCTCCTGATCTGTAACGTTCCGCAGGGGAGGAGACAGAAGGCCATAAAGTTCATGCTGAGTTAAGCTGATAAATAAACTCACCAGTGGCTGGCCAGACAGAACCTCCAACAGCGCCAGTAACATCACACCATCCTTGATATCTTCAAATAAATCGTTGACTATAATGGGGGGATTGCGCTGAAACACAAAAGCGAGAAGCATTTAATGTTAATGGGGCAGGTTACATTGGCAGGAAGGTGGTGGGGGGGCGAGGGGAGGGAGGGGGGAGGGGTAGGATTCCAAATGTGAAACCAAGATGCGGGCCTGGTTGACAGGCTTGGCTTCCAGTCAGGAGTAGGCCGCAGTTTCAAATAAGGTACCTGCGTTCGCGGATGAGGGAGGGGAGTCAGATTCCTAAACCCAGGGGTAATCCGAGAAAAGATAGAGGAGTCCAATTTCCAACCCCAGGGGTTAGGGGAAGGAGATCTGATCCCTGATTAAGGTGTGGAATTTTGGATTATACTGGGTGGGGAATGATGGAAATGTCGGATCTCAGGCGCAGAGGTCCATTTGGTGGAATGAAATGAGGAAAACCTGTTCCTCCTGGCCCACAAGCAGTGCTGTAATGTCACTTAGCGTCCCCTCCCCGCACCACTCCCCGTAAAGCTGTCTTCACCTCTGCAGCCGATGAGGCCTAATTGGCCATTAATAAACCTGCAAAACACGTTAACTCAGAGATTACCAACCTTGTTAAAAATAATTAAATTACCAATCCAGGAAAAAGGAGTACATTAGCAGTCTGTACCCCCTCCCTCCATCCCCTCCCCTCCCAATTCTTGTCCAGCCTCCGTTAAAGCCAAAGCTCTCCTGAAATGTAATTTTCAATAACAAAATCCAATGTGGAATTTTAACTTTAACAGTCTGACACCAGATACATTAACATAAAAACATAGAAATTAGAAGTAGGAACAGGCCATTTGGCCCTTCAAGCCTGCTCCGCCATTCATTTTGATCATGGCTGATCATTGAATTCGATATCCTGATCTCCCTCCTCCTCCCTTATCTCTTAATCCCTTTAGCCCCTAAAGCTACATCTAATTTCTTCTTGAAATCAGACGTTTTGGCCTCAAGTACTCTCTGTGGTAGTGAATTCCACACATTCACCACCCGCTGGGTGAAGAAATTTCTCCTCACCTCAATTCTAAAGGTTTACCCCTTGTCCTCAAACTATGACCCTTAATTCTGGACTTCCCCACCACTGGGGACATTCTTTCTGAATCTAGCCTGTGTAACCCTGTTGGAATTTTATAAGTTTCTATGAGATCCTCTCTCATTCTTTCAAATTCCAATGGATACAATCCTAGTCGACTTAGTCTCTCCTCATATGAGATTCCTGCCATCCCAGGAATCAGCCTGGTAAACCTGGTAAACCTTCACTGTACTCCCTCTATAACAAGGAATCCTTCTTCGGATAAGGACACTAAAATGGCATACGTTTCCTCATAAGCAGAGCAAAGGTAAGTAGACCAATATCAGGGAGGCGATGGCCTAGTCATATTGTCACTAGATTATTAATCCAGAAACTCAGCTAATGTTCTGGTGACAAGGGTTCAAATCCCACCACGGCAACTGATGGAAATTGAATTCAATAAAAAATATCTGGAATTGAGAATCTACTGATGACCATGAAACCATTGTCGGAAAAACCCATCTGGTTCACTAATGTCCTTTAGGGAAGAAAATCTATCATCCTTACCTGCTCTGGCCTACATGTGACTCCAGAGCCACAGCGATGTGGTTGGTTGACTCTCAATTGCCCTCCAAGGACAACTGGGAAGAGCAATAAATGCTGGCCTAGCCAACGATGCCCAGGAATGAATATATAACAATGGACCAAACATGGCATAACGATGAACGAATCAGGCACTCTCAGCAAACAACTAAACCAACTGGTGCTGATAAACTCACTAGAAATTATTTCATGTACTCTAACTTATTGAGTAAATGACAGGAGAACAATGTTCTAACAGAATGTATCTCTCAGGTCACGTACATTATTAAATCAGGCATCCATCAAGACGAAACCAAACAAGGAATGAACAAGCATCAAAGGTTTCACCAACTGGAATCACAGAACTGAATCCCTACAGGGCAGAAGGAGAACATCCAGTGATATTATTAAGCTAGCTTGAGTCGGATAAAATTTATCAAAATGCAATTGGGATTTAATAGTTTGAGTTATAAGAGGAGGCTGGATGGACTGGGACTTTTTTCCCTGGAATGTAGGAGGCTTAGGGGTGATTTTATAGAGGTCTATAAAATAATGAGGGGCGTAGATCAGCTACCTTTTCCTAAAGTAGGAGAGTTTAAAAATAGAGGTTTAAGGTGAGAGGGGAGAGATACAAAAGGGTCCAGAGGGACAATTTTTTCATACAGAGGATAGTTAGTGTCTGGATCAAGCTGCCAGAAGTAGTAGTAGAGATGGGTACAATTTTGTCTTTTAAAAAGTATCTAGACAATTATATGGGTAGGATGGGTATAGAGGGCTAAGGGCCAAACATGGGTAATTGGGACGACCTTAATGGTTAAAGAAAAGGGATGGCATGGACAAGTTGGGCAGAAGGGCCTGCTTCCATGCTGTAAACCTCTATGATTCTATGAGTCTGCATCAACAACAACCTCATTCAGGCCCTTATCCCCATAAACCCACATATTTACCTTGCTACTACCCCTAAGGGGCAATTAACATGGCCAATCAACTCAACCCAATCTTTGGTCAGTGGGAAGAAACCAGAGCACCCAAAGGAAGCCCACACAGATACAGAAGAACATGCAAACCCCGCACAGTCAACCCAGTTTGGAATTGAATCCGGGTTCCTGGCGCTGTGAGGCAGCAGTGCTAACCACTGTGCCACCGTGCCGTCCCATAAGATAGCAACTTTTGGAAACCGTTTTGGTTAAAATAAGGTCTAGCCCACTCTGGTGAATCTAAAAGATCCCACAGAGTTTTTTTGGAAACTAGAAACAGGGGAATTATTCCTGGTGCCCTGGCTAATATTCATCTCTCAATTAACTTGACAAAACAAATGGTCTGATCATTACCACGATTCAGTATGTGGGATCTTGCTGTGTATAGATTGGCTGCTGCATTTCCTACATTACAACAGCGACTGCATTTCAAAGTAATTCATTGCCTGTAAAGTGATTCAAGACACCGGGTGCTGGTGAAAAGATGCTATTTAAATGTAAGTCCTTCTATTTCTTTCTCCTTTGGATCTCAAGCTGCACTATGTCCTCAAGTCTCAGAGTGGGACTCGAACCCACTACCTGCTGACTCAAGAGAGACCCAATGAAGCGAATGGTTCTGCCTCAGTCCAAGGATAATCATCGCGAGATGGACACTTTGCCTCAGCCGACCGCTTCAAGAAATAAATTGTGATACCAATGCAATATGGATGTAACACAGCTTGGTACGGCTCCTGCTCTGACCAAGATAGCAAAAAACTACAAAGGAGTCATGAATGAAGCCCAGTCCATCACACAAACCAGCCTCCCATCCATCGACTCCATCTACAGCTCCCTCTCCCTTGGAAGAGCAGCCTGCAACATCAATGCATGCACTCGAGACATACTCTCTCCTACCTTCTTCCGTCGGGAAAAAGATACAAAAGTCTGAAATCATAGAATCCATACAATGCAGAAGGAGGCCATTCAGCCTATTGAGTCTGCAATCCTACCCAGGCCCTACCCTCACATATTTACCCTGCTAATCTCCCTGATATTAAGAAGCAATGTACTATGGCCAATCAACTTAACTCACACAGTTTTGAAGTGTGGGAGGAAACAGGAGCACCGTAGGAAACCCACACAGACACAGGGAGGATTGTGGTTTGTGCAGTGACGATGGGCCAAATAGTCTCCTTCTGCACTGCAGAGAATCTATTCCATGATTACCAACGGTTCAAATCCATAGTCCTCCAACAGAATGTTACAGAATGAATTGATTGACTGATTGATGCAGTGCCTGTGTATCAGTTCATTAGAATGAAGCCTGAATACAATGCAAATGAGAGAAGGCGAGAGTACAATTTTGTCAGGAATGTGAAGCCAGTGGAATGTTTCCTTTCCACTCATCGTTTTAAGAAGCAGCACCATTGTATCATGTAAAATACGTCTCCACACCTTCCGGACTAACAAAGCAGCAAGGTATCGGGGGTTTATTTTTCTGCTTCACTCTCAAATCATTTTTAATGACAATCGATGTTTAAGGAAAGGAAGACATTTACCGAGCTGGTTTGAATCCAGTGTTTCAAAGAGGGACACCGCTCTGTTTATACAAGCACACACAAGATGCACATATGCATGATGCACACATGATACACACACATGCTTGACACACAAACATGCACACTGATGTGTTTCCTACATTATAACTGACTATACTTCAAAAATAATTCATTACCTATAATGTGATTTGACAAAGGCAGACATTCAGATGCTCACGTGCACACACACTCACACACACAGACACACCCGCAACAGACACACACTCACAAATGCACACAGACACACCCATACACAGACACAGACACACACACCCACAGACAAACTCACACACACGCACACGCACACACACACATGCACACACACACACACACACACATGCCTCACATACCTGCAGGCACACACACAGACACATGCACACACACACGCATGCGTTACAGACACACAGACATGCACATACACTGACACATGAACATACATGCACACAAAAACACAGACACACACACATGCACATACACACTCACACTTCACAAACACCCGCAGACATGTATCATGTAAACACTCATAAGCACACAAATATATGTGCAAACACACATATACATGCACAAGTACACAAATACATGCAAGCACACATAGATGCACGCACAAGCAGACACACATGCATGTATACACATACACATACCTACACACATACATGCAAGTACATGCAAACATATGCAGACATACACAAACAAATGTGCATATAGGAGATTCTGCCGTTCAGATACTTGGCAATCCAATGTTACATAGCCCAATTTTACCCTTATCAAGGGTCAGAGAGTCAGGAGCTGCTCATTTTCTAATGGGTTGGTGTTTCAAACGCTCTGAACAAGAAACATGGACAATGTTGCAGAGACATGCTATTTGATGTCCTGCTTTAGCACAACCTCCACGCCCCCAGCAGAGCTGGTGGGAAGCTCATTAAAAGTGATTGTTCGATAATGTCACCGTGTACAGCATTGTTCCTCTCTCTTCCAGGCAGCCACAATGCCAAGAAGGTGTAAGCTCTTAAATATTGTTATTATTAGGTGTGAGGCCTTATTATTCCCACCAATACCATGAGAGTATTTGCATCAATTAGAATCAGAGAGTCTTACAGTACAGGAAGTGGCCATTCAGCCCATTGTGTCTGTGATGCTCCTTGAAAGAGTGGTCCAATTTGTCTTACTCTCTCTGCTGTTGGCCCATAGCCTTGCTAAGGTGGCCTTTCCAAAAATATATGGAATTCCCCTTTGAAAATTCCATCCCACCTCCCAATCAGATCAGAACAATCCACTATGGGAAAAGGAGGCTTCAGACACCTGCTTCTGTTGCTAATTCTGTGCCCTCCAGTTACTCACTCTCCTCCTGACAGCACGATGACACAGTGGTTAGCACTGCCGTCTCACAGCGTGAGGGATTCGGGTTCAATTCCAGCCTTGGGTCACTGTCTGTGTGGAGTTTGCATGTTCTCCTCTGCGTAGGTTTCTTCCAGTTTCCTCCCACAGTCGGAAAAATGTGCAGGCTAGGTGCATTGTCCATGCTAAATCCTCTCTCAGTATATCCGAACAGAGTGTGGCGACCAGGGGATTTTCACAGTAACTCCATTGCGTTGTTAATGTAAGCCTACTTGTGAAACCAATAAATAAATTTTAAACTTGATGCAAACAAGTTCCTCTCTCTATCAACTCGAAACATCTCAGAATTGTAGACACCCCGATGACATCTCCCTGACTGACAATTTAATTTGCAATCTTTCAGATCCCTGGGAATTACAACGTGCAGAGATGACAAGGAGATGCTGTCAGGTGACAGACTATCCAGATATGAGCAATACTTTCTCCGACTTTTGCCAGACAATCAATGTGAACAAATCTAGATTGTTCTCCTGCCTCGCTGTTGATTGTCATTGTATTGAGTGGCTGATTCTCCTGTCAGCCACACACCGCTGACTCCAAAGACACTTTGCAGCATTCCTCTAACACCCCGCAGAGATCATGAACTCTGTCCATGCTTTACAAGGCAAACTTTTTTTTTTGATTTGTTATTGTCACATGTATACAGTGAAAAGCATTGCTTCTTGCACGCTATACGGCCAAAGCATATCGTTCACAGAGAAGGAAAGGAGAGAGTGCAGGATGTAGTGTTACAGTCATAACTAGGGTATAGAGAAAGATCCACTTCGTGCGAGGTAGGTACATTCAAAAGTCTAATGGCAGCAGGGAAGAAGCTGTTCTTGAGTTGATTAGTGCGTGACCTCAGACTTTTGTATCTTTTTCCTGATGGAAGAAGGTTGCGTGGGATCCTTGATTGTACTGGCTGCTTTGCCACGCTTCATGGAAGTGTGGACGAAGTCAATGAATGTGAGGCTAGTTTGTGTGATGGATTGGGCTACATTCGCGACCTTTTGTAATTTCTCGCGGTCTTAGGCAGAGTAGGAACCTGCTATACATCTGAAAAGAATGCTTTCTATGATGTTTCTGTAAAAGTTGGTGAGAGTCAAACTGACACGCCAAATTTCCTTACTCTTCTGAGGAAATAGAGGCATTGGGGGACTTTCTTAACTAGAGTGTCGGCATGGGGGGTTATTGGTGATCTGGACACTTAAAATTTGAAGCTCTTGACCATTTCTACTTCGTCTCCATTGATGTAGACAGGGGCATGTTCTTCTTTACGCTTCCCGAAGTTAATGACATTGACATTTTGTTGGCATTAAGGGAGAGATTACTGTTGCCTCACCAGTTCATCAGGTTCTCTATTTCATTTCTGTACTCTGTCCCTTCATTGTTTGAGGTCCAACCCAATACGGTGGTGTTGTCAGCAAACTGAAAATCAAACTTGAAAAACTAATGTGAAGACGGGAAGGGAAGCTGGGAGTCAGGGCCTACACCCAGCAGCTGATGGCGTCGCACCACCCAAGAAGCTTCAAGTTATTAGTGGTCAAAGCAAGTCCTCTCTGGATCAGGCTCAGAGGACAGAGTTGGGTCTGTGGTATGCATTGAACCCACCTGCCTATTATAAATCTGCTGGCCCAGCAGAGCTTAGTGAGGTTGACACCAGAGAATGTGATCCTGGTGCAGTCATCAGAATTACATCCTGAAATATTCTGGGGGTCACATGACGATTTTGAGGTAAATCTTCATCCTTCAATGATTAGAACAGCAGTCACTGCTTCAACTTGCTCAGAATCCCTCCAATGCTGGTTCCCTCCATTGGTCTCTGCTGACCATTCAATCTACTTTATTTGCCACAGAGAAATGCTGGGATAACACTCATTTCTAAGCAGGCAAGAACTTTATTTAGAGTTTTACACTCAGATTAAGATGTCTATTTCCATTCTTCTAACAGCTTCCAGCTTTTTCAATATTGAATCCAATCAGCTTAACAAATCGAGCACAGTGAGCAAAATCAATTGCCAGATTCACATAATCAAACACAGCTCAATTAAACCATTGAACATGTCTGCGCTCAGGCCAATCAATTGGCCTCATGAGGAGGCTCACTTTCATAGAATCATAGCAACTCTGCAGTGCAGATGGGTGTTATCCAACCCATTGGATCTGTACTCTCACAGAATATTTGACCCAAACTCTATCTCATGCCCTATCTTGGTAACCCTATATATTTATTGCGGCTAATCCATCTAACCTACACATCTTTGAACACTAAGGGACAATTTAGTATGGCCTAAATTGCATACCTTCGGAGGAAACCAGAACACTCAGAGGAAACCCACGGGGAAAATGTGCAGGCTCCGCACAGACTGTGACCAAAGCCAGGAATTGATCCCGGGTTCCTGGCACCGTGAGGCAGCAGAGCTAACCTCTGTGCCACCCTTGAAATGAGTGAGAGGATAGGTACCAGTGCCATGAGGATAAAATCTAATGGCATGATCTTTGTTTAAAAGCAGAGATTGCCTCTATTGTGGCATTCTTTGGGTGTAGGCGCAGTGATGGTGAGATAAAGTTTGCTTTTTAAGGTACAACTTAAATCCAAAGAAGCAGGCTACTGAGTAATGAACATAAAGAAATAATGCCTCCATATCTATAACAGATTTAAGAATATTCAATGTGGATTCCTTAATGACGTCAACAAAACCCATGAGTTTGACCAGAGAGTATGAGCTCCTTGATTGAGGCCTCAATCGCCTACCCAATCGGTCTCATCTTACATAAATATGGGAGTGTCAGGGTTACTCACACTCCAGATTCTGACTTTTGGAGTGGAATTGAGTTTGTAAGTAAAAGGAATCTGGTGAAGGGGCACAGGCTTCTGACGAGCTATTTCAGTCTACAAAAACCTCAATTCCTATCGTCATATTTCTGACACTGCGTCCATTTTTCCTGATTTTCATTTCCCTCCTCCACGTTTATTTATTTCAGGGGTTCGTAGTGTGGCTGGCTGGACCAGCATTTATTGCCCATCCCTAAGTGCCCCTGAACTGACTGGCTTACTCAGCCATTTCAGAGAACAATTAAGAGTCAACCATATTGCCGGGTCTGAAGCCACATGTATTCCCGACCATGTAAGGATGGCAAATCCTTTGGTGGACATGGTAGTGCGGTGGTTAGCATTGCTGCCTCACAGTGCCAGGGTTTGATTCCGGCTTTGGGTCACTGTCTGTACAGAATTTCCCCGTGTCTGCATGGGGGGGTTTCCTCTGGGTGCTCTGGTTTCCTCCCACACTCCAAAGATGTGCAGGTTTGGTGGATTGGCCATGATAAATTGCCTCTTAGTGTCCCAAAATGTGTAGGATAGGGGGAATTAGCATGTTTGGTTATGGGGATAGGACCTGAGTGAGATGTTCTGTTGGAGAGTCACTGCAGACTCGATGGGCTGAATGGCCTCCTTCTTCACTGTAGGGATTCTATGATCAAATCAATTTTACATAGCAGTCAGCATAATGTTCAGTTTCAGATTTGATTACTTTAACTAATCCACCAGCTGCCATGATGAGTTTTGAGACTGTCCCCTTCCCCTTCCTCCACATCACTACCCAAACCTCCCGTCCCTGCCTCAGCAGCCCTCCCACCCCAGAGAACTTGCTCAAGGCACCTAGTTTAGTGACGTTAACACTCCATCATTCTCTTCCCATCAAGTCACAATGGGAACTGTCTGTGTAAATTGTACTTTCCTCCATTGGCAACACAATAGTACTTCAATCCTTCAGGCTCCTCAGCCTATTGTAGATAGAAAAAGAACAACCACAACAATAATGGCAACAGTGGCTTTAAAATGGCTATCCTGGCTGAGAGTTAAACACACTGGAATTTTTGGTCAATTTATAATTAAAATTAGATGCAGGTTGTAAAGTTATTCTGAATCAGGGATCTAGTCTGGTAACTTTGACCTGAAACTTCCTGTGTTGGTCAAATATGAGAAGTTGATTACTTTCCAATAAATTTGATGGCATCCAATTTTATTGCCGTTATGTGAGGGACATGCCATTTGAATTAAGCACAAAGGTATAGTTTTCAAGTAATTGCATTAGCTGTTTGAGCTGTTTTCAGCGTGATCAGTTTCTAATTATACAATTGGCTGGATGACAGAGAATCTTCCAAAAGCAAGTGAAGAGTTTGTAGATAAAAGACATGTGCATCCCTTGTTTTCTCGGTGACAATTCTATAGACATTCACCATGGTAAGAAGTGTGCCCTGAAGGATTCTTCAGAGAGGAGATAGTTTCTACATCAAGGATATTTTTTGGCCAAGGTTTTTCCTAAACTCGGTAGGATCTATTTTCAGTTAAATAATTAAAGTTGGTGTTCAGTTTAAGAGTTAAAACTCAATATAAGAGATAATGGATGGGATTTTACGACCCCACGTGGGTTGTAAAATTGTTAAATCCCACCCAAGGCCAACAGGGATCTCCTTTCTGCGAGCTTCATTTGCCCCGATTCCAGGGTGGGCGAGGCAGTAAAATTCCAGCCATTGAGTTGTAACTATTTAAGTCGGAGTTGGTACTTAAGGTGTTAATAAGGGGAGATTGTTGAATGAATTAATGTGTCAATTCCTGATCTTGTTTGCCTAATTAAATGGGAATGCTTGCCTTCTCAGCCTTTACAGTACTGGGACAAAACTCTGCACTCCAAACAATTCTACCTCCCTACTTCCCAAACTGCCCTCTGTTTGCTAGTTTAACTAATAAATAAGCTAAGCAAAAGATTTACTTTCGACCGGATTTCACTCAAAAGTATGTTAGGACCAAAGGAGAAGGTATTTGGTCATTTCAGCAGTTTTTATTGACAGTGCTCCTGTCACAGGGGGCTTGGAACAAAGGATTATAATTGAGCTGCCAGCAATTAATTTATAATTGACCTTTGATCTGGCTTTCTGGAATAACGAGAGGAGGCAGGCCTGGAGGCAGGGTAAAATCAGCTTAAACACAGCCTGCTCCCCCAGTGGTCTACCTAGGAGAGGTAAAAAAGCCCACAAGAGATGAGATAATCCTCACTACAAGAAGGATGTGGAAGCTTTTGAGGGGAGATTTACAAGATGTTGCCTGGATTGGAAGGCATGCCTTATGAAGATAGGTTGAGGGAGCTAAGTCTCTTCTCCCTGGAGAGACGAAGGATGAGAGGCGACCTAATAGAGGTTTACAAGATGTTGAGAGGTATAGATAGGATGGATTGTCAAAGGTTATTTCCCAGGGTTGAAATGGTCGCTACAAGAGGACACAGGTTTAAGGTGCTGGCGAGCAGGCACAGAGGAGATATTGGGGTAAGTTTTTCCACTCAGCGGGTGGTGAATGAGTGATGCCATCGGTGGTGGTAGAGGCAAACTCGCTGGGGTCTTTTAAAAGACTTCTGGATGAGTACATGGGATTTAATGGGATTGAGAGTTATAGATAGTTCTATGGCCTGGTAGGTATGGATATGATCGGCGCAACTTGTGGGCCAAAGGGCCTGTTTGTGCTGTAGTGTTTATCCTGATCTAAACTCTTTGGGGCTACAAAGGCTCTCAGTATAAATTGTATATCTATCTCTCAAACCATCACTCAAATGGGACAGGAAACCTAACAACAGTAGAAACAATGGCACTGTCAAAGCATATTAAATCACAAGCCAGTAAGTAACGGATACAGGGATAACATTACAGCAGCAGAAGCCTATGACCATGCCAGTAAGGATATTTCAATGTCAGAGTGGTAGAGCACAGCTTGCACCAGTCAAGCGTTCAGCCTCAGGCTTTCGGGCAACTTGGATTCAACTCAAGGTGCCCATTTTTGCATCAGGTTGAGCCACTCCCAAACACCAAAGTCCGTACCGCACATCAACCGTGCCGTTAAAAGTTTATTTATCAGTGTCACAGGTAGGCTTACTTGTACAAGGAGGCAAACACTGCAATGAGGTTGTGAAAATCCCTTAGTCACCACACTCCGGCGCCTGTTCGGGTACACAGCTGCAACTGTACCGGATGTTGGTGAGACCACATTTGGAATACTGTGTTCAGTTTTTGTCACCTCACTATAAGAAGGATGTGGAAACATTGGAGAGAGTGCACAGGAGATTTACCAGGACGCTGCTGGTTTGGAGGGTAGGTCCTATGAGGAAAGGTTGAGTAAGCTGGGGCTTTTCTCTTTGGAGCACAGGAGGATGAGAAGCAATTTAATAGAGGTTTATAAGATGATGAGAGACATTGATATAGTGGACGTGCAGAGACTATTTCCTTGGGTGGATGTAGCTGTTACTAGGGGCAAAACTATAAGGTTCATGGCGGGAGATATAGGAGGGATGTCTCAGGTAGATTCTTCACTCAGAGAGTGGTTGGGGTGTGGAATAGACTGCCTGCTGTGATAGTGGAGCCGGACACTTTAGGAACTTTCAGCGGTTATTGGATAGGCACATGGAGCACTCCAGAATTATAGGGAGGGAATAAATTGATCTTAGGATTGGGTATAGCTTGGCCCAACATTGAGGGCCGAAGGGCCTGTACTGTGCTGTGATGTTCTATATTCTATGAGAATTTAGCATGGCTGATGCATCTAACCAGCACGTTTTTTGGACTGTGGGAGGAAACCAAAGCACCACAAGGAAACCCACGTAGACACAGGGAGAATGTGCAGACTCCGCAAAGATAGTGACTCAAGCTGGGAATCGAATCCAGGTCCCTGGCATTGGAGGTTGAAGTGCTACCATGCTGAAAAATCAGTCTCTGGATGGTCACAAACCACCGAGTTTTGAATCAAACAGGATAAACCAAGCAACTAGAATTTATCAAACAAAATAAAAACTTCCATGGTAACTATTGGAGCCCTCAGCACAACCACTGACAACTCTCACTTTCTCTTACACTTGACCAGTGTAGGATCGTAGGGGGCTGATATTGTTTCGATGGGATGTACGTCAGTTTGTTTCACACAAGTCCAGTTGCTCTGATCACAGGCTGCAAATCACCCACATTCTTGCGAAAGTCTGCCTTGCGGTCTATTAGTTAGGGTGCAATCTTGCCCAAGTTTACACCATAATCACCACTTCTCGTGAAATAACTTTGCAAAAGGAGAGGATGTGCAAAGGATGACTGAGCGGGTCATCCCAGAGGCTCGGAAATGCAATGGGTCAGCTCCCTGTCGCACCCTGTGTGGTCAGCACGGTGGCACAGTGGGTTGGCACTGCTGCCTCACAGCACCAGGGTCCCGGGTTCGATTCCCAGCTTGGGTCACTGTCTGTGCAGAGTCTGCACATTCTCCCCGTGTCAGTGTGGATTTCCTCTGGGTGCTCTGGTTTCCTCCCACAGTCTAAAGATGTGCAGACTATGTGCATTGGCCATGCTAAATTCTCCCTCAGTCTGCCCAGACGGATGCTGCAGTGTGGCAACTAGGGATTTTCACAGTAACTTCATTGCAGTATTAATGTAAGCCTACTTGTGACACTAATAGATAAACTTGAAACTTTTACTTTAAAAGCTGCTGAAATGGGGAGCACTGTTCTCTGGAATTTGGACGCAATGAGTTGGCAGCAACTTAGGTTGAGAACAATATTTTTTTCCTCCAAGATTTAGCAAATGCAAGCTTGAGTTCATCCAGAACTCCACCACCTCTGTCCTAACTCATACACAGATCACATTTGTCCATCACATTTGTGCTCACTGAGCTGCACTGGCAACTCATCAATTTTACAACAGAATCCCACTGGCTCAGAAAGGGTCCATTTGGCCCATTGGGTCTGCATTGCCCTCCAAAAGACCATCTTAAGGGGTAAGATATCCCCTCTGCCATATCCCCGTAACCCCGCACATTTACACTGCCAATCCACCTAACCTGTACATCTTTGGACACTAAGGCACACTTTAGCATGGCCAATCCACGCTAACCTGCACATCTTTGGACACTAAGGGGCAATTTAGCATGGCCAATCCACGCTAACCTGCACATCTTTGGACACTAAGGCCAAACTTAGCATGGCCAATCCACCTAACCTGCTCACCTTTGGACATTAAGGGACAATTTAGCAAGGCCAATCCAACTAACCTGCACATGTCTGGACACTAAGGGGCAATTTAGCATGGCCAAGCCACCCAATCTACACATCTTTGGACACTAAGGCCAAATTTAGCATGGCCAATTCACCTAACCTGCTCACTTTTGGACATTAAGGGGCAATTTAGCATGGTCAATCCACCTAACCTGCACATCTTTGGACACTTAGGCCAAATTTAGCATGGCCAATCCACATAACGTGCTCACCTTTGAACACTAAGAGGCAATTTAGCATGGCTAATCCATCTAACCTGCACACATTTGGATATTAAGGGGCAATTCGGCATGGCTAATCCATCTAACCAGCACATATTTGGAAACTAAGGGTCAATTTACAATGGCCATATCGAAAACCAGCACGCCTTTCAGACTGTGGGTGGGAACCAGAGCAGCCAGAGGAAGCCCACACGGACACTGGGACAATGTGCAGACTCCGCACAGACAGTGACCCAAGGCTGGTATTGAGCTTGGGCCCTGGCGTTGTGAGTCAGCAGTGCTAACCACAGTGCCACAATGTTGCCCATCAGCAAAGATTGGATCTCTCTGACCACTGCTCCACCGGTAATGTGTGAACAATGTCTGTCAACGCGCAAGTCAGAAGACAAACCTCCATACAGCAAACCAGAATGATAGGGAGTGGGATGGCTTGATCTTGGGTTTGGACATAGCTCGGCACAACATTGAGGGCCGAAGGGCCTGTACTGTGCTGTACTGTTCTATATCTGAGTGCTCTTGAGTAATCATTGTCTTCAGGGGATGAAGGAAAATATTGGACAGGGAGGGGGAAATACAAGGTGAGGAATAAAGACCAGGAGAAATGTTGTTTGGGAAATCAGAACTGAATTGGCTGGTTACCGGTGACGCCAGCAGGTTTAAGTCAAGAAGCCCACTTTTGGGTTTTTTTGCGTTTGAGGATTAAAATTGTGTTGCGCTGCATTCTCTTGTGGGAGTCATCTCCACGGTAACAGTAATCGCAGCAGAGGCAACCGTTTCCATGGGAACTCACACCGCATTTAAGAGACTATGAATTGCATACCTACGCTGCCCAGCAGTTGAGCGGCGAGTCCGAACTGGTTTTGTCAAACTAGCTCAGCTGCAGAATGAGAGACCTCCTCCACCTGACCTTCACCCTCATCAGAATCCTGCAGCCTGGGTTCATTGACTCGAGGGTGCCAACCCTCTGAGCGCGCAATTCCCATAATGCTCCTTGTCTCCTCGAGTGGCGTGCAGGATTTCTCTCTCTGTTGCAGGCTTTTAATCAACTAGCCTCGTTACCAGCAGCCCCAACGCTGGAGGACGGTCACACAAAACACATTCCCCGCATGAAGTGGCAACGTGAGTGAAAAACAGAGACACTGCAACGCACTGTACAGGACCTTCTCACAGGCACAGTTAGAATCATCGAATCTCTACAGGGCAGACAGAGGCCACTCGGCTTTGCAGGGTCAACCACCCAGGCCCTAATCCCCCATTTACCCTGATTATCCTTCAGATGCTAAGGGTCAATTTAGCACGGCCAATCCACCTAACCTGCACATCGTCTGGACTGTGGGAGGAAACCCGGAGGAAACCCACGCAGACACGGGGAGAATGTGCAAACTCCAGACAGGCAATGGCCCAAGCCGGGAATCGAACCCAGGTCCCTGATGCTGTAAGGCAGCAGTGCTAACCACCAAGCCATTGAGAGTTAGTCTGGCCACATCTCACATCTCCTTTCCCCAGGGTACAATCTCTAAATCCTTTATACAAAATTGGGGCCTTTAGGTTTCGACAAATTGTCTCAGAATTTCTAACATTCCAAAGGGATGGCACGGTGGCACAGTGGTTAACCCTGCTGCCCCACAGCGCCAGGGACCCTTGTTCAATTCCTGGCCTTGGGTCACTGTCTGTGTGGAGTCTGTAAATTCTTCCTGTGTCTGTGCGGATTTCCTCCGGGTGCTCCGGTTTCCTCCCATAATCCCAAAGATGTGCGGGTTAGGTGGATTGGCCATGCTAAATTGCCCCTTAGTGTTCAAAAATATGCAGATTAGGTGGATTAGCCATGCTAAATTGCCCGAGTGTCAGGGGGACTAGTTAGGATAAGTGCATGTTTTATGGGGATAGCACCTTGGTAAGATTGTAGTCGGTGCAAACATTATGGGCTGAATGGCCTCCTTCTGCACGATAGGTTTCTATAATTCTATGAATTGATACTAATTCTCCCACTGTGGAAGTCAACGTGAAGCAAGCCACAGATGGCAATTCAGTCACATCCACCTCCACATCCAGACTCCTGACTTACTCTCCAACACGGGATTCATAATGCCTACTTGTTTAATAACCTTTTATCTGGCACCTCGTCAAATGCATGCTGAAAATCCATTCACTCATTCCAGTTAAACTGATCAGCTCACAGAGATTTATAACGCGAAAGGAGGCCATTCAGCCCATTGTGTCCATGCTGGTCAACAAAGAGCTGACTGCACAAATCATTTTCCAAGGTTGGCCCATAGCCCTGGAGGTTATGTCAATGCAAGTGAATGTGTAAATACTTCCTAAATGTTACGAGAGTCTCTGACTCAACCACTCATTCAGGCAGTGAGTTACAGACACCCACCACCTTCCTGGTGAAAAGGTTTCTCCTCAACTCCCCTAATTGCCTTCTATCTCTCATCTTAAATCTATGACTCCTGGTTATTGACCCCTCTATTGATGGAAACAGTGCCTCCCTATTCACCCTATCTATGCCCTTCATAATTTTATCCACCTCTATCCCGCAGGTGGATAAAACCTCTCAACATTTGTTGCCTCAAGGAAAACAATCCTTGCCTATTCAATCTCCCTCAGAGCTTCCAGCCCGGGCAGCATCCTGGTAAATCTCCTCTGCACCCTCTCCAGTGCAATCCCAATCCTTTCGATAATTTCTATCTAGCCACATCCTCAAAAAACTTCCAAAAAAAATTGTCAGACATGATTCTCCTTTCATAAAACCATGTCAAGATGGCTAATTATGGGCCAGCACGGTGGCACAGTGGTTAACGCTGCTGCCTCACAGTGCTGGGGACCTGGGTTCAATTCCCAATTTGGGTGACTTTCTGTGTGGAGTCTGCACATTCTCCCCGTGTCTGCGTGGGTTTCCTCCGGCAGCTCCGGTTCCTTCCCACAGTGCGAAAGACATGCAGGTTAGGTACATTGGCCATGCTAAATTTTCCCTCAGGGTGTGGCGACTCCCTGCGATTTTCGCAGTAACTTCATTGCAGTGTTAATGTCAGCCTACTTGTGACACCAATAAAATAAACTTTAAACCAAGCATGTTGTGATTTTCTGAGCACACTGTTAGCACTTCTTTAATAGTAGGTCCCGGCACTTCCTCGGTGACTGGTTGTCAGGGTAACTGGCCTGTGGTCTTCTACTTTCTCTATCCTTCTTTTGAACAGCAGTGTTGCATTTACTGTCATCCAATCCACCAGGGCTGCTCCCAAATGTCAGGAAATTGGGAAGATCCCAGACAACATATAAAACTCTAACAAGACTAGGCAGGGTAGATGCATGAAGAGTGTTTCCGATGGTGGGGGGTTCCAGAATCAGGGTCACAGTTTGAGGATACAGAATCACAGAATTCCTACAGTGCAAAAGGTTGGCTGTTTGGCCCATCCAGCCTGTACTGACAACCATCCCACCTAATTCCCCCTCACACTAAGGGGCAACTTAACGTGGCCAATTGCATCTTTTGGAATGTGGGAGGAAACCGGAGGGAACCTATGCAGAAACGGGGAGAATGTGCAAACACTACACAGGCAATCACCCAAAGCCAGAATTGAACTCAGGTCCCTGGTACTGTGAGGCAGCAGTGCTAACCACTGTGCCACCGTGCCACCCAAACAAGGTAGATAGTTTACAGTGGCGACGAGGAGAAATTTCTTCACTCAGAGACTGGTCAATCTCTGGAATTTGCTTTCACGGAATGTAGTTGAGGCCAAAACATTGAGGGCGGGGTTTTATGGTCTCACGCTTGACCCCAGACTAGAAAGTCCTGCTTGAGGTCAATTTCCATTGTCCGTCCCTCGTCCAGTCCACTCTGCAGCGGGCGGGGTGGTAGAATCCTGGTACTAATGTTTTCAAGAAACAGTTAGATATAGCACTTGAGGTGAAGGAGTTCAAAAGATACGAGGGAGGGGATCAGGTTGTTGAATTGGATGGTCAGCCATAACCAGGAAATCTGGTCGGCATGGACGAGTTGGGCTGAAAGGCCGGTCTCCGTGCTGTCTATCAGCCATTACGATGATCAGCCATTGCAATGAATGGCAGAACAGGCTGGGAGGGCTGAATGGCTTCCTCCTGTTCCTATGTTCTATGTTTCCGTGTATCCACTGGGCACGATCTTACTATCATTCACGCCACACTCCCACTGCAGCGAGGTCAAAGAATATAACGGCTGGCCAAATCTCCGCTCACTGCAGCGGGATGGGGAAATCTCACCGGCAGGATACAATTCCAGCCCCTGTCTCTTTAGAACCTCAGGATATGGGCTGTAAGATGTGGAGAGTTTTAAATCCCGTTGGTTTCCCTAGCACACTTTTCATGCACCGTTATTAATTGCTCCAAGTTCATCACCAGGAGATTACCAATTAACCTTGTCACCTTACACAATACAAGATTTAAAATAACCTCTTCCTTGGTTAGTCCCACGGTGCATCGTTCTAGGAAGCTGATTCAATGCATTCTATGAAAACACTCTCCAGGGGGGTCTTTGCCAACTGAATTTGTCCAAACTGTGTGTAGATTTAACATCCTCAGAATTATTGCACTCAACAGTAACTTTCGGAAGTCAATCGATTAAATATTTGGAAGGAGGTTGGGGGAGGAAACTTCCGGGGCTAATGGGGATAGAGGAGGAGGAATAAGATTAATTGTGTGGTTCTTTCAAAGTGCCAACACATCGGTACAATGGGTTGAATAGTTTCTGTGCTGTAACATTCTATAAATAACTGTATAGGGAGGATGTTATTAAACTGGAAGGGATGCAAAAAGGATTTACAAGGATGATACCAGGATTGAAAGTTTTGGATTACAAGGAGAGGCTGGATAAGTTGGGACTTTTTTCCCCTGGAGTGTAGGAGAATGAGGGGTGATCTTAGAGAGGCTTCTAAGATCATGAGGAGCATAAATAGGATGATTAGCCACAGTCTTTTCCCCAGGGTAGGGGAGTCCAAAACCAGAGGGTATAGGTTTAAGGTGAGACGGGAAAGGAACCCAATGGGCAACTTTTTCACACATAGGGTATGGTGTGAATATGGAATGAGCTGCCAGAGGAGGTGGCAGAGATGGGCACACTTACAACATTTAAAAGACATTTGGACAGGTTCATAGATAGGACAGGTTTAGAGGAATAGGGGCCAAATGCAGATAATTGGGCATGGTCGAGATGGGCCGAAGGGCCTATTTCTGTGCTGTATATCTTTATGATCCAAATGCGACATTACTTAGGTGGGACAGCATTATTAAAAGACAGACATGTAACACTATTCCCTCACTCTACACACACCAAATTCATAAGGCCAATGTTACCCAGAAGAACCACAGAATCCTTACGGTGCAGAAAGACCCCATTGAGTCTGCATCGACTCTCCAAAAGAGCATTTTACCAGGCCAATAACCCTGTACTTTAAACATACTCAATCCACCTGACCTACACATCTTGGGACACTAAGAGGCAATTTTGAATGACCAAGCCAATTAGGATACCCAATTACCTACCCAATTAGGATACTAAAGGGTATTTTACCATGGCCAATCCACCTAACTTACATATCTCTGGACTATGGGAAGAAGCCTATATATCCTTGCTTATTCAAGGAGCAGCTGCTGCGAGTCCTTGATAAGTATGTCCCTGTCAGGCAAGGAGGAAATGGTCGAGTAAGAGAACCTTGGTGTACGAAAAAAGTTGATTTGCTGGTTAAAAGGAAAAAAGGAGGCTTATGTCAGGATGAAGCTTGAAGGCTCGGTTAGTGCAATGGATAGCTATAGATTAGCCAGGAGGGAGCTAAAGAGTGAATTGAAGAGAGCTAAGAGAGGACATGAGAAGACTTTGGCTGATAGGATTAAGGAGAATCCTAAAGATTTCTTTAGATATGTTAAGAATAGAAGATTGGTTAGGACAAGATTAGGGCCAGTCATAGACAGCAGTGGGAAGTTGTGCGTGGAGCCTGAAGAGATTGGAGAGGCACTGAATAAATATTTCTCTTCGGTATTCACGCAGGGTGATGTAAAGGTAGTTATGGAGAACACTGAGGTACAGGGTTGCAAACTGGAAAGTATTGAAGTAGATAGGGAGGATGTGCTAGATATTATCGAGGGTTTGAAGTTGGATAGGTCCCCTGGGCCGGACGGGATTTACCCTAGGATTCTCTGGGAGGCAAGAGAGGAGATTGCAGAGCCTTTGGCTCTGATCTTCAGGTCGTCGTTGGTTACGGGTGTGGTTCCGGAGGACTGGAGGTTAGCGAATGTGGTCCCGTTGTTCAAGAAGGGGAAGAGAGACCTTCCAGGGAATTATAGGCCAGTGAGTCTTACCTCTGTTGTGGGCAAAGTATTGGAGAGAATTATTAGGGATAGGATTTATAGTTATTTAGAGAGAAATGAATGATTGGGGATAGTCAGCATGGTTTTGTGAAGGGTAGGTCGTGCCTTACTAACCTCATTGAGTTTTTTGAAAAAGTGACCAAAGAGGTGGATGGGGGTAAGGCAGTTGATGTGGTATATATGGACTTTAGTAAGGCATTCCATAAGGTTCCCCATGAAAGACTTCTGCAGAAAATGCAGACGTGTGGGATTGAGGGTGATTTAGCTAATTGGATTAGGAATTGGCTAGCAGATAGAAGACAGAGGGTGATGGTTGATGGGAGATATTCATCATGGAGTTCGGTTACTAGTGGTGTACCTCAGGGATCTGTTTTGGGGCCCCTGCTGTTTGTAATTTTTATAAATGATCTGGATGAGGGTATTGAAGGATGGATTAATAAATTTGCGGATGACACTAAAGTCGGTGGAGTGGTAGATAGTGAAGAGGGGTGTTATAGTTTGCAGAGAGACTTGGACAAGTTGCAGAGCTGGGCAGAGAGGTGGCAAATGGAGTTTAATGTGGAAAAGTGTGAGGTAATGCACTTTGGCAGGAATAATAAATGTGTAGCGTATAGGGCTAATGGTAGGATTCTTAATAGTGTTGATGAACAGAGGGATCTTGGTGTATATGTGCATAGATCCCTGAAAGTAGGCAGTCAAGTTGAGAAGGTTGTTAAGAAGGCATATGGAGTCTTAGCTTTTATTGGTAGGGGATTGAATTTCGGAGCCGCAACGTCATGTTGCAACTGTACAAAACTCTAGTGCGGCCGCACTTGGAGTATTGTGTGCAGTTCTGGTCCCCGCATTATAAGAAAGACGTGGAGGCGTTGGAGAGGGTACAGAGGAGGTTTACCAGGATGTTGCCTGGTATGGAGGGCAGGTCTTATGAAGAGAGACTGAGGGATTTGAGGTTGTTTTCGTTAGAAAGAAGGCGGCTAAGAGGAGACCTTATTGAAACATATAAGATGATTAGAGGTTTAGATAGTGTGGACAGTGATAGCCTTTTTCCTAGGATGGAGAAAGCTAGCACGAGGGACACAGCTTTAAATTAAGGGGTGATAGTTATAGGACGGATATCAGAGGTAGGTTCTTTACCCAAAGGGTGGTTCGGGAGTGGAATGCCCCGCCTGCAGCAGTTGTAGATGCGCCAAGTTTGGTGGCGTTTAAGAGGTTAGTTGATAAGCATATGGAAGAGAAGGGAATGGTTTAGTTTGGAGGGGCATTGCTTTTTATATTGGTCGGCGCAACATCGAGGGCCGAAGGGCCTGTTCTGTGCTGTAATGTTCTATGTTCTAAGCCGGAGCACCCGGAGGAAATCCAAGCAGACACAGGGAGAACGTGCAAACTCAACCCAGACAACCACCCAAGAACTTAGGTCCCTGGCATAGTGAGGCAGCAGGACCAACCCACTATGCCACCATGCCGCCCCAGATGTGTATGGTTCTGCTATATATTTATGAAGCTGAACATTATTGGTTTCCAGACAGATTGCGTCCATGCCAGCCTCAATCATCTACAGGTAAGAATGTTCGCCATCTTGGTCTTCATTACCGAGGCACACAACATGGATATGCAGGGGTACCTGGATTAACCTCTTGTTCCTATTAACTGGTAGATACAAACAGATACTGGCATTCTGTTTTGAGATTAATCCATCAATGGGGCAACACGGACCAACATAGATCCAGGATCTTCAACGAGGTCAATAGGAAATACACAGGCACAATCAAGTTACCCAAATCTTGAGGGACTAGGCTTCGGCAAGGTTATTGCCGAGGCACCTTCCCCTCCCTCGTGTGCCGATGTCAAAGGGGAAACACTCCTGATGTTGCGTAGGTTGCATAATCAAGGCAATTAAAGACTCCTTACCTTGGCCAAGTGAGAATTGATCCATTTTGTGAAAGTTCGCTTCTGTACAGCTTCCTGTTCGTCTGCAAAAACATTGACAGGACAAGGGTGAGAAATGCGGGAGGGAATCGTTAAACTTTACACCAAAGCAAGGAAGTATTTTAATATCCGGCTGCAGAATAGTGAGGGACCTATTTTTCTCAAACTGCTCGCTATAGGATTTGTAGTGGGTGAGAAGCGGACCATGGATAGATCCATTGATGTTGGGCGGGATTTTCCAATTTTGGGGCAAGCATGGCTGGAAAACTTCATCCTGAGAGTTTACTCAGAGCAAGTCATGATGCACAGACCAGGGAGCAGGAACTACAGAGATTCAAGGTTACAATCAGATCAACCATGATGTTACTGATCTGTATAGCTTCCAGTAACAGAAAGCTTAGCGGAGAGGAAATCTCCGTGGCAACTGCTCCTCACGACAGCCAGACTCAAGAGCCAAGGCGATCATTACCTCAATCAGGGAGCTCATATTCCAACAGGCCCATCTCACGGGCTTTGCTCAGTTCATTACAAAGAGGCCCCCCTCTACCCTGGCAATCATGGTGTCCTTCTTTCTTCCCAGTCTCGGGAGTTGTTCTTCCCTCATCCCCTCAAGACAGATACAAGGAAATCTGTTGAATGGGAATTATGGAAATGGGAATCAGGCTGTTTCTCTAATGGAAAGCGAAAGCACATTACCACCATGACAAGCTGGATATATACCAAGAGATATTGGTTGCAGAACTGGAGTTCACTATCGCACTGGTGCTGCCACAGTGCTGAGGGAGTGCCACGCTGGCAAAGGTGGCGTCTTTCAGATGAGATATCAAATTGGGGCCCTCTGAACTAGCTCCGAAAGACCCTGTGGCATAATCTCGAAGAACGGTTCTCCCCAATCTCCTGGTCAATTTCTATTCCCACAATGACCAACTTAATTGGCCATTCATCTAAATTTATGGGATCTTGCTGTGTCGGCTTACAGAATCACAGAGACTATACCTCAGAGGTAATTAGGATATAGGAAGGATTCTTGAGAAGATATCAAAGTTCTGTATGAATAAGAATTCTTCCCTTTATCCATTTTCACAGATGCATTTTACATGTGAATTAAAAAGGACGTGTGGATTAGGAGCAGGAGTAGGCCATGTCTGCCCCTCCAGCTTGCTCTGCCATTCAGTAGCATAATGACTGACCTGATTGTAACCTCGATCACACAATCCCGTCTATTCCTCAATGACCTTTCACCCCCTCGTTAATCAAGAATCTATCCAGCTCTGCCATTGTAATAAGCTCAGTAAGAATTTAGCAACACCAATTTTTAATCCAACCAATTTATTTGATAGTAAAATTGCGAGCTTTCAACATTCTGTGTCTTCCTCAGGCAAAAGACTGAGGAAGTCTTTTTTGCCTGAGGAAGACACGGAGTGTTGAAAGCTCGCAATTTTACTAACAAATAAATCGGTTGGATTAAAAATTGGTGTTGCTAAATTCTTACTGAGTTCTTACCATCCCAATCCAACGCCGGCATCTTTACATCATGACATTGTAATAAGCTCTCAGAGGCAGAAGTTCCTTCAGCAAGATCCCTTTATTTATAAGTCTGACTGCAGAGGGCTTTCAGTTAGCAATCTCCACTGGAAGTCCCAGAGGAACTGACACTCCTGGTTAAGTACAAAGTAAGAGGTTCCCTAATTCGCACATCAATTTGACCCTTAATCAGGCCTGGTTAAAGTCATTACAGCCATTAAAATATTCAAACTGCGCGATCTTACTAGCCATTCACATTACAGTCCCTCTGCAGTGAGGTCAGAGAATTCGGCTGCCAGCCAAATCTCCATTCCTGATCTGATTTGATTTGATTGTCACATGTATTGTTTCTTGTGCGCTGAAAAGACAAATCATACCATTCATTGAGAAGGGAAGGTGAGACCGCAGAATGTAATGTTGCAATCATTGCTAAGGTGCAGAGAAAGATCAACTTAATGTGAGGTAGGTCCGTTCAAAATAGCAGCAGGAAGAAGCTGTTCTCTACTCGCTTGGTACGTAACCTCAGTCTTTTGTATCTTTTCCCCGACAGAAGAAGGTGGAAGAGGAAATGTCCAGGTTGTGGGGGGTCCTTAATTATGCTGGCTGCTTCACCGAGGCAGCGGGAAGTACAGACAGAGTCAATGGATGGGAGGCTGGTTTGTGTGACAGATTGGGCTACATTCATGATCTTTTGTAGTTCCTTGTGGTCTTGGGCAGAGCAGGAGCCATATCAAACTGTGATACAACCAGAAAGAATGCTTTCTATGGCACATCTGTAAGGCATTGATGGGTTTTCTTAACTATAGTGTTGGCATGGGGGACCAGGACAGGTTATTGGTGACCTGGACACCATAAACTTGAACCTCTCAACCCTTTCTACCTCAAGCCTGTTGATGTAGACAGGGGCGTGTTCTCCACTATGCTTCCTGAAGTTGATGACTGTCTCCTTCATTTTGTTGACATCGAGAGAGAGATTCCTTGTGGCGGGATGGTAAAATCCTGCCGGTGTGAACGGTGGTAAGATTCCAACCTATATCTACTGCCTTTTGAGGAAGACAGTTCCAGAGATCCACTGCCCTCTGAGAGAAAAGAAATTCTCCCCATCCCCATCTTAAATGGGTGACCCCTTATTTTTAAATAGTGACCCCCGGTCCTAGATTCTTCCACAAGAGGAAATATCCTCTCCACATTCACCCCAAATGGAACGGAATTAAAATTGGAATGAAATGTAAAACACACAATCAACACTTGGCCTATTGTCTGCGACTTGAAGCCACTGACTGGATAGCGCTTACTCATTTCCTGAAAGAACTGAAGAACTCAAGGAGGGAAAGTTAAATGTGGCAAACTAATTAACATGAGCTTAAATATAATCTGCAAATATGCAACAGGCCCGTCAGTAACTGTGAAAGGGAAAGGCAATTTAACGTTAATCATTTTAGGCAGAGGTCCCTGTTAAATTGGATCTGTAATCTTGTTTTCTCGCATTCACTGCTAAATCTGTCACAGATTTGTGGCATTTTTTTAAATTTTATTCACCAGTTTTGTTTCACCACATTCCCACCTCCCCACCACTCACTCTTTCTCAACACATAATATAAACTACATGTCGCTCACGTGCAAACAGTTAAGAGTAAATATTCTATGTTAAAACCAGTCATGGTTCTAAACAGATATCCAAATGCCTGTAAGAATGGATAAGACAGAGGCAGTGGCGTGGTGATATTGGCGGCATCTAGTAATCCAGAGACCGAGGGTAATTCTTTGGAGACCTGGGTTCAAGTCCCACCACGACAGATAGTGAAATTGGAATTTAATAAAAATCTGGAATTAAATGTCTAATGATGACCATTATCACTTGGCATTTGGTTCATAGACGCACACTCACATGCCACCCCACACCCTCATATCTCCCACTCACCGTAATGAGCGGCACAGTGGTTAGCACTGCTAGCTCACAGCACCAGGAATCCGGGTTCGATTCCTGGCTCGGTACACTGTCTGTGCGGAGTTTGTATGGATTAGGTTGACTGACCATCCTAAATTGCCCTTTAATGTCAGGGGATAAACTGGGGAAATCTGTGGGGTTGTAGGCCTGGGTGGAATTATGGTCAGTGCAAGCTCAAGGGCCTGAATGGCCTCCTTCTGCACTGTAAGGATTCTATGATACTCCACATACTCCCCACAACCTCCATATCCCACACCCGCAAACCTCACTCCCACCCACCCCCCCACCCTAGACAGCAAGACGGATGTTAAAGATTGCTGAAGTGAGAAAATGAGCAATAATTCCTGGATCAACATCAAGCAAGACTAACCATGGTCGGCATGGACTGGTTGGGCCGAAGGGCCTGTTTCCGTGCTGTATGACTCTGTAATAATTCCAGTGATTTATTTCATTGCTGCCTGTGGGACCTTGCTGTGTACAGATTGGCTCCTGAAGTTCCTTACATCGTAAACGATTGTAGCACATTAACTGTAAAGTATCTGTAAGGGCTGTGAATAATGCAAATAAAAAAGGTCGAGAGCTTCGAGTTTTTAGGTGTCCAGATCACCAACAACCTGTCCTGGTCTCCCCACGCTGACACTATGATTAAGAAAGCCCACAAACACCTCTACTTTCTCAGGAAACTAAGGAAATTTGGCATGTCAGCTAAAACTTTTACCAATTTTTACAGATGCACCATAGAAAGCATTCTTTCTGGTTGTATCGCAGCTTGGTATGGCTCCTGCTCTATCCGAGACTGCAAGAAACTACAAAAGGTCATAAACGTAGCCCAATCCATCACGCAAACCAGCCTCCCATCTATTGACTCTGTCTACACTTCCCACTGCCTCAGCAAAGCAGCCAACATAATTAAGGACCCCCTCTCTTCCATTGGGAAAAAGATACAAAAGTCTGAGGTCACGTACAAACCGACTCAAGAACAGCTTCTTCCCTGCTGCTGTCAGACTTTTGAACGGACCTACCTCACATTAAGATGCTCTTTCTCAACACCCTAGCTATGAGTGTAACATTACATCCTGCACTCGCTCGTTTCCTTCTCTATGAACAGTATGCTTTGTCTGTACAATGCACAAGAAACAATACTTTTCACTGTATGTTAATACGTATGGCAATAATAAATCAAATCAAATTCACAAATGGAAATTTTTCTTGCTTTCTTTCTCACTCAGGACTGGGGCTGTTCATAGACTGTGTCCCTAAATAATCCTGACAGGAATCTATCGAATTAGCATTGATATTAATTAATCCGATTAGCTCTCAATGTTCCCCAAGGGACCAATCCTATTGGCTCTCAATGTTCTCCAAGGGAGCCTGTTCCATGGATTGGCCACTTGTTTTGAGCTCGGTCCCCTTTCACTTATTAAAAGCTAAAGAAACGGAGAAGGTTTAATGTGTTTCAAATCTAAATGGCTCCGGAAGTCCAGCAGGTAGCCAAAAGGGAAATCAGAAAGGTAAGTTACGAGGCAGCGATTAAAAAGGATTTCCTTTCGAACGTTGATAGTAAGCAAAAACTGAAAGTGCAAAGTGGTGGGGGTGGAATCCCTTGACAATTGGAGAGCAAAGGTGACAGGAGATGAGTAAAACAAATAACTGACCCAGAATTAATTCCAGTTGCAGAGCTTTCACTGCAGAGAACAACATCTCCTTGATCACAGCCATTTGGAGATATTTAAGTCTATTTATTAGTGTCACAAGTAGGCTTACATTAACACTGCAATGAAGTTACTGTGAAAATCCCCTAGTTGCCACACTCCTGTCCGGGTACACTGAGGGAGAATTTAGCACAGTCAATGCACCCTAACCAGTATATCTTTTGGATCACTTGGGGGAAACCCACTGCACATGGGGAGAATGTGCAGACTCCGCACAGATAGTGACCAAGCCCAGGTCCCTGGCACTGTGAGGCACAGGGCTAACCACTGTGTCACCGTGCCACCCTAGTGACAGAAGGCAAAGGTTCCACTTGATCCCCAGAATCCCCAGTGATTCCCCAGAATCACTGAGGGCTCACAAGCAGCCCCTCTCTCTGGCACCATGCCACTGTGAGTGCCATCAACAACTTCCCTTAATAAAGTGCCTCTGGTATTACAAACCATCCTAACGTACTTCACAGGAGTGTGTGACTCAGTCCATATGAGTCAGTGAGGGAGATATTAATATAGCAACATCTAAAAGGATGGGGGAGAGCAGCTGACGGTCAGAGAGGTTCAGGGAGATGATTCCACAGCTTAGGCTCATTCTCGGTGAAGCAATTAAACTTTGGGAGACTCCAGAGGTCAGGGGTGAGTGGAGTTTTGTCTGAGTGTCAGGCTCTGACTAGAACCAGCGTGTACCTCTCCAGCTTTCCGACCAGGTTTTCAGTGGGGTTGGGGTGGGTGGATTTACTCTGGCAGCGCAGGGTCTGATAGACATCAGGGTCATCATCTTTAAAGGGCACCATGATCTGTGCTCAAAATATACTGCCCACCAACCCCCACATCCATTAGCACAGGGGACCACCCCCCCCCCCCCCACCCCTCCCCCCCCCCCCAAACACACACACACACACACACACACACACACACACACCAGGCCTAACGCCTAACCCCCAATGTCAGGGGCTCTTCTCCAACCAGCGTGATCAGTTCCAATCTGTGCCAAGGACTGCCAGAGGGCAGTGTTGGGGTAGCAGTAGCAGTGGACAGTGCTGGTATGGCAGTGCCAGGGGAGAGTGCTGGTGTGGCAGTGCCAGGGGAGAGTGCCAGGAACAGCACCAAGGGGCAGTGATGGGGTGGCAGTGCTGGTGTGGCAGCACCAGTGGGCAATGGCAGGGTGACAGTGTCAGAAGAGAGTGCAGGAGTCAGCACCAAGGGGCAATGCCAGCGTGGCAGTGTCAGGGGGCAGTGACAGGATGAGAGTGCCAGGAGACAGTGCCAGAGGGCAGTGTTGGAGAGAGTGCCGGGGGCAGTAACAGGATCAGGGCACAGCAGGGACATGTCCCTCCCCCGCCCCAGGGTCTGGGGGCTTACATCCACATTGGTGCCCCCAGTGGGTTCCCCTTGACTGGTTCCCGTACCTGTGTACCTGTAGCAAACCCTCGCTGACTATGAATACTCAGTGAAAAGAGCATCGTGAGAGTGGCAAGGCCTTTAATTATTCTCACAGATGCATCATAGAAAGCATTCTTTCTGATTGTATCACAGCTTGGTATGGCTCCTGCTCTGTCCAAGAGCACAAAGAATTAGAAAAGGTCATGAATGTAGCCCAATCCATCACGCAAACCATTCTCCCGTCCATTGACTCTGTCTACACTTCCCACTGTCTCGGAAAAATAGCCAGCATAATTAAGGACTCCAAGCATGGCGGACATTCTCTCTTCCATCTTCTTCCATCAGGAAAAAGATACAAAACTCTGAAGTCATGTACCAACTGGCTCATGAACAGCTTCTTCCCCCCTGCTGTCAGACTTTTGAATGGACCTACCTCGTACTAAGTTCATCTTTCTCTACACCCTAGCTAACACTACATTCTGCCCTATGTACTCTGCAAATGGTATTCATTGGGCTACACAGTTGTTAGCACTGCTGCCTCACCGTGTCAGGGAACCAGGTTTGATTCCCAGCTTGGGTGAGTACCTGTGTGGAGTTTGCATGTTCTCCCCGTGTCTGCACGGGTTTCCTCCGGGCGCTCCGGTTTCTTCCCACAGTCCAAAGATATGTAGGTTAGGTTGATTGGCTGTGCTAAATTGCCCCTTAATGGCAGGGGGATTAGCGGGGTAAATATGAGGGGCTATGGGATATGGACTGAGTGGATTCGTTAGACACATTTTGATGGCGCAATCTATAAGCACCATGTAAATGGTTACCTGAAAACACACATCAGGATGATCTGATAGCTGCTCTGTACTGAGTATATCTTGACATTGATTGTTCTTAGACTACACGGACACCAGTTGACAATTAAATTTTTTTTCATTCATTGAAAATAGACATCACTGACTGAGCCAGGATTTATTGCCCATCCCTAATTGCCCTTCAGATGAGTGTCTTAATAATCATTTCAGAGAGTTTTCAAGAACCAACCACATTGCTGTGGCTCTGGAGTCACAAGTAGGCCAGACTAAGTAAAGATGGCAGATTTCCTTCCCTAAAGGACATTAGTGAACCAGATGAGTTTTTTATAATAATCATTAGACTTTTAATTTCGGATTTTTACTGAATTCAAATTGCATCAGCTGCTATGGTGGGATTCGAACTCAGGTCCTGATATAACTCTTCAGAAACCAGTATCTCTTCATCAGATTCCCCTTATTGACAAATTTATCTTCACTCCTAAGATTGCTTCAGGTACGACATGGGAATGCAGACAGCCAGTAGACCTGACACTCCTCGTTACATATATAGGTAAGACTCGCGATTAGGCAGTCAATCATTACCTCTATCAGGGAGCTCATTCCTCAAGAGGCCCACCTCATAAGCCTCGTTGAGGTCATCTTGGCTCCCCAGAGCATTACCCCGGGTCTCTAAGTTACTCATCCATTATGCCACCAAGTCATTATACGTAAATCTTTCATGTGTGTTAGTGAGTTTATTCATACAATTGGTGTGAAGCTATGAGTGCGACCAGCATACACACACACACAAAATACTACTGATTCCGTTATACCTCCTGCTTTCAAAACTCATTCCTTTTCTATGTCTGTGTCAATCGTGGACGGCATGGTGGCACAGTGGTTAGCACTGCTGCCTCACGGTCTCAAGGACCCGGGTTCAATTCTGGCTTCGGATCACTGTCTGCCAAGTCTCTGTGCCTGTGTGGGTTTCCTCCTGGTGCTCCGGTTTTCTCCCACACACCAAAAATGTGCACACTGGCCATGCTAAATTGTCCTATAATGTCAGGGGATTAACTGGGGAAACAGGTGGGGTTACAGGGATAAGGCCTGGGGTGGGGTGCTCCGTCGGAGAGTCACTGCAGACTCATTGGGCCAAATGGCCTCCTTCTACACTCTAGGAATTCTATGACAGGCTCAAGGGACTGAATGGCTTCCTTCTGCACTGTAGGATCTCTACGATTCTACAACAGACACAAGGGACCAAATAGTGTTCTTCTGCACTCTCCGATTCTATGACAGTCTCGAGGAACTGAATGCCCTTTTCTGCATTATTGGGATTCTATATCAGATGCGAGGGGCTGAATGGCCTCCTTTTGCACTGTCGGGATTCTACGATTCTATGACAGATGCGAAGGGCTGAATGGCCTCCTTCTGCACTGCAGAGACTCTATGATCGTAACTGGGTTGTCAGAGGGGGGCCGTGCTGTAAAATAAACCAAAGCTGAAGCATTAGCCAGCAGCACACTCCCATCAGTATTCCCCAACAATGTCCGGTGTTTTACAGCACAGAGATCCAACTAAAACACAGCACTGTGACACACACAGAGCAGCCAGTCTGCGCTCAGTGACAGGGACGGGTGTCTGCCCTGTGCTCGCAGAGCTCCTGCTGACAGCCCGCCTTCAGACAAGCCCCTGGTTTGCAAGCATCAGAAGAGCCGCTTCTGCAGACACCTTACCGTGGAGATACTGAAAGAATCCGGTCACCAGGTTCAGCGATGTCACCCTCTTCCCAGAGATCCCCTTGCAGCTGGCCATCATGCGTGACACATCCTGGAATGAATGGTGAGGGGTTGTTTTTTTTTTAAACCGCTGCGTGATCCCTGAGGACAACTGTGGGATAGCCCTGCGCGCCTCCCAGGTTCGATGCGCAGCGTGCGTCTTCACGGGCGTGCGGAGTTTCGCCGGAGTACGCGGCCGGAGTACGGCTCCTTCCCGCTCGCTCCCTCCTGCGAGCAACGTCTAGCTAACGGATCACGGATCGCACCCAGGGTGTACAGCAGGGGGGGGATGTCTGTCTGGCAGAACCTGGATGCAGTGTCTCTTGCGGGGGTTGTGGGGGGGGGGGGTGCAAACCGGCAGGCAGTAGTCCAGCTTTCGGGAAGAAAGTTGTCCTTGCCAGCCAGATTGAGTGGAGCTCCAGTGCTACAACATCCAGTGAGCAGAGACACACACACAGCCCGAGCACAGACTGCAGAGGACTGACAGGGGAAACTGCCTTCCTGCTGCAGTGATGTTACGTTCACAAACATCTCAAGAGAAGATTACCCTTCGCGTCGCTTCCCCACCTCCCCCCCTACCCCCTGCTTCCACCGTGTGCATTCCTCCTACAGGAAGCCAGAGTGAGACCTCAACGCTTTCCCACACACGGAATTTTTACAAAACGATGTGGCGCTTCAGAAAAAAATCCGAATCCATAAGAGTTAAAATTCAGCGAGCAATGTAAACAAGGGCCCCCCCACCGCCTCCTCCCCCGTATCGGTTAGTGCTTCCCACCCACTAACAATTAGAACTGGCTGGAACGTAAGCCCTCCACTCTGTCTCCCTAACGCAGTAAAAGACAATGATGTGACTGTAGGAGCAAGTTGGACCCTGGCTGCCCTCCCGTGCCCTCATGATTCTGTCTCATATTTGAGATGTTCGTACAGAAGAAGAACAGGAGGCCATTCAGCCCCTCGGGTCACTCATAGAATCATAGAATCACTCCAGTGCAAAAAGAGGCCACTCAGTCCATCAAATCTGTCATTGAATCATGTAATTCCTACAGTGCAGAAGGAGGTCATTCAGCCCATCAGGGTTTGTCACAGAATCATCATACAAACACACGATCACTACGATGCAGAAGGAGGCCATTTGGCCCATTGAGTCTGTATGGAATCATAGAATTGCCATAGTGCAGAAGGAGGCCATTCAACCCATCAAATCTGTCATAGAATGATAGAATCACCACAGTGCAGAAGAAGGTCATTCGGCCCATCGAGTTTGTCACAGAATCATACAATCATATGATCACTATAATACAGAAGGAGGCCATTTGGCCCATTGAGTCCATCATGAAATCATAGAATCCCTACAGTGCAGCAGGAGGTCATTCAGCCCATTGAGTCTATCATAAAATGATAGAATTGCTACAGTGCAGAAGGCCATTTGGCCCATCCAGTCTGTCATAGAATCATACAATGCAGGAGGCCATTCAGCCCATCAAATCTTATAGAATCATAGAATCGCTACAGTTCAGAAAGAGGCCATTCAGTGCATTACAGGATCATAGAGTTCCTACAGTGAAGAAAGAGGCAAAAAGAGGAAATGCTGGAAAATCTCAGGAGGTCTGGCAGCATCTGTAAGGTGTGGGAAGAGCTGACATTTCGAGTCCAGATGACCCTTTGTCAATACTCTTCATGAAGTAGTTGGTTGCTCCGTGAAAGGCTCATATCAATAACAGACCATTCATTCATTGGGGTGGCACAGTGGTTAGCCCTGCTGCCTCACAGTGTCAGGGACTGGGTTCAATTCCCACCTTGGGTCACCGTCTGTGCAGAGTCTGCACATTCTCCCCGTGTCTGCGTGGGTTTCCTCCGGGTGCTCCGGTTTCATCCCACAGTCCAAAAGACATGCTGGTTAAGTGCATTGGCCATGCTAAACTCTCCCTCAGTGTACCTGAACAGGTGCCAGACTGTGACAATTGGAGGATTTTCACAATAACTTCACAGCAGTGTTAATGTAAGCCTACTTGTGACACTAATAAATAAACTAAAGTACTTTACACCGTGGTAACTCTAGCTTGTGAGTAAGGGGCAACAGAAGGAATAAGGAATATTAAAGAATAACCATGTGGAACATTGAGTCCTCCTGGAATTACCCTTGCACTGATTTAGTGACTTTCTGAACTTCTCAATATCTCATGAATGTTCACTAATGAAGTGATTTTATAAGTTAGAGGAACCACTTCATGTAAAATGCTCCAGTAACCAGGTCATTTTTTGTGGTGTTACGCTGTTTAAAGTTTATTTATTATTGTGACGAGTAGACTTACATTAACAATGCAATGATGTTACTGTGAAAATTCCCTATGCCGGAATTCTACCGCCCCGCCCACCATGGAATTGGAGCAGGCGAGGGGCGAGCATTAGAAATGTCCATTGTCATTCAGGTGGTCTCGCTCGAGCGAAGCTGTAAAATCCCAACCCCAGTCGCCTGTTTGGGTACGCTGAGGGAGAATTTAGCATGGACAATGCATTAACCAGCACTGTGGGAAGGAACCGGACCATCCAAAGGGAACCCATGCAGACATGGGGAGAACGTGCAGACTCCACACAGACAGTGACCCGAGCCTGGAATCGAACCCGAGATCCTGGTGCTGTGAGGTAGCAGTGCTAACCACTGTGCCACCCCTGTCTGTGCTCCTCTTAAAATAGGGAGGGTAAGACAGAGTTTTATCTGAGAGTGTAGCAGCAGCCCTCACTCCTCCATGTTGAATAAACTTCCTCCTCGAAGTGTCTGCGAACAGATAGATCCCCGTGGTAGCTAGCTCTCTGTAGATGCATAAAAGGCACCATTCCCAACTATTGTGATTTTCTCCAACCCTCCCAGCCCATCGCCGCTCCAAGACTGCCACGGAAAGAGGGGGCAGCATTCCCGACGCCGAGTAGGAATTTGGGAGCTGGGACAATTTTCAACGTGTCAATGCACCGGCTCATTTAATATTCTGTTCCAAAGTAAATCTATCTGCATGGACACAACTCCCTGAGCACAACGGTGATTTAAGCAACAGGAAACCGAGAATAAATGGTTGGAGATTAAGTGTCACTTTTTCCATACTGTTATTGAACAACAAGCCCTTTCTCTTTGCTGTAGTATATTAAGACGTTACAGTGGTTTCAATAGGCTTTTGTCCATACTACACTGATACCATTCAGCGCTAAAGTTCAGCTTAGAACTTTAGCAAACAGCCAGTGATTATGTTGCAACGATAAAGCGGTAGCTGCTGGTTCAGCCTCAGGATCCGTTGGAAGTGTAGTGGAAGATATGCCCCTGTCTACATCAATGAGAATGAAGTTGAAAGGATCAAAAGCTTCAAGTTTTTAGGTGTCCAGATCACTAACAACATGTCCTGGTCCCCCCATGCCCGACACTATAGTTAAGAAAGCTCACCAATGACGAAGGAAATTTGGAGCAATTTGGAAATTTGGCCCATGTGGAGCCTGCACATTCTCCCTGTGTCTGTGTGGGTTTCCTCTGGGTGCTCTGGTTTCCTCCCAAACTCCAAAGATGTGCTGGTTAGATGAATTGGCCATAGTAAATTGCTCGTTAGTGTCCCAAGATGTGCAGGTTAGGGAGACTGGCCATGCTAAATTGTCTGCTAGTGTCCCAAAGTGTGCAGGTTGGGGAGATTGGCCATAGTAAATTGCCCCTTAGTGTCCCAAAGTGCGCAGGTTAGGGAGATTGGCCATGCTAAATCGCCACTTGGTGTGCCAAAGTGTGCACGTCAGAGAAACTGCCCATGGTAAATTGTCCCTTAGTGTCCCGAGGTGTGCAATGTTAGGGGGATTTGTAGGGTCAATATGTGGGGTTATGGGGATAGAGTGAGATTAGGACTCGGTCTGATGATCTACTGGAGAGTCGGTGCAGACTTGATGGGCCGAATGGCCTCCTTCTGCACTGCCGTGATTCTACGTTCTATTTTGCAGGCTCAATTAATGTTTTGTTTAAAATGATGGGGGGGGGGAGGAATCTGTTGCAGATGTATTAGCCGAGAGAGAGAGAGAAAGCTAACCACTTGACCCCTGCGACCATCAGGCACTTTGAAGCCATTTTCTGCGGGCGGAGGATTTTTGCTTCAGCACCTTGCGTGAGTTTCAAGGGAATGCGAGTTTCCCCTTCACTCTGCTGAACTGACGCAGTCAGAGAAGATTCAACTTCTGGATGACAAAGCGTTCGACCCCGCGCCTTCCTGAAACCATCGTGCTGTTTTGACTAAGGCTTGGAAGCCTCAGTCTTCTTCCAGAAATTCCGGAAGAGAAATCAGTTGTGTACGGAATGGAGGGGTGCCTTTTCCCTCAATCTTTCCAAGGCCTAATTAATTGCCATTTACAATTTGCATCCTCCCCCGCCTCCTCCCCCCCCGGACACCTCAACCGCCTCCCCCCCCCCCCCCCCGGACACCTCAACCGTCCTTATGCAGTCGCCATGGTTTTCCACAAGCTGTGTGTGTGTGTGTGTGTACAACAAACACTGCGTTCCGTCAAGGAAACACCCACCCCAAGCTGCGTTAGCCTTTGACTCGTCACCACGGCAACCGGTCTCCTAACGACTCCCGATTCTTCCTGTCCCTATTCTTAACCTTCATTTCCATCTGAAGGCCTCAGCGTGACTGTTTGGAGGGAGGGGAATCAGGTTTTACTGACGCGGAAAACTGTTAGAATTAACGGACTGAGATCATCACTTGTCCAAACGCAGGAGCAGGGGAGGAAGGTTCCAGAAAAAAAAATCAGCGGCGGGGGGCGGGTCTCACTGAAAAGATGTGAAGGGGGCAACCTGGCTGTTAAAATAACATTCTCCCAACCCTTTCCCGCCCCCCCCCGCAAAAAAAAAGGGATGATTTGTCGAGTTCTGGGCTTCGATGTTCAGTGTTTTCACTGGGGACTGACACAAGATCATAGAATCGCCACGGTGCAGAAGCAGGCCATTCGGCCCATCGAGTCTGCGCCGACTCTCTGAAATAGTAGCTTACCCAGTCCCTATCCCTGTAACCCCATTAAACCCCCCGCATCTTGGGACACTAATGGGCAACTAAGCACGGCCAATCCACCTAACCAGCAGGTCCCTCAAATGCGGGGAGGAGGCGGCGGCGGCAGTGGGGGGAAACTGGAGCACCCGGAGGAAACCCACTCAGACACAGGGTTAACGTACAGATTGCACACAGACAGTGACCCAAGCCAGGAATTGAACCCAGGTCCCTGGTGCTGTGAGGCAGCAGTGCTAACCACTGTGTCACCATGCAAAGGGTTGTGTATGTAGCCCAGTCCGTCACGCAAACCAGCCTCCCATCCATTGACTCAGTCTACACTTCCCACTGCCTTGGGAAAGCAACTGGCATAATCAAGGACCTTACGTACCCCGGACATTCTCTCTTCCACCTTCCTCCACTGGGAAAAGGATTCAAACGTCTGAGGTCACATACCAACTGACTCAAGAACAGCTTCTTCCCTGCTGCCGTCAGACTTTTGAATGGATTTGCCTTATGTATATTAAGTTGATCTTCCTCTACATAATCATAGAACCACTACATGTGCAGAAGATGGCCATTCAGCCCATCAAGCCTGCACCAACTACAATCCCGCCCTGTAAACCCACATATTTACCCCACTAATCCACTGAACTTACGCATCTTTGGACACTAAGGGGCAATTTAACATGACCAATCCACCTTTCCTGCACATCATTGCACTGTGGGAGGAACCCGGAGGAAACCCACGCAGACACGGGGAGAACATGCAGCCTTAGCACAGACAGTCACCCAAGCCAGGAATTGAACCCGGGCCCCTGGAGCTGTGAGGCAGCAGTGCTAACCACTGTGCCACCGTGCCGCAGAGGCACAGAGGTTAGTACTGCTCCCTCACTGTTACCAGAACCTAATCTTTAAGGCAGGATTTTCCAGGCCGCTCGCCCTCAAGATTGGAAATTCCTGCCCGAGGTCAATGACCTTTGCATGGTCCACAGAATTTTCTATCCTGCCCGCCAGAATTCCCATGGCAGGCAGGACGGGAAACCTTCACTCTCAACCTTACACCAGAACTGAGGAAAGCGGAGTAGATATTGGATGAGTTAGAGGTTTAAGGAACCTTTTAAAGAAGGAAAAAGAGAGAGAGAGATGGAAAGTCAGAAAGGTTTAAAGATGCAATTCCAGAGTCTGGAACCTGGACTTGGTGTGGATTGGAGATGGGCAAAGGGCCAGAATTAGTGGAGTGATTGAGGTTAAATATTTACTGCGGGGGTGAAGCCCTTCTTCAGAATCCTGTCCCAGAATCTTTCACACCCACCCAAGTAGGCAGATGGGAGGTCATGGCTTAACATCTTACCCGAAATACAGTGCAACACTCCCTCAGTACCGCTGGAGTGTCAGCCATGAAATTTCTAGTCAAACCATGCAGTGGTAGCAATTCAGAGGTGAGAGTATCCTCAACTGAGCCACATCTGACTGGAAATAAGACATGGCTTTACAAAGAGAGCACCATTGGGTTGGGTTGTTTCTTGTAGTGTGGCACAGCGGTTAGCACTGCTGCCTCACAGTGCCTGCGACCCAGGTTCGATTCCTGAGTCTGTGTAGAGTTTGCACATTCTCCCTATGTCTGCGCGGATTTCCTCTGGGTGCTCCGGTTTCTTCCCACAATCCAAAGATGTGCGGGTTAGGTGGTTTGGTCCTGCTAAATTGCTCCTTAGTGTTCTAAAATATGCAGGTTCATAGAAACCATAGAATCCCTCCAATACAGAAAGAGGCCATTCTACCAATCAAGTTTGCACTGACAACAATCCCACCTGGGCCCAATTTCTGTAACCTCACATATTTATCCCATTAATCCCTCTCACCAACTCATCCCAGGCCATTAAAGGGCAATTTAGCTTGGCCAATGCATCTGAACCAGAGCACTCAGAGGAAACCCATGCAGACACCGGGAGAACATGCAAACTCCACACAGATCAAGCCGGGAATCGAAGCCAGATCTCTGTGAGGCAGCGGTGCTCACCATTGTGTCACCATACTGTCCTGGTTAGGTGGCTTGAGCAAGCTAAATTGTCCCATCATGTCCAAAGATATGTGGGCTAGGTTGATTGGCCATGGTAAATTGTCCCTCAGTGTCCAAAAATGAGGAGGTTAGGTTGATTGACCATGCTAAGTTGCTCCTTAATGTCGGGTATATAGCAGGGTAAATATGTGGGGTTAAGGGGGATAGGGCCTGAGTGGGATTGTGATCAGTGCAGGCTTGATGGGCTGAATAGCTTTCTTCTGCACTGTTGGAATTCTATGGGTAGAACTTTATGGCCTTGCCAAAGCTGTAAAATCCCACCCAAGGTCACGTTTCGCCCTTCGCCCACTCCCATTCCAATGGCGGGTAGGGCGGTAAAATTCTGGCCTATGATTCCAAGATTCTGGTAAACTGCCACTGGGCCCTGACTCCTGAGAGTCACCGTGACGAAGCAGAAATGCCCACAGAGTGGAGCAAATGATTACTTCTTTCTCTTTAGATACTGTGTCTGTGCTGCGATCTTAGCCACGGTATTAAACTCCCAGCCTGCGCAAGCCAGCATTGAACTGAAAACAAATGGGGCGGTTTGTCAGGTACTCGGAACTGCTGCTAATCTGGGAGTCGCAGTTTCACGTAAAACCCCTGCGAATTGGCCAAGAGAAACACTGTGACATCGGGAAGCTGGCACCAGACATGGCAACGGGTGAGAAAATATATCCCTTCCTGCCCAACCTCACATAATTGTGATATGCGGTGTGTGACAACATACATGTCCCTCCCCCCCCATCAAGAACCATGCCAACTCCTGGGGGAGGGGTGCACGGGGTGGGGGGCGGGGTACAAGAGTCAAAGACAAAAGGCCGGGCAGCGAAGGAATGAAACTCCAACTTGGAACCGCTCACACACACACAGCAGCTCCACACACAGCGAGTGACAGATGGAGAGAGAGAGGCCTGTAAATCCATCGTTGCTATGGTGACACCAAGATGGATCCCGTCAGAATTCAGGGTGGCAAAACCCCCAGCAGCAGTGAGGGGAACAGAAGGTGGGTTGAGGGGGGATCATATTTTGTTTTTTTTTAAACAGCAAGCGGGAGAAAGAAATTGTGTAAAAAAAAAATCTTTGTCGGGTGGGTAGGCCCCATCCGAAGCCTCTCTCTCTCTCTCAGAGCTGTCAGCATCTTGGCACATCACACTCCGGAGCCCATCTGTGTTTTAAATCAAAACCTTTCAGTGCCGGAGGTTCACGTGTGCTGAGCTCCAACATTCCTGTGCGCATTTTACAGCCTCATATCCCTCCCCGTTGGCCACACTATATTACTAAAATGTGCCTTGCACACCACAGAATCCATGAGGCCGGGCGTAGGTGGAGTGGGGGGAGTTGGGGAAAGGGGAGCGGCGTCAGCAACCCTCCTTCAGGGCACCAAGGACACGGATTCAATCCCAATCTCGGGTCACTATCCGTGCGGCGTCTCCATGTGCCTGCGTGGGTTTCCTGCACTTGGGTTCCCTCCGGGTGCTCCGGTTTTCTCCCACAGTCCGAAAGACTGTGTTGGTTTGGTGCGTTGGATTTACAGGCCTCTCTCTCCCCATCTGTCACTTGCTGTGTTTGGAGCTGCTGTGTGTGTGTGTGTGTGAGCGGTTCCAAGTTGGGAGTTTCATTCCTTCGCTGCCCGGCCTTTTGTACCCCCACCCGTGCACCCCACCCACCTGGCATGATTCCAGATGCGGGGGGGAAGGGACATGTATATTGTCACACACCGCATATCATAATCGTGTAAAGTTGGGCAGGAAGGGATATATTTCCCCACCCATTGCCATGTCTGGTGCCAGCTTCCCGATACCACAGTGTTTCTCTTGGCCAATTCGCAGGGGGTTTTATGTGAAGCTGCGACTCCCAGATTAGCAGCAAAGTTCCGAGCACCTGACAAACAATCCCACTTGTTTTCAGTTCAACACCTGCCCGCACAGCCTTGGGGTAAGATACTGCGGCTAAATTGACCTTCGCGTCAGGGGGATTAGCAGGAGAAATGCATAGGGTTTTTAGGAATAGGACCTGGATGGGATGAGATCGGCATAGACTCGATGGGCTGAATGGCCTCCTTCTCTACTGTAGGGATTGTACAATTCAACAGGAGCGCCAATCAAGGGAGTCGTTGGGCTCACTCGATTCCCAATGTTCCCGATTATCTGGCAATTTGGTGCAATGATGGGGAATAAAGGGGGTAGTCCCATTGCCATGAGCATGCTGACTAATCCTCCCCCCACCCCCCTCCCCCCCCCCCACCTCAACATGAACACACAAATATCCAAATTAGGAGCAAGAGGAGGTTCTTCCCCACCTGTCCTCTGAACTGGTTCCAAAAGACCTCATGGCATAATCTCGAAGAACAGTTCTCCCCGATCCTCTGGTCAATTTTTATCTCTCAGCCACCAACTCGGCTGGCCATTCGTGGGATCTTGCTGTGCTTGCTGCGTCCACCTACAAAACCACCCTTCGGAGGCCATGATGATACAAGGAGGATTTCGGGACCTCTTGAGAAAGTGTCAAAGTTCCGTACGAACAAGAATTCTTCCCTTTCGTCTTTCACAGAATAGATAGACACATTCTTTGACCTTAGCTTGAAAAGATTTGTGGCTTCGAGGCAGCAGAAGGCCACTCTGCCCCTCGAGGCTGCTCTGTAACATCATGGCTGAACCTCGATCCCATAATCCCGTCTGCCCTGTTGACCTTTAACCCCTTGTTAATCTATCCAGCTCTGCCTTAAAAACATCCAAAGGTTCTTCTTCTGCTGCCTTTTGAGTAAGAAAGTTTCAGAGACCCACCACCCACTGGGAGAAAAGAATTCTCCTCACCCTGTCTTAAATGAGCGGCCCTTTATTTTTAAACAAATGACCCCCTCCCCCACTAGTTCTAGATTCTCCCTACAAGAGGAAATGGCTTTTCCACATCTTCCCTATCACAGTGAACTTCCATCAAACGAGTCTCTGGCATTCTCTATGGAGAACTTCTGACCACAAGGAGTTGGCAGACACCCAGTGGGGCCTCCACTCCCGAGCGTTGGACATTGTTTGGAGTAAGTATTAACATTTTAAAAATCAGATGGGGAGGACCAGAACGACCACAAGGAATTTGAGTCCCCTTTGCTTGTATGAGTGAAGGAGGGAGCCTTTAACGTAACAATGGTATTCCTGCCTCAGAGTCAACTGGTGAAAGATCCAGGATGGGATTTTCTGGCTCTGCCCACTCCAAGGCCGGAAAATCCCACCCGAGGTCAACGGGCCTTGCATAGTCCGTATCCCACAGACTATGAATCCCGTGGAGAGTGGGACAAGAAAATTCTGCCCTTGAAGTCTCACTCCTGGTAGCTTTATGGCAAATAGACAACAGAACGGGGTTTGTAAATTCCGGAGTCCAGAATCCCTACAGTCCAAAAGGAGACCAGTCAGCCCATTGAGTCTACACTGACTCTCCAACAGAGCGTCTTACCCAGCCCTTCTCACTGCCCTACACCCACAGCCCAATACATTTAGCATAGCTAATCCACCTAACCTGCACATCTTTGGACACTAACAGGCAATTTAGAACATAGAACATTACAGCGCAGAACAGGCCCTTCGGCCCTCGATGTTGCGCCGACCAATTAAGAAAAATCAATGACCCTCTAACCTAAACCATTCCCATTTCATCCATAAACCTATCCACAGACCTCTTAAACACTCCCAAACTTGGCGCATCTACAACTGCAGCAGGCAGGGCATTCCATACCCTTACCACCCTCTGGGTAAAGCAGCATGGCCAATCCATCTAACCTGCACCTTTGGACACTAAGGGGCAATTTAGCATGGCCAACCCACCTAACCTACACATCTTTGGACAATAAAGGGTAATTTAGCACGGCCAATCCACCTAACCTGAACATCTTCGGACACTAAGGGGTAATTTAGCATAGCCAATCCACCTAACCTGCATATCTTTGGATACTAAGGGACAATTTAGCACGGCCAATCCACCCAACCTACACATCTTTGGACACTAAGTGGCAATTTAGCATGGCCAATCCACCTGACAGTACATCTTTCAAACTATGGGAGGAAACCGGAGCACCTGGAAGAAACCCACACAGAAGAGAATGGGGAGAATGTGCAAAACTCCACACAGACAGTCACCCAAGCTGGGAATCGAATCTGGGTCCCTGGCACTGTGAGGGAGCGGTGCTAACCACTGTGCCACTGTACAGCTGACCAAGATGTCATAGACAAAAGAGCAAAGGAACTGTAACTGGTGATGATAAAGGCTGAGAATGGTGCTAATAACGTCCATTAAGAACGGGAAAACGGCAGAACAAAGATGCAGAGAGCCAAAGAACAACCAGAAGAATGCGGGGGTGGCCCTGGTAGGGGTTTGTGGGGAGATGGAAAGCAAGATTAAAAGTGGACAAATGAAATGATGCAAGAAATTCAAATTTTAAGTCATAAAAATGGATTAATAAGTTAAAAAAATGAAATAAAATAAGATGGAAGTAGAGGGGGAATAGGGGGAATTCTCCTGCTGTCTAGGTCAGAACAGAGGTCACAACCCAAAATGCACTCAATAATCCAGAGAAACATGTATTAGAGCGGGGAGTTTTAATCTCACAGAACAAGCACATTCCTACTGGGATTGTCTTTAAGTGTGTTGTACACATTCCCGTGTTAATGAAGAACCTCACGGCCAGTAATAAACTCTCTCCTCACGTGGTGAAAGGTTTCTGGAAATAGCTGTGCGATCTGACTCAGAACCTGCGGCAATTATCACGGCTGGGAGGTAACTGCAAACTCCCGCCCACTCATCACACACACACACATACACACACACGACCCAGGCTGCGTTCAATCATTTCACATTGCTCACCACTCTCAAAGTGGTAGAAAAGAACAGCATCATCCCCTATCAGAATGCAGCAAAAATGATGGCCAGCAACACCCCCCACCATCCCCACAACCTCCCCAACCCTCCTCCTAACCCACATCTGTTTCCCCCCCCTCAACCAACCCCGCATCACCCCATCTCCCCCCCATAACTCCCCCACAATTTAAAACAATTCCTGTTAAAAAACCGACTGTGGTTTTTCCAGGTATGATGCTGGGCCTAGCACTGGACTATTCCTCTGCTGGCTTCACATCCACTCCCCCGAATCCTCCGGATCCTGCACTGCTCTACACTCACTCCTGTTCGAATTTTCACCCTGCTAGTCGCAAAAGGAGCAATTTCGCGTGGCCAATCCATTCAACCCGCACATCTTTGGACTGTGGGAGGACACCAGAGCACCCGGAGGAAATCCACGCAGACACGGGGAGAATGTGCACACAGCCACTGAGCCAAAAGCGCGAATCGAACCCAGATCCCTGGCTGTGTGAGGCCACTTGCGTGCCTACAATTTTGAGGGGGTGCTGACAGTCCGTGTGTGCGATCAGCGTGCACCTCGCTTCATGCGCGTATCAGTTCAGTAATATCAGCGGGAAAAATAACTGAAACCAGCAGAACGTGGTTTGCACATTCTCCTTGTGTCTGCATGGGTTTCCTCTGGGTACTCTGGTTTCTTCCCATAGTCCAAAGATGTGCAGGTTAGGTTGATTGGATTGTGCTAAAATTGCCTCTTAGTGCCCTGGGATGTGTGTAGGTTAGAGGGATTAGCGGGTAAATATGTAGAGATATGGGGATAGGTCCTGGGTGGTCGGTGCTGACGCGATGGGCCAAAGGGCCTGTTTCTGCACTACAAGGTTCTACCAGAGTAGACACAACGATCCATTTTTCTGATTAAAAGCTTTTTAGATCATTTCCACGTCATTACTATAATCAGCCACTTGCTCAGTCAGAACAGGAGTCCTTCTAAACATGCCTCTGGCTGGCGATGAGAGTGGGAAAGAATCCTGGCCAATTTGATGTGGAGTGGCACCTCCCCCCCCCCATCCCCCCAAGCTATAAGCCTCTGGCCACAGACTAACGACCTGTTCCGGGAATTACTAGACAGAAACGGACAAAAGTCTGCCTTAAATTGTATTAGTGTCACAAGTAGGCTTACATTAACACCTCAATGTGAAAATCCCCTCGTCACTACACTCCGGTATCTGTTTGGGGACACTGAGGGAGAATTTGGCATGGCCAATGTATCTATCCATTGTGGGTCTCTTGGACTGTGGAGGAAACCGGAGGAAACCTATGCAGATACGGGCAGAATGTGCAAAGTCGGTGATCCCGGCCGGAAATCGAACCTGGGTCCCTGGCGCTGTGAGGCAGCAGTGCTAACCACTGTGCTGACACTGAGCATAGGAAGAGAATTGGAATCAAATAATATGTGGTAGATTATTGCTTCTACTGTAACCATTTAACCCTAATCTGGGCCTATCTTTACCAGTCCCTCTATCGTCAGGCCATCAGCACTGCTGTCATTCAATCCCTCCATCCTGTGGCCCCCTTTCCCCACATGTTCCTTTTCCACACTCTCTTTCGCCCTGGGTATTTTCTGAAAAGCTGTCCATCTCAGATGTCCTCGGTTACGGAAATGCCACAGGCCTCAAAGGTTAACCCCCGTTTCCTTGAGCAGCAGGCGCTGCCAGTTTTATCGGGTCCCTTCCTGCATCTCCAGCTCCGCGCCCAGAGTAACCACCTCCAGTTCTCAACTAACCGAAGCCACGCATCAAACTACGGGTTACCTCAGCACATTCAGAAGTGACGCTTCCAAGCTGTTATCTATTGAGGTGGGGAGGGGTGGGGGGGGAGCCACGTTATCACCAAGTGTCTCACTTCCTGAGTTGGAGATTCAGTTACAGATCGCACGTCTCCTAACCGTAGACATTGATTAGTATGACTCCCACACTTTTACCAAGAATTAAAGATCCTCGTCAATGGTGGGGGCCCAGGGAGTGGGAGGGGAGAGGGCGGAAGCTGACATTGCAATGCCTCATTCAACACCTATTCAACCATACCCACTTTTAGCTCCCTCGCGGAAAGCAGCCTTGCCGACTAACATCACCTCTGCACACAATGCGGTCACAGACCACGAAAGCCCTCAGTCCTTGTCGCTAATTTTCAAACCAGTTGGGAGATGCCTTAAGTGTCACAAGTCTACCCCCATTTTACACTTTGAAGTTTAAAGTTCTTTTCTTAGTGTCGCAAGTTGGCTTGCATTAACACTGCAATGAAGTTACTGTGAACATCCATACTCGGGCACCTGTTCGGGTACACTGAGGGAAAATTTAGCACGGCCAATGCGCCCAACCAGATGGTTAGGCTTTTGGACTGTGGGAGGAAACCAGAGCACCCGGAGGAAACCCACACAGACATGGGGAAAATGAGCAAACTCCACGCAGACAGTGACCCAAACCGGGAATCGAACTCGGGTCACTGACATTGTGAGACAGCAGTGCTAACCACTGTGCCGCCATGCCGTGCCGCCCAATACAGATGGTCAGGGTAAAAGCAAACTACTGCAGATGCTGGAATCTGAAACCAAAAGAGAAAATGCTGGAAAATCTCAGCAGGTCTGGCAGCATCTGTAAGGAGAGAAAAGGGCTGATGTTTTGAGTCCTTTTGACAAAGAGTCATCGGGGTTCGAAACGTCAGCACCGATCATCAGGGTCTGGGATCTCTCTACTCTCTTTTTATTCATTCATGGGACACGGGTGTCACTGACTTGGTCAGCATTTGCTTCCCAACCTAGTTGCCCTTGTACTGAGTGAGCTTGCTGTTTCAGAGAGCAGTTCAGAGTCAACCACATTGCCGTGGCTCTGGAGTCACATGTAAGCCAGACCAGATAAGGACGGCAGATTTCCTTCCCTAAAGGGCATTAGTGAACCAGATGGGTTTTTCTGACAATCGACAATAGTTTCATGGTCATCAATAAATTCTTAATCCCAGATACTTTTCAGTGAATTCAAGTTCCACCATCTGCCGTGGTGGGATTTGAACCCAAGTCCTCAGAACATTAGCCGAGTTTCTGGGTTAATAGATAATGCCACCAGGCCATCGCCTCCCCTACTGCTGCTGGGCTCTCACAACGGAACAGTAGATTTCGAACAGGAGATTTCTGGGGAACAACACTGCATTACCTCTTTTCATTCGAATGAAAGAAACAAATGCCTCCTGGAAGGTAGTGAAAATATACAGATTGGAATCACTACCGCAGCCAGCTACAACACAGAGTTTGCCGCTCAGCAAAATCTCCATTCAGAGCAGTGGGACTGCATAACCTTAGCCATAGGAGAGGTCAGAGAATTCTGGCCACTGTCTCACTTAACAAAGAGAGTCGTAGAATATCTTATAGAATCCCTACAGTACAGAGTCTGCACTGACTCTCCAAAAGAGTGTCTTACCAAAGACCTCTCCCCCACCCTATCCCTGTAACTTCACATACTAACCACGGGACTAATCCCTCTAACCTACATATCTTTGGACACTAAGAGACACTTAGCATGGCCAATCCACTTAGCTGCACACCTTGGAACACTAAGGGATAAATTATCATGGCCAATCTACCTAACCTACACATCTTTGGACGTTAAAGGGCAATTTGACATGGCCAATCCACCTAGCCTGCACATCTTTGGCCACTAAGGGACAATTTAGCATAAGCAATCCACCTAACCTATATATCTTTGGACAGTGGGTGGAAACTGGAGCACCCGGATATAACCCACACAGACATGAGGAGAACGTGCAAACTCCACACATTCACCCGAGGCTGAAATGGAACTTGAGACCCTGGCGTTGTGAGGAAGCAATGCCAATCACTATGCCACCGCGCTGCCCTAATGCTAAGCAATGTCCAAAATAGCAAAGGAACTGTTTGCAATAATAAACCTGCAATGCATACAGCAGTATTACTGGAGCGGTGTTAATGTTGTTCTACTTTCCAAGAGACGGCGGAGGATAACACAACTATTCAACCTAATGTTTGTGGTGGTGGACTTATTGAAAATCTTTATCTGGGGCAAAATAAACTTTCATTTGGAAAGGCTTGGGTTAATCAAACCAGCATGGAGTTGCTAAAGGGAAATCACATCTGACTAATTTAACTCGTGGGCTGTGGACATCACTAGCAAGGTCAGCATTTGCTGCTCATCCCTAATTACCATTGAGAAAGTGGTGGTGAAGCACATCTGAATCTGCACTCGGGACAACTGAGTGTCGCTTTTGGCCATCTTGGGGAGCAGTTGAAAGTCGACAACATGGCTGTGGCTCTGGAGTCACATGTAGGCCAGGCCAGGTAAGGAGGGCAGATTTCCTTCGCTACTTGGACATTGGTTTTTCTGACAATCAGTGGTAATTTTTGTGGCCCCATTGGAGAGATGAGCCTTCATAGAATCCCAGAAGGAGGCCTTTCGGCCCATTGAGTCTGCACTGACTGTAATCCCACCCAGCTCTATCCCCATACTCCACATATTTAATCTGCTAATCCCCCAACAAGCTTTCGGGTTTACTATCAAATAAACTGGTCGGACTTTAACCTGGTGTTGTGAGACTTTTTACAGCATTTATTGCCCATCCCTGGTTGCCTTTGACTGAATGGGTTTGCTATACCATTTTAGAGTTCAGTTGAGAGTCAACCACCTTGCTGTGTCTCTGGAGTCACATGTAGGCCAGACCGGGTAAGTATGGCAGATTTCTTTCCCCAAAGAACATTAGTGAACTGATGGGTTTTTTTGACAACGATTCCATGGTCATCAGTAGATTTTTAATTCCAGATATTTTTTACTGAATTCAAATTCCACCGTGAGGGATTCAAACCCAGCTCCCCAGAACATTAGCCAAGTTTCTGAATTGAAAGTTTAGTGATAAAATCACTAGGCCATCATTTCCCTGGGGATTGATTTGGGGATGTTGGATAATGGTAAGCAATTGGAATGGATGGGAGTGTAGAAAGCAGCTTGTAAAAGTTTATACTCGATACAAAACAGTCCTCTCAGGAAGAGATAAATGATTGCTATTTGGAAGGTGAGCTGGGGTGAAATGCCCAAGGTCCTGGCCAGTATTCGTTCCGTAATGCACCTACTAAAGCACATCATTTGCTCACTGTCTCCCTGTTGTCTGTGGGAGTTGTGCACAGAATGGTTAGCAGAGCAGATGTGGGAGGTGGCCATTCAGCCCTTCGAGCCTGCTCCACCATTCATTATGATTATGGCTGATCATCAAATTCAATATCCTGATTTCCCCCCGCCACCCTTTTTCTTGATCCCTTTAGCCCCAAAAGCTCATTTTAAATCACACAACGTGCTTTCCTCAACTACGTGCTGTGGCAGTGAGTTCCACACATTCACCACTCTCTGAGTGAAGAAATTTCTCATCATCTGAGTCTTAAAACTAGAACCCCCTCAGGGTAGCACAGTGGTTAGTAATGTTGTCTCACAGCGCCAGGGACCCGGGTTCGATTCCTGACTCAGGTCACTGTCTGTGTGGAGTCTGCACATTCTCCCCATGTCTGCATGGGTTTCCTCTGGGTGCTCTGGTTTCCTCCTACAGTCCGAAAGGAGCGCTGGTTAGATCACTGGCTGCACTAAATTCTCCTTCAGTGTACCCAAACAGGCACCGGACTCAGGAATTTTCACAGTAACTTCATTGCAGTGTTAATGTAAGCCAATTTGTGGCTAATAAATAAATAAACTTTAGTTCTGGACTCCCCGACATTCTTCCTGAATTTGCCCTGTTAGAATTTCCTCGGCCGGACTCCTGATTTGGAATGTATCAGGATCAACAACAGGATACAGAAAAAAAGAGTTATATCCCATTCCTGGGCATCATTCCTTAATGAATCAATTAGACACAACCAGAAGGTTCACTCGGGGGTAGAAAAATAACTTAATGGGGAGAAGTGAAACACCCACATCCTTGAAATCTGAAGGAAGGTTGGGTTTTTTTTTAACCAAGCAGGGTCTTACATGACTAATGTGTTCTTTTGAGAGAGCACATCACTTCTTGGTACTCAACAATTGTCACTTACATGACATTAATTTGCTTTCTGTCACTGACGCAGGCTTTGCTGAAAGCTTTGACTATTCTAAATAGCATCAACTGTGAACCCAGCTGTCCTAGAATCATACAGCACGGTAGGCGGCCATTCAGCCCAGTGTGTCAACGCCAGCTCTTTGAAACAACCATCTGATTCGTACTATACCCTATAGACACGCAATCTTTTCTCTTATATTTCTGACATATTCACCACACAGTAGCAGCCGTGTGTACCATCTACAAGATGCATTGCATCATCAAGTCTCCTTTGACAGTACCTTCCAAACCAAACACTGAGGAATATAATATTTTCTACTGAAAGTTACTAGCTTCCATCATCTTTTTAGGCAATGTGTTCTAGACATGGTGGCATCTTGTGTAAAAGCACTTCATCTCCATCGGAGTTACTTCTTTATTTCGTTTATCAGTGGGCTTACATTAAGAACGAGGAGCAGGAGTAGGCCATTCGGCCCCTCTAGCCTGCTGCTCTGCCATTCCATAAGATCATGGCTGACCTTTTCGTGGACTCAGCTCCTCTTACCCGCCCACTCACCCTTAATTCCTTTACTGTTCAAAAATCTATCCATCCTTGCCTTAAAAACATTCAGCAGGATAGCCTCAACTGCTTCACTGGGCAGGGAATTCCACAGATTCACAACTCCTTGGATGAAGAAGGTCCTCCTCAACTCAATCCTGAATCTGCACCTCTTCATTTTGAGGCCATTGCCCCTAGTTCTAGTTTCACCCACCAGCGGAAACAGCCTCTCTGCTTCTATCTTATTTATTCCCCTCATAATCTTATATGTTTCTACATGATTTACACCCATCCTCCCATTCTTCTGAAGTCCCATGAGCACAGTGAAGTTACTGTGAAAATCCCCTAGTCACCACACTCCAGCGCCTGTTTGGGTACACTGAGGGAGAACTTAGCATGGCCAATCCTCCTAACCAGCCCGTCTTTCAGACTGTGGGAGGAAACTGGGGCACCCGGAGGAAACCCACGCAGACATGGGGAAAAGGTGCAGACTCTACACTGGCAAGTCACCCAGGCTGGGAATCGAACCCAGGTCCCTGGTGTTCTGAGGCAACAGTGCCAATCACATTGCCACTCGTTACATCCACGAGTTAATCGGTGAAAATGTCTCTGCCCCAAAACCAGAACACAGAGTCCATTCTGGGGTGGATTATCTGATTTTCGCTCACCAGGAACATGGGAATGGAACAAATATACGAGGGAGTGGGTCACTTCACGTGTTGCCTTTGGGTCTTGAGAATTCAACGTTAAACTATTCCTTTTCATGAGAATGCGGCCATTTCCTATGCTTGACCCAGGGACACATTGGTCAGAATTTTCTACCTTCCTTCCCAATCCCTCCCCGCAGCAGGTTTACCCAAGCAGATCCGGTGAGCCACTAGCCACCAGCGGGATCCACCGGTTCCACCACAGTCCTTGGGTCTTGGTGTGGCTTGTGCATCTCGCCCTCCAAGGAGCCCTCCAGAAGCAGCCAATGCAGCAGGTCTGGAAGACTCTGGCAGCGGGAGGGGCAGGAAATCGTATGCAAGAGGCCGCTGAATTTATTAAACACAGAGTTAGACAAGTTGTTGATAAACAAGGGAGCCAAGAGTTATGGGGTTGGGGGGAGTCGAGAGTTATTGGGGTTGAGGAAGAGTCTAGGGTCTTCCTAGGTTAGGGGAGTCGAGATTTATTAGGGTTGGGGGAGTCAAGAGTTATTAGGGCTGGGGGAACAGTCAAAAGTTATTGGGTTGGGGGGAGAGTCGAGGGTATTAGGGTTGGGGGGAGTCGAGAGTTATTGGGGTTGGGGAGAGTCGAGGGTATTAGGGTTGGGGGGAGTCGAGAGTATTGGGGTTGGGGGAGAGTCGAGGGTTATTAGGGTTGGGGGGAGTCAAGAGTTATTGGGGTTGGGGGAGAGTCAAGAGTTATTGGGATTGGGGGAGCAGTCCAGAGTTATTAGGGTTGGGGGATTGAGAGTTATTGGGGTTGGGGGATTGAGAGTTATTGGGGTTGGGGGATTGAGAGTTATTGGAGTTGGGGGTTGCAGAGCTAACAGGAAATTGGAGTTGAGGCCACATTCAGATCAGCCATGATCTTATTGAATGGCAAGAAACTACCAAGTGTCATGAATGAAGTTCAGTCCATCACTCAAACCAATCTCCCATCCATTTGCATTAAATTGGTTTTTCTCTACACCCTAGCTACGACTGTAACATACATCCTGCACTTTCTTGTTTCTTTCTCTGTGAACAGTATGCTTTGTCTGTGTAGCACACAAAAAAAACAATACTTTTCACTGTATGCTAATACACGTGACAATAATAAATCAAATCAAAAGTCTACACTTTTCGCTGCCTCAGAAATGCAGCCAACACAATCAATGACACCACATGCCCAGGACATATTTTTTTCACCTTCTTCCATCGGGAAAAGATACAAAAGTCTGAGGTCACGTACCAACTAAGTCAAGAACAGCTTCTTCCCTGCTGCCGTCAGACTTTTGAATGCACCTACCTCACATTAAATTGATCTGTTTCTACACCCTAGACTGTAACATTACATTCTGCATTTTCTCCTTCCCTTCTCCTATGTGTACTCTATGAACAGTGTGCTTAGTCTGAATAGCGCGTAAGAAACAATATTTTCCACTGTATACTAATACATGTAACAATAATAAATTATATCATATCAATAGGTTGGGCAGACTGACACATTCGGAACAAATAGTGAGTCAGTATTTAAAGGGGAAACCCAATGTTTTAAGAAGCTAGGGGAGTTCACTTGTCATCATGTGTTATTTTCCATGCTTATTTCCTCAGGATTTGCTGGCAGGTTTTCTGCCTGACAGTTTCGGTTGTCACATTTTTTAGTTGTTATGATTCTAATTTTGCAATCAGGCATTTCTGATTGGGATTTCTCCCTTGAGGGAATGAGGGAGGGATTAAAAAGAGGGGGTTGGAAAAACGTATGGAGAAGGCAGTAAGAGAATTGGAACGGGGGGGGGTTGAATGTATCAGGACCAGCCCACCTGCGGGGGCATCGAGCAGCTCATTTGATGGGCACCCCATCCTGTGCCTTCAACAATATTCACTTCCTCTATCACCGATGCTCAGTAACAGCCATGTGCATCATCTGCAAGATGCACTGCGGCAACTCACCAAGGTTCCTTCAACCACACCTTCCAAACCCATGACCGTTATCATCTAGAAGGACAAAGGGTAGCAGATTCCCGGGAACACCATCACCGGCATGTTCCCCTCCAAGATGTGGAGATGCTGGCGTTGGACTGGGGTAAGGCACCGTAAGAAGTCTCACAACACCAGCTTAAAGTCCAACAGGTTTATTTGGTAGCACAAAAAGCCCCTTCATCAGGTGAGTGGGAGTTGTGTTCACAAGCAGGGAATATAATGATACAAACTCAATTTACAAAATAATGGTTGGAATGCGAGTCTTTACAGGTAATCAAGTCTTAAATTGTTCCCCTCCAAGCCACTCACCATCCTGACTTGGATGATCATCAGCTATTCCTTCACTATTGTTGAGTCAAAATCCTGGAACTCTCTCCTGAACAGCACTGGGGGTGTACCTACACCTCAGGCACTGCAGCAATTTGAGAAGGCAGCTCACCAGCACCTTCCCAAGGGGCAATCAGGGATGGGCAACAAATGACCAGTTTGTATTAGTGTTGCAACAAAGGTGTATCTCTTCTATTATAATTTCTGGGAAAAAAATTGCAGGACAAAATTCCCAAGATTTGCAACTGAAGACAGTAGTGCGCCTATGTTATAACATGAGTAGAAACTGTACTTGTAGACTGAACTTTACTGAGGAGACAAGAATGGATTTATATTACTGACCTCCAGTCAATCATCCCATCCCCAGTACATAACCAGTATGGGCATTGGTTGTTCATGGTTAAAATTTTTACATCTCTGGCTCATTCAGGTTTGATGTGGAGATGCTGGCGTTGGACTGGGGTAAACGCAGTAAGAAGTTTCACTGTGATATGTGCTGTGTGTGCCTTTATATGCACTGTTTGAGACCAGAACTCTACACTTACTTGACGAAGGGGCAAACCCTGAAAGCTTGTGGGTTTACTATCAAATAAACTTGTTGGACTTTAACCTGGTGTTGTGAGAATTCTTATTGTCATTCAGGCTTTACAGAGGGAGTAATGGTGATGTGTTACAGTTCACTCAGAGAGTCCAAGTTCCTTTAGCAATATGTACATTGCAATTTGGAGCAACTGTAAAGTCTGCAAGTTCTTTCCTACTAGGAATCTGTCACTGCCAGTCATCGGCATGTGTCAAATGGATTTACAGGTTAGCCGCATTATGAATGCACCTTCATAGAATCCCTACAGTGTAGGAGGCCATTCAGCCCATCAAGTCGGCAGCGACCACAATCCCAACCAGGTACTATCCCCCATAACCCCTCACATTGACCCAGAGTTCTATTCCCAGCTTCGGGTCACTGTCTGTGCAGAGTCTGCACATTCGCCCCATGTCTGCGTGAGTTTCCTCCGAGTGCTCCAGTTTCCTGTCACAGTACGGACCAAAGATGTGTGGGTTAGGTTGATTGACCATGCTAAATTTCCCCTTAGTGCCAGAGGGATAAGCAGGGTAAACATGTGAGGTTATAGGAATGGGGTCTGATTGAGTTGGTACAGCCTCGATGGGCCGAATGACGTCCTAACACACTGTTGGATTCTATGATTCTATACTGCAGCTAAGCTTGGAACAATTCATAAATATTCCCACCCAATATCCCCTTCACATTCCTGCAGGTTAAAGAGTGAAAAATGTCCCTGCAGGAACGTGTTTATATTTGCTTTATCTTACAGTGACAGAAAGTTATTTAATTGTAATTATGGCAACTGTTAATGGAACTGCTCTTGATAAATAAACTTGTCTAGACATGCCCATTTAAATGGGTTCCGACTGAATATTGTGTTGGGCTGGCTTTACCTCTGCGCTGTACTGCAATGAGCCACAGGGAGAGGGAATGTTGCCTTAATCCAATCAATCCGAGTGCAGAGCAGCATCCCGGCCTCATCTCCCCTGGTGTTCCCAGTGACTGGTTCTGTACTCACCCACGACAGAGCAGCGGGAGGGGGTGGTGGTGGTGGAAGTGGGGGTGGTGGGGAGGGGTGGACATTAGAAATATTGAGGGGATTTTTCACCTCAGGCTTTTGAATCCCACTATCAGAGTCATATGGAGGTGGTATGGTGACACAGTGGTTAGCACTATTGCCTCACAGCGACAGGGACCCATGTTCAATTCTGGCCTCGGGTGACCGTGTGGAGTTTGCATGTTCTCTCCCATGCCTGTGTGGATTCCGTCCAGACTTCCGATTTCCTTCCATAGTCCAAAGATGTGCAGGTTATGTGGATTAGCCATGCTAAATTGCTCCTTAAAGTCCAAGGACGTGCAGGTTAGCTATGCTAAATTATCCCTTAGTGTCCCAAAATATGCAGGTTAGGTGGAGTGACCATGCCAAATTACTCCTTCATGTCCAAAGCAATGCAGGTTAGGGGGGATTGGCCATGCTAAATTGTCCCTTAGAGTTCAAAGATCATAGAATCATAGAACCCTACAGTGCATAAAGAGGCCCTTTGGCCCATCGAGTCTGCACCGAACACAATCCCACCCAAGCCCTACCCTCATATCCCAACATAATTTATCCACTAATGCCTCTAACCTATGCTTCCCTGGACACAATTTCTTAGCGTGGCCAATCCACCTAACCCACATATATTTGGATGTGTAGATATGTAGGTTAGGTGGATTGGCCATGCTAAATTGCCCCTTAGTGTCCAAAGATGTGCAGGTTAGGTGGATTGGCCATGCTAAATTGCCCCTTAGTGTCCCAGGATTAGTGAGGTTAAAGGGTTAGGTTTTGAGTTGATGCACTATTGGAGAGTCAGTACAGGGTTCAATGGGCAGAATGGCCTGCTTCTGCATTGTAGGGATTCAATGATTCTAAGAAACCCACACTGTGGGAATCAGAGGGCGTGACCTGACCCAGCAGTTAACTTTCAGAAAATTATCTAATTGGCGGCTGGGGGAAGGGGTTTCTTCTGTCCAATTAAGGACGGTGAGTGGGCTTTTGGAGCTGGAGGGCAAATTCCAGCATCGCTGGAGGAACAGGCTATTCCTCAGCACAGCAAGGAAGAGAGGGAGCCCCTAAACAGAAGCTCCCTCTCTTGCTAACTCTCTTTCACTTTAAATTGAAAAGTGGCCGCAGCAACAGAGCCACCATTTGGAAGGTAATGTATCATTATCCCTCCACTGTCGCTGGGTCCAAATCCTGGGACTCTCTCCCCAACACCGCTGTGGGTGTATCTACACTTCTGGAACCGAAACGTTCAAGAAGCCAGCACACCCACCACCTTCTCAAGGGGCAATTAGGGATGGGCAATAAATGCCATGGTGACACAGTGATTAGCGCTGCTGCCTGACAACGCCAGGGGCCCAGGTTCAATTCCAGCCTCAGGTCACATAGAAACATAGAAGATAGGAGCAGGAGGAGGCCATTCGGCCTTTCGAGCCTACTCTGCTATTCATCATGATCATGGCTGATCATCCAACTCAATAGCCTAACCCTGCTTTTTCCCCATAACTATTCGCCCCTTGTGCCATATCCATTTGCCTCTTGAATATATTCAATATTTTGGCATCATCTACTTCCTGTCGTAATGAATTCCACAAGCACGCCACTCTTTGGGCGAAAAAATGTCTCTTCATCTCCGTCCTAAATGGTCCACCCTGAATCCTCACATTTGGCAGCCTTGTATCTGTCCTGATGAGTGCAAGGTGAAAAACTTTGACAGTACGTCTCCTTTTCCAGTAATGTTTGACAGTCAGTAAATAAGTTCAAATTAGGAAAAGAAAATAACAAAGGAGTAAAATTAAAGCTGCTTTGCCTGAATGCAGAAAACGGGTGCAACAAGATAATGAATTAATGGCACAAATAGGGATAAAAAGGCTTGATCTATGTATGAAGAAGTCTTGTGGTGCAATGGTAGGATCTCTGAATCAGAAGCTCTGGGTTCAAGACCCACTACAGGACATGATGATTATGGAAATTGTGTTCATAATGTGGCTAAATAGGTTGGTCATTTGCCTGGAATTCCTGCCGAGCATAATCTTGGGCCAATCCAATGGAAGTTCATTGGCATGGTACAAGGAGGGCTTGATTTAGTAACCATCCCAGCGAGGGGATGGTTTGGTGACTAAGATTGGGAAATAAACATTTCAGGGTAAACATAGAAACTAGCAGCTGGAGGAGGCCATTCAGCCCTTCGAGCCCCACTCCTCCATTCATTTTGATCATGGCTGGTCATCAAATTCAATATCCTGTTTCCCCCATTCCGCCCATATCCCTTGATCTTTTAGCCCCAGTCTAATTCCTTCTTGAAATCACACTACGATTGGATCTCAACTACTTTCTGTGGTCGTGAATTCCACACATTCACCCACTCTCTGGGTGAAGACATCTCTTCTCACCTCAGTCCAAAAATCATAGAATCCCTACAGTACAGGAGGAGGCCATTCAGCCCATCGAGACTGCCCCTACCACAATCCCATACAGGACCTATCCTTACATCCCCACATAATCCCCCTGACACAAAGGTGAAATCCCACCCAGATCTGTTCCCCATAACCCCAAATATTTACCCACTAATCCCCCTAACTTGGGTCACTAAGTGAAAGTTTAAGATGGCCAATCCACCTAATCTACACATCTTTGGACTGTGAAAGGAAACTGTAGCATCCGGAGGAAACCCATGCAGACACGGAGAGAATGTGCAAACTCCCCACAGTCACCTGAGGCCAGAATTGAACCTGAGTCCTTGGCGCTGTGAGACGGCAATGTTAATCACTGTGTCACCATTTTGCCCTTTTGAGGATAAGAAGTAAAAAATATTTATCCCTTATTCTCAAACTATGACCCCTAGTTCTGCCTCTCCCACCATGGGGAACATTCTTTCTGAATTTAACCAGTCTAATCCTGTTAGAATTTTATAAGTTTCTACAAGATCCTCTCTCACTCTTCTAAACACCAGTAAATATAATCCTAACTGACTTAGTCTTTCCTTATATGACAGACCTGAAATCCTAGGGATCAGCCTGATAAACCTTCGCTATACTCCCTCTATAACAAGGACATCCTCCCTCAGATAAGGACTTGATGTTTTGAAACGACAGCAAAAATGGGAAAGTGGTGTTTATCCTTCATATTTTGATTTGATTTATTATTGTCACACGTATTAGCATACAGTGAGAAGTATTGTTTCTTGCACACTCTACAAACAAAGCATACCGTTCATAGAGAAGGAACTGAGTGAGTGCAGAATATAGTGATAGCTAGGGTGTAAGCATTGGTAGAGAGTTTAAAAGTGTTAGAATGAAGTTTGAGAAGCGTGGAACGAGAGTAAAAGACCAAATTAGAAGGTCTGCTGGGCACAGCCTTCAAGAAGTCTACCTCGCTCCGGCGCTATCCTGAATTGAGTAATAAAGAATGGTATAAGATTACCAGTGCGGAAGGATCTTAGGAATATAGGAATATAGGGATTAGGAGCAAGTAAGCAGTTCAGTCCTTCAAGCCTGCTTTGCCATTCTATATAATCATGGCTGATCTCCATCTCATCCTAACTCCACTTCCCTACCTTTTCCCCATTGCCCTTTATCCTCTTTTGATCAAATATTCATCTATCTCTTTCTTAACTGATTGATTCTGCACTCTGGAGCAGCAAGTTCCATAGATTCACAACCCTCTGTGGGAAGAGCTGCTCCTTCTATCTTGAACCTCCCCCCCCTCTTATTCTACAACTGTGATCTCTTGTCCTCGGCTGTTCTAGAAGGGGGAACATTTGATTAACACTTACTTTATCAATCCTGTTAAGTATTTTATACATTTAACCTGACTCGGAAGAATCAGTATGGTGAATCTAAGGAATAATAAGGGTCAAGGAAATGGTGGGAGAAGTTTATTGGTCCCCAAACAATAATACTGTCAGACAAAGTGTCCATTATGAAATTAATAATAATCATGTAGACCTGTAATCCTCATACAGATTGGTCAAATCCAATTGGCAAACATAGTTTTGAGAGGCCCAGATAGTGTGGACATGGAGAGAATGTTTCCACTAGTGGGAGAGACTTGAACTTGAGGGCACAATCTCAGAGTGAAGGGGCGTTCCTTTAAAACGCAGATGAGAAGGAATTTCTACAGCCAGAGAGTGGTGAATTTGTGGAACTTCTTTGCCGCAGAAGGCTGTGGAGGCCCAGGTCACTGAGTGTCTTTAAGACAGAGATAGATAGGTTCTTGGTCAATAAGGGGGGATTACGGGTCATGGGGAGAAGGCAGGAGAATGGGGATGAGAATCATATCAGCCATGATTGAATGGTGGAGCAGATGGGCCAAATGGCCTAATTCTGCTCTTATATTTTATGGTCTTACGGTGTGGGCGACAGGTTTACAGGATGTATTCGAGACAGTTTTCGAGAAGAATGCATGGTGGAATTAGCCAGTGAAGAGGCTATTTTCCATATTGTGTAATGAGACAATTAATTAGAATGGCATCGTGAGAAATCCTCTGGGAAAGAGCAATCATAATACAAGAGTTTCACACTGAGTTGGAGAGTACTGTGCATAAGTCTGAAAACACAGTCATTAACTTAATTATAGCCAATCTCATGGGTATGAGAGACAAATTACTTAAGGTAGATGGAGAAATAGATAAGAAAGGATAGATTAGCAATCCTGAATATTAATTTGCCAATGAATCCACGTTCCATTGAAAAAGACAAGGTCCACAGGAAAAGTGACTCAGCTATGGCTGAACCCTCAAATCGCGATTCAACAAGGCAGCATGGTGGCACAGTGGTTGGCACTGCTGCCTCACAGTGCCGGGGCCCAGATTCCCAGCCTGTGTCACTGTGTGTGCGGAGTCTGCACATTCTCCCCATGTCTGTGTGGGTTTCCTTCAGGTGCTCTGCTTCCATTCCACACTCCAAAGATATGCGGGTAAGATGCTAAATTGCTCCCTGGTATCACAGTTAGTTAGATCGATTAGTCATGGTAAATGTGTGGGGTAATGGGAATAGGATGAGGAAGGGGGCCTGTTTAAGATATTCTGTCTGGGCATAATCAATGGGCCAAATAACTTCCTTCTGCCTGTAGCAATCCTTTGACACTGTTTTATTAAGTGAGACTGTGGCCAGAATTCTCCGACCTCACCCATGGCTGGGGTTATCCAGTCTCGCTGCTGGGAATAGAGGTTTGGCCGAGTGACAAATTTTCCACTCTCTCTGGCCTTGGGTCACTGTTTGTGTGGAGTCTGCATGTTCTCCCCGTGTCTGCAAGGGCTTCCTCCGGATGCTCCACTTTCCTCCCACACTCCAAAGAGATGCTGATTAGGTGGATTGGCCATGTTAAATTAACCCTAGTGTTAGGGGAATGAGCAGGGTAAATGCGTGGGGTTATGGGAGTAGGACTTGGGTGGGATTGTTGGTAGTGCAGGCTCGATGGGCCAAATGGCCTCCTTCTGCACTGTCAGGATCATATGATTTGCTGAAATAAAGAAGTTAGAATTAAGTAATTATTGTCATGATGAGCAGCGAGCCTGAGGATTGGGCGAGTTTCAGATACCATTTATTGAGGAAGAGAGTTAAAATTGAATAAGAGAATGAGCTAGTAAAAAAAAGTGAGACAAAAAAAAACAGATTGCAAAAAGAAAAGATTCGGCAAAATAATAGTGTTTCTTTGAGATCGAGACAGGAGGAATTATAATGCGGAGTAAGAAAATGGCAGAGACATTAAATAAATGTTTTGAGTACAATCTTATTGGAGCAGTGATGAGTGGCCTGCATGCCCACATGTGGCATATCTGGGTTCTGAGTGCAGCCCACAAGACATTTTGCTGACCATTGCCCGTGCGCGGCGTTGCCGCATTCTCTTGATTTCTGAAGTGTGATTAAAGTGATTCACACATAAAGTAAGGGTGAGTGAAGTAAGGTGCATCTTATTGCTCACAGCATTGACTGTGAGAGCCTTGCGCTCTCTCTGTGTCCAAGATGTAAATACTTCTTTTGTGTTAACCATTTGAAGTTGATAACAATTCCATTAATTTATTGTGGAAGGCGATGGCTTAGTGGCATTATCACTAGATTACCAACCCAGAAATTCAGCTAATGTTCTGGACCCACCACAGCAGCTAGTGGAATTCAATAAAAAATATCTGGAATTAAGAATCTACTGATGTCCATTGTCAGAAAAACCCATTTGGTTCACTAATGTCCTTTAGGAAAGGAAGTCTGCTTCCTTACCCAGTCTGGCCTACGTGTGACTCCAGAGCCACAGCAATGTGGTTGACTATCAACTGCCCTCCAAGGGCAAATAGGGATGGGCAATAAGTGCTGGCCTAATCAGCGACACCCATGTCTCTTGAAAATATGGAAATGCTTAAGAATTTTCTGTCACTCACTATGAAATATTACATGTGTATTAAATGTATTTCATCTTATTCACAGCATCTTACAGTGCAGAAAGAGTTCATTTGGCCCATCGAATGTGCACCAACCACAATCCCACCCAGGTCCTATTCCCATAACTCCACATACTTCCCCTGCTAATTCCCCAACACTAAGGGTCAATTCAGCACGGCCAATCCACCTAACCTACACATCTTTGTTCTATGGAAGGAAACCAGAGCACTTGAATATAGCCCATGCAGACACAGGGAGAACGTGCAAACTCCACACAGACAGTGAGCCGAGGCCAGAATTGAACCTGGGTCCCTGGCGCTGTGAGGCTGCAGTGCTAACCACTGTGTCACTGGACTATGTTGAGTGAATAAGCCTGATTTCAATATTGTGGCCGATTGAGATGAAGGAGGACCATTCATCAGCTGAGGCTGCTCATCATTACTCTGGAGCCACTGGTCCAATCCTGCGTCGCTGAACCAAACGTCCTGAATAGCCAGCTCTCAAGTTCCTCATTTCAGAGCTAAGCAATTAAAAGTTCACCTCTGGGTGGCTAAACAATGACGGATAGAGGGTGGGACAACATACCTTAAATGGCAAGGAAGGACCTTTACTTAAAGGGACCCCAAAGGAAGGACCTGTATTTAAAGGGAGTCTGAAGGAAGGATCGGTAGTAAAAGGGACTCTGAAGGCAGGAGCTGTACTTAAATGGACCCATCTGCACTCACAGTGCAGAAACTGTGTAGCATGATTCACATAGTGTGAGACAGAATAAAGAAACACTGACACTTCACATCACGCTTTTCAACCACCAGCTGTCGCAGAGTGCTTTACACCCGATGAAGTTCTTTTAGAGCATTGTTGCTGTTTTAACGTAGGAAACACAGCAGTTAAATAGCACATAGCAAGCTCCAGGACCATAAAACCTGACAAAGGGTCGTGAATGTAACCCGGTCCATCAGGCAAACCAGCCTCCCATCCAATGACTCTGTCTACACTTCCCGCTGCCTCAGCAAAGCAGCCAACACAATTAATGACCTCGCGCACCCCAGACATTTGCTCTTCCACATTCTGCCGTTGGGAAAAAGATACAAAAATCTGAGGACACACACCAACCGACTCAAGAGCAGCTTCTTCCCCGCTGCCATCAGCCTTTTGAATGGAAATGGACCTAGTTTATATTAAGTTGATCTTTCTCTACACCTTACCTATGACTATAACACTATACTCTGCACTCTCTCCTTTCCTTCTCTGTGAATGGTATACTTTGCCTGCATAGCGCGCAAGAAACAATGCTTTTCACTGTATACTAATACATGTGACAATCATAAATCAAATCACAATGTGATAATGAGCAGACTGTGTTTCTGTGAGATTGATTGAGGGGTGAATATTGGCCACATGGGATCTTTAACATCCACCTGTGCAGACAGGTGGGTTTAATATCTTGGTGGCACCTCTGACTCTCCTTCTGCTCTGTAACCAGGTTAGAAGTCCATCTTCGTCTTGCGAGAGACCCAGTCTGTGCACTGCAATGTTCCTCTGTGCTGTAGTCAGCCAGGATCTTGGTGCCCAGGTGGGGATTGAACCTGGAACTTTGCCATTCAGAGGTGAATGTGCTGCCAGCTGAGCCACAGTGAACATTTCAGAAGAGGGGGGGAAGTGGATAAAGGGCCTCACATGAACACTTCCCTGGACAGGGCACCAAGAGAAGCCCACTATTCGAATGAGGACAGCGAGAGGCTGGTGACCCTCCCTGAACAGGCCCTCTGAGGGTTCCAGAGGAGGTGGGCACCTGTGGTGCTGAGCACATGGCTCCAGCACTGTGAATGGTTCAATAACCTCCCACGGTCCCGCAGCACGTAGCTGGCAGCCATCACTCCCTCATCTCCATTGCAGTCTTCCGCACAGCAATCCATGCTACCACACACGCTTACTTCACTCCAGAGTCCCCCCCCCACTAGCCTTCACCTTTACGGGCAGTAAATGTTCACCAACAACCTTCAAGCCCCGTCAAAGAGTCACCCCAACCATTCCCTTCCACTCCATCCCCATAGCCCCACGTATTTACCCTGCTAATTTCCCTGACACCAAGGGGCAATTTAGCATGGCCAATCCACCTAACCCACACACCTTGGGAGTGTGGAGGGAAACCGGAGCACCCAGCGGAAACGCAGATAGACAGAGAGAGAATTGGTGCTGATGAATATTCCCCCGTGGTCACTCTTAATCAGAGAGATGGGAGCATGGGGCACAGGTCAAATGGACATACAACACATCTAGGTCTGAGATCCAGTACCTATTCATACAGTGTGACTATTGCCTGGCTCCAGATAGAACAGTAAAGGCAAAAACTCTGGAATCGTTTACCAGGTTTGATTTGATTTGATTTATTATTGTCACACGTATTTGGATACAGTAGAAAGTATTGTTTCTTGCATGCTATACCAACAAAGCATACAGTTCATAGAGAAGGAAAGGAAAGGGTACAGAATGTAGTGTTACAGTCATAGCTAGGGTATAGAATGTTTTTTTGAATGTTCAATCCAAAAGTCTGATGGCAGCAGGAAAGAAGTTGTTTCTGAGTCGGTTGGTATGTGATCTCAGACTTTTGTATCTTTTTCCCAGTGGAAGAAGGTGGAAGAGAGAATATCCTCGGTGCATGGGGTCCTTAATTATGCTGGCTGCTTTTCCAAGGCAGCAGGAAGTGTAGGCAGAGTCAATGGATGGGAGGCTGGTTTGCGTGATGGATTGGGCTACAGTTACGAGCTTCTGTAGTTCCTTGAGCTCTTGGGTAGAGCAGGAGCCATACGAAGCTTTGATATAACCTGGAAGAATGCTTTCTATGGTGCATCTGTAAAAGTTAGTGAGTCGTAGCTGACATGACAGATCTCCTCAGTCTTTTGAGAAAGTAGAGGTGTTGGTGGGCTTTCTTAACTATAGTATCAGCATGGAGAGACCAGGATAGGTTGTTGGTGATCTGGACACCTAAAAACGTGAAGCTCTCGACCATTTCTGTTTCAACCCCTTTGCATCGCAGTTTGCGAGGGAGGAGTCTATTTTGGGTTGGCCTTGGTTTAATCATGGGGTATTTATATCCAAGTCTTAGAATTGTGGGTGCAAATCTCACCTCAGGGTGTTGAGCACATCATCTGTGCTAACACTTCACGGCAACATTGCGGGAGATTTTTGGAGATGTCCACATTTAAATGTGATGTCAAAGTAAAGCCCTTTCAGTCCAACATTCAGCATCCCACGGCTCCATTGGAAGCAGAGTCGGGGCGAACGCTCCTGTTCAATGTTTATCCCTTAACCAAGATCCCCAAGAGATCAGGTCATCATCACACTGCTGTGTACACACCGGCTGGTAATGCAGGGACTAAACTTCATTGGCTGGGACATGCTTTCGGACTGTCAAATATGCCCCTATGGACTAAGGGTGCATAAAGAATCATGAGGTCAGCTTGATAATCTGATCACAGGGAAGTCTTTACTGAAGACTGAAGACTGTGAATCAGTCTTTGACTGATTCACAGTCAAGTCTAAGACTGCCCAACAGGGTGCCACACTGGATGGAGCTAATTGCCCAGGGGTCACTCTTAAAGGGACAGTCCACACCCCCAAACCCTACATACAATATATACACATATATCACAAGGACATCCTGAGGCTGTGAAAGGCACTATATAAATGTAAGTTCTTTCCTTCTCACAGAAAAGCAAGATGCTCGGGGCTGGGAATCTTCCCACTGGATTCTGGCTAATGGAGCCAATTAGATCTCCAATGGTCGGGCTAGTCCCAGCCAGCTCCCCCCCACCTTACCCCTGCTCCCAGCCCACCCCCACACCCTCTGGGCTGAAGGAAGGCAGCACAGTGGCACAGTGGTTAGCACTGCTGCCTCAAAGCGTCAGGGATCCAGGTTCAATTCCCGGTTTGGGTCAGTGCCTGTGCACGTTCTCCCCATGTCTGTGTGGGTTTCCTCTGGACGCTCCAATTTTCTCTCACAGTCTGAAAGATGGGCTGGTTAGGGTGCCTTGGCCACACGAAATTCTCCCTCAGTGTATCCAGAATGTCAGGTTTTCACAGTAAATTCATGTAAACCTAATTGTGACACCAATAAATAAATAAGTCCCTGTGGATAATACCCAATGACCGCTCTCAGTCTGCACACAAATTACCAGAGAGATGTTCCAATTGAAACAGCAGGAGTTCGGCTGAGTCTCATTGCTCATTTCCGGGTTGTGGTTTCTGGTTCCAGAGTGATACCTCTTTTTATTTATGGACAGGAAAGCAGAATGAGAGGCTGCTTCAGTGACAGAATCTCTGGTCTTTTCACAAGAGGCAACATGCCTCTAACTAAATGTCCAGAGGGATAATCCAGAGTAGAGTCTCACCCAGTCTACATAGCTACCTCTGTCTGCACACAAAAATGGGGAGGAGAGAAAAGGAAAGTACAGGTGGGAAGGGTCAATACCAACACATTGACCTGACCTAATATAACATAACACAATCTAACCTAACCCGACCTAACCTAACCTAACCTAAGCTAAGTTAAGCTAAGCTAACAACCTAAGTGAAGATAAACTAAGCTAACCTAACCTAACCTAAACTAATCTCACCTAAGGTAACCTAAGCTAACCTAACCTAACATAATCAAAACTAATCTAACCTAACCTGACCTAACCTAGCCTAAATTTATCTCACGTAACCTAACTTAATCTAATATAACCTACGCTAACCTAACCTAAGCTAACATAACCTAACCTAACCTAAGATAATCTAATCTAACATAACCTAGCCTAACATAACCTAAACTAATCTAATCTAACTTAAGTTAACCGAACCTAAACTAATCTAACATAACTCAAGCTAATCTAACCTAACCTAACCTAAGCTAATCTAACCTAACATAACCAAAGGACTAACATTTGCTTTAGCTACTCTCTTCCTTTTTATTAACTTATAGAATCATTGGCTACATGTTTTTATATTTTGCATTAGATTTCTTTCATCATTTACCTTTGTTCTTTTTGTTAATTTTTTCAGTAACCCTCTCTCTGTTGGTCTTTAAAAGTTACCCAGCCTGCCACTGCCCTTTGCAATACAGCGGGAAAGTGATTCTGTGCAAGTTCTCCATTGCTGAATCATCCACTTCAGACAGAAGAGCCAAATTGGTGACAACCTTAACACCCTGCCATGTACACAGCGCCTATGTACACAGTGTTTACACTTCAAAATTGGCTGGGAATTTCTCCCAGATATATGGGGGGGAGGGTGCTCTATTCCGACTTTAGGGATTGACAAAGCATAGGGATCACTTGAGGCAAGTGGAATTCTGTCAAGTCTGAGCAATGGGTTTGGATTGGGGTGTTGCCCAGTTATTGCTTTGCATCTGTTAAAATTCTACCAATAACGACCTCAACGAGGCCCATGAGGTGGGATCTTGCAGTACAAGCTCCCTGATTGATGGCCTACCCCAATCAGGGAGCCTCACCTTTGCGTTAAATATGGGAGTGTGAAGGCTACTGAGCCACCCGATTCTAACTTTGTACCTGAAGCACTCTGAGGAGTGGAGAAGAGTGACCCCCCACCCCCTTAACCACCACCCCCCTTCCCCGCCCCCGTCCCCCACCACAATCATCCCCACCACTTATCACCTTCTTTGGTCAGATTCTTTGGCGATTGTAACAGTGTATTCAAGACCATTCTTATGAAGATTGCTCACTGTCACACTTATGTACTGACAGGAGGGGTGGTGATTCCGCATGATGGGTGGCACAGTGATTAGCACTGTTGCCTCACAGCGCCAGGGAATTTGGATTCAATTCTGACCTCTGTGTGGAGTTTGCACATTCTTCCCATGTCTAGGCGGGTTTCCTCCAAGTGCTCCAGTTCCCTCCTGCAGTCCAAAGATGTGCAGGTTAGGTTGATTGGCCATGCTAAATTGCTCCTTAGTGTCGGGGGGTGAGGGGAGCCAGCAGGGTTATACAGATAGGAACTGTCGGTGCAGTCTTGGTGGGCCGAATGGCTTCCTTTTGCACTTTAGGGCATCTATTCATGACACTTCCTAAGTCTTATTTTTTACACATGTTGGCGTGCATGCTCTCTACATCCCTGGGCCCAAAGGTGCATGTTGGGATTATTGTTAGGGACCATGTTCCCTGTTACTAGGCAGTGTAAAATACTGCCTGGACACAGCATAGAGAGGAAATGGTTTACACTAGTGACACAACCTGTCCAGCTTTCAGTCCATCTCAATGAGCGCCTGGGACATTGAATAACCTCCAATATCATTGGCCTGTTTCGCTACCAGCATGATGAAAGGTTTGCTCAGACAGCCCGTCCCATTGCTCTTTATATCAGTCACACTTTTCAAATCTGTGCGTCACGTTTAAAACCCAAATGTTACGGTTTAAATCTGCCCTGTCATCCGTCATCCTGGTTTAAATAGTAAGGATTTGTACGTTCATCCATCTGGGCTTGCTCGAGTATTTGATTGCTGTCATAACTGATCAGGAATGAGAGCCGCTAAACCAAACTAAAATTCTCAAATGTCCCTTTCTATTAGGATTCTTTTTCTCTCTGCCAAAGAGCCGTGAGTCTGTGGAGTTCTCTCCCCCGGGGAACGTTCAAGGTTGAGTTAATAGGTTAATGATCGACAAAGGGGTCAAGGGTTATGGGTCAAAGGCAAAGTGGAGTTGACCACAATCAGATCAGGCATGACCTATATTGAATGGTGGACAGGCCTGAAGGGCTGAATAGCCTCTTCCCGCTCTTAAGTCCTATGTTCCTCTATTCTTATCACTCCTTCCACTTCCCTTCTGATCCAGCCAATTGGTTCAATATGGAGTTTCTGTTCAAATCCCATGGCTATCCACGCCATCGAATCATAGAATCCTGACAGTGCAGAAGGAGGCCATTTGGCCCATCGAGACTGAACCGACAACAATCCCACCCTATTCTTAGGACACCATGTATTTTCCCTACTAGTTCCTCTGCAACTAAGGGTCAATTTAACAAGGCCAATGCACCCAACCCATATGTCTTTGGACTGTGGGAGGAAACTAGAGCACCCAGAGGAAACCCACGTGGACACAGAGAGAATGTGCAAACTCCACACAGACGGTGCCCCAAGGCTGGAATTGAACGTAGGTCTGTGGCGCTGTGAGGCAGCAGTCATAGAATCATAGAGTCATAGAGATTTGCTGCATGGAAACAGGTCCTTCAGTCCAACTTGGCTATACCACCCTTTTTTTAAACTCCTAAGCTAGTCCCAATTGCCTGCATTTAGCCCATATCCTTCTATACCCATCTTACCCATATAGATGTAAGTGTCTAAACACTTTTTAAAAGACAAAATTGTACCTGCCTCTACTACTACCTCTGGTAGCTTGGTCCAGACACTCACCATCCTCTGTGTGAAAAACTTGCCCCTCTGCACCCTTTTGTATCTCTCCCCTCTTTGGGAAAAGATATTGACAATCTAGCTGATCTATGCTCCACATTATTGTATAGACCACTATACGGTTACCCCTCAGCCTCCAGAGAAAAAAGTCTCAGTCTATCCAGCCTCTCCTTATAACTCAATCAAGTCCCGGTAACATCCTAGTAAATTTTTTCTGCTCCCTTTCTAGGTTAATAATATCCTTTTTACAATAGGATGACCAATAGGCAGTATTCCACCTTACCAATGTCTTGTACGACTTCAACAAAACATCCCAACTGCTGTATTCAGTGTTCTGACCAATGAAACTAATCATGCCGAATGCCTTCTTCACCACTCTGTCCAGCTGTGACTCCAGTTTCCAGGAGCTGTGAATCTTGCTGACCACTGTGCCAGTGTGCTGCCCCATGCGTTCCAGATCTCGACTGCTCTTTGTTCTTTCATCCGTGTCCGGGATGTGGGTAGTGGTGGCAAGGCCGGCGTTTATTGCCCACTCTGGAACACTTTGAGAAGGCAGTGGTTGGAATTCCTACCTCCACAAAGCTGATTCACAGGGTGGGATGGGGGTGCGAGCATGTCTACTGCCTGATCTGCCAAGGAGCTGGAAAATCAAGCCCCTCATCTGTAATAGACAGTCTTGGAAACACAAAACTGAACATCAAAGCCATCGCACCCTCCCGTCTATACACTCAGTAATTCCCTTTGGGAAATTAATTAAATTAATTAACTGCGACTCCGCTGTGTACAAATCCGTGCTGATTCTCTCCAATTGGCCAATGTCTTTCAAAGCCATTATTAGCAAGATATCTTATCACAGTTTCTGATCATTTTCCTAAGCTTCTGCTGTCAGTACCGTCATGTTGTTCCTGCAACAACAGTTGACTTGAGTTTAAAGTTCATAGTTCATTCATTATTGTCAGCTTACATTAATACGACAATGAAGTTACTGTGAAAATCTTGTAGTCATCACATTCCAGCACCTATTCGGCTGCACAGGGAGAATTTAGCGTGACCAATTCATCCTAACTAGCACACTTGCGGACAGTGGGAGGAAATCAGAGGAAACCCACACAGACACAGGGAGAACATGCAGACTCCGCACAGACAGTGACCCAAGTCAGGAATCGAACCAGGATCCCTGGCCCTGTGAGGCAGCAGTGCTGACCACCATGCCGCACACAGATCAACTGATATTCAGCAATGGACTCAAGTCCAAGTCGCACTCTCTAGTGATTCACCAATGGCTTCATTGAGTGGCGGAAGATTCACAAAGGGTTAAAAGGCCCAATCCCATTCCAGCATTCCCCTGGAAACAATACGTCACTTCCTCATCCGTTCAAATCCTCTCAAAATTTTGATCACTTTATTAGATCCTTGTTAACCTCTGCTTGAGTCAAGGCTGCCATTAATTTTTAGGCCTCACACCAGGCAGTCAGGATCACAGCTGTTTCCTGATACTCCAGTAAAACCTGTGCTGTGTATTTACATCTCTGACTTATCCTTCCTAGGATAGGCCACAAGCTACTCCCACTTTCATCCACCCATGTCTGCTGAGATCACTTATATCCACAGAGAACACAGAGGTCTCTTGGGAATGCCTAGACGCTAGGCCTTGCCGAACAACACCTGCATTTTCTTCTTCTCTCTGTTTTCTATCTACCCCTCAACCCATGTTGACATCTTGGGTGGCATATTCCCTCTGGCCTCCTGCACCCTGCTTTAATGGCGGTTGGAAGCCCGCACCGGAGCAGGGAAACAGACGTTCAAAATGATTTTCCCTCAAAAGTGGCTGATTAATAGTCAAGGAGTGGTTCACTGTTCAATTAAGGATGGACAGGATGAAGCTGGAGGGCCAATCAGAGGCCTCCCAGTTTGAAAGGAGCAGCAGGGTTGTGCGAAGGTCAGAGCGAGGAGGCTTCAAAATGGCTTCCCTCCAGCTTTGTTAATTTTCGTTAGAAAATGGCCAACCACTGCTGCAGAGAGTGGGGGGGTTTGGGGATATGGGGAGAGAAGCCTCTTTTTAGGATGGCCCGGGAACACACAGGCCAGGAAAGGGCCTCAAAGCCTACCTGGAGTGCTGAGGCCCCTGGTCTATCACTGGGAAGCCACCCACAAGCAGCTAAACCAGTCCATATTGTCTGTGGCAATCTGGAGACCAACCACAGAGTCCCCATTCCACCTCCTTTAAAGTCTTTAGTGGTCCTTATACATCCATATTGACTACGTACCACGTGATAGAAGATAGTCCTGTAGTCCCTTCCCCTGACTATCCTACTTCTATCCCCCAAGTGATCCAGAGAGTTTGGGGAATTTTTACCGCCTGCCCCCATCATTCCTGGCTCCAGTAGAGATGAAAAACTCAAGTCCCTTTTCTTAAATATGCAGACGCTTGTCATAAGATCGCTACAATGCAAAAAACCATTCAGCCCATTAAGATTGCATCAACTCTCTGACATAGTGCTTTTACCCAGGCCCTCTCCTTGCTCTGTCCCCGTAACCCCACACATTCATATCTAATCCATCTAATCTATACATCTTGGGACACTAAGGGACAATTTAGCATGGCCAATCCACCTAACCCATGCATCTTTGGAGCATGGAAGGAAACCGGAGCATCCGGGGGAAACCCATGCAGACATGGGGAGAACATGCGGACAGTGACCTAAGCCGGGAATTGAACCCAGCGCTGTGAGGCAACAGTGTTAACCACTGCACTACTATGCAAGCTCATTGTCATCACAGAGTTCTTATGCAGTTTCATCGAATCCCTATAGCGCAGAAGGAAGCCATTTGGCCCATCAAGCCTGCACCAACAACAATCCCATCCAATGACTCCATGTACTTATACTGATAGTCTCCCTGACATTAAGGAGCAATTTATCATAGCCAATCAACCTAACCTGCACAGCTTCGGACTGTGGGAGGAAACCAGAGCAGCCAGAGGAAACCCATGCAGAAACAGGGAGAACATGCAGACTGCACATCGACAGTGACCCAAGCCGGGAATCGAACCCAGGTCCCTGACACTGTGAAGCAGCAGCACTAACCACTGTGCTATCGTCATTTTGGAAAGCAAACATATCAAATATATTGCACCCTTTATATATGTATCCACACACATAGTATTCCTCTAGGAAGTTTATTTGAATTAGTTAACTGCGACTCCGCTCTGTACAAATCCATGCTGACTCTCTACAGTTGGCCTTTCTAAGCCGTCATTAACCTGATCCCTTTCTGTGGTTTCCTGTCATTATCTGGCTGAGTTTAATTGCTCTCTAATTCTCCATTTTGTTTTTCTTTCCTTGAACAGGGAGCGTAACATTTAGAAGACACGATCCAGAACCCAGCTCCAGAGGTCAAACCCCACCACGGCCCCCTCGGTGAGGTTGGTGATCTGTGAGCCTTCACCTGCACCATGGGAAATAACACTGCCAGGTTGCCATAAAAGCCAAACCAATTGGGCATCTGCGATTGGGAGGGGAATTGGTGATGAGAGAACAGTTAGTCTTCTACGCAGAGGCCGAGGCTCTTTTCCCTTGCAATAAAGGGACTGAGAGAGAAGCCCAGTCCATCAGCAAGCCAGCTTCCCATCCATTGAGTCTGTCTACACTTCCTGTTGCCTCTGAAGAACAGCCAGTATAATCAAGGACCCCCACGCACCCCGGACATTCTCTCTTCCACCTTCTTCCTTCGGGAAAAAGACACAAAAGTCTGAGATCACGTACCAACCAACTCAAGAACAGCTTCTTCACTGCTATATCAGGCTTTTGAATGGACCTACCACATATTAAGTTGATCTTTCTCTTCATCAAAGCTATGGCTGTAACACTACACACTGCACCCTCTCCATTCCTTCTCCCCTATGTACTGGGCAGAAGGAAAGGAGAGGGTGCAGAATATGCAGGGGGTTATGGGGATAGGACCTGGGTAGGGTTGTTGTCGGTGCAATGAGCCAAATGGCCTCCTTCTGCACTGTGGGGGTTCCTACGATTCCAGGATTCTATTCTACGAACAGTGTGTTTTGTCTGTATGGCACGCAAGGAACAATACTCTTCTCTTATCCTGATACAAGTGATAATAATAAATCAAATCAAATCAAAACTTATCGAATGATAGATTAATTACAGCATGGAAAGAGGCCCATAATTCCATCTGTGCTCGCTCTTTTAGTTCCAATACGCGCCACCTTTATCCCATATCCCATCAATCTTTCCCTTACAGATAATGAGCCGGTTCCTTTTTGAATGAATGCCTTGATTGACCCTACCTAACGGAGATCTCCAAAATGATGACATGTGGATACGGAGAGGGCAGTTCCTCTGGTGATTAAGGGTAGGGGGGATGTGGGGTGTGGGGGTGGGGGGGGGGGGGGGGGGGGGGGGGGGGGAGCCTTTACTGGAGGCCATCAATATGAGACAGTCACCAAGAAACCCACCCTAACGGGGAATTCAGGAGAAAGGTCTTTACCCAAAGACTGGCGAGAACGTGGAGCTCGCCAACACCGGGAGTGGTGCAATTAAGAGTAAGTGAATCAAGCATAAAGGAATCACGATGGTAGATTTAGATGTGGAAAGATAGAAGGTGTCTCAAGTGGAATGGCCTGTGCTTGGCCTGGCCTGTTGGGCCGAATGGCCTGTGACTGCGCCATATGTTATTAATTAAGGATATTATTAAACTAAAAAGAGTGTAAAAAAGATTTACTAGGATGCTAGCGGGACTTGATGGTTTGAGTTATAAGGAGAGGCTCGACAGATTGGGACTTTTTTCCTGGAGCACAGGAGGCTGAGGGGTAACCTTATAGAGGTCTATAAAATAATGAGGGGCATAGATAAGGTCGATTGTCAATATCTTTTCCGAAAGGGAAGGGAATCTAAAACTAGAGGACATAGGTTTAAAGTGAGAGGGGAGAAATACAGAAGTGTCCAGAGGGGCAATCTTTTCACACAGAGAGTGCGGAGTGTCTGGAACGAGCTGCCAGAGGTAGTAGTAGAGGCAGGTACGATTTTGTCTTTTAAAAAGCATTTGGACAATTACATGGGTAAGATGGATATAGAGGGATATGGGCCAAATGTGGACAATTGGGACTAGCTTAGGGGGTTAAAAAAACGAGCGAATGACAAGTTGGGCCGAAGGGCCTGTTTCCATGCTGTAAACCTCCATCTTCACGTTGTTAGTGTACACTTGATCTGGACCATTTGATGGGCAACACGACAGCTCAGTGACTATCGCTGTGATGTGCAGATACATGGATTTGGGCCTGTGTCTGTGGGAGTTTGCATATTCTCCCCGTGCTTGCATGGGTTTTCTCCGGGTGCTCCGGTTTCCTCCCACGTCCCAAAGATGTGCTCTTAGGCTAATTGGCAAAACAAATTCTCCCTAAATTGTCTCAAATTTGGTTTTTAATCCATAGATCTATAAATATAGACAGGGATCATGGGTAGAGGTGGGAACATCGGGGTGGCAGCACGGGCTCGTTGGGCCAAAGGGCCTATTTCCCGTGCTGTTTTGTTCTTTGTTCTTTGACTCTATATCCTCTGGAATGTTATGATCTTTTCAAATTCTTTAATGTTTCTCTTCAAAAGTGGGAGCATGATAAAACCGTATTTATTGACCTTCCACAAGTTGCTCAAGGACTTTTAAGAGAAACACCGTCTAAAAGCGGCTGAGTGGATAGTGACCGGGCTTGCTGATTGATCAACTTTCTTTTCCTTTCCGTACCGCTTCCTTTTTTAATGTCGGATTCCTCTGTGACCACCCTCTGGGGTGTTCCTGAGATTCTCATTCAAACACAGAGTCGAGCTGGTGTGTAAATTATGTCTGCCAATATAGCACAGTGGGATTGTAGCTGGGCTAGTAATCCCAGAGTAATACTCTGCGGATCCGGGTTCAAATTTCCACCGCGGCTGTTGGTGAAATTTGAATTCAATCAAAAATTTGGAATTAAAAGACTAACAACGACCACGGTGCACCAGTAATTAGCACTGCTGCCTCACAGCGCCAGGGACCTGGGTTCGATTCCAGTCTCCAGTCACTGTCTGTGTGAAGTGTGCCCATTCTGAACCAGATGGGTTTTTATGAAATGTTTCATCGTAGAACCATAGGATCCCTACAGTGCAGAAGGAGGCCATTCAGCCCATTGAGTCTGCCTTGACTACAATCCCATATATTTACCCTGTTAATCTCATTAAGGTTCAACTTAGCATGGCCAATCAACCTAACCCGCACATCTTTGGAGTGTGGGAGGAAATCGGGGCACCCGGAGGAAACCCACACAGACACGAGAGCGTGCAGACTCCGCACAGACAGTCATCTGAGACTGGAATTGAACCCGGGTCCTTGGCCCTGTGAGGCAGCAGTGCTAAACATTCTCTTTGGGAATGAACGGGCTTGAACGGATTGTCTTTGGAGAAGACCGGGGCTTCCTTCTCCTGCAGCAAGGAGGTTGTGGGGGAGTGAACCTAGCGAATCGTAGACTGGATAGAGCATGGAATGAGGCCATTCGACCCATCATCCTGTCTGTGTTGGCTCTCTGCAAGTTCGCCTAGTCCCAATCCGGGCCACCATTTACCCCATAGCTCTACAATCTTTCTGTTTCAGATAATGAGCCAGTTCCCTTTCGGATGAACGCTTTGAACGGCCCTACCTAGCAGAGATCTCCCAAATGACAATAGGTGGATATGGAGAGGGTGAGGCAAGCCTCGGAACCAAACAGCTCATTAATCTGCTCATCTCAAAAGAAAAAGAGGAACAAGCAATTGACAAACTGGGTGTTGAGTAATGATTGAATCATAGCAGCGGACACACAATACTTCTGTAAAACTCACAGCACCTGGCCCCAGCTGAGGGATTCAACTGTGTGACTAATTCCTCTAGCAAGCTGCACAGAGATGGGGTGTCCATCCACATTGGTATTGGATGGAAGGGACTGAGGATTGGTGAGAAAGGTTAGCTCCTCAGCCCTGTGGGGGGGTGGCTGTGGTGGGAGGAGGGTGGGAGGTGGGAGGATCAGGGGATCATTTCAAACTTGCACAGAATTGTATTTTTGGGATGGTTGGGTCTGGGAGTTTTAGCACACTCCTGCGGCCATTGCCAGGGTTTACTATCCACATCCTCACCTCTCTGAAGGGGAGAGTCGTACACAGAGAAAGAGTTCACACATACACAAACACACACACATTCAAACACACATTCACGCACATAGATACACACACACTCAGACACATACACACACTCACAGACACCCAAGCATACATAAATGCACACTCAACAGCCCATTCATCATTACTTACACACATGCTCCACTTTTGCCCCTCCCTCCACTCACACACACACACAGACACAGGCCCCCACCCCACACACAAGCACTCACAATAAATTGCTCCCCCCCACCACACACACACACACACACACACACACACACACACCCTTGCCACACACAAGCGTGACCCAAGCCAGGGATGCAAACTGGAAAATGGACAGTGCTGAAAATAACCAAGTCTAGCTCATCGATGATACCCCATGTAGTTGAACAGCCTGCCTGCCTTTACTGTCCACAACCCTCCTACCCTCCCTGAGGATTGACAGCTTGGCTGGAGACCTGCCAGTGTCAAGCACTGTCTTTAGGTGCAGAGAGACAACAGAGAGAGGAGGAGGAGAGGGTGAGATATTGTGGAATTACAAAGCTTCCTCTTTTAGATTTCCTGGTGTAGCAGGGTGAGATATGAGCTATACACATCCGCCCTCTGAGCATGACACTTCTACCTTTTGCTGACAGCACGAGGGAGGGCAAAAGCTTAATTATAGAGTGGCAGCTTTTAGAATCAGTGATACACTGCATCAGATATTGATCCAGGCAAGTGAGGAGTATTCCATCACACTCCTGATAGGTGGTGGGCAGGCTTTGGGGAGTTAGAAATTGGGATACTAATTGCAGGATTCCTGGACTCTCTTCTGTTTTTTTAGCCAAAGTGTTCAAATGGCTAGTCTAGTTCAGTTTCTATCGGGATGTTGATAGCAGGGGATTCAGTGATGGTAATGCCATTGAATGTCAAGGGGTGATGGTTAGATCGTTAGACTGTCAGAGATGGTCAGTGCCTGGTAATTGGGTGGCCCAAATGTTACTTGCCACTTGTCAGCCAAGCCTGGATATTATCCAAGTCTTGCTGCATTTGAATATTCAGTAACTGTGGAATTACAGAGGATACTGAATATTGTTCAATCATCAGCAAACTCTGACCTTATGACAGAGGGAAGGTCATTGATGAAGCAGCTGAAGATTTACAAGGATGCTGCCTGGATTGGGAGGCAGACCTTATGAAGATAGGTTGAGGGACTCTTCTCACTGGAGAGACGTAGGTTGAGAGGCGACCTGATAGAGGTTTATAAAATGTTGAGAGGAATAGATGAGATTGACTCTCAGAGACTATTTTCCCGAGAGGAAATGGTCAATACGAGAGGACACAGATTTAAGGTGCAGGGAAGCAAATACAAAGGAGATGTCAGGGGTAAGTTTTTTACTCAGAGGGTGGTGAGTGAATGGAATCGACTGCCATTGGAGGCTGTTGAGGCAAACTCACTGGGGTCTTTTAAAAGACTTCTGGATGAGTATATGGAAAAGAATAGGATAGGGGGTTATAGATAGGTCTGTGGATTGGTAGATGTGATCGGCGCAACTCGTGGGCCGAAGGGCCTGTTTGTGCTGCATTGTTCTATGTTCTATGTAAGATGGTCGAGCCTAGCACACTACCCTGGAGAATCCCTGTCGTGATGCTGGGCTGAGATAATTGATCTCCAACCAATACAACCATTCTCCTTTATGCCGAGTGTAACTCTAACCAGCGGAGAGTTTTCCCCCTGATTACCATTGACTCCAGTTTTGCTGCAGCACCTTGATGTCACACTCAGTCAAATACTGCCTTGATATCAAGAGCTGTCAACTGTCTGGAGTTGAGCTCTTTTGTCCATGTTTAAACCAAGGCTGTATTAAGATCAGGAGCGAAGTGACTCTGGTGAAACCCAAACTGGGCATCACTGGGCAGGTTACTGCTGAGCAGATGCTGGTTGATAGCACTGTCGATGACCCCTTCTATCACTTTACTGATGATCGAGAATACACTGCTGGGGCAGTAATTGACCGGATTGGATTTGTCCTGCTTTTTGTGTACAGGACAAACCTGGGCAACTTTCCACATTGTTAGGTGGATGCCAGTGTTGTAGCTGTACTGGAACAGCTTGGCTAGGGGAGCAACATGTTCTGGATCACAAGTCTTTGGTACTGTTGCCAGAATATGGGCGGTGCAGTGGCACAGTGGTTAGCACTGCTGCCTCATGGTGCTAGGGACCCATTTCAATTCTGGCTTTGGGTGACTGTCTGTGTTTGCACATTCTCCCCGCGTCTGTGTAGGGTTTCCTCCCACAGTCCAAAGATGTGCAAGTTAAGTGAATTGGCCATGCTAAATTGCCCCTTAGTGTCCAGAGATGTGCACGTCAGGATGATTGGCCATGCTAAATTGCCCTTTAGTGTCCCAAGATGTGTAGTTAGAGGGATTAGCAGAGTAAATGTGTGGGGTTAAGCGATTGGGCCTGAGTAAAATACTCGGTCAGAGATTTGATGCAGTATCAATGGGCCAATCAATCTCCTTCTGCACAATAGGAAATCTATGATTCTATGAATATTGCCAGGATATAAAATATGAAGCTCCCTCAGCTTTTTCAGGCAAATTGCCTGACAAAGGCACATAGTGTCGAAAGCTCGCGGATTTACTATCAAATAAATTGGTTGGATTTAAAATTGGTGTTGTAAAACTTTACTGAGTTTAGGGGGTCTCAGCCAGCCTCCAGATACAATCCAAAATTACTCTCACTGTCCCACTCTCTCCCCATAATCCTGAATCAATTCAAAATTACTCTCAGTATCCCACTCTCTCCCCATAATCCTGAATCAATTCAAAATTACTCTCACTGTCCCACTCTCTCCCCATAATCCCGAATCAATCCAAAATTAATCTCACTGTCCCACTCTCTCCCCATAATCCCGAATCAATCCAAAATTACTCTCCCCATGTCTGCATGGGTTTCCTCCGGACGCTCCGGTTTCCTCCCACAATCCAAAAGATGTGCTGGCTATGCTAAATGCTCCCTCAGTGCACCCGAACAGGGGCCTGAGTGTGGCAACTGGAGGATTTCACAATAACTTCACTGCAGTGTTCATGTAAACCTACTTGTGACACTAATAAATAAGTTTTATTTATTCTGGTAGACTGGGTGAAGGCATCAACTGTCAGGATTGCCTCCTTTAGAATATCATCTCGCCCAAGTGTTGGTTTATTTTTCCCTCTCTCTGGAGTTCCGATGAGAAGATCTACAACGTTATCTCTCTCTCTCTCTCTCCACTGCTGCTGCCACACCTGCTGAGTCGACCTAGCACTTTCCTGCAGCAATGTGATTTCTGTGCTCAAACGAACAGAAACTCGGATCCCTTGGAAACAAGAGTAAACACTCAAAGAGAGAGAGAAAAAAAACCTTTTCAAAAAGGCAATCTTGATTACCAGAGCACGGCCGTTCTGTCCCATCTGTGACAACCAACTGGGGTTCAAGGTGAGGTGTGTAAACTATCTCCAGAACACCAGTCATCAGATGGGGCATCAAGCTGGGTCGCTTGTCCTTGACTTGGGGGGAGGAGGAGGTGGATTAATAATGCTGCAGCAAACATTTTAGCCTCTCTAGCTGAGGAGGTGGTATTTATCTAGAATCACAAACCTGCCGCCCTTTAGCAAGGGCTGTTGAAAGCCCACGGTAGCTTTTAATTCATATGTGGACCCAAAGGGGTGGCAGTAGAAGTAGCAAAAAAAAAGCGCCACGGCAGTGACTGTGATGATTAAATCTTATACAAATTGTTGACATGATCCCGTACAGCTGGAATGGTTCTGCAAATAATTTGCTCCGTGCACAGTGCAACAAACAAAACAAAACCATACACTCGGAACCAGTGGGTGTCATTTCAGCAAACATGTAACAACAAACTGGTTGCTGCTTTTACCTTGCAGTTTCTGCATCACATTGGCGATGTCCCTGTGGGGTCTCCCGTACCCCCGCGCTGTCGCCATCCTCTACCTCCCCCCGACTCAGTCCGCAATCTTGCTGCTGTGCCCTCTCCCCGGCTGGCTTTGCTTTCAAGCGGGCATGGATGCAGACAAGAGCCTGCAGCAAGGACTGTGACAGTGTTGTATGGGGCTGAGTCACCGCAGCTTGCACCCAATGAGTTGCTCCCTCGCCAGAAACAAGCAGATTTTAAGAGCTCCAACTTCCTCCCTCTGTATCTGGCGGGGAGGAGGAAGGAGGGGGGGGGGAGAGATTTCTAAATGACCTCAGTCTCCCTTGAAAGGAAACGGCAGGGCTTGAATGTAAATCTTCGCCCTTTTCTAAGAGGGTTAAAGGCAAGGCAGGTCTGATTATCCAGGCTGACAGATTAACAAGGACACACATAAACGCGGAGCTTTGTACTAATTAAAGAGTTGCGGGGACGGAGGGAGGCAGCAGAGGGAAGAAAGTACACTGAGCTAAATCATGGTTAGTCACAGCATCAACTGTCACTTCGTTGCTGGAGCTGTCATTGAGTTGTACAGCACAGAGAGAGGCCCTTCGGCCCATTGTGAATGTGCCAGCCATGAAGCAAACATGGGGAGGCGATGGCCTGATCGTATTATCACTGGACTATTAATCCAGAAACTCAGCTTCTGGGGACCTAGGTTCAAATCCCACCACGGTAGATGGTACAATTTGCATTCAACAATTTTTAAAAATCTGGCATTAACTGATGACCATGAAACCATTGCCGATTGTTGGAAAAACCCATCTGGGTCACTCAAGTCCTCCAGGGAAGGAAATCTGCCGTCCTTACCCGGTCTGGCCTACTTGTGACTCCAGAGCCACAGCAATGTGGTTGACTCTCAACTGCCCTCTGCAACCAGGGATGGGCAATAAATGCCGGCCAGCCAGCGATGCCCATGTCCCACGAATGAATAAAACAAAAAGCACCTACCTATTCTCCAAATATGTATAGGTTAGGTGGATTGGCAATGCTAAATGTCCCCTTCGAGTCCCATTATCAATGACAATGTGAGGGGTTAGGGGAACAGGGCAGGGGAGAGGGCCTAGGTAAGATACATTGTCAGAAAGTCAGAGAGGTACATATGGGCCGAATGGCCTTTTCTGGACTGTAGAGATTCTATGATTCCATCTCATCCCATTTTCCAGCACCAGGTCCATAGCCTTACATGCTATTGGGGCCTAAATAAGAAGAAAAATAAAATCTATGGTATTATATCCCTTTATAAGTTTGTATTTAATAATTATTCACAAAATATAGAGGCGGCGCAGTGGCACTGTGGTTCACGTTGCTGCCTCGCAGCGCCAGGGACACGGGTTCGACTCCGGCCTCAGGTGACTGTGTAGAGTTTGCACATTCTCCCCCTGTCTGCATGGGTTTCCTCTAGATGCTCGGGTTTCCTCTCTTGCTCCAAAGATGTGCAGATTAGGTGGGTTGGGCATGCTAAATTGCTCCTTACTGTTAGTGGAATAGCAGAGTAAATACATGGGGTTAGGGCCTGGAAGGGATTGTTGTTGGTGCAGGCTCGATGGGCTGAATAGTCTCCTTCTACCATATTGGGATTCTATGATTTCATTCTACGCCGTGGAGTTTCAAATGATCATTTAAATGCTGCTTAAATGTGAGGGCTCCTGCCTCTATCACCTTTCAGGCATTAAGTTCCAGATCCCCATAACTTCCTGGGTGAAAAAGGTTTTTCTCAAATTCACTCTAAATCTCTTGCTCCTCATCTTAAATCTATGCTCCCTGATTATTGACCTCTTTACTAATGCAAAAACTCCTTCCTATCTATCTTATCTATGTACCTCATAATTTTGTACACCTCTATTAGTCTCTCTCACTGTCCCCCACAACACACCCCCGCACCCCCAGCCCCCTCACCCTCCACCCAATCCCCCAATACCACCTCCAACCCCCTGCTCTAAAGAAAAAAGATCCCAGCCTAACCAGGCACAAATAGAAAATCCTGGGAAAACTCAGCAGACCTGACAACATCTATGGAGAGAGAATAAAGCCAACTTCTCCAGTCTGGACGACTCTTCGTTAGAACTCCAACCAGCCTCTCTTTATAGCTGAATTGGGCAAGCCAAGGTTGATACATGATTTGATTTATTATTGTCACATGTATTAACATACAGTGAAAAGTATTGTTTCTTGCGCACTATACAAAACAGTCCATTCATAGAGAAGGAAATAACAGAGATCAGAATGTAGTGTTACAGTTATAGCTAGGGTGTAGAGAATGATCAACATAGTATGAGATATGTCCATTCAAAAGCCTGATGGCAGGCAGGAAGAAGCTGTTCTTGAGTCAGTTGGTACATGACCTCAGACTTTTGAATCCTTTTCCCAGTGGAGGAAGGTGGAAGAGACAATGTCCGGGGTGTGTGGGATCCTTGATTATGCTGGCTGCTTTTCCGAGACAGCAAGAAGTGTAGACAGAGCCAATGGATGGGAGGCTGGTTTGCTTGATGGACAGGGCTACATTCACGACCTTTTGTAGTTTCTTGCAGTCTTGGTCAGAACAGGAGCCCATACCAAGCTGTCATACAACCAGAAAGAATGCTTTCTATGCTGCATCTGTAAAAGTTGGTGAGACTCATATCTGACATGCCAAATTTCCTTAGTCTTCTGAGAAAGTAGAGGCCTTGGTGGGCTTTCTTAACTATAGTGTCGACACGACCATGAAGTGGGGGAATAAAAGACCATTGGAGAGAAACATGGCTGTTCAAAAAGCAATTGAATGTGTCAGAAATCTCATGAAAGGACCTGTTCAGCATTTATACAGATAGTAACACTGCGAGAAGGTAACAGGTAGGAACAGTCAGCACTGCAGAGAAGCAAGTTTTGAGGTGCATCAAAGGGGAGGTCAAGGTGGGACCAGTGGTGAGGTTTAAAGAGGGGAGTTCCAGAGCTTAAATAAGTTTATTTATTAGTCACAACCAGGCTTACATTATCACTGCAATCAAGTTACTGTGAAAATCCCCACGTTGTCACACTCAAGCGCCTATTTCGGTACATTGTGGGAGTATTTAGCATGGCCAATGCACTTAAATGGCACGTCTTTCAGACTGTGGGAGGAAACTGAAGCATCCAGAGGAAACCCACGAAATACAAGGAGAACATGCAAACTCCACACACCCAAGGCAGGAATCGAACCCAGGTCCCTGTAAGGCAGCACTCTACCATTATGCTGCACTTGGTGCAAGTTATTGTACCCGAGGCTCTCACTGAACCACCAATGCACGCTATATTGTCATGCTAAATTGCCTCTTCATATCAGGGGATTAGCAGGATAAATAAGTGGAGTTACAGGGATAGGGCCTAGGTGGAATTGGTGTTGGTGCATGCTCGATGGGCTGAATGGCATCTTTCAGCACTGTAGGGATTTGATGAATTTGATCTGTACATTAACTCCAACTTTGTTCCCCAAATATATATACTTCAGTCAGAATATTTCTCAGAAATACATTCTGTGGCCATTCAAAATTGACATTACATGAAAATGCAAAACAAATACATACCTCTCAACAGTGTATATTCCTCACTACATTTACACTAACGGTTAATATTTACAAGTTTTAGTCCCTGTAAAAATAGGTTCTGTCCAGTTTCCTGCCCCCTGGTGTACTGTGGCTGAAACGTCTTTCCCTCTGTGAATTTGTGAAAGCTGTCCCAAGTTTTAGTTTGTCCCTTGGCAAGTAGGCCAGGACCTTGCCTTCCATCCAATTCCAGCCTCTGCCCCACTTAACCGTAGAATCTTATCGTGCAGAAAGAGGTCATTCGGCCCATTGAGTCTGCACTGACCACAATCGCACCCAGATCCTTTTCCTATATTCCTACATATTTATCCAGTAATCCCTCTAACCTATGCATCCCGGGGCACTCAAGAAAAGACAATCAACCTATCCCGCACATCTTTGGACTATGGGAAGCAACCGGAGCACACCGAGGAAACCCACGCAGACACGGGGAGAATGTGCAAACTCCACACAGACAGTGACCCGAGCTGGGATTCGAAGAAACGGCCACCCTCTATTGCCTTGGGCTGCCAATGCTCCAGACTGACTTTGGAGCCTCCCAGAATTACGATGAATTTCCGAGAATTAAGCTTAGTCGCCAGGTCGCCGCTGTACACTACGCTGGTGAGAGAAGAATCAACGGGCCAGTAAAATAGTGTTTCTTTTTATGCTTTTGCCTATTGGTTATTAAAACATTGGAGATTGAGAGAAAAACAGGCAATTTGGCTGGGAGTCAAGAATTATCAAATTGGATAAGCATAGTCACTTCCCTATTTGCATGGGAAGGCTGGGTGAGGGGAGTGTGGATTCACTGAGTTACCAATAGTGGGGTTTTTGATTTGATTTGATTTATTATTGTCACATGTATTGGTATACAGTGAAAAGTATGCACACTATACAGACTAAAGCATACACAGAATTGGAAAGGAGACAGTGCAGAATGTAGTGTTACAATCATAACTGGGGCAGGGGTGTGGCGGAGGGGCAGATAAAAGATTAATTTAATATAAGGTGCCTGATGGCAGCAAGGAAAGCAGCAAAGGTTTACCAGGCTGATTCGGGGATGGTGGGACTGATGCACGAGGAGGGATTGATTAGGTTAGGATTGTTTTCACTGGACTTCAGATGAATGAAGGGAGGATCTCACAGAGACTTGTAAAATTCTAACAGGACTAGATAGGGTAGATGCAGAAAGGATGTTCCTGATGGTGGGGGAGTTAGAATCAGTGGTCACAATCTGAGGATACAGGGGAAACAATTTAAGATGGAGAAGAGGAGGCATTTCTTCACCCAAAGTGTGGTGAGCCTGTGGAATTCATTACCGCAGGGAGTAGTTGATGCCAAAACATTGAATGTATTCAAGAGGCAGCTGGATATTGCACTTGGGGTTAATGGGGTCAAAGGATATGGGGAAAAAATAGGATTGGGTTCTTGAGTTGGATAATCAGCCTTGATCGTGATGAATGGCGGAGCAGACTCGAAGAGCCAAATGGCCTCCTCCTGCTCCTATCTTCTATGTTTCCACGGTTCTATGTTAAAAAGCTGTTCTTGAGTTGGTTGGTACATGGCCTCAAGCTTTTGTGTCTTTTTCCCGATGGAAGAAGGTGGATGGGGGAATGTCCGGGATGCGTGGGGCCCTTGATTATGCTGGCTGCTTTGCCGAGACAGTGGGCAAGAGGTCATACGATCAAAGCACCAAGAATATGCCCATCCAGAGTTGGTAACCCTCAGCCAAGCAAATGCCCAGATGGCAATCGTCCTGAAATGCCAATTTGCAATACTAAGTAGAACCAGACAGGAAACTGCACCCTTTCAATGGGACCAGAGTAAGAAACTGTGTAGGGGGTAAGTATGTATAATGAACCAAAAGCTGAGTATGTTGGAGAGACGCTGCCTCTCTGCTGCAGGTAAGAACTTGGTCCTCAGGTGGGAGGCACTCTCGGTGTTGCTGTACCTGGTGCAGGTCTGACTCATCCCTCATCCCTGCACTGTGACAATCACCCGGGCTGTGAGCCATTTCATTTTGATGTCCGAAATTGACTATGCTCACGGTGATATACACACCTCCAGATAAAGGGTGGCACAGTAGCACAGTGGTTAGCACTGCTGCTTCACAGCTTCAGGTTCCTGAGTTTGATTCCCGGTTTGGGTCACTGTTTATGCGGAGTTTGCAAGTTCTACTCGTGTCTGCGTGGGTTTCCTCCGGGTACCCCGGTTTCCTCCCACAAAGACACATTCCACAAAGAGATGGATGAAGATCTCTTCCCTGTCACCTTGAGGGTAACGTGCAGAGGGGTTGAGACTCTGGGCCTGTAGAAGGACCTGACAGCAAGTGCCCTTCTCACCACCAGTCAGGCCAGGTCTTGGTGCTTGTTTGTAAGTTCTGGTGATGAGACATTGTGCCAGTTGACCTTGAGAGTCAGCTCAAGGCAACCATCCAATAGTATCCGCCATCTCCTTTTCCCGCAGGGCCTCTTGGATGTAAAGTGTGGAGCACTGCTAGAGAATCCATAGACCGATGGACTTGTGGTTCCTCTGCATATATTTCTCCACAAGGGACAGGCAGTGTATCTGCCAACTGTTTGGGGCATTCTGTGGTAGCGTGGCAAGGCCCACCCTACGCAACAATGGCGATAGGTAGAGCAGTCAATAGTCTCACAACACCAGGTTAAAGTTCCCAGCGATGGGGACTCTGTACTCTATGGGCTATTCCCAGGGACACGGACTCTGCTCTATGGGCTGTTCCCAGGGACAGGGATTCTGTGCTCTAGGGGCTGTTCCGGGGACAGGGATTCTGTGCTCTAGGGGCTGTTCCCAGGGACGGGGACTCTGTGCTCTAGGGGCTGTTCCCAGGGTCGGGGACTCTGTGCTCTAGGGGCTGTTCCGGGACAGGGATTCTGTGCTCTAGGGGCTGTTCCCGGGGACAGGGATTCTGTGCTCTAGGGGCTGTTCCCGGGACGGGGACTCTATGCTCTAGGGGCTGTTCCCAGGGACACGGACTCTGCTCTATGGGCTGTTCCCAGGGACAGGGACTCTGTGCTCTAGGGGCTGTTCCCGGGGACAGGGATTCTGTGCTCTAGGGGCTGTTCCCGGGGACAGGGATTCTGTGCTCTAGGGGCTGTTCCCGGGGACAGGGATTCTGTGCTCTAGGGGCTGTTCCCAGGGACGGGGACTCTGTGCTCTAGGGGCTGTTCCCAGGGATTGGGACTCTGGACTCTACAGGCTGTTCCCAGGGGCACATTTTAAGACAAATATCAGATATTGCTAGAAGGTCATCGACTTGGTGAAAGATGCTCTTTGGTCAGTCTGAAACTTGTTGATCTTCCAGCACAAGGGGTTGTCCCCAACAGAATGTTGCATTCCATAGCTCAGGACTACGTGTTGAGGGACGCGCTAAAGCTTGGTATCATCAGCTAAGCAGACGTGCCGCAGAGACACAGGACTGAGATTCGAGAGGAGATGAAATAAAGGACTAGCCAGGGAAAGGCCGAGAGTAACAGATAGCAGTCCCCTTACCTCAGGTACCTGAACCACGGAGTGAGGGTGCAAGCTGGAGATACTCCCCGGAGCCAATACAGAGGCAATAATGTCAACAAACTGAAGGAAATTGCCATCAACTCCAGGTAGTGGAGAACATGTCTCTGTCTACATCAACAGGGACGAAGTGGAAAGGGTCGAAAGTTTCAAGTTTTTAGGTGTCCAGATCACCAACAACCTGTCCTGGTCCCCCCATGCCAACATTATAATTAAGAAAGCCCACAAACACTTTCTCAGGAGACTAAGAAAATTTGGCATGTCAGCTATGGCTCTCACCAACTTTTGCAGATGTACCATAGAAAGCATCCTTTCTGGATGTATCACAGCTTGGTATGGGCTCCTGCTCTGACCAAGATGGCAAGGAACTGCAGAGAGTTATGAACATATTTTAATCCATCACGCAAACCAGCCCCCCCCCCCCCCCCCCCCAATCCATTGACAGCCATCAAATCTAATGGCTCCCACCCCGTGTTGTTAAGCGTGCTGTGTGACTCGATGAGTGAGTCTCCGCTGCCTTCAGGAGGGGTTTTTGCCATTCCCCGGAATTCCTTGCTTCCTTCCAGTTCTGCCACAATCTCCTCACTATCACAATTTGCTGCCTTGGAAAAGCAGGCAGTATAATCAAGGATCCCACACACCCTTGACATTCTCTCTTCCACCTTCTTTCTTTGGGATAAAGATATAAAAGTCTGAGATCATGCACCAACCGACTCAAGAACTGCTTCTTCCCTGCTGCTGTCAGACTTTTGAATGGTCCTACCTTGTACTAAGTTGATCTTTCTCTGCATCTTAGCTATGACTGTAACACTACATTCTGCACTCTCTCCTTTCCTGCTCTATGTACAGTATGGTTTGTCTGTATAGTGTGCAATAAACAATACTTTTCACTGTTTACTAATACGTGACAATGATAAATCAAATCAAAATCAAACTCCCCAGAGCCAATACTCCCCAGAGCCAATATTCCTCCAAGCCAATACACCCCAAGCTGATACTCCGCTGAGCTGGTACTCCCCAGAACCAATACTTCCCCAAGCCGATACTCCCCTAAGCCAATAGTCCGTTGACCTAATACTCCCCGGAACTGATAGTCTCCAGAGCTGATACTCCTTGAGCCAATACTCACCTACGGAGACGGTAACACTCACAGAAAGGATGACCCGGGGATGGAGAAGAAGACGGATTCAATGCCCTGGGAGAGGGTAAAGCCCCAAGAGATGTATTGCTGGAGTGAAACCAGCCAGCTGCTGGACTGGGAAAGGAAAATAGGACATGGCTTTTTTTTTGGGGGGGGGGGGGGGGGGGGGGGGGGGGAGGGGATATGGGCAGAGACAGAGGGTGAGCTGAGGAGCTAAAGACTGCAAATCGTCATCAAACTTAGGCAACTGTCCCAGCTGATGACCTCAAACCAGAGAGGAGCAGAATAAACCTTCTTAAATGGGCACAAACTTTACTGGAATTCATTTCTTTGGTGGGAGTCTGCGTTAACCAGAATTTGAAACAAGATTTCATCAGCAGCAACATTCCTCCACACATTTTGCCCCATTAAATACTCCACGGGATGGTCTAACTCAAAATTACAAAACTGGCTCCCAAAAACATACTACCTTTCAAAAGCCCAAGGGGCTCAAACTATCCTGGATTCACTAGAACAGAATTAGACTATTCAGCCTTGAGACCCTGATCTATGAGATGATGGATGACCTTTATCGCAATCGTGTCAGTGTAAAGCCTATCGGAGTGGGAGACAACTTTGTATAAATACTGCCATCTCCTGATACTCTAACCCAACTACATGCAGAATCACCCAGCAGAACTACATAGAACACTACAGCACAAACAGGCCCTTCAGCCCACAAGTTGTGCCAATCATATCCTTACCTATCAGGCCTATCTAAAACTCTCAATCCCATTAAATCCCACGTATTCACCCAGAAGTCTCTTAAAAGACCCCAGCGAGTTCACCCCTATCATTACCGAAGGCAGCCGATTCCACACTCTGAGTGAAAAACTTACCTCTAACATCTCCTCTGTACCTACTCCCCAGCACCTTAAACTTTTGTCCTCTCATAGCGACCATTTTAGTCCTGGGAAATATTCTTCGAGAATCCACTCTATCTATACCTCTCAACATTTTATAAACCTCTATCAGGTTACCTCTCATCCTTCGTCCCTCCAGAGAGAAAAGACCTGGCTCTCTCAGCCTATCTTCATAAGGCATGCCTCCCAATCCAGGCAACATCCTTGTAAATCTCCTCTACACCCTTTCAATAGCTTCCACATCTTTCCTGTAGTGAGGCAACCAGTACTGCGCACAGTACTCCCAGTGGGGTCTGACAAGGGTCTTATAAACTCATAGCCAAGTTCCACACACGAGTAAGGCCTCAACTGGGATCTTGGGTTCATGTGAAATCTCTGATTACAAAGCAACTCATGACTGAGATTAGAAATAGTCCCAATTCAGAAAGTGCTTTGCTTTAATATAATAATACTCTGTTACCATGGAAGTGTAGCTACCCTGAGTGTCCCCTTCATGTAATTCAGCAAAGACATCCCACAGCCCATTAAAGACTTTCTAATGTATGAAACAGAGCTGGCAAACTGCACACAGTAAGACTGACCCCCAACAGTAAACATAGAAACTAGCAGCAAGGAGGCGATTTGGCCCTTCAAGGCTGCTCCGCCATTCGTTTTGATCATGGCTAATCATCAAATTCAATATCCTGATCCCACCTGCCCAAACATCGTGATTCCTTTTAGCTCCAAGAGCCATAAGGTGGGGTTACCGGCATTGGATTGGAACAAGCAGTGAGAAGTCTCACAACACCAGGTTAAAGTCCAACAGATTTATTTGGTAGCATAAGTCACAGAGTGAAGAAGTATGACATCTCCTCCAGAGCCTTCAACATGTCATCAATGACGACAAACATTTCATCCCCACACCCCCACTTTTTGCTTTCAAACAACCTCAAACAGACCATTGTCCACAACAAACCACTCAGCCTTCAGGAGAACAGGTTAGACACCACACAAACCTATTACAGCAACCTCTGCAAGATGTGACAGATCATCAACATGGAAGCCATCATCCCACGTGAGAGCACCACCCACCAGGTACACGGTACATACTCTTGCAACTCAGCCAATGTTATCCACCTGATACGCTGCAGGGAAGGATGTCCTGAGACATGGTATGTTGGGGAGACCATGCAGATGCTACAGCAACGAATGAATGAACACCACTTGACAATCACCAGGCAGGAGTGTTCTCTTCCTGTTGGGGAACATTTCAGCAGTCACAGGCATTCAGTCTCTGATCTTGGGTAAGTGTTCTCCAAGGCAGCTTTCAAGACACACAAGAAAGCAGAGTCACTGAGCAGAGACTGATAGTCAAGTTCCGCACACGAGGACAGCTTCAACTGGGATCTTGGGTTCACGTCACATTATCTGTAACCCCCACAACTTGGCGGGGCTTGAGACACCTCTTTAACCCATCACTATCCCTCTCTCCACTCGCATTGTCTGTATTTGTAAAAATTTCATTAACTGTTAAGACTTGCATTCTAACCATTATCTTGTAATTGAGTCAGTGTCTATATGTGTCCTGTTTGTGAACCTAACTCCCACTCAATTAATGAGGAAGCAGTGCTCTGAAAGCTTGTGATATCAACCTGTTGGACTTTAACCTGGTGTTGTGAGACTTCCCACAGTGCCCATACCAGTCCAATGCTGGCATCTCCACATCATGGCTGCCACCCTTTAGCCCCAAGAGCTATATCTAATTTTTTCTTGGAATCACACATTTTGGCCTCAACTATTTTCCTTGGTAGTGAATTCCACACATTCACCACCTCTGGTTGAAGAAATTTCTCCTCACCTCAGTACTAAAAGGTTTACCCCTTATCCTGAAACTGTGAACCCTAGTTCTGCACTCCATCAGTAACATTCATTCCAATAGCCAGATAATTACCAGCTATTCTGTTATCTTTTTGGAATGTTGTGGAATCATTTCTACCTCGGGAAGTCAAACTCCCAGCACTCACTCAGCACTCTACTGAATTACAGACTTGCATCTATATTCCAGAACCTTCTCACTCAGAGGCAAAAATGCTCCCGTTAAGCCCAGGCTAACATTTTGAATTATTTCTGCCCTCCTGCATCTGTTCAATCAGATATTTGTAAAGAGAATGGGTGACACAGAGGTTAGTGCTGCTGTCTTACGATGCCAGGGACCTGGGTTTGATTACTAGTTTCGGTCACTGTGTGGCATTTACACGTTCTCTCCACATCTGCGTGGGTCTCCTCCTACATTCCAACCATGTGCGGGTTAGATGGATTGGTTAAGCTAAATTGCCCCTTAGCATCAGGGACAATTAGCTAGGGTAAATGTACAGGGTTATGGGGATAGGGCCTATTGGGATTGTGATTGGTACAGCCTCGATGGGCCAAACAACCTCCTGCACTGTTGGATTCTAAGGGAAGCAAAGTACCTTGTGCTTTTGGCAGGCAGTTTGCCAGCACAGGGTAAACTCCATGTACAAATGTTTTGTTTGGAAAAGGAAGCTTATCAGTTATTGATCAGGAATAATGTGTTGAGAGTACAGGAGATAAGAATGATAAATGGTACAGCCACTCAATAAAGGACAAGACTGATTATTTATTGACAACAAACATACTGGAGTGTTTGCCTGTTGAAAATACTTGTATATAGATTTATTGATAGCTTATTGCCCAAAGCAATATTATAGCCTCAATAAAATGAAAGAGGAGAACATTGAACCCAGGATATAGGCTCTGGTTTACAGCAGAGAAAATGAAAGCCAATGGAGCAGCATAGGATGGAAACTCTGCTCTGATTCCATGGCAGGTGGGATGGTCGAATTCCAGCAATAGTCTTATGGAGCTGCAGTGCAGAAAAAAGACCCTTCAGCCCATCACATCTGTGCTAGCCAAAGACAAACCATTCAACTACTGATTCCATCTCCAGCACTTGGTCCATAAGCCTCAGGCATCGCAACTGCGCATCTAAAATACTTGTTAAACTATACTTAGGTCTCTGCCTCCACCACCCTTTCAGGCAGTGAGTTGTAGAATCTCATCACTTTCTGGGATATAATTGCAACATTTAAAAAGCATTTGGACAGGTACAGGGATGTGACTAGTTCAGTTTAGGAAACGTGGTCATAGACATAGAATCCCACACGGCAGGAGGCCATTCAGCCCATTGTGGCTGCATCGACCACAATCCACCTAGATCCAGTCTCCACAATCCCATACATTTATCCCAGATAATCTTCCAATACTAAGGAGCAATTTAGCATGACCATCCACCTAACCTGCACATCTTTGGAGCGTAGGAAGGAACTGAAGACCTGGAGGAAACCCACGCAGACACAGGGAGAATGTGCAGACTCCACAGTAACCCAAGCTGGAAATCGAACCCAGCTCTCTGGCGGAGGGAGCAGTGCTAACCATGTGCCCCCCTGATCGACAAGGGCAAGTTGGGTCGAAGGACCTGTTTCCGTGCCTATGTCTGTATGATTCTAACCCACACTGGGCTCTGCATCACAGATCAGCCGCCCAGACAAACTGAACTACCCAAAGACGGTTGAGGGATAATACGGACATTAAAGACTCTCCCACCCTGATGTTAGTGACAGTTGGCAATGAGCTTTTGTTCCAGGTGTGATGCCCACTGTCCTGCTACTACATTGAAGTCGAGCCAAGGGATGGGTCCAACAGTTTGGTGGGGTTGGACATCCTGTGAGCAACAGGCTGAGAAGGGTTGGCAAAATGTCCAGAGGACTCCACTGGCCTGGGGCAGTTCCTCATGAAGCCAAGAAAGTTTTGGGTGGTCAATTGAACTGCCCTGTGCTGCCAGCTCCATCCACTCAAGCAAATGACAGATAGCCATATCACCACTTTACTGGTCAGCTTGGTACAGAAGGCAAACAAACTGTGTCACTGCCAATTAGTTACCAAGGACCCAGAATACCCCAAAAAGCTCAAAAAACCCAAACCTGCCAGATAGAAGACATACGCTTAAATGGGATAAATCACTTTATTTCTTAGTTATACAAGTCTCACCAAATAAACAACTGTTCCCATAAGCCGTGAACAGGTCCCCTGATAAGTTACAGTCTCACAGTTAGACAGGGTTATGGAATAAAACGAAGAGTTAGGCATCTCCCAAGATCAGACATTACTTCTTGGGCATGGAAATTCTGAAGAGTTCGTACACAGTATAGACTGAACCTGAAAGTAAAGAGGAAAATATTACTATGGTCACATTACAGCATTTAAATCAGCAATACTGTGGCCTTGTCTAGCAAATACACAAGTCATTTCACCCGACACACAGGACTTTTTCAATCTCTGCTTTTATGTTGGGTCTGTAGATATTGTCTCTTCTTTCCCACATCACATTGGTCTCGCAACATTACCAATTTGGGTTCTACACAGGAACAGCCCAGAGAACAGCATTCCAGAATGTCTCAGGGGTGGGCACAGCAGTTATCACTGCTGACTCAATGCCGGGTATCCAGGTTCAATTCCGGCCTGGGTCACTGTCTTTATGGAGTCTGCATATTCTAGTCGTAGGTTTCCCCCCAGGTGCTCTGGTTTCCTCCCACAGTCAAACTGCATGGTCTAGGTTGATTCGCCATGCTAAATTGACACTAGTATCAGGGTACGAGCAAGGTAAATATGAGGGGTTGCAGGAATAGCACCTGGGTGGGATTGTGATTGGTGCAGACTCGATGGGCCTAATAGCCTCTTTCTGCAGTGCAGGGATTCTATTAGGGTCCCAAGCCCTTTGCTCCTCCTACTTTGCAGCAGGTCATTTGTGTAGAGTTTGTACTTTGACAGACCGGAATCTCTTCACAAACACAACCTCTCCTTTCCCAAAGCTGCCCTTCAGTGGGGTACGAGGGTTTGGATACCCCTCCAGCAGGCTGGTTATTCCTGTTGTTTTAACTGAACTGGCAGATTGTTTGGCCAGTGACAGTGGGGGTTGGAGAGAGTGTGGTCAGCACTATCCCCTTTGCTGTCCTGACCTGAATCTCCTTTCCTCTCTAACTCCAGGGTGGGCCGCTCGATAGGATACAGCGGACAGGACCTCAGGCACACAGCGAGACCAGTACATTTCAACACTCATATCAAGGGTTTCTTACCCGCAACGGTGAGGCCCATGGTTAGTCTGTACAGCACCGCATCCATCACACCGCCTTTTAAATGGACTGGCATCCCATTGTCTGCCTGTAACAGAGAGATAGAATCACAGTGAATCCCAGTTGTGCTCTGCCAACATCTGCACCAGGAACGTTGCCCCAGAGAGCCAAACACACTCCCACTGCCTGCAACCGAGACACTGATCCCAATTCCCAACTTACACTGGCTGGAACACTGCAGATTGGGAGAGAACGAGGCAGAAAACTGGTTTCACTTACACATACACCTTCTGAATGAGGGACTGCCTTCCCTCACTGCACAGCAGGAGTGAGGGGGGGCATAAGAAGTTAGTGATGCCAGGTTCAGGGCAAGATGGAGCAGGGAAAGCAGTTTTGGTAAAAGATGGAGAGGGAGGAATAAGGGGCAATAAGAACATTAATCAAATCAATGACTTAGATTCCAATCATTAAGGTAGCATTCCCACCAAACTTGCTGTTTCACACACACACACTTCAGAGCATTACAGCAGGTTAAGCGCCAGAGTGTGGCAACTAGGGGAATTTCACAGTGACTTCATTGCAGTGTTAATGTAAGCCTTATTTGTGACTAATAAACTTTAAACTTTCAGGTGGATTATATTTCCAGCACCAGCACAGCTCAGACTCCTTGGCCACATGTTGCTAAGACACTTGGGGTTTTTTTTCATTTATTCTTGGGACATAGGTGTTGTTGGCTGGCCAACATTTATTGCCCATCCCTAGTTGCCCTTGAAGGGCAGGTAAGAGTCAACCACATTGCTGCGACTCTGGATCACATGTAGGCCGGACCACAAAAGCACAGATTATTTTCACTAAAAGGATATTTATTAGAATCACAAGTCAGCTTACATTAACTTCATTGTAATGAAGTTACTGTGGAAAATCCCCTAGTTGTCATACTCTAGCACCTGTGTGGGTACATAGGGTGAATTTAGCACAGCCAATCCACCTAACCAGCACATCATTCAGACTGTGCGAGGAAACTGGAACACCTGGAGGAAACCCACACAGACATGAGGAGAATGTGCAGACTCTGCACAGACAGCGACCCAAGGTCCCCGGCGCTGTGAGGCAGCAGTGCTAACCACTGGGCCAAGTAGTAAACCAGATGGGTTTTTCCAACAATCGACAATGGTTTCATGCTCAGTAGATTCTTAATTCCCAGATATTTATTGAACTCCAACATCTGCCGTGGAGGGATTCGAACCCAGGCCCCAGAACATTAGCTGAGTTTCTGGATTAATAGTCTATCGATAATACCACTCGGCCATTGTAATTAATGCGGTAGCACAGAAAACTAGACTTAAAGCCGCTCGGAATGTATCAGCCAATGCTCAGTCTCAGGCATTTGCTATTTGGAGCAGCCACCAGGTGGCAGAGAGAAGAGAGCTCTGCAGATCCAGTTGCCAGGAGTGAGGTCCAGTCTCTAAACGAGCAGAGGCAAGGACTGGAAGTCATGCACCGCTGTATAGGCAAAGAGACAAGAGTGGACGGTGCCCCTGTACATAAGTGACAAAAAGCACAGATTGATAAAGCAGTACAATAAAGGCTATCGGGACTTCATCTCAAGGGGACTGGATTATGTTCGTCAAGTTAGTTACTCAGAGCTCTGATCGGGGCACATGCTGAATACTGCAGTTTCGGGCTCTACACCACAAGAAATGAATAACTGGCCTTGGGCATGATGCAGTGCAAATTCATCAGGGAAATATCAGGGTTATAAGGAGTAAATTCCAAGGATAGGTTGCACAAACTTGATTGTATTCCGGAGGACTGGAGGATAGCGAATGTGGTCCCATTGTCTAAGAAGGGGAAGAGAGACCTTCCTGGGAATTATAGGCCAGTGAGTCTTACTTCTGTTGTGGGCAAGGTATTGGAGAGAATTATTAGGGATAGGATTTATAGTTATTTAGAGAGAAATGAATTGATTGGGATAGTCAGCATGGTTTCGTGAAGGGTAGGTCATGCCTTACTAACCTCATTGAGTTTTTTGAGAAAGTGACCAGAGAGGTGGATGGGGGTAATGCGGTTGATGTAGTATATATGGACTTTAGTAAGGCTTTTGATAAGGTGGCCCATGGAAGACTTCTACAGAAAATGCAGATGTTTGGAATAGAGGGTGATTTAGCTAATTGGATTAGAAATTGGCTGGCAGATAGAAGACAGAGGGTGGTGGTTGATGGGAGATATTCATCGTGGAGTTCGGTGAGAAGTGGTGTACCTCAGGGGTCTGTTTTGGGGCCCCTGCTGTTTGTAATTTTTATAAATGATCTGGATGAGGGTATTGAAGGATGGATTAGTAAATTTGCAGATGACACTAAAGTCGGTGGAGTGGTAGATAGTGAAGAGGGGGTGTTATAGTTTGCAGAGGGACTTGGACAAGTTGCAGAGCTGGGCCGAGAGGTGGCAAATGGAGTTTAATGTGGAAAAGTGTGAGGTAATGCACTTTGGCAGGAACAATAAATGTGTAGAGTATAGGGCTAATGGTATGGCTCTTAATAGTGTTGAGGAACAGAAGGATCTTGGTGTATGTGTCAATAGATCACTGAAAGTAGGCAGTCAAGTGGATAAAGTTGTTAAGAAGGCATATGGAGTCTTAGCTTTTATTGGTAGGGGATTGAATTTAGGAGCCGCAGCATCATGTTGCAGCTGTACAAAACTCTAGTGCGGCCGCACTTGGAGTATTGTGTGCAGTTCTGGTCGCCACATTAAAGAAAGATGTGGAGGCATTGGAGAGGGTACAGAGGAGGTTTACTAGGATGTTGCCTGGTATGGAGGGCAGGTCCTATGAAGAGAGGTTGAAGGATTTGAGGTTGTCTTCGTTAGAAAGGAGGCGGCTAAGAGGGGATCTTATTGAAGCATATAAGATGATTAGAGGTTTAGATAGGGTGGACAGTGATAGCCTTTTTTCCTAGGATGGAGAAAGCTAGCACGAGGGGACACAGCTTTAAATTAGGGGGTGATAGTTATAGGATGGATATCAGAGGTAGGTTCTTTACCCAGAGGGTGGTTAGGGAGTGGAATGCCCTGCCTGCGGCAGTTGTAGATGCGCCAAGTTTTGTGGCGTTTAAGAGGTTAGTTGATAAGTATATGGAAGAGAAGGGAATGGTTTAGTTTGGAGGGGCATTGCTTTTTATTTTGGTCGGCACAACATCGAAGGCCGAAGGGCCTGTTCTGTGCTGTATTGTTCTATGTTCTATTCCTTCGATGGTTTAGAAGGGTGATCTAATCATTATGCGTAAAAGTAACAATGGATTTGACAGATAGAGAAAAAGTATTTCTTCTAATGGGAGTTCTGGGGGGAGGGGGGGGTCGAAATAAGAATTAAGAAGGGCCTAAGTTTAAACGTTGAGCTACATCATTTAGAAGAGAAATTCAGAAGCATAGAGTCATGATACTTTCAAACTCTGCTGGGAGGGGTGGGTGAAGAGAAGGAGGGCGGTGTGTGGCTGTGGATTGATAAGATTTCTGATGGGTAAGAGACGAGGGGGAAAGATGGGCAAGTGGAGTGGAGATACAGAATGTCCAGCACCTGACTGAGTGGTAGAATAAGCCAAGGGGCTGAAGGGCCTCCTGTTCCTCAGAGTGATGCTGAGGCACTGTGCTGGTTACAGTCCGAAAAGCACACAAAACACTCCATAAAATGCAGTCTTTTTCTGCAAGTTGTCAGACTACTAAGCTTCACGTGTTAGTGTTTAAACAACAAAACAGCACATCACTCCTGAATCTGCAAGCTGTTTTAGTGGCGCAATCTAAAACATTAGACTCACTGCATTTTCATCTCAAAGATATCCTTTCCCTTTACTATTGAAGTCTTTCAGTCATTAAAAAAAAAAGCCAAAAATAACTCTCTTAAAACAAGGCCTGGGAGCTGCAGGAGGTTTGAAACAGGTCTGATTAACATTTTCTCTAAGCCACTGACTCATTACGGCCAAAGTCCACCTTGGATCTGAACAATGCTCCTGTGTTTCTTGCCTGGCCAGAATACAGGACAAAGCTCATTACCTCAATATCCTCATCTCTCTGATATATAAAGTCTAACTCTGATATATAAAGTCAATGGAGTCAAGACACTGCAGCATTGGAACAAGCCCCTCTTACCTTCACCAGGGTTTTATTCTTTCTCTCACAAGCCACTCAGTCTAATTCCAAACTCCCCATCTCTTCTCACACACTTCAGTATCACATTTTTCAAAACAATGCTGGGAATACTCTGAAGGTTGGGCAGCTTTTGCAGAGAGAAGCACAGTTAATATTTCAGGTCAATATTATCTCCCGTCAGAACGTCGTAAGGTCTTCTCACCACAAAGTGCTAACAAAGGAGGGGCAATGGCCAAGTGGTATTGCCACTGGACTATTAATCAGCTAACATTCTGGGGACCTGGATTTGAATCCCACCATGGCAGATGGTTGAGTTGAAATTCAATTTTTACTACCTGAATGGCTGTATATTGGGAGAGGAGTGTGCGCAACAGCACCTGGGTGCCCTCGTGCACCAGTGAAGATACACATGCAGGTGCAGTAGGTGGTAAAGAAGGCAAATGGTATGTTGACCTTCATTGCAAGAGGTTGAGTACAGGAACAGGGATCTGTTGTTGCAATCATGCAGGGATTTAATGAGACCACACCTAAAGTTTCTTATGCAGTTTTGGTCTCCTTTTCCGAGGAAGGATGTTCTTGCTCTCGAGGGAGTGCAGCGAAGGTTTACCAGGCTGATTCCGGGGATGGCGAGACTGATGCATGAAGAAAGGTTGATTGGGTTAGGATTGCTTTCCCTGTAGTTCAGATGAATGGGAGGGGAGGTGAATCTCAGACTTATAAAATTCTAACAGGACTAGATAGTAGATGCAGAGAGGATATTCCTGATGGTGGGGAAGTCCAAACCAGGAGTCACAGTCAAGGATTCAGGGTCAACCATTTTGGACACAGATGAGACGACATTTCTTCACTCAGAGCAGTGAGCCTGAGGAATTCATTACCACAGGAAGTAGTGATGCCAAAACATTGAACATATTCAAGAGGTAGCTAGATATAGCACTTGGGGCAAAAGGGATGAAAGATTATGGGGAGAAAGCAGGATTAAGTTACTGAATTGGACTATCAGCCATGATTGTAATGAATGGTGAAGCAGGCTCAAAGGGCCAAATGACCTCCTCCTGCATCTATCTTCTATGTTTCTGCTCCCACAGATGCTGCTTGGCTTGAGTATTTCAGCATTTTATTTTTGTATTAATCTTTTAATATCCTGAGTTAATGAGTACAATATAAGGGGTAGGAGTCTTAACTGTGTTGTAGAGCAGAAGGATCTCAGGGTCCGGGTCCATCGGACTCTTAAATCGGTCTCGCAGGTGAAGGAAGTGGTCAAGAAAGCGTATGGTGTACTGGCCTTCATTAATCGAGGAACAGAGTTTAGGAGTCAGGAGGTAATGATGCAGCTCTATAAGACTCTTGTCAGACCCCACTTGGAGTATTGTGCGCAGTTCTGGTCGCCTCATTATAGGAAGGATGTAGAGGCTATTGAGAGAGTTCAGAGGAGATCTACAAGGATGCTGCCTGGATTGGGAGGCAGGCCTTATGAAGATAGGTTGAGGGAGCTGGGACTCTTCTCACTGGAGAGACGTAGGTTGAGAGGCGACCTAATAGAGGTTTATAAAATGTTGAGAGGAATAGATAGGGTGGACTCTCAGACACTATTTCCTCGAGCTGAAATGGTCACTACGAGGGGATACAGATTTAAGGTGCAGGGAAGCAAATACGGAGATGTTATGGGTAAGTTTTTCACTCAGAGGGTGGTGAGTGAATGGAATCGGCTGCTGTCGGAGGTTGTTGAGGCAAACTCACTGGGGTCTTTTAAAAAACTTCTGGATGAGTATATGGAAACGAATAGGATAGGGGGTTATAGATAGGTCTGTGGATTGGTAGATGTGATCGGCGCAACTCGTGGGCCGAAGGGCCTGTTTGTGCTGTATTATTCTATGTTCTATCCTCTCCAGTCCAATCCCACTTTTCTGCCAATAGCTTTTAACATCCCATCTTCCAGCAGCTAATTCCTTGCTGGAGAGAATCCTTGGGCTCTGTTTTAATAATAGTTTGTAGAGCAGAATCCTACATTCTAATTCCATTGTGTAAAGGAATATGGGCTTACAAAAGAGCTATTAGTCACATTAGGCTTACATTACTACTGCAATGAAGTTACTGTGAAAATCCCCTGTTTGGCACACTCCAACATCTCTTTGGGTACAGGCTGGTTAGGTACATTGGCCATGCTAAATTCTCCCTCAGCATACCCAAACAGTCTCCAAAGTGTGGCGACTAGGGGATTTTCTCAGTAACTTCACTGAGGTCTTAATATAAGCCTACTCGTGACACTAATAAATATCCTGTAAGAGATAATGATCTTGAAACTTTGTGGAAAAATTGAAGAGTGGGCTGTGTTAATACGTGCAATGTTATCAATCTATAAGGGGGGCTGCAATGTGGAAACTACTGCCTAAGTGACCTAGAGAAATAATTAAAGGGTGGGTCAGTCATTGCTCAGAGCTAGCCAAGCAAAATATTCGAGGTGTTAAAACAGAGCTTGAGGGTGATTCAATTATTTGTTGGTAGTGAGAGAAGACTAACTCAAGCAACATTCTCGGAGACTTCAGCTAGTATTTTTTTTACCCACTTACGAGCATTTGACTTGGTTATGTTTGAAGTGCACTTTGATGGCAATTCGCTTCAAGTCAGCCAATCGTGCTACTTGTTGGCATGCAGCCTGTAAGCAAAGCTTGATCACAAACATTCACACAGTAACTACTGACCATATCTGCAGCCAACAACTTGTCTTGTTGGAAGCTCAAAACTTCAACTCATTTCTTCAAGGGGCAAGAGAAAAGAAATCAAGAATTCACTTTGCAAAAGATACAAGTGCCTTGAAAATAAAGCTAAAATGTTAAAGAACTCAAGTTACAAACATTCAGATGAAAGACTCAATATCCTGACATTTTGAGTGCAACACTGACACTAAAGATTAATAAAGTTTATTTGCCAATTTACATCCATTCTTAAGGTAGATGACAATTCGGTGGCACCGTGGTTAGCGCTGCTGCCTCAGTGCCAGGGACCCAGGTTTGATTCCATCCTCAGGTGACTGTGTGGAGTTTGCAGGTTCTCTGCGTCTGTGTGGGTTTCCTCCAGATGCTCCAGCTTCTTCCCACGCTCCAAAGATGTGTGGGTTAGATTGATTGGCCATGCTAAATTGACCCTAGTGTCAGGGGAATTAGCAGGGTAAATAATTGGGTTACCAGGGACAAGGCCTGGATGGGATTGTGTTCGGTGTAGACTCAGTGGGCTGAATGTCCTCCTTCTGCACTGTAGGGATTCTATCATTAACTGCCTAATCTACTTCCCATGATGGATGGGCCTGTATATACAGTAGAGTTTGACTTTATTACAGAATATTTCAACTATCCCAAAATCAGTACCACTTTTTAAATTTAAGATTGCTGATCTAGTCATTTTTTTTTTTAAGTGAAAGGTAAAGGTAAATATGTATGGAATTCAGAATGGTCAACTTCAAGCCTGACAGCGTCAAACCATTTCAAACATGCAGACTGCAAGTTCCTGTTGACAAGTTCCGACTATGAAATGGCCAAAATCAGAAGCATACAGATCTTACCATGGCGCTCAGCCTCTAAGTATGGAGCAAAGGCCTGCAGTTGGTGCACAGCAAAAGGGGTCACATTCCCCCATCACAACTGTCTGAAACTATATTGAAGTTATTGGTAGGAATTAAGGGTTGCACACTGCCTCACAGCACCAGGTGACATAGGTTTGAATCAGGCCTTGAGTCACTATCTGTGTGGAGCTTGCACGTTCTCCCTGTGTCTGCATGGGTTTCCTCCCAAACCACAAAGATGTACAGGTTAGGTTGATTGGCCATGCTGCATTTTCCCTCGTCAGGGGGGATTAGGAGGGTAAATGTTTGGGGATGCGGGGATAGAGCCTGGGTGGGATTGTTGTTGGTGCTGCCTCGATGGGCCAACTGGCTTCCTTCTGCACTACAGATTCTGTGACTTCACTCATTTTGAGATACAGTAAGAGAGCGATGGAGCATGATGGGGTAAGTATGACAAGAATTTAGACTCAATGGACTGAATGGCCTACTTCTGCTTCTACATCTTATGATGCAAGTCTCAAAGCTCACCACCAGTCACGTTTTGCTGACATCATGCCTGGGTCTGTTTCGGATTAGTTGATAAACCTTAATTATTATGATCAGCTAATAATTCTGTTACTGTTCTATCATGCAAGTACCAGGATGGCAGATGGCAAACTACATGGATTTTGAATCTTTTTTGTATAGCTGTTCTTATTCAATGGCACTTGAAGCTTCAATTCCATATTTAGCATAGAAAACAATTGGAAAAATCTTTAAATGTCTCAGTTGCACTGAGAGCCTGCATATGCTGTATCTGTGGAAGATGTTTCAAATACAGAACATCAGCAATTGCAGGAGTGTTTATTCAGAGCTTAGATGCCTGAAGTAGCCCATCCTATTTTACAGCAGTCACTCACCTGGAATATCTTCTGCTTCTCAGGAACCTTATTCTCCACTTGCCTGCGGGCTGCAGTGCTGAAGGTTCGCTTTGAAAGTTGCTGAAAGGCCTGGAGGTGGTGTGGAGGGGAGAGAACCAAAAGAACACAAGTATAAGCATCTTTCTATACCTCAATAACCATCTGCCATTTAACCATCACTATCACATCCTTTGGTGGATCTCACAGCATTTCATGGCCAACCTATTGTGTTTGGACTGCAGTCAATAACATGGGTAGTAATAACTAACAAAGTCGAATAAACAGCAAGTAAGGTGAAGAGCAAATTCACACAGCTTTCTGTGCAATTTCAATCCATAGAATCCCTGCAGCGCAGAAGGTTAGCCCATCAGGTCAACACCAACTCAGCATCTTACGCTGGCCCATCCTTAGTATATCTAACCCACCTAACCTGCACATCTTGAGAAACTAAGGGGCAAATTAGCATGGCTAATATTTGGCTAACCTACATATTTTTGGAGGGAGGAAACCTGAGCACACGGAGAAAACTCACGTAGGCACAAGGAGAAAAGCAAATTACTGCTGATGCTGGAATCCATTAAAAGAGAAAATGCTGATAAATCTCAGCAGTCTAGCAGCATCTGTAAGGAGAGAAAGGAGCTGACGTTTCACATCGAGGTGCTAGCTAGTTTTGACAAAGAGTCATCAGCTCTTTGAAACATCAGCTCTTTTCTCTCCTTACCGATGCTGCTGAGATTTTGCAGCATTTTCTCTTTTGGTTTCAGACACACAGGAATGTGCAAATTCCACACAGTCACCCCAAGCCGGAACTGAACCTGGGGCTCTGCTGCTGAGGGGCAGCAGTGCTAACCACTTTGTGCCCATTTTAAGTGAAAGATAAACCAAAGGCTAGACTGATAAGATCATCTTCAAATTTCAAACACATATCGTCTATCCCAAGGCAGAAATCAGATCTGTGCTGGACCACAGATAGATATTAGCAGCAAACACATACTCTGCCTGCCCCATGGGCTTCACTAGATGTTATTATTTGTGATATGACCTAGACCAGCTGTAATGACCAAACCGACAAGGTGAAAATTCAAAAGCTGCAAGTATTGGAAACCTGAAACAGGAAAGGGAAGGCTGGAAACAGATAAACAGCTTCAGATTGGGAGAATAGAAATAACCGTCCTGGGGCTGGGTTCTTCAAACCAGCATTGCCTGCTGACTGACCATCAGCCCGCAGTCTCACACTTCCAACCCCAGCAACTCAGGAAAGAGAAAAAATAAAGTGAAAATCCTTCTCAAGCTCACATTACCATTTTAAACGTCTAGAATGTGGAAAACATTTTAGAGATCTAATTGCTTAGCTGTTATCTTTATACCTAGATAACAGAGCACCATCAAGGGCATAGATGTACATAACATCTTACAACTGTCTGCTAATAATTTATTATAAGAAATAGCTGGTCATTTGGCCCCTCAAGCTATGGCTGCCCTGATTGTGGATTGAACTCCTTTCCTGTCTTTCCTTCGTAACCCACAACTCTCTTGTTGATCAAAAATTTGTCTAACTCGGCTTTAACTACATTCAATGATGGAGCCTGCACTGCTGTCCGTGGAAGACCCTCAGAAGAAATTCCTCCTCATCTCATACAACCCCTTATTTTAAAAATTATGCCCCCTAGATGTAGATTCCCCAGGAGGCAGAACATCTTCTCAGTGTCTATACTGTCAAGACTTTCAGATGTTTCAATGAGATCACCTCTCATTCTTCAAAACTCCAAAGAGTATTGGGCCCAAACTTTCTTCTATAATTAATCCCTTCAGCCCAGGAATCAGCCTCGTGAACCATCTCTGAACTGCATCCAATCAAGAGGATCTCTCCTCAGCAAAGGGGGCCGGTTATATTATCTAGTGCTTTGATATCATACCTCAGGAGACATACATTCAAGTATACAGATGCTCATTATATATCACAAATATAATAGAGAAATGCGAAGCAGGAAGAAATGAGAGACAACATAAATTAAACATTACATCCTAAAAGCAGGAACAGAGGGCCCAAGACTGCACAAATATAAATCTTTTGTCAGTCAGAAGTCATTGCTGCTCATAAAAAAGCAGATGTTTTACAAATTAACAGTTGGACTTCATTTGGGCCAGTGTCCAGTGCCAGACACCACACCAAGGCGAATGTCAGGCCTCAAGAGAAGCCAAGGGAGATGCACAAAATGGGTACGAGGTGCAGGACTTTAGTTATGTTGGTACACTCAGCAAACCCTAAGAGATCAGGAGATTAACATCTTCTAAATCATAAAAAACTGGGATGAGATGAATAAGGAGAAGCTGCTACCACTTACAGGTAGCTTATTAACTAAAGTACATGGATTAACAATAATTGATAACTGAATAAGAGAGGTTACTTCCTTTAAAAACAATGCCAATTGTTTGGATATGGAATGCAACTTCTGAAAGGAAGTAGATTCAATTACAATTTTCAAACAGGTGAATACTTGAGGAGGAACATATTCAATTCTTTAGGGAAATATCTGAGATGTGGAACTAACTAAGTTCCTCAGTCTAAGAGGGGTACTATGGGTCAAATGGCCACCTTTGGTGCTGCACCAATTTATAAAGTGATTGTTACAAAGCCTTTCTTTACATATTTATTATATTACCACAGCCTATATCTACACACAGTGTCCCATGCTACTTTTTATCATTCACTCTCTGGCTGGAGCAAATTTAGAAACTAGAAGCAGGAGTAGGCCATTCAGCCCTTCAAGCGTCCTACACCATTATTTATTTTTTATGATCATAGCTGATCATCAAATTCAATACCCTGATCTCCCCTTCTCCCCCATGTTCTTTGATCCCTTTAACCCCAAGAATTATATCTAATTTCTTCCTTAAATCAGACAAGGTTTGGGCCTTTGGCTTCAATGCTTGAACACAGCAACTGCTATTTGCAGGCCTCACCACAACAGCCTCATAGCCTCTGGTCAGGCAGGGTTGGGTCCCTTTCCACTCAGTGCTCAAGGGGAAGGGGCTCTCTCTCTCTCTTCCAATCTCTTCAGTGCCCTGGAATGTTAAGGATCACCCATCCCTCTTCACTGCCCTTAGGGTAAGGATCCCTTTCCCCCATTAGTGCCTCAGGAGTATGGGTCTTTTTCCCTTTTAAGCCCTGGTGATGAGAGATCACCCACTCACCCCTTTTCACTGCCCCATGGGTATGGGTCTCTCTCCCTCTCCCCTCACTGCACTGGTAGTGAGAGATCTTCCACTCACCCCTCTTCACTGCCCTTGCAGTAAGGGTGTCTCTCGCCACCACCCCTCCCAGCCCTGCTGGTGAGGGATCTCTTACCCATTCCCTCACTGCCCCAAGAGATGGGGGACTCACTCCTTTCCTTCACTGCCCCTGTGGAGGGGGTTTCTGCATCCAAGGAATGGGCTGCAGGGTCTCACTATCCCAGGATAGGGAAGGGGGGAATTCTCTTCCCCTCGCTGCCCCAGACAATGTCAGAGCATCAGTACTGAGGGAGAGCCGCATTAGGAGGGTCAGATGCGGCGCTACCCCTGCCTGTCCCTATGGTGAGGGCCCATTCTCACTGACCAAAGGGATGACAGGGGAGGGATTCTCTCCCCCAATCTTCCCTCTCTTCCCCAGGGTCGGCCGGAGTGCTGCTGCCCCCGGACCAGGCTGTCTCTCTCTCTTTGCCCCACCACCCCCGGGCCGGCCTCTCCCCGCTCTCTCACCCTCAGTCCCCGCTCTCCCCCCGGCCCAGCCCGGCCTCTCTCTTCCCCCCAGCCCGGCCTCTCCCCGCTCTCTCACCCTCAGGCCCCGCACTCCCGCCGGCCCCGGCCTCTCCCCGGTCTCTCTCTATCCCGGACCCGGCCTCTCCCCGGTCTCTCTCTATCCCGGACCCGGCCTCTCCCCGGTCTCTCTCTATCCCGGACCCGGCTTCCCGGTCTCTCTCTATCCCCGGCCCGGCCTCTCCCCGCTCTCTCTCTATCCCGGACCCGGCCTCTCCCCGTCCCGGACCCGGCCTCTCCCCGGTCTCTCTCTATCCCGGACCCGGCCTCTCCCCGGTCTCTCTCTATCCCGGACCCGGCCTCTCCCCGCTCTCTCACCCTCAGGCCCCGCACTCCCAGGCCGCTCATTCTCGCTCCCAACTCCAGCAAGGACAAACCCGGTACCACAATGCAGCGCGGCTACCGGGGAAGAAACACGTGACCTGGCGCCGCTATGACGTCACGTAGCGCCTCTTCCGACGGGGGTCAGAGGTCACCGCTCCGGCTGTCCCCATTGGTCGGGAGGAGCTGTCAATTAGAGCGCGGATGACACCGACCCCCCCCCCCCCCCCCCGACAGTGCGGCGCTCCCTCAGCCCCGACCCCCCGACAGTGCGGCGCTCCCTCAGCCCGACCCCCGACAGTGCGGCGCTCCCTCAGGGCCGACCCCCCCGACAGTGCGGCGCTCCCTCAGCCCCGACCCCCCGACAGTGCGGCGCTCCTCAGCCCCGACCCCCCGACAGTGCGGCGCTCCCTCAGCCCCGACCCCCGACAGTGCGGCGCTCCCTCAGCCCCGACCCCGACAGTGCGGCGCTCCCTCAGCCCGACCCCCCGACAGTGCGGCGCTCCCTCAGGGCCGACCCCCCGACAGTGGCGCGCTCCCTCAGCCCCGACCCCCCGACAGTGCGGCGCTCCCTCAGGGCCGACCCCCCCGACAGTGTGGCGCTCCCTCACCCCGACCCCCCGACAGTGCGGCGCTCCCTCAGCCCCGACCCCCCGACAGTGCGGCGCTCCCTCAGCCCCGACTCCCCGACAGTGCGGCGCTCCCTCAGGGCCGACCCCCCGACAGTGCGGCGCTCCCTCAGGGCCGACCCCCCGACAGTGCGGCGCTCCCTCAGCCCCGACTCCCCGACAGTGCGGCGCTCCCTCAGGGCGACCCCCCGACAGTGCGGCGCTCCCTCAGCCCCGACCCCCCGACAGTGCGGCGCTCCCTCAGCCCCGACTCCCCGACAGTGCGGCGCTCCCTCAGGGCCGACCCCCTGACAGTGCGGCGATCCCTCAGGGCCGACCCCCTGACAGTGCGGCGCTCCCTCAGCCCCGACCCCCCGACAGTGCGGCGCTCCCTCAGGGCCGACCCCCTGACAGTGTGGCACTCCCTCAGCACTGATCCACTGACAGTGAGGCACTCCCTCAGTATTGGTCCTCCGATAGTGTGGCACTATGTTTATTGCTGTAGAGATGCTGGCGTTGGACTGGGGTAAACTCAGTAAGAATCTGGCAACACCAATTTTAAATCCAACCCATTTATTTGATAGTAAATCAGCGAGCTTTTGACTTTTCGTCTTCGTCAGGCAAATGCAGTGTTCTGGTCTGCAATAGCACACATATCAGCACAGACAGTCACAGATTGCTGATTAGAATGCAAATCCTTACACCTAACCTGCTATTCAAGTCTTAAAGTGGCTAACAATGTGAGTGAAGCATTGGTTAGAGAGATGTGTATTTTCTCCAGACAGCACAGTAAGTGAGGTTTTTTGCTAACTCAGGCAAGTCAAGGGGGTTACAGATAGTGTGACATGAAGCCAAGATCCCTGTTAAGACAGTCCTCATGTGTGCGGAACTTGGCAATCAGTCTCTGCTCAGCGACTCTGCGCTGTCATGTGTCCTGAAGGCTCCCTTGAAGAACATTTACCCAAAGATCGGAGGCTGAATGCCGTGACTGCTGAAGTGTTCGCCCACAGGAAGGGAACCGGTGATTGTTGAGCGATGTTCATTCATCCGCTGTCGTAGTGCCTGCATGGTCTCCCCAATGTACCATGCTTTGGGACGTACTTTCTTGCAACATATTAGGTAGACAACGTTGGCCGAGTTGCAAGAGTATGTACCGTGTACCTGGTGAATGGTATTCTCACGTTTGATGATGTCGTCCATGTCTATGATCCGGCATGTCTTGCAGAGGTTGCTGTGGCAGGGTTGTGTGGTATTGTGGTCACTGTTCTCCTGAAGGTTGGGTAGTTTGCTGCGAACAATGATCTGTTTGAGGTTGTGCGATTGTCTGAAAGCAAGAAGTGGGGGGGTGGGGATGGCCCTAGCAAGATGTTCATCGTCATCAATGACATGTTGAAGACTCCGGAGAAGATGTCGTAGCATCTCAGTACGACATCTCGATGTGAACATCTCGCTAGGGCCATCCCCACCCTCCCACGTCTTGCTTTCAGACAACCGCACAACCTCAAACAGATCATTGTTCGCATCAAACTACCCAACCTTCAGGAGAACAGTGACCACAATACCACACAACCCTGCCACAGCAACCTCTGCAAGACATGCTGGATCATAGACATGGACGACATCATCAAACGTGAGGATACCATTCACCAGGTACACGGTACATACTCTTGCAACTCGGCCAACGTTGTCTACCTAATACGTTGCAAGAAAGGATGTCCCGAAGCATGGTACATTGGGGAGACCATGCAGACACTATGACAGCGGATGAATGAACGTCGCTCAACAATCACCAGGCAAAACAGTTCCCTTCCTGTGGGCGAACACTTCAGCAGTCATGGGCATTCGGCCTCTGACCTTCGGGTAAATGTTCTTCAAGGGAGCCTTCATGACATACGACAGCGCAGAGTTGCTGAGCAGATACTGATAGCCAAGTTCCGCACACTTGAGTACGGTCTTAACAGGGATCTTGGCTTCATGTCACACTATCTGTAACCCCCCATGACTTACCTGGGTTAGCAAAAAACCTCACTTACTGTGCTGTCTGGAGAAAATACACATCTCTCTAACCAATGCTTCACTCACATTGTTAGCCACTTTAAGACTTGAATAGCAGGTTTAGGTGTAAGGATTTGCATTCTAATCAGCAATCTGTGACTGTCTGTGCTGATATGTGTGCTATTGCAGACCAGAACACTGCATTTGCCTGACAAAGACGAAAAGTCGAAAGCTCGCAGATTTACTACCAAATAAATGGGTTGGATTTAAAATTGGTGTTGCCAGATTCTTACTATGTTTATGCTTCAGTTTAAATGCAAAGTATCTGCAGAATCCAAGCTGAAACATTTGGATGAAAAAGTCAAGTAGTAATCTTGACATGGCTACCTATTCTTTTGAATTTCACCCAATCAGTTTAAAATGGACACTCAGCTACCAGGAACTTATAAAATTTAAAATTGATGGTGTTGATGACATCAGACCAATTCTATTGTAGGAAAAGTAATAGGTCGTCACAGGTATAAAAGAGAGTGCAGGGGGTGTGGGGAACAGGAGAGCAACAGAAGAACTGTCATCTCTCAAATCTCAAGAGGGAGAGAGCAGCTCTCAACTCTGCCGGCTTCAGATACCTCTAAATAGTGAAAGATACCAAATCAGTAAGAACTTATAAATAGAGTTATCAACAGGGTAATTACAAAAATTCCAAAAGCCACAAACTTGGTTATAGTTTGAAAGTGACTAAATTCCTTTTCTTTTGGTTACTGAATGAGTATTGTATTTATTTGAACAGCATTCCATTAGGATCTTATTTAATTTGGTGTGTTACTTGTTTCATTAAAGTTCCTTATTAAATTAATAAATTGTTAAGTGTTTATTTTAAAGTGAGTGTCAGGTATTTCTGTTCATTAACCATCAAATGTTAATGAAGGACAGTTTATACCTCACATTTAACAGATTGGGAAGTGAGATATTCCTCTGTGAGGGATTTGGTATGACATCTCAAAAGGAGTGGTCAACTTCTGCAGTGTTACACATTACACTCCTAATTCCTGTCTTGTAAATTACAGAACTATTACAGTGGAGAAGCACTGTAAGAAATCTCACAACACCAAGTTAAAGTCCAACAGGTTCATTTGGTAGCAAAAGCTACTAGCTTTCAGAGTGCTACCCCTTCATCAAGTGAGTGGGAGTTCTATTCACAAATAGGGCATATAAAGACTCACTCAATTTACAAAAGAATGCTTAGAATGCAAATCTTTACAGGTAATGAAATCTTAAAGGTACAGACAATGTAAGTGAAGAGAGCATTAAGCACAGATTAAAGAGTATTGTATTGTCTCCATAGAGGACAGTTAGCGAGATTTTGCAAGCCCAGGCAAGTGATGAGGGTTACAGATAGTGTGACATGAACCCAAGATCCCAGTTGAGGCTGAGTCATGTGCAGAACTTTGTTATCAGCCTGTGGTCAGCGACTCTGCGTTGTGTTCCATGAAGGCTGCGTTGGAGAACACTCATCCAAAGATCAGAGGCCAAATGCCCGTGACAGATGAACATCCATTGTCGTAGGTTCTGTATGGTCTCCCCAATATATCGTGCCTCAGGACATCCTTTCCTGCAGCATATCATGTAGCGTTGGCCGATTTGCAAGAATATGTACCATGTACCTGATGGATGGTGTTCTCACGTGAGATGATGGCATCCATGTCGATGATCCAGCACATCTTGCAGAGGTTGTTGTGGCAGGGTTGTGTGGTGTCGTGGTCACTGTTCAAGATTCTTGAAGACTGGGTAGTTTGCCATGGACAGTGGTCTGTTTGAGGTTGTGCGGTTGTTTGAAGGCAAGAAATTGGGGTGTGGGGATGGCCTTGGTGAGTTGTTTGTCTTCATCAATGACATGTTGAAGGCTCTGGAGAAGATGTCATAGCTTCTCTGCTATGGGGAAGTACTGGACGACAAAGGGTACTCTGTCCACCATGTCCCACGTTTGTCTTCTGAGGATGTCGGTGCGGTTTTTCATTGTGGCACAATGTCGCACATTGTGCGATCATTGTGGCACATGTGATCGCACATTGTGGCGATCGATGAGTCGAGCGCCATATCCCAGTCTTAGGACGCATCTTCCTCATCTGAGCGGATCCTGTGTATACGGAGGGCTTTCCTTAGGGAATGGCTTCTCTAAAGTGTTTAGGTGGAAGCTGGAGAAGTGGAGCATCATGAGGTCATCCATGGGCTTGCAGAACAGTGAAGTGCTGAGGTGACTGTTCTTGATGGATATGCGTGTGTCTGAGAATGCAACCGATTCTGGAGAATAGTCCATGGTGAGTCTGATGGTGGGATGGAACTTGTTGATGTCATCATATAGTTGTTTCAGTGTTTGTTCACCATGAGTCCAAAGGAAGAAAATGTCATCGATGTATCTAGTTTTGCTGCATATTGTCAAGGATACCTCTGTCCAAGGAGCTGAAAGATATTCAACACTGTGTAATCCCCAATTTTTAACGAAGCACTGGAAATGTCTGGGCCAATGACACTGATTTAATCAACTCCTGCAATGATGTTCTGAGAGTGAGATGATTGACCTCCAACAACCACAACCACCTTCCTTTCCACCAGGTATTATTCCAATCAGTGGAGTTGATTCTCATTGACTCCAATTTTGCTCAGCTGCCACGCTCAATCAAATGCTACTTTGGTGCCAAGGGCTGTTATTCTGGGCTCACCTAGAATCCTACAGTGCAAAGGAGGCCATTTGGTCCAGTGGATCTGCTCCAATCACCATCCCATCCAGACCTGATCCCCGTAACCCCTTGCATTTACCCTAGCTAGTCCCCTTCACACTAACGCAATTTAGCGTTAACCACTGTGCCACCATCTGAAATTCAGTTCTGTTTAGACCAAGATTGTAATAAGATCAGGAGCTAAATGGTCCTGGCAGAACCCAAACTAAGTATCAGTGAGCAGTTATTGCTGAGTGCTTGATAGCACTGTTGATGTGCTTTCCATCACTTTGCTGATGATCAAGAATAGGCTGACGGGGTAGCAATTGGGTAGAGTGGATTTGTCCTGCTTTTTGTGGATAGGACATAACCTGGGCAATTTTCCACATTTCTGGGTAGATGTCAGTGTTGTTGCTGTACTGAAACAGTTTGGCTAGGGATGCAGCTGTTTCTGGAGCACAAGTCTTCAGCACTGTTGCCAGAATGTTGTCAGGCCTGATAACTTTTCAGTATCTAGTTCTTTCTACTGCCTCTAGATATCACACAGAGTGAATCAAATTTGCCAAATACTGGCATCTTTGATGTTGGGGATCTCTGGAAGATGCCGAGATGGATCATCTGTTTGATACCTCTGTCTGAAGATAGTTGAAAATGCTTCAACCTTTTGTACTGACATGCTGGGGTACCCCACCATTGAGAATGATGTGGAGATGCCAGTGTTGGACTAGGGTGGACACAGTAAGAAGCCTCACAACACCAGGTTAAAGTTTATTTAGAATCATGAGCTTTCAGAGTACTGCTCCTTCATCAAGTGAGCAGCAGTTCTCCAAAAGCCTGTGATTTCAAATAAACCTGCTGGACTTTATCATTAAGAATGGAGATATTTGTGGAGCCTAATCAATCAGTGAGTTGTCTACCATCATTGATGATTGGATATGATAACATGTAGACAATAATAACACATCTTCAACTGGAGTAATTGTTTGTTGGATCACTTCACTCTGTCTATCATGAAATCCTGTATTATAGCTTCACCGTGTTGGCATTTCATTTTTAGGTTTACCTCGTGCTTTCCTTACCCATGTTTAACCTAATGCTGTAAGACATCTTGCACTAGGTTAAAGTCCAACAGCGTTACCAAATAAACCTGTTGGACTTTAACCTGGTGTTGTGAGACTTCTTATTGTGTTTATCCCAGTCCAACGTCAGCATCTCCACATCATGATCTAATGCCAACAGACTTCATGGAGTCCAATGTCAATGTTCAGAACTCCCCAGGCAAATTCCCACTGACCATAAACCATGTGCTATAACTAATGGTATATCCGTCCTGCCAGTGGGACTGGATACATGAAGCAATGGTGTAATCTGGGATCTTGGCTGTAAGGTATGATTTGCTGAGTATGACTATATCAGAAATTTCTGAGACACAGGCCTTGTCCGACAACAATAATCTCTCCCTCAATGTCAACCAAACGAAGGAGATAGTCCTCGACTTCAAGAAGCACAGTGGAGAATATTCCCCTGTCTACATCAATGGGATGAAGTGGGAAGCGTCAAGACCTTCAAGATTTTAGGTGTTCAAATCAGCAACAATCTGTCCATGCCAACACTATAGTTAAGAAAACCCACCTATACCTCTACTTTCTCAGAAGACTAAGGAAATTTGGCATGTCCACTACAACTCTCACCGACCTTTACAGATACACCACAGAAAGCATTCTTTCTGTTGTATCAAGCTTGGTATGGCTCCTCCTGTGCCCAAGACTGCAAAGAACTACAAAGGGTCATGAATGTAGCCCAATCCATTATGCAAATCAGCCTCCCATCCACTGACTCCATCTATACTTTCTGCTGCCTTGGAAAATCCTCCCCATTGGGAAAAAGATACAAAAGTCTGACTCAAGAACAGCTTTTTTCCTGTCATCAGACTTTTGAATGGACTTCCCTTGCATTAAGTTGATCTTTCTCTATACCCTAGCTTTGACTTTAACACTACATTCTGCACTCTTTCCTCTGTGAACAGTATGCTTTGTATAGCATGCAAGAAACAATACTTTTCACTATATACTAATATGTGACAATAATAAATCAAATCACAAGGTAATGAGGAGGCCTTTGCAGAATCGATTGAGCTGTGTAACAGTCATGTCCAAACATAGTCCCAATGTTCAATATTGCATTATTTTTATATTGATGGATGGAGTCTTTTTCCTTTCTGTTTTCAATTTATTGATGTGATAAGGTTGCCAGTAGCAAGTCCAGTGTTTGTTCTCTATCCCTAAGTGCCCTTAAACTGAGTGGCTTGCAAGGCTATCTCAGAGTAGAATTAAGAGTCAACCACATTACCATGAATCTGTAGTCACATGGGGGCCAGGCTGAATAAGATTTCCTTCCGTAAAGAACATTAGTGAACCACTTGGATTTTTCTGACAATGGTTTCATGGTCATTAATTCCAGATTCTTTTTATTGAATTCAAATTCTACCTTCAGCTGCGGCGGGATTCAAATGCAAGTCCCCAGAACATTAGCTGAGTTTCTGGATTAATAGTGCAGCGATAATACCACTAGGCCATTACCTCCAGTTCAAATTGGCTGCTGTGTATCTGATGTTGGAACTATGACCATAACAACAACTTAGGTTTATCTAGTAGCTTTGCTATAATAAAACATTCTAAGATGTTTCACAGGAGCGTTCTAAAATTGTATATGGCATCAAACCGTGTAAGGAGAGGTTAGATCAAATGATCAAAGGTTTTCTCAAAGAGGCAGGTTTTAAAGAGTGTCTGAAAAGAGGAAAGTGAAGTGGAGAGGCAGAGGGAGTTTGTGTGCAGCAGACAATGCCCTCCAGAGTCAACTGATTCAATTAAAGTCTCAGACAGCTTCCCTGAAGTTAAGAGGCTGTGTTGCCATCAGCCCTGGGAGATGGAAATCAAAGGGCGTTGGCAGCTGAAGACACCCCCTCCAATGGTGGAGCGACTCGAATCAGGGGCCCATAAGTGTCTAGAATTAGAGGGATACATATCTCAGAGAGTTTTAAAGATGGAAAAGATTGGGTGAGGGACACAGTGGTTAGCACTGCTGCTTCACAACGCCTGGGACCCGATTCCTGGTTTGGATCACTGTCTGTGGAGTCTGCACATTCTTCCCATGTCTGCTTGGGTTTCCTCTGGATGCTCTAGTTCCCTCTCACAGTTCAAAGATGTGCAGGTTAGGTTGATTGGCTGTGCTAAATTGTCTGTTACTGCTGGGGGACCAGCAGGGTAAATAAGTGAGGTTGGCAGGATAGGGCCTGGGTGGGATTGTCATCAGTGCAAACTCAATAGACCAAATGGTCTCCTTCTGCACTGTAAGGATTCTATGATTACAGCGATAGGGAGGGGTGGGGCCATGATGGGATTTAAAAACAAGAATGAAAACTTTAAAATGAAGATGTTTGATAGGGATGTAATTCTGTGGGAACAGAGATCTTTCAGAAATAGCTTCTGGAGGACCAGTCTAAGGTTTATGAAGGGTAGAATGTCAGCAGCCACACATGTTCTTACCTTTATGCTTCCTCAGTCCCTAATGCTACCATTAACACCCCCTTTGTCTAATGTAGATGACATCTGTGTCAATCTCCAATTAGCTTTGACCTATACCAACCTTCTGTTTTGTTCTCCTTCCCCCCATGTAATTCATCATATTTCTATCTCTATTCAGTTCTGTAGAAGGTCCATCTGGACTTAAAACATTGGCTGTGGTTTTCTCTCCACAAATGCTGCCAGGAGTGCTTTATCAGCGTTTTTTGCCTTTATTATGCATTGAAAGGGGGTAACAGTGGCAGATTGAGGATTAGGGCAGGAAGTGAGCTGAGAAGTTGGGCGATGTTATGGACATGGAAATCTCAGGATTGAATGTGAACATCCTGGCTACACTTTTGATACACATCTCTCTAACCAATGCTTCACTCGCATTGTTAGCCACTTTCAGACTTGAATAGCAGGTTAGGTGTAAGGATTCGCATTCTGATCAGCAATCTGTGACTGTCTGTGCTGATATGTGTGCTATTGCAGACCAGAACACTGCATTTGCCTGACGAAGACGAAAAGTTGAAAGCTCGCAGATTTACTACCAAATAAATCGGTTGAATTCAAAATTGGTGTTGCCAGATTCACACTTTGATTAACCATGTGAAATTGCCCCTTAATGTCAGGAACTTAATAGGGTTATAGGGATAGGTCTAGGTGGGTACAGACTTGATGGGCTGAATGGCCTCCTTTGCACTGTAGGATTCTATGATTTCCACTAACTAGCACCTCTCCTAGATACAGTAGCAACCCAGTGACAGACTGAGACCCTACTGACTCCAAACCCTTCCCCTAAACCTGCACACTCCAGCCCCTTGCCCAACCCCGATGACTCCAGTCTGAGACTCTCATCCGGATCAGTCTCATCACTCGAACTCTCTCACGTTGGTTAATTTTAATCTGAGCTCCGCCCACTGGCTCTAAGACACGCCCATTGGCCCTAAGCCCCGCCCACTACAAGTTGCAACAAGCCAACTCCCATGTGACCGGAGGAGAAGGTGACTATTTGTTTTCTGTTGGAGAGTGAGAAAGGGTGAGTGAAAATGTTGGGGATCGGTACCAAAATGTACAGCCTTTATTATGTGTCGATGGAATGTAATGTAAAGAGTACATTGTATAGGGTGTAATATATATCAGTGTAATGTGAAGGATACACTGTATTGATTGTGATGTACGTAATTTATGGGTCTATTAAATAGTGTGTGCTGCATATAGGGTGTGTTGTGTGTATTGTATGTAATGGGAAAGATGCATTGTATAAGTATAGTATGTAGGGTATATTAATATGTTGGATATATTGTGTAATGTTTGGGGTGTATTGTACAAAGTGTAATGTGTACTTTACACTGAAGAGAGGGGAAAGGCTGGGATTGTAGCCTACTCAGCTGGAGGGGACCAGACTCTCCCAGTCCTTCTGCCTCCAGTTGTGTGGGGCTCCAGGGATTGGGGGTGTCGGAGTGAGAGAGTAAACACCGCTTGCAGGAGTCCAGGAGAGGTTGACTCTCTGAGAGTTCCTTGCACCGCCTCCCCGGCCAAATAGCTGCCAGTCCAGGCTCGCAGCGAGACTTGCGCTCCCAGCCCCGAGTGGGTGCCTTCAGCAGTAGGGCTGGTTTGAAAATGAAATCCCCAATGCAGTTCTGCTGCCGGGCTGGAATTTGAAGTTGTACTTTTTTTATAGTGAGTTCGTGGCAACTTTCCTGTTTGCGATGCAGGAAGATGGTCTTGAGCGTGATTGAGATGGGTTTATGGTGGTGAGGCAGGGGGAGATTGACCCATGTCCGAGAGGCAACTGTCCTGTTTAAACTTGCAAGTGTGACTGAGTGCAGCAGAATCCATACCGTGAGTTTTGGCTTCTTTCCCCTGAGTTAACTACAGCTCAACAAAGCCAACACAGACAGGACTGTCTGTAAAGACAGGCCAATATACTTGATTTATTATTGTCACATATATTGGGATACACTGAGAAGTATTATTTCTTGTGCACTGTACAAGGCATACCGTTCATAGAGTACATGAGCAGGAAAGCAGAGTGCAGAATGCAGTGTTACAGTCATAGCTAGGGTGTAGAGAAAGATCAACTTAATATAAAGTAGGTCCATTCAAAAATCTGGCAGCAGGGATGAAGCTGTTCTTGAATCGATTGGTTGGTTTGTATCTTTTTCCCAATGGATGAAGGTGAGAGACAGAATGTCTGGGGTGCGTGGGGTCCTTAGTTATGCTGGCTGCTTTGCCAAGAGAACGGGAAGCGTAGACAATGGATGGGAGGCTGGTTTTGCATGATGGATTGGGCTATATTCACAACCTTTTGTAGTTCCTTGCGGTCTTGATCAGAGCAGGAGCCCATACCAAGTTGTGAAAGCCTCCAGAAAGAATGCTTTCAATGATACACGTGTAAAAACTTGGTGATATTTGTAGCTGACATGCCAAATTTCCTTAGCTGCCTGAGAAATTAGAGGTGTGCGTGGTCTTTCTTAACTGTAGCGTCAGCGTGGATCGACCAGGACAGGTTGGTGATCTGATCACCTAGAAACGTGAAATTCTCAACCGTTTTCAGTTCATCCCCATTGATATAGATAGGGGCGCATCCTCCACTTCACTTCCTGAGGTCAATGACTGTCTCCTTCATTTCACTGACATTGAAAGAGACATTATTGTCATTGCATCATTTCACCAATGTGTGTTAAATGAGAAAAGGTTTGATGGGGCTGAAAGATGAGGTGCCATTCTCTCTGTCAAAGTTTGTGTCTAGTCTCTGGCGAAGGACAGGATTCGGGGTCAGTATTCTGCTAATGAGAAGATTGGCTCCATGCTTAGCCTGCACTGTAAGAATTTGCCAATGTTTGGAGCCGAAACTAAAGTTACTTGAGACTACAAAAACACTCAGACTCAGTGAGGCATTGGAGTCTCAGACTGTGTAAAAACAGCAAGTTCCCTTCCCTGAAGGACATTGATGGATCAGGTGGTATCTTACCAACTATTAGGCTCGCAGATATCTGTGGCACAAGTTGTTGCTGACCAAACATAAAAATTGACCAGTACTCGTGTATCAGCAACTTCCGCGAAGCCAAAGCACTGCTTCAGATTAAAATAAAATAACTATACGCAGTGGACTGTTTTATTTTTCACAGAGGAGAAAGGCCATGGTGAGGAATATTATCTAATTGTTCAAATATGGGTGGCACAGTGGTTTGCACTGCTGCCTCACAGTGCCAGGGACCTGGGTTCGATTCCAACTTGGGTCACTGTCTGTCTGTGCATATTCTCCCTGTGTCTGTGTGGGTTTCCTCCGGGTGCTGTGGTTTCCACTCCAAAGGTGTGTGTGTTGGGTTGATTGGACATGCTAAATTAACTCTTAGTGTCTTAGGATGTGATAAGACTTAGAAGGTTTAGCAAGCTGGTTAAGCAGAGATGAGACCTGGGTGGGATTGATGACAATGGCCTCCATCAGTACTATAGGGACTCTATGAATTTGAGTTATTAGCACTGTTGTCTGACAGTGCCAGCAACATTCAATTCCTGGCTGGGGTTGCTGTCTGGGCAGAATCTGCATGTTCTCCCCATGTCTGCTTGGGTTTGTTCTGGGTGCTCCGGTTTCCTCGCACAGTCCAAAGGACATGTTGGTTAGGTGCATTGGCCATGCTAAATTGTCCCTTAATGTACCTGAATAGGAGCCAGGAGTGTGGGGGATTTTCACTGTAACTTCATTGTGATGTTAATGTAAGCTTACATGCGACATTAGTGAACAAACTTTACTTGATCATATTTTAAGTAGAAGAAATTTATTCCAATTCTCTGTTCCAAATGTCTGATTTCAGACTATTTGTTAGTGCTAGGAACACTCTACACAGCACTAGAGTTTCCATTGTCACTTTTTTCTGCTGCCAACCAGCCCCAGGTGACCAGGTTTGATGATTTCAATTTCACAAATTTAAAATTTATCTATTATTGTTAATCTAAGCCTACTTGTGGCATTGCAATGAAGTTACTGTCAAAATGCCCTGGTTGCCAAACTCCTGTTCAGTGCCTGTTCTGGCTCACTGAGGAGAATTTAACGTGGCAAATGCACCTAACTAGCACGTCTTTTAGACTGTGGGAGGAAATTCATCCAGACATGGAGAGAACATGCAGACTCCGCACAGATAGTGGTCCAAGCTGGGAATTGAACCCATATCCTTGGCGCTGTGAGGCAGCAGTGCTAACCACTGTGCCACCGTACTTGTCCCAATGAAATTTCTACTCGCAGCCTCTAGGCTGATTTGATTTTGACTTGATTTATTATTGTCACATGTATTTATATACAGTGAAAAGTATTGTTTCTTGCTCATTATACAGACAAAGCAAACATTCATAGAGAAGGAAAGGAGAGAGCACAGAATATAGTGTTACAGTCATAGCTAGGGTGTAGAGAAAGATCAGCTTAATGCAAGTTAGGTCCGTTCAAAAATCTGATTTTTTTTTAAATTAGTGTCACAAGTAGGCTTACATTAATATTGCAATGAAATTACTGTGAAAATCCCCTAGTTACCACACTCCAGCACTAGTTTGGGTACACTAGTGGAGTATTTGGCATGGTCAATGCACCTGACCAGCAGGAAGAAGCTGTTCTTGAGTCGGTTAATACGTGACCTCAGACCTTGCTTGTCCAGCATTGGGACTGTAATGGCTTTTGAGCACTGCAGTGAAGTTCCCACATCCCAGCAAGGAGCAGAGAATGTTGGAAAGAGGTTTAAGATCTTTCTGCTTAACCCTGGGCTGGGAACTCTTGGCTGCAAGAATATAAAGAATGGGAAGGCACCGAGCCTTGTTAATCTCTCAGTCAGCATCTGTTTGCCTGCAGGACAAGTTGACGTGAAATGGCTGATCGGAACAGCAGAGCAAACCAGAGGAAGTGGATGTTCGCCTGGATTCTCCCCCCTCTGTTTGTTGCCTTTGTGGTGCCTCAGATTTCAGATTGGTAAGTGTGAAACAGAACGTGGGGGAACTTGCAGTGCTGATGTCCCCTGACATTACTGGGAATTTACAGCGTTGGTCACGTTCCCTCCTTAGAAGAGGAATTTGAGTTGTCTGCTCAAACTGACCCTGTGATGACGAGGATTAGATATCATGATTGTAAAAGAGGTGTGAGAGCAGGGAAACCCCAGTAGGTGGGAGCATTCAAATATGTGAATCTTGTTAGAACAGGTTTGGTGGATATTTAAAATCAAACATATGGGATCCTTCGCTTTACATCTGGAATCATAGAGCATGGCCGTGTTAAATTGCCCTTATTGTCCAAAGACGTGTAGATTTGATGGATTGGCCATGCTTAATTGTCCTTATTATCCAAAGATGTGTAGGTTAGATGCATTGGCCACGCTAAATTGTCCCTTAGTATCCCAGGATTAGTGAGGCTACTGGGTTAAGGTTTGAGCGAAATGCTATGTTGGAGAGTCAGTGCAGGCTTGATGGGCCCAAAGGCCTGCTTCTGCACTGTAAGGATTCTGATTCTAAAAGGAACCCACATCTGTGGGATGGCTTGGGGGGTGCGGTCAGAGGGCGTTACCTCACCCAGTTGGTAACTATCACCAAATTATTCAGTTGCGGGGGGGAGGGCACGGGAGGGGGGTGTTTCTGTCCAATTAAAGATGGGGAATGCGCTCTTGGAGGTTAGGGGTAAATAATGTGAGGTTTAAGGAGTTAGGGCTTGGGGTAAGATGCTCTGCGGGAGAGTTGGTGCAGACTCAATGGGCCAAATGACCTCTTTCTGCACTCTAAGGGTGGTGCAATAAAATTTCATAAAATACCAGTTAGGCAATGGGTAAAATGAGGAAAAATCCCTCTTGTGCAATGTGTTGTAAGAATTGGAAAGTCACTGCGCGTGGCCGGTGAGGGAAGCAGTTTCAAGAGTCCTTATCGAAAGTAAAAGCGCTTGAAATGGTAGAATTTTAAGGGAAAGAGGGATAATTACCTTTCAAAAAGGTGGCACAAACACTCAGCTGAATGGTACGGGATGGGGGGGTGCTGCTGTACAATTCAATTTAATTGCTTCTTCCTCCGTCCTACCATTCGCTTTTCTCCAGAATTCCGCTTCTGCGGTTTGGCAAGATATATTTTGAAAGTGCACACTCGGAGCTGGAATCCGCGGTGTGAATTGCTTCGCAGCGGTTTCTCAGTGTCCATGCCATTGAAGCAGCTGAGCGAATCGCATTGCGAAACTTGCACCTTCGCAATTCCTCTGACACTTTGCCCTCGGCAGCCGTAAATCGTGAGGCTTGTTAGTGGTTTTGGAGCAGCTGATTCCATGACTGGTGTTCCTGGGCTGTTTAGCTGATGAAGCGTTTAAACAACATTGCCGGTATATAATACGATTGTAAGCATATGAGAGATTTTTTTTCTTTGTACAGAGAATTGTGAGGCTTTACACATCGCAGGAATAAAGAAATCATAGAATGCAGAAGGAGGCCATTCAGTGGGTTAGCACTGCTGCCTCACAGTGCCTGGGACAAGGATTTGATTCCCGGCTTGAGTCACTGTCTGTGTGGAGTCTGCACACTCTCCCTATGTCTGCGTGAGTTTCCTCAAGGTGCCCTGGTTTCCTCCCACAGTCCAGAGATATGCAGATTAGGTGGCTTGGCCTTGCTAAATTGCCCCTTAGGGGGACTCGCTAGAGTAAATGCATAGGGCCGTGGGGATTGGGCCTGCGTGGGATTGTGGTTGCTATAGACTCGATGGGCCAAATGTTCCCCTTTTTGCACTGTAGGATTCTATGATTTTTATCTAGCCCATTGAGCCTGCACTGACAACAATCCCACCCAGACCCTATCCCCGTAATCCCCAGGTATCTTATTCTGCCAATCCCCCTGACACTGAGAGGGCAATTTAGCATAGCCAATCAACTTAACCCGCACATCTTTGGACTGTGGGAGGGAACCCAGAAGAAACTCACGCAAACATGGGGAGACCGAGCAAACTGCACACAGACAGTCATCCAAGGTCAGAATTGAACCCGGGTCTCTGGCGCTGTGAGGCAGCAGTGCTAACTACCGTATCACTGTGTCTGTGCAGCAGCAACACAAGATTAGGGTCACTGCTCGTGTGAGGGAGATGCACCAGAAGATGTTCCCTTTGTCAGTGTGCTGAGCTCAAACGTTTTGACACAAAGATATCTGGGTTCCTAAATGGATAAGAGACTACCATTAAACACACAATGGTAATATCTCTCTCTCAATCGTACAAATGTACCTCTACTTAAAGTTCCAACAACGGAAATGAAAGCAAACTTCAGCGACTGGTCAGTTCGGCACTGATTTCACTTAGCTCTTTAATAACTGACTAAGCTGTCCTTGACTGCAGCCATGAATGTCTTTGTATGTATGAGTGTCTCAACAATCACCAGGCAAAACAGTTCCCTTCCTGTGGGCGAACACTTCGGCGGTCACGGGCATTCGGCCTCCGACCTTCGGGTAAATGTTCTTCAAGGGGGCCTTCACGACACACGACAGCGCAGAGTCACTGAGCAGAGACTGATAGCCAAGTTCCGCACACATGAGGACGGTCTTAACAGGGATCTTGGCTTCATGTCACACTATCTGTAATCCCCCATGACTTGCCTGGGTTAGTAAAAAACCTCACTTACTGTGCTGTCTGGAGACAATACACGTCCCTCTAACCTGTGCTCGATATTCTCCCACCCACATTGTTAGCCACTTTAAGACTTGAATAGCAGGTTAGGTGTAAGGATTCGCATTCTAATCAGCAGTCTGTAAACTGTGCTGATATGTGTGCTTTTGGAGACCAGAACACCTCATTCACCTGACGAAGGCTACAAACACCAAAAGCTAGCAAATTTACTATCAAATAAATCGGTTGGATTTAAAATTAGTGTTGCCAGACTCTTACTGTCTTTGTACGGACACCTTTCATACCCTTTTGCAGGTATGTGCCTGGTGGATGTTCTATTAACACAACTGTTCCCCTCCAAATACCTGATAGTATTTTGAGTTCTTTGCCTAAACCAAAGGGTGAAAACCCATCCTTTTGTTGTTTGCCCCCTATTTTTTTAAATCATATTCCCAGTTATTTTATTTTGATCCTCTTATTAACAGTTCCCTCAGTCACCCATGGACCTTGGGGCCTAACTTGAAGATGCTCTCTTTTCCATGCCAACAGAAGAATACCTCTTGTATCTGTGCTTGCCGTGTTCCGCTGATTTTTATTTTACTTCTTCTGCCCCGCAGGGTGAAAATGTGGTCATTCTTTAAGTCTGGTTACATTACAACCAGCTGTTGCAGGAAGTTCTCCCCGTGTCTGTGTGGGTTTCTCCCCCACAGTCTGAAAGACGTGCTGGTTGGTGCATTTGCCATGCTAAATTGACCATGCTAAATTCCTCCAATACCATCACTGACTGGGCTGAATAGCCTATCCCTGTCGTGTCGTTTTTGTGCAAAAATGGTAGCTTCAAAATATTTGACTTTTAAAAAGTCATTCTTTCTATTCCCGGATCAAGTTCCGGCCTCGGCTCATTGTCTGTGTGGAGTTTGCACGTTCTCCCCGTGTCTGCGTGCGTTTCCTCCAGTGGCTCTGGTTTCCTCCCATAGTCCCAAGCTGTGCAGGTTAGTTGGATTGGCCATGCTAAATTGCTGTTTAGTCTGTTAGAATCCCACAGTGCAGAAGAGGCCTTTCGGCCCATTCAGTCTGCACCAATGCATGAAAAGTCTTGAATTATTATGTAGGGGGATTAATGGGGTAAATATATGGGGTTACAGGGATCGAGCTTAAGTAAGACCCTCTATCGGAGCATCAGTGCAGACTCAATGGGCCAAATGGCCTACCTTCTGCATTGTAGGGATTCTATAATTTTATGATATTCTCATCAGCCTTCCTCTTACTCCCTGAAGACAGGGATTCTGTGCTGGACTCGAATGCTGGTAGCTCTCTTTTAGTTGGCCGTTCTTAAGTTGCGATCTCAGTTGGTGAGTGGGGGTAGCATGCTGTTCAGCTGTGGGGGCATCACACTTGAGCCTGATACTGTCCACTTGCGCCTCCAGCACATGTTGCTGACTATGGGGAAATGGAAACCCCAGTCGATCGCTTCCTGCTTCCCTCTTCATCAGCTCCTGTTCCAGGAAGTTCAGCAGAGCACCCTAAACTTCACCTCAAACCCCTAAGGGCTGTGCTGAGATCAGACAACGTAGACCAAAAATTGAATCTTATCAGCACAGTCCACTACTAAACTGGGCCTACTGAGCAGTTCAGGATGCAACTCTTAAGGGAAGAAAAAGTTTTTATTAGTGTCGCAAATAGGTTTACATTAACACTGCAATGTGAGATTCAAGGAAGGGTTCAAATTGTGGCATGTGAGTGGCACACTGATTAGCACTGCTGCCTCGCAGTGCCATGGATTTGCTTATCGGCTTGAGTCACTGTCTGTGCGGAGCCTGCACCTTCTCCCCGTGTCTGTGTGGGTTTGCTCCGGTTTCCTCCCACAGTCTGAAAGACCTGCTGATTAGGTGCATCGGCCATGCTAAACTCTTCCCTCAGTGTATCCGAACAGGTGGCAACCCGGGGGATTTTCACAGTGGCTTCATTGCAGTGTTAATGTAAGCCGATTTGTGACATGAATGAATAAATTTTTAAAATGTGCTAATTGCAGTCCGTTTTCTCCTAGCAACAAAATCCATCCCTGGCACAGCATCGTTTTGGCCCAGCACTGGCCTGAGTCCGTGTGTTTGGTGAGTCTGCGACACTGTGACGTTGTCTGTTTTTCTTGTTGCGTCCTCAGACTGAAATGTTTAGAAAGTGTCCTTCAAAAAAAAAAATTGACGTGTAAAAAAATTTCATCATTAATTTGCTTATGATATCTGGTTCTCATAGAAACCCTACATGTAGAGAGAGGCCGTTCGGCCCATCGAGGCTGCACTGACCACAATTTGTTTCCAGTTGAATGTGTTTCTGGATTTATTTGAGTCAACGGTTTGCAAAAGTTGTTTGTGAATGAACTGCTGAATCATCAATTATTGCTGCTTCCTCATATTCGAGTTGCTGCGAGTCAGCCCCGTCATCTAAATCAAAATGTTAGAAACAGATTGGATGTTTTTTTTTTAATCCATGGGCATCGCTGGCTGGGCCAGCATTTATTGCCCATCCCTAGTTGCCCTTGAACTGCAAGGACACTTCAGAGGGGCAGTTGAGAGTCAACCACATTGCTATGGCTCTGGAATCACATGTAGGCCTCCTTCTGGATTCTTCAAGAAGTTTGCAAAGGTCACTTAAGCCTAAACTCTGTGGTCCTGAAGGAAAGGCCCCAAGATAAGATTTTCTTCCCTAAAGATCGTTAATGAACCTGATGGATTTTTCCGAGAGCGGTTTCTTGGATCGTCAGTAGATTCTTAATTCCAGATTTTTTTTTAATTGAATTCAAATTTCTCCTTCTGCTGTGGAGGGATTCGAACCCGGGTCCCCAGAACATTAGTGAGTTTCTGCATTAATAGTCTAGTGATAATGATGACTAGGTCATGCCTCTCCAGCATTTATTGCCCATCCCTAGTTGTCCTTGGAGGGCAGTTGAGAGTCAACCACATTGCTGTGACTCTGGAGTCATTTGTAGGCCAGACCAGGTAAGGATGGCAGATTTCCTTCCCTAAAGGATATTAGTGAACTAGGTGGGTTTTACTGACGATGGTTTCATTGAAGTTTGCATTCAAGCCCACAGTCTTTAGGCTTAAGTGACCATTGCAAACTTCATGAAGAATCTACATGTTGGCATGGTGGTTAGCACTGCTGCCTCATGGCACCAGGGATCCGGGTTCGATTCCTGACTTGGGTCACTGTGTGGCGTTTGCACATTCTCCTCATGTCTGCGTGGGTTTCCTCCGGGTGCTCTAGCTTCCTCCCACAGTCCAAAGACGCGTAGGTAAGGTGGAATGGCCAGGCTAAATTGTCCCTTCGTGTCCCAAGGTGTGTCAGTTAGGGGGATTAGCAGGGTAATTATGTGGGGTTACAGGAAAGGGCTCACATGGGATCCTTTGTGACAGAGTCAGTGCAGACTCAATTGGCCTCATTCTGCACTGTAGGGATTCTGAGTGGACGGAAAAATCTGGGAAATGAGAGGGGGAAAAAAGATGTTGCGAGAGATCCTGCTCAAAGATTGGCTCCTGGGAAGCTTTGTACAGCCAGGAAGGAGGTGACCAGGCAGAGTGGCTTTGGAAAGGAACTTGCAAGAGGCAGTTTGAGGAATTGCAACTAATCTTCTAGCCTTCCAGACATCGATCCAGGGAACATTTCCAGTGAGTGGCTCTGAACTCCTAGCATTTTGAAGGGTTCAGTGACTTTTTTTGATAATGTGGAGGGTGCTATGTTCTGATATCTCCACCACTCGCATTGACTTTCTCTGGAATACGGAAAGTCTTATCCCATGTTTAGACCGCTGCTTGGGGCGCAAAGGTTTAAGTGTCAACAGGCTGGCGCCCAAGTCACGTTGCAGCTGCTTTTTGTGGAGAAGTTCCAGTGTAACTGCGGGGGGGCGGGGGTGGTTGGTGCATGAGTCACTCTTCCAGAAGTGGAACTCTCCATTAGAGCAGGTCTTCGAAATGGATATAAACTTTGTGAAAAATCTTTTAACTTTCTCAGATGGATAGCGAGGCTTGCAAAACACCTCCGGACATTGGATATTGGACAGTTCACGGACTCTGGTAAGGAGAATCGTTGGTTTATAGTCTCTTGTAAGTTTATTTATTTATTGGCACAAGTAGGCTTGCGTTAACGTTGCAACGAAGTGACTGTGAAAATCCCTGAGTCGCCACACTCCGGAGCCTGTTCGGGTACGCTGAGGGAAGATTTAGCATGGCCAATGCATTCTAACCAGCACGTCTTTCAGACTGTGGGAGGAAACCGGAGCACCCGGAGGAACCCCACGCAGACAGTGACCCAAGCTGAGAATCGAACCAGGGTCACTACTGTGAGGCAGTAGTGCTAACCACTGTGCTGCCTGCATGGCAAAATGTGTGCAATTCCATGGGTTTTGCTGGCTAATGCAATATTTGTTGCCTGTCCCTAATTGCCCTTGAACTGAGTGGCTTGCTAAGCCATTTCAGAGGGTGTTTAAGAGTTAACCACATTGCTATGGCTCTGGAGTGAGAATGGCAGATTTCCTTCCCTAAAAGCGAACCAGATGATTTTTTTTCTGACAATCAAAGATAGTTGTCATGGTCACCTTTACTGACAGGCTTTCTGTTAGAGACTTATTCATTCAATTTCCTCGTGCAGTGTATTGTTACATCTCAAAGTGTCACACGGTCAATAAAAGTGCACTCACTGTTGATTTGCGAGCCCATTTGCATGCACACAGCAAGATCCCACAAGCAGCAGGCGCGACGAATCGCCAGAGAATGTGGTGTTTGAGGGAGGAATGTTGGTCGAGTCTTCTGAGCGGGAAGTTCACCTCATTTTCAATGATGCCGTGGGATCTTTTACGCCCATTGGAGCGGGCACAATCTCTGCTAAATGTTGCATCTGAAAGATGTGGACTCTGGAAAGCTGCTAGCTCCAGCCAAGATTCCGAGCTCTGATCCCGGAATGGGACTGAAGCCAGAACCTTCTGACTTCATGGAACTGATAAAGCCAAATTGACATTAGATAATGATTAGATAGACGAGGCTGCAATTTTTCCACATCTATCGGCACCTCTATAGAGCTTGACCTCATCGAGGAGAGAAAGATCTGAGAAGTGGACTGTTTTATGTTTGTTTGATTCCTGTCTTGGGTCACTGTCTGGGTGGAGTCTGCACATTTTCGCCGTGTCTGTGTGGGTTTTCTCCCACAGCCCAAGGATGTGCGGGTTAGGTAGATTGGCTGTGCTAAATTACCCCTTAGTTTCAGGGGGCTAGCAGGGTAAACGAACGGGGTTACGGAGATAGGGTTTGGGTGCGATTATTGTCAGTGCAGACTCGATGGGCTCCTTCTGCGCCTTAGGAATTCTGATTGGAATTCTATTGCAGATTTATTAATTCAAATTCCACCAGCGGTTGTGGCGGGACTTTGTAACCCAGTCCCAGAGCATTAGTTTACTCCTCATGATTACGAGTCTAGTGACATTACCACAGTGTTGTTCATATCAACAGCAGTCTGTCTTTAACCATAGAAGGCCATAGAAAATTACACCTCAGAAACAGGCCTTTTGGGCCTTCTTGTCTGTTCTGAACCATTTTTTACCTTACCTTCAGGTTTATTCTGCTCATAGCTCCATAGAGACAAATTCAACCTAGTTTCCGCACAGCAACTCCAGCTGTGTCCATTCATACATGTTGTGAGATTGAGCAGTAATCATTAGCTGTCTTTAATAAGGCCATTAATTATCAAAGCATACTGATACATTGACAAACACGCCATGGGGGAAGGACCCAAGAAAAAAAAACCAGCAAATCAAACCCAACTGGTTCATCAACGCCCTTGAATTGATTTGTTATTGTCACATGTATTGTTCTACGGTGAAAAGTATTGTTTCTTGCGCGCTACACAGACAAAGCATACTACACATAGAGAAGGAAAGGAGAGAGTGTGGAATGTAATGTTGCAGTCATAGCTAGGCTGCAGAGAAAAATCAATTTAATCCGGGGAAAGTCAATTCAGAAGTGTGACAATAGCAGGAAAGAAGCTGTTCTTGAGTGGGTTGGTATGTGATGTCAGTATCATTTTCCCGATGGAAGAAGAGAGAATACCTGGGGTGTACGGGGTCCTTAATTATGCTGGCTGCTTTCCTGAGGCAGCGGGAAGTGTAGACAGAGTCAGTGGGTGGGAGACTCTTTGTGTAACGGATTGGGTTACATTCACGATCTTTTGTAATTTCTTGTGGTTTTGAGGGACAGGAACCTGTGACCATTTCGGTTGGCAATTCCTGTGCTATATGCTTAGCTTTCTGAAGCTGTGTCTCAAGCCTGTTAATTGCACAACGGGTCACTTGCTCAACTGAAAATGAGCAACAAATTAGCCACATCCTGTGCAAGCCATTAAATTACACTACTGTGCTTATCACACCCTGGTTAGTTTCTATCTTCAGAGAAGTTCATTGACGTTGCAACTCGCAGTTTACACAAAAGGTCTACTCAAAATGTTAACACAATCTAATCGAACAAAAGATAATAGCAGTCAAAGTACTGCTTTCTCCCTGAATGGATATAAGAATTTCACTGGTTCCCTTCATGTGAAGAAGTATCAATTATTTTTAAATTTACAACCTCTTTATTCCTGATGGGAGGGACAGATTGCTGTCAAATGGACGTTGCAAGTGGAGTTAAGCTCTTAAGGGCTTTTTATTTGGAACAACAACTTCCCTGTTTACCCAAACAGATATAACTGAAAGTGACCTTTTTGCTTTGAGGTATTTTAGGACATTTTGCAGATGTGATAAAGTGCAAAATTAATTTTAATTTGTCCCCTGTTGTTTGCCTGTTGCTGTTCTCCTTCTGTCAGCCCCCTGAACACGCAGGCCTAGGATGCACGCCCCATCAATGAACTCATCTTTGCCTTTTGCTGATTTTTAACTCCCCTCTTTCTGTCTATACCTCTCTTGAATCTGGAAGGATGGAGGTTAACTGCTAGTGTTATATTGAAAAACATTTTTTGAAATATTACCCATTTCCTGTTTTTGCTTAAGGATGATATTGATTTAACAAAAAAAAATTGTCACAATAACACAGGTCCTGATAGCATGAAACAATTTTTATTTTTTAAAAACAGGCCTAAAAGAAACCAGATGTGCAACAACTCTTGGCCATTCAAAATTGAAAATGTAGAGGTGGGTATTTAACTTTAAGTAAATTTCTGCTTCACATTGACTCACTTGTTTCATTTTAATATCGCCAACATATTCACTCAATCTAACCCATTTCACTTTCGTCGCAGACGTCTTCTGTAGCTTCTTGGCTCTTCTCTTCCCTGCAGCATTTCGATCCTGCTGTCAGTCACACTTACTCCTGCTACTGACTTGTCTTCCATCATTGCTCTCCATCCTCACCTCCCTCCTTTCCTCTTCATACCTTAACCCTCTGGGGTGCTGCACTTCTGGCTCCTCCTGCTGCTACTGGCTCCATTACTGAACTTGTGCTAAAGTCCTGGGCTCCCACCTAATGGCAGGAGTCGGTTTGGGCACGTAATCCTTGGACTTCATTTGCTACCTAGATTTGCCAATCTACTTCTGCCACTACATGGAGCCTCATCAATCTAACGATACTGTATCGTCAGTAAATGTACTGTAATTCTTTTCAACATTTTGCAATGTATGGTATTTATTTAGTAATGTGATATGCTGGGGCTCTTGATATATTTTATGTTCAAAGGGGACTGTTTTAAGATTCAGGCTTTTTTACAGGGAGTCAGTATGTCTGGCAGGAATACAACTCAGATGCTGGAAAGCAAGATAATTACTCATTTTAGCTACGTAGAGTGTCCATTAAGTAGAAGCTAATGGAATTGAACCTGGGTCCCTGGCTCTGTGAGGCAGCAGTGCTAACCACTATGCCATCATGCTGCCTGTAAATGCTGCAACTACATTCATATTTACACTATTTACACAGCCCTATTCACACTCCACACAGCTTTTAATAAAAGGAGATTTCCCCTGGGTTTCGTGTGCTTAAAGGAATGGGAGTTTCTTTTTAAAAAAAAAGAATGGGGGAATTCAGTCTATGGCAAGGCTTTATGTGGTTTCAATTTAAAGTTCAGTTGCTGACTGGAGCTGTTTAAAAATAGAAGTCTATTGTTTCTCTCTACAAAGTCTCTCTGATAGCTATTTATAGCAAATATGCCTAGGTTTGCTAACTGTTTAAAGTGACATTTGAGTGTATAGGAAGAACGTTGCTTATTTGGAACTGAAATAATGAGAAGTTGGACATTTAGACTTATTTCTCTCCATAGCACCTGTAGAATTCGTACAATGCAGGAGGAGGCCATTTGGCCCATCTTGCCTATACCGATCAAAATCCCACCCAGGCCCTATTCCCAGAACGCCACGTTTTTACCCTTCTATTCTCTCTGATACTAGGATCAATTTGGCATAGCCAATCAACTTAACCCACACATCTTTGGACTGAGAGGGGAAACTGGAGCACCCAGAAGAAACCCACGCAGACACAGGGAGAATATGCAAACTCCACAAAGCCAGTGACACTAACCACTGTGCCACCCCAATCATGTGTAATGATTGTTTAACTGCTAAGAGTTGAGCTGCTTTAGTTTGAGAGGTAATTACGGATGGGCAATAAATGCTGGATGGCCAGCAATGCCCCGTCCTACGAATGAATAAGAAGGTCATGCTTAAACTGTGTTATGATGAAGTTTGTTTTGATAAAAGGGATTCATAATTTGTCAGTCAAATTACTCCTGGAGCAAAGTATCCTTTCCTCACATTTATGCCAAAATGGAAAATTGTGGGGGCCTAATCTGACTTCATAATATACCTGGGGGTTCTGGTTTGGGACCTGAACAAGTGATGCATTTTATTTGCGAGTTATTTCAGGTAGGCGCGCACAGATATACAATCACAACTTTAAGTGAGGACCTAACAGTATCTGCATTGGTGTTGATAACGTGGGACGCTTGGTCAAACAAGCTAGCATTCACTATTCGATCCAACACAATGTTCAATTTGAGATAATCTGGGTTTTAACCTTGGTTGAAGTATATTTAATGTAACCTGTACAATGAGTCCTCACTTAAAGTTATGACTGCATTCCTGAAAATCACAACTTTAAGCTGTTTCCTATAAGAAGCATAGAATCCCTACAGTACAGAAGGAGGCCCATTGCAGCGACAGCAATCCCACCCTATTCCTGTAACCTCGTGTATTTATCTTGCTAATCCCCCTTAAAGTAAGGGCAATTTAGCATGGCCAATCAACCTAACCTGCACATCTTTGGACTGTGGGAGGAAACCAGAACACCAGGAGGAAACCCACGCAGACACGGGGAGAATGTGCAGACTCTGCACATTGACCCAAGCCAGGAATTTGAACCTGGATTCTTGGTGCTGAGGCAGCAGCGTTAACCAGTATACCACCCTGAATAAGAATCAATATTAAAACTGGAGTTGGGCCATGTCAGGTCTTCCTTGCCAGAAAATAAGCATTAAAATATTATACTGCCCTGGAAGTTGGATGCTTTATATTTTGGAAATTCCTATATTGATAAATTAAATAATTAAAACAAATTCTTTTTCATAAAAAACAAAGAAAATTTAACTTATTTACAATACCTCCTGCCTTTGTTTCCCAATTCTCCTGGTTGCAACAGATCCTTCTCCTCCCTGACCACCCTCCCCTTCCCCAATCCGCCCTGTTGTTGAACCTCCTGCTCCAGCATAACCCTATAATACTGCCCCTCCCCCCCTCCTAAACTCACGTCCCTGTTCACAATCCATATCTGACCCAAAGTCGGAGTTCTCTGTACACTTCCAGGCTGAAGGGTGAGGCTGGTGGTTTTGGCTTCTGATTTTTTTAATTCTTTTTGCAGGCTATTTTGTCTCAACTAAAGAAATGGTGGCCTGATGTCCTCCATCCCAACAGTACACAGCTCTGGTATGTCCTTTCATAACATCCTCTTATCACAAACTGCAAGAAAGTAATCACAAGTGGACATTTAACATTAGCTGCTTGAGGATTCGTGTGTATGCTTAGCCCTGTTTATTTCAGTCTATCAGAGACCTCATCTTAAGATATTTCTGTCTGTGCACAATTACATTTAAATGCCAAACCAGAGGGGTTAACTAACTCGAAAGCTGAACAATTGTAGCTGGCTTGACTACACGTAGAAGCAGAAGGCATGATGGGTTATCGAAAAATTGACTGCATTCCTGAAGGGTACACCGTGCAGGCAAACAGTTTCTGAACAGCAGCTGCAAGGATTGTTTCTGTAGATGGAGGTAGTATGTGAAAGACACTTTGAATAATGAGATAAGAGTTGAAATATATTTTTGGATTTTAGCGTGTGTGTTTAGTTTTGTTCAAGTTTGATTCAGGGCCAGGCTGAAAAGCCAATCTCCAAGTATGCTTTCTGCCATGTTAATTTTTTAAGTTCTGTCTTCTGTGGACAGGACAGAAGGAGGCCATTGGCTCATAGGGTCTGCACCAACTCTCCAATAGAGCATCTTACTTGGGCCCACTCTCCCGCCCTAACCTCGCACATCCATCCTGCTAATCTAAGCTAACATACACATCTTGGGACACTAATGGGGAAGGTGATGGTGTGATCGCTATTAATTAATCCAGAAACTCAACTAATGTTCTGGTGGAATTTGAATTTAATTTTAAAAAATCTGGAATTAAGAATCTGCTGATGACCATGAAATCATGACCATCTGGTTCACTAATGTCCTTTAGGGAAGGAAATCTGCCATCCTTATCTGGTCTGGCTCACGTGTGACTCCAGAGTCACAGCAACATGACTGACTCTCAACTTCTCTCTGAAATGGCTTAGCAAGCCACGTAGTTCAAGAGTAAATATAGACTGGACAGCAAATGCTGTCCAGTCGGTGATACCCATATCCCATGAGTGAATAGAAAAAAAAAAGGCAAGTCCACCTAATCCACGTATCTTTGGACTGTTGGAGGAAACTGGGGCACCCAGACAAAATCCACACAGACACGGGAAGCACATGCAGATTTCACACAGACAGTGACCCAAGGCTGGAATTGAACCCGGGTCCCTGCTGCTTTAGTCAGTAAAGCTAACCATTGTGCCAATCGTGCTTGTCGAGGGCTCAGTGCTAAAGGGAATCCATGGACCATGGACACTTGCACTTCCCCCATCGATTGGATGAACAAAATGGTTTATGGAGGGGTGGATGGGAATCGAACTTTGCTTAACAATTCATCAGGACACTGGCACCTTTTTACAAAGCTACGCTCCCTTGGGGCATCACTGGGTGATGTGTTGGAATGGACAGAAGACCACTAAGCCATCACCTTCTCCCTTAGTGTCCCAAGATGTGTATATTAGATTGGATTAGCAGGATGGATGTGTGGGGTTATTGGGATAGGGCGAGAGAGTAGGCCTAAGTAAGCTCTGTCAGAGAGTTGGTGCAGACTCTATGGGCCATTGGCCTCCTTCTGCACTGTAGAAAAGGAATGGGGGGAACGTGGGGGGCAGATCTTCATCATCAAAGGACAACCAGAAGCCAAGCTGTGCTGTGTAGCATCTAGAATTGTAGGGAACAGCAATGTGGAAATGTAGCTTGGCCTGAGCTCGGAAACATCGGCAGAGTAATAACAACAAGATGGATTGGTGCCTGCAGTGTGTCGAGATGTAGAGTTGGTCCCACTCACCACATCTACCCAACACCATGGCTCTCTCTCTCTCTCCATGTAGGAAACATGAATGGCAGAAACATGGAACATGTGCAGCTACCCTGGAATCCTTAAACACGCAGAAGAAGTATTTCAGTAAAGCACTGGAACTGTACCAAAACATCAACCTGAACAGGTAACTAGTCTCTCCCCGTCCTTTCTTTTTAAAATAGATTTCAGATCTCAGCCAAACTCTTCTCACTGAAGCAGCCCTGGCTGGAATTTTGTTTTTCTCCCGAGTCTCGAGCGTGTCCGTAGCAGAGGGGAAATCCTACATTGGGTATAACCAAATGGCATCGTTGGTCCTCTTTGTGCGCTTTGAGTCGTGTCTTTTTCCTACCCATCTCTATCCTTCTCCTTGTAAATTCATAAGATAATGTAGGAGCCATTCAGCCCATCGAATCTGCTCTGCCATTTAATCATGGCTAATACCTTCCCGGTGCTGTGACTGACAGAGATGTTTGTACTGCAGAACTTGAGGCACTGAGTTATCACTGCTGTCTCACAGTACCAGGGACTAGGGTTCAATTTCAACCCGGGGTGACTGTCTGTATGGAATCTGTACATTCTCCCTATGCCTATGCAGGTTTCTTTCACATGCTCCGGTTTCCTTCCACAGTCCAAGAGTTGTAGATATAGACGTGTAGATCCAGATTTAATATTCAGTGTCACTTCTGCTCATAGAATCCCTACAGTGTAGAAAGAAGCCATTTGGCCCATCGAGTCTGCACTGACTACAATCCCACCCAAGTCCTAATCCCACTTATTAACCCTACATATTTACCCCTCTAATCGCCTGACCTTATGGCTGTATTAAATTGACCAATCAACTTAACTGGCACACATTGGACTGTGGGAAGAAACCAGAGCACCCAGAAGAAACCCACGCAAACACTGAGAGAAGGTGCAAACTCCACACAGACAGTGACCCAAGGCCGGAATTGAATCCTGGCACTGAGAGGCAGCAATGCTAACCACCGTGCTGCCCTAATATTTTGAGTCAGTCTTGGTTTGCGTGTTAGGCTGACTGGCCATGCTAACTTGCCCCTTAGTGTCAGAGGGATTAGCAAGGTGGGGTTACGGGGTAAGGCCTGGCTGGTATTGTTGGTCTGTACAGACTCGATGGGCCGAATGGCCTCCTTCTGCATTATAGGGATCCTACAATCGAGGATATTTATATTCGATCAGCAATTTATTGACTAGAGATTAACGGGTTTTTTTTTTACCTTTTTATTCAGTGTTCTTGTGAAGTTTGGAATTTTGCCATCGTCCAAATATAGTGTGAGTATTCACTGGTCTTTTATCCTTCAGAATATCTTGAATTTGTGCTGTGCTTTGCTCTTCTTTTTGCACCAATCCTGATGGTAACATTCTCACATTTAGCTGGAGAAAATTGAAAATGCGCTCTTGACGTTCTATCGGGTGATACCGAAGATTCAGTGCCTTCCTCCAACTGGGGTAACGTACGCTTTCCAGTTCCAATCTAAATCTGATTTCAAGTAAATTTATAAGATCTTGATATCAAACTTAAAATTCTCTTTTTTTTTCCCTCCATGATTTACCTTGCTGCTGTTTACGAATCCAAAATCTGAATGCCAGAAGTTTGTTAGTCACGAGTGGGGCTTGCATTAACACTGCAATGCAGTTACAGACTGGCCCCTGTATGGATCGAGCCACCTAACCAGCACACCCATGGACTGTGGGAGGAAACTGGAGGAAACCCATGCAGACATGGGGAGAATGTACAAGCACCCAAGCCAAGATTTGAACCCAACTCCCTGGTGCTGTGAGGCAGCAGCACTAACCATTGTGCCACTGTGCTCCCCATATTGTGTTTCACTCAGCTAGCCTACACTGGTTAAAGCTTATTTTTATTAGTGTCACAAGGTGGCTTACATTAATACAGCAATGAAGTTACTGTGGAAGTCCTCTAATTGCCTGTTCGGGTGCACTGAGGGGGAATTTAGCATGGTCATTGTACCCAACCAGCACATCATTCAGACTGTGGGAGGAAACCCACAGGGAAAGTGTGCAGGCTCCGCACGGACAGTGACCCAAGCTGGGAATTGAACCCAGATCCTTGGCGCTGTGATGCAGCAGTGCTAATGCACCATGCTGCTCTGTGTAAAACTGATGCAATACGAAGACCGATTAGTGTTGAGGGATTATCCCAGTACCAATAGTGATAGTTCATGTTGACAGGATTGTAGGGGGAGTGAGATTACACAGGAATCATTTGATGTTTGCAGCAAGTTAAATCTCCAAGTCTGAGAATTGAGGTTAAATGGTGATTTGCAGTTCCAAGATTTGAGTCTACAATTTGCTTGCAAGTCTGTTTGAAATGCTTTTACTTGATTATAAATATGTGACTTTTAAACACTTTGGATTGTTCTTGCTTTAGCAAGCAGAAGACACGCTTGGAGCTCAGTTGTTCACATGGTTGTTTTGTTCCTTCACTTCCCCAAACGTAGGAAAGTGCGGTGCAAATACTGGGCCAGATCGAACTCTGTTACACCAAAGACTTTCAGCTGATGAACTGCACCGAAACTATGCCTAACTCGCTTGCCTCTGGGAATGACGGAGAGCATACTACCTACTTGGACTTTTCCGTGTGTCGCCGTGACCAGAACATCTATTACCCTCCAGTGAAACGCCTGCAGGGACTGCGGGAGAGAAAGCAGTGATTGCAGTGACGTTCTGTGCCACTAGCTTACTGGAGAGTGCAAAATATGGGTGTCTTTAGTATTGTATGCAGGGTATAAGCTGTCAGTTTGGGAACAGTGCCACATTTTAATATTGAAGAGTGTTAATAATGGGATGAGCAATGTAGTGGGGGGTCAGACATCATCCTGAGGACAAGTACACGTCTTCATTGTGATTTTTCTAGCATTTAATGTCCTTTTTTTTTTTGTTTTAAACAACATTTCCAAAATCACTAAAACTTTTTGTGTGCAGCATTACTGAAACCAAAAGATTTTAATAGATTTGTAGCTTGTATCTAAATTACCGCAGAGATAACCTTTTATCTCTCAATTTTTAAAATAGGCTTACCTTTTAGTGTAGGTGATTTTTAACTGGTGTGTCAAATATAGTCACCAGTTTTATCATGATCTTTGATGTTGGCCAGGGCATTGAGTTTAAAAAATTGGCAAGTCATGTTGCAGCTTTGTGGACCCTTAGGCCATACTTCGAATATAGTGTTCAATTCCGGTTGCCACGTTGCTGGATGTGGAGGCTTTGGAGAGGGAAAGATTTGCCAGGATGTTGCCTGGCATGGAGGGCATTAGCTATGAGGAGAGGTTGGAGAAACTTAGTTTATTCTCACTGGAACAACGGAGCAAAAATTACTAAAGCTTCAAAAGGCAAAAACTGGGCTGCATTTCCTCATCCCGATGAAACAATATTTCTTTTCCTGTATTCAAGCACCAAGGTTGAATGCGTCGCCAGTCCAAAGAAAGAAAATTACAGCACAGCAATAGGCCCTTTGGCCTTCCCTAACCATACTTCCCGACTGAACTAAAGGCCCCTATCTTTCCAGGGACCATATCCCTCTATTCCCATCCTATTCATGGATTTGACAAGATGTTTCCACTACCTCCCTTGGCAGCAAGTTCCAGACACCCATCACCCTCTTGTGTAAATAAACCTTGCTCTTCGTACCTAAAACCTATGTCCCCACACAGGCAGACGGAGAATACGCAAACTTCACACAGATAAGTGACTTAAGACCAGAAATGAACCTGGCCCCCTGGTGCTGTGAGACAGCAGTGCTAACCATTTTGCCATCATGTCACCAGTGTTATTGACCCTTTTTAAAATCACAATTCAGTTTCCTTAAGCATAAAGTTTTTTTTGGATGGTTACCCCCTTCCCTTTAAGGGGCTGTCCCTTTTATTTGGTTGCTGAGTTTGTTTCATTTAGTTCACTTGTTTTGCCAAAAGGCAAGGCTCAGGAATAATCTCACTATTGCAGTTTCTAGATAAAGGATTTTTTTCTTCTGACCTGGGTAATATTTCATGCAAATATTGACAATGAATTCAATAAATTATTAAAGAGTTCTTCTAAAGTGCATTTTTAAACAAAGGTCGTTATTGAGGTGGATGATTTCACAATTCCTCAGTTAAGAGGAGCAACCTAGTAGAAATGTACAAGATTGAGGGGCGTGGACAGAGTAGATAGAAGCTTCTATCTCAGGGCAGAAGAGTCCATTACTAGGGGACATAGGTTTTAGGTACGAAGAGCAAGGTTTATTTACACAAGAGGGTGATGGATGTCTGGAACTTGCTGCCAAGGGAGGTAGTGGAAGCATCTTATCAAATCCATGAATAGGATAGGAATAGAGGGATATGGTCCTTGGAAAGATAGGGGCCTTTAGTTCAGTCGGGCAGTATGGTTAGGGAAGGCCAAAGGGCCTATTGCTGTGCTGTAATTTTCTTTCTTTGGACTGGCGATGCATTCAACCTTGGTACTTGAATACAGGAAAAGAAATATTGTTTCATCGGGATGAGGAAATGCAGCCCAGTTTTTGCCTTTTGAAGCTTTAGTAATTTTTGCTCTCGTTTCACTTCACCTACTAACATCATTCTCTTGCTCATGAGGAAGTACCAAGCCATACAACTGGAGTTTCCTCACAACTGGTGGTTAGTCAACACATGGGGCCCCACACCACAGCACATGGCACAGCATTCAATCCAGCTTCTGCACACTTTATATCGAGTAATTCTCTCTCGTGCTTGCTGGTGGTGTGTTTGGCTGTTTAGGTCAATCTTAGTTTAGAAAGTATTTAAAAGAGGTGCTTCTTTGTACCTACCTCAGTCTCAGGAGCCAAAATCATCCATCGCCACTGAGATGTTCCACACTTGGAAATCTAAGATCAGTTTTAAAGCTTTCAAATAACTTTTCTACTGAATAATTATATCCTCCCAGCTTGGTGGGGTATATCAGAATCCCTACAGTACAGAAGAAGACCATTTGACCCATCTGCACAGACTACAATCCTACCTAAGCCCTATTCCCCGTAACCCTGCATATTTCCCCTAGCTAGTCTCCCCTGACACTAAGGAGCAATTTAGCATAGCCAATCAACCTAACCTACATATCGCTGGATTGTGGGAGGAAACCAGAGCACCCACAGGAAACCCACACAGGCAGATGGAGAATACGCAAACTTCACACAGATAAGTGACTTAAGACCAGAAATGAACCTGGCCCCCTGGTGCTGTGAGACAGCAGTGCTAACCATTTTGCCATCATGTCACCAGTGTTATTGACCCTTTTTAAAATCACAATTCAGTTTCCTTAAACATAAAGTTTTTTTTGGATGGTTACCCCCTTCCCTTTAAGGGGCTGTCCCTTTTATTTGGTTGCTGAGTTTGTTTCATTTAGTTCACTTGTTTTGCCAAAAGGCAAGGCTCAGGAATAATCTCACTATTGCAGTTTTTAGATAAAGGATTTTTTTTCTTCTGACCTGGGTAATATTTCATGCAAATATTGACAATGAATTCAATAAATTATTAGAGTTCTTCGAAAGTGCATTTTTAAACAAAGGTCGTTATTGAGGTGGATGATTTCAGTTAATGATGATTCCTCAGTTAAGATCTTGCCTGTTTAAGAAAACGGATGGTCAGCTATTGATGAGATCAGAAAGAATTTGCATCAAAAAGGTTTAGTCCAATTAGGGTTTCCTAATATCTTTGAAGGAGATCATTCGGCTTAGCGAGACTGCACCAGTAACAGTCCCAGTCGGGCCTGATCCCTATAACCCCATATATCTACTCTGTTAATGTGCCCCCACCCCAACCCCAACCCCTGACACTAAGGGGCAATTTAGCACAGTCAATCCACCTAACCCATACATCTTTAGAGTGTGGAGGAAACCCATGCAAATATGGGGAGAACATGCAAATTACAGTTACCCAAGACACTGAGGTAACAGTGCAAACCACAGAGCCAACAAGCTGCCCACAAGTAGGATGAGTAATAAATGCACTCTGAAGGAAGATGAATTATATAGTGTAACCCTTACATTAAACATCTAAGAGACTGGAACTGGCTGTATTTTTACAATTTTTTTTATTGTGTGCTGTTGTTAAAATCAAACCTCAATGGCAATGGAAGGGAGCACTCCTACAGCAGCACTTTGGATATTGAAAATTCATTGCCAACAATGAATTCATTGCTACAATGCAAGTTCTAAAAAGTATGTGATCTGATTGTGGAATCAGATAGCATAGGTTTGTCTGCTAGTAACCCATGAATGGAGTTATTGAAGGTTGTTATTCCTGACCATGTCTTGTATATTCTGCCACTCAAGTTACTTTAGTCAATTATCCAAATTAGTACAGATTCTGAACTGTTCAGTAAGATGCCTCTGTGATCTAAGATTTTGTCAAAGCAACTGTTGAGCAGTTTGACTTTGATAATAGCAATCCAATCCATCATGTAGGCAGCACAGCTTTGTGATCTACATGTTACCTTGTCCCTGCTCTTTAAACAAGTATGGTATTCATTTCATCAGGAACTCATCAAGAGAATAGCAGACCGTTGCTTCATGGCTAATTGTTCCACCAACAGAATTATAGAATCCCTACAGTGCAGAAGGAGGCTATTCAGCCCATTGAGTCTGCACCAAAAACAATCACAGCTAGGCCCTATGCCTACACATCTACCCTGCTAATCCTCCTGACACCAAGTATCAATTTAGCATAGCCAACTGATGAAACCCACACAGACACAGGAGGAGGGTGGTGCAAACTTCATACACAATCACTTGAGGCCAGAATTGAACCTGGGTCCCTGATGCTGTGAGGCAACAGTGCTAACTAGTGTGCTACACAGTACAGGACAGTTGGCTAATTCCAAATCATCACAATGGCATCATTCTTCACTAAATCTTCTCTCCAAGAGAACTCAAACTGGAGGGAAGTTGATCAGATGTCACAGGTTTCTGAATGAGTACAGAGTAGCAGAAGCTATAGCAGTAATTGATATCACACAGCTGTCTCAGTGACACTGCGCTGGGTTTTCACCTTCCAAAATTCCCAAGATTTTCCAAACTCTCCCTGCTGCCAGGGAGGTAACAAACTCAATCCTGCTCTTCAAAAAGGAAGAAAGTGGTGAGCTAGGGGCCAGCGAACTGGAAAGTTGTAAGTAAAACACTAGAATCTATATTAGGTGCAACAAGACAGGGTCAAGCAGGATTGGTGTTTAGTAAATCATTAGCTTTGAGTTGTAAGTAACAGGACAAGGGGAGCCTGCGGTGGTAGTGCTTGGAGTAGCAAAAAGCTTTGCTGGAGAACTGTAGAAGAACTATTGCACATTAAATTTAACCACTCATGAGACTAGGGGTAACATAGATTGAGGATTATTTAATAGACAAAAGACTGTAGATGCAAAGATCAATGCATGGGCTCAAGCTAGTTACCACCTGTATCAATGGACAAAGGGATGAAAAGTTTGCTGACACTAAAAAGGCTGCAAAATGAGTGCTAACCTTTGGTGGGAAGTTGAGCTAGATCCATCATGATCTTATTGAATGCCACAGCAGAAGTGAAAGGCTGAATGGCCTCATTCTATTAACCTGTCTTTGGTAAATCTGGACTATGCTTCAGTTCAAGTCTGAGACAGTAAATGCTCCATAAAGCAATCAGCACACCACAGTTTAACGAGGCTCATTAGAACAGGGCGGTACAGTAGTTAGCATTGTTGCCTCACAGCACCAAGGACCGAGGTTCAATTCTGGCCTTGGGTGTGTGTGTGGAGTTTATACATCTCTCTCCTCATTCCCCTGTCTGCATGGGTTTCCTCTCACAGCCCAAAGACATGTGGGTTAGGTGAACCAACATTAGGAAATCATCCCTTAGAGTCCGAGGGATTGGCAGGGTAAATACATGGGATTATGGGGATAGGGTCTGAATGGGATTGTTCTTCGTGCAGGTTCAATGGGCTGAATGGTCTTCTGCACTGTGGGGATTCTCTGATTAACAGAAGAATGTATTAGGATTGAGAAGAAACTTGTAAAATAATTTGCTAAAATTCCCCACAACAGATACTTCACATAATAGATTCAATTGTTCAATTGCCTAGTTGACTATCCAACTCATAACTGCAGGTTATCAGTATAAATTTCCTTTCTAGACGTTGACAGTTGCTCATCCTTCATAATTTGTTAAAGCGGCAGCAGTGAGTTTTGATCAGTCATCTTCTGCAATCTCACACTATTTAAAAACAGAATTCAAAGGCACTGACCCCTTTTTCCTCTATTAAATTCAAGCTCTGTTCATAAAACGGTGTGATATTATACCCAGTACTCCGTGTTTAAGCTGTGGTCAAGGAATGGATAACATGGAACACTCCAAATTCGGAAAAGTCACAAAAGGGAGCAGCAACGAGGACACAGGAAGGAGGATGAGGCAATTCCATTTATACTGTTCATAAAACCAGCAAGGTACTTGTCAGACATGGGAAGCCCAGCCCTGGTATGGGTTTGACGTGGCCACTGACCACAGGATTGTGAATGTAACATTACACCAGCATTGCTGGGAATATCAGGGCTATTTTCAGCCTTGAGATATCTTGCAGGCACTTCCACAAACTCTCCAAGCCAAGAACATTTTCAGTCTAAAAACGGACCTTCCTCTTCCTGCCCGTGTACTTTGTGTCATTTCGAACAGTCCTGGGAGGGAGGAGAGGGGAGAAGAATTAAGAATCTGTGCACCAGTTATCAGCATCAATCTTTAAACTGCACCTTTTATAGAATCCATACAGTGCAGGAGGAGGTCATTGGGCCCATTGAGTCTGCACCAACTCTCTCACAAAGCATCCCACCCTGGCTCTATTTCCATAATCCCATATATTTACCCCGCCAATCCCCCTAACCTCGGGAAAAAAGGGGCAATTTAGCGTGATCAATTCACCCAATCTGTACATCATTGGATAAAACATTCACAATTCCTCTCCGATTTACTTCCAAGTGGATTGTTAAATACTTGAAGTGACATCAAACGCATTGGTCATTTGCAAAGTTGAGGAAAGGGCAGGAGAGTGGGACTGGAAAGGGCAGGACTAGTTGGAATAAGCACATGCAGAATAACTATGAGCCAAATGGCATCCCTCCATGCTGTAATTTCAGGAGAGAGAGAGAGAATAGGCCAATGCTCCCTTTAGCATGGTGACCGAGTCACGGATAGGGGTATCTTCCATTTTATTCCAGGGAAGAATTCCATCCTGTTCCACCACTGCATTGACGATGGCAATTGAGGTCAAGAATTTTTTGTGAAAGGGAATAGAAAGGCTTCTGATTTACTGGGACAAATCTTTCCCTATTTTCACTCCACTTCTCAAAGGAAGGAACAAAGCCAACATTTGGGGATGGAGTGGTGTACTTGCAGTGACAGACGAATGGAATGATGTATGTTGCCAGGGTGGGAATCTCATTTCGTATAGGAACCATGCCGCATGGGTGTACACCAAACAGCTCAAGAGATAACATGTCCACCACTTTTGAGATTTCTCATCATGCACAGTAAGCACCACGACCCACTCCTGCTTCCCGCACTCCTCCTCCCCCCGCTGACCTCCCTCACCTTCCCTGACGCCTCCGACGCTCCTTCTTCTGCAGAATCCAATCCCTGCTTTTTTTAACAGGCTTCCCTTTCAAGTTTTTAAATCTCAACCTGCAGACAGGAAACAGTAGCATTAGTTCAGATACCGAATGGATGCTGATGTTACCCAGCTGGAGTGCTGGAAATGGAAATGTAACTAACCATTCACCCCTCTTCCATGCGCCCTCACCTCTCTGACAAAGGCTTGGCCCCACAGTGGCTCTGCTGACAGCCACTTCAAGAAGCTCTTACTAACTTAGGACAGCAAGAGTCAACTTGAGTACTTGTGCATTACCGAGAAACATGATTGTCTCTGCGGTTAATGTTTGCATGTGCACATTTCATGTTTGGATGGATATAGATGATCAGTCACAGGAATCTTGCCGGATTTATAGAACCTGGGGATACTGAGTACAGCCACTAGATCGTGAACTTTCTCTTCCATTTTCACCCGCTGGTTTTTGTTTCTTTGGTTTATCTCAATGCAAACGCTCTCCCTGCCTCACAGGGCCACCTGTCACTTGTTATTCCATTTTGCTCCACTGAACCTTTGGTTTGATTTGATTTATTTTCATGTGCACTGGGATGCAGTGGTATGTGAAGTAGGGAAAAGGTGAATGCATTTTGTGCCTGAAGGGAAAGGGTTAACCTTTAGTTGCCTTGAGGAGGGTGGTGGGGGCTCTTTACAAACCCCTCTAGTCCCACCCTGATGTACACTCACAATGGTCCGCCAGGAAATTCTAACTGCATCACCAAAGGGCAACTTCACATTTATTTTATCTCTCCAGAATCAAGTTCCCAAATTGTAAGAGGTAGGAAAATACAGCAGCCAGTAGCTCAGGGCTGTTACATCGATGTTCCTCTGTTACTATGGGTCTCTCAGTGACAGGCAGAAGGAGACTGTACCCCCTCCCTGCTTTATTATGAGGGACCTGGGCAATCAGAAAACAATCATCAAATCCATGTATTAACATCTATAAAGATTAAAATACCGTGCTCAATCCTCTCTCTGAAACGTAGATTTTACATACATTAACTTGCTAAATCGAAACAGGCCAGAGTGCGCACAGATACAGTCACTGGATATTGACGAGTTAAAACTTCAGGTCACTTTCTCCTTCTATAGGCAGCATACAGCTCAAACAAGGAGCAAGAAGAGGCTGGAACCTCTTTGGTCTGTATATCACACTGGGCATGCAACAACCCAAGAGGATGTAGTGGAAACTCTATATTCCCTGTGACATGCAACTTGTAAGATTGGGCAGCCATGGATTAAAAAGAAGTTTAGTTATTAATGTCACAAGTAAGCTTACATTAACAGTGCAAAGAAGTTACTGTGAAAATCCCTTAATTGTCATTGTGGCGTCCTGTTTGGGTACACTGAGGAGAATTTAGCACAGTCAATGCACCTAACCAGCATGTCTATCAGACTGTGAGGGATGAAACTGGAGTACCCGGAGGAAACCCACACAGACACGAGAAGAATGTGCAAACTCCACACAGATAGTGACCCAAGCTGGGAATCGAATCTGGGTTCCTGATGCTGTGAGGAAGCCATGCTAACCACTGTGTCACCCTGGATTAAATAATTTTCCTTTTGCTTTTGTCAAGTTGCAAGAAATAATTATGAGTAACTAAATTTTTTTAAAAAAATACCCAATACTGACAATTGCTATGATAAAAATTTTCTATTTCATGATATTATTGAGACGGGGAATCAGTGTAAGAGTCATGACGCGGTACCTGTTAGAGATAGACATTTTCCACGATAAAGTTAGCTCTACATTCCCAGTCAGTTGGGCTTTTTACTGGGAGACCCCATCCCACATCCAAGGAATATTTTCAAAATTGCACATCCTGTCGACTATTCCAATTCCTAACTCCTCCATTAGCACAGCGAGGCATTTTTATCACCTTCAGCTTCTAAGAGAGTGACACTCCTATTATTAAGTCAACACTGGGGTTTTAACTGGGCAGAGAACTGGGGCAGAAGAGGCTTCCCAGCCTATTTGATTGTTTCCCCGTTGTAGGTGAGTCGAATAGAATTTGACAGAACATAAATAGACCATTGCTTCAAAAAAAAAAGGTCTGTGCTAGATTTCACGGCTCCACACAAACTTCCTCAACTAACCACCGCACCCTATCACCACATCCTTTTATTATTTCCTTCTTATATTTATCCAGCTTCCCCTTCTACACTTTCACGTTCTTAATCTCAAATACTCTGAGGCAGCCAGTTCCACTTTCTCATCACACAAGGAGTTTTACCCCAGCAATTATTGGGTTTATTACAGTCTATCATGTATTTTTTGACCTTCAGTTTTGGACCTCCCACAGGTGAACATCCCTTACCTGGCATTCGTGAACTGTGCTTGGCCTGTTGTTTCCTCTGCCTGCTGTGTTCCGAGGCCCTAAATGGGGGAGGGGTGGGGTGGAGACAAAATGTAACATTCAATAAATTCAAACTCAGTCTCAAGACAGAGGAAGCACTAAAACTCATGAACATACGGACCTGCACAAAACAAAGTGGTAGAAGGAAGGGAGTGAGAAGAGGCATTTGACAGAATGCGGCAGAAGGAAAGGGCAGAGAAGAAAGCCAAAATGCAAATACAACAATGGGGAGAGGTCAAAATTATAGTCCAGAGAGTGTAAGAGTAAATCTGTCAATGCCATTACTTAACAGGATTATTTAAATCCTAGAGTCTAAATGGAAAGAAATGGTCACACAATGACAACAGAAAATATTTTATAAATGATAAAACCATTTGTTTTCATTTTTGAAAAAAAAACAATTACATGTAGGAAATGGAGTTCTTTGTGCTCAGGTTTTTAAGATCACAAGACAAACAAACGTAAAATTGGTTATTACTTGTTTTAACACGAACCCAGCCCATCAATCTATGAATAGGAATTGAGCATTTATGTCCAACAAAGTGCAGAATTTACATTTCACTTGAATAGAGAGCTTGAAGTTTATCCTCCATCTTATTCATACTTTTAACTTGGATAAAATGTCAGTTTTTTTAAAAATTCAAATGTGTGACAAGGGTGTTGCTGACTGGCCAGTATTTGTTGCCCATCCCTAGTTGCCCTTGTCCGGCTGAATGACTTGCTGGGCCATTTCAATGGGCAGTTGCCATGGCTCTGGAGTCACATGTAGGCCAGACTGATTAAGGTCAGCAGATTTCCTTTCTTAAAGGACATTAGAGAACCAGATGGGTTTTTCTGACAATCGACAATGGTTTCCTGGTCATCAGTAGATTCTTAATTCCAGATTTTTTTTAAAAAAATTGAATTCAGATTCCACCATCTGCCATGGCAGCTTTCAAACCCAGGTCTCTAGAACATTAGCTGAGATTTTGGATTAATGGTCTAGCGATAATACCACTAGGCCATCGTCCCTAGCTGAAAAGTATTTTCTGAAAATTTGTATGGACATAGATTCCCTAATATTATAGAACTCACTGGGCACAGGTAGGCTTTGCTGTTTATAGCATCATCAGGCTTTCAGAGACAGTGTGGTCTGACACCATATTCCTCATCCAATGATCCTTCTGGGAAGTGCTGGCATGTGTGTGTGCACGTGTGCGTGCTTGGTTAAGAAAAAGTTTAATCTTGTTTGTGATCAGTAATCGTGTAAGTTATGAACACTCGGCAGAGGCACTGAAGGTTAACGAGCATCCATTGAATAATAAATGGAGTTGTGCTCTTCAGGGGAGAAAAGATGGTAAAGAGAAAGGAAACAGATTACTGTAATTACTGTGACAGGCAGCACGGCGACAGTGGTTAGTATTGCTACTGTATCAGGGACCCAGATTTGATTCCAGGCTTCGATCACTGTCTGTGTGGAGTCTGCACGTTCTCTCTGTGTCTAGACAGGTTTCCTCCGACACGCCAAAAGATGTGCTAGTTAGGTGCATTGGCCATGCTAAATTCTCCCTCAGTGTACCTGAACAGATGCCTGAGTGTGGCGACTAGGGGATTTTCACAATAACTTCATTGCAGAGTTAATGTAAGCCTATTTGTGATAATACAAAAACTTAAAAATTGTGTATTAATAAGTACACCAGTAAATATGGCACGATCACTGTCTTAGTCAAGATTAGCTTCCTCCTCTCGGCAGAGAATCAGCACCAGTCGGCAAAGTATTCCAGAGGCTCACTATTCTCTGGCAAGGGAACAGCTGTCTGACACTGACTCTATTCCAGCTCCTAACATGGTTTAAACTCATGAGCGAGAATGAGGGGGCACAAACTGGCAAGAGAAACATAGACAATTTGAGAAAAAAAACTTTGGGCAGTGAACAGTTAGGGTCTGGAACGCACTGCCTAAGTATGTGGCAAAGGCAGGTTCAATTGAAGCATCCAAAAGGGAGTTAGACTGTCATCTGAAAAGGAAGAACGTGTAGGGGTAGAACTGCACTAAGTGAATTGCTCATTTGAAGAGCCATTCAGACACAGCGGGCCGAAGGGCGTCCTACAACAAATCTGTGATGTACAAAGAATCGGTATCGCCTTTGCAATCTTACCTGTCCTATAGAAGCAGAGCCTGTCAACTATGAAACTCAGGATTTTAAAAAAAACAGCCGTTACCCAAAAAGAAACAGCATCACAGACAGCTGGTAAAGACTCAAAGCTACATGTGTGGAAACAGCAGAACACCTGCTGAACGACACTGAGCCATCTTCAATAGCAAATTTAGAGTAACTTTCACGGGATAGAAACAGGGAAATACAGAGCAAGACCTGACAATCCCTGAATAGATAGGTTGACGTGTTGGGTATGTTGGGATAGCCAAAACGTTCTACCTTAACTTTCATCTTCAGGGCTACCAAACAACCTAGTGTGAATTTGCAATAATTTGTGAAATTTCACATTTCCATTTCACTTTTTGTAACCACACCATTTATAAGGTTAAATATTTTCAAGGAAAAGCATCATAGAATCCCTACAGTACAGGAGGTGGCCATTTGGCCCATCATGTCTGCAACATCCCATCCTATCCCTATCCCCATAACCCCATGCACATACCCTAGCTAGTAGTAGTACCCCTGACATTATAGGGCAATTTATCATGGCCAATCCACTTAACCTACACATCTCTGGAGGAATCCAAAGCACTTGGAGGAAACCCACGCAGACATGGGGAAAAGGTGCAAACTCCACACAGAGAGTGACCTAAGCCAGGAATCGAACCCAGGTCGCTGGCACTGTGAGCCCTAAGATTTAAAAAGCAGACTCCACTGCTAAACAGTGTGATTGAAGAAGTCACTACCACTTAACCAATTATTTAGGTCACTACTTGTTTTATGGCCAAAGAGCTTACTGCTCACTCATTTGTGAACCTGGAAGAGTTTTCTCTTGTTCAATTTGCAATAAAGTTAAACTCCCAAGTATCCCAGAGGCCCCTCTGACTCATGTTACAATCTCTAATCCAACCATCTACGCTATTCCATTTTAAATATTTGCAGCCAGAGTCAAGACAAAAGAGTGAATAGAGTCTTGTGTGTACACAACTCGGTCAGATTCAGCTGAAAATAAAAACATTGCTCACTGTGGAGCCAGCATGAGCACAAGAAAGGAACAGGGAGCAGCCTCTAAAAGCACAATGAAAATGAAATAAAACTTACCACTGGCAGCTTTCCAGTGACTCCAACAAATAAACACAAGAAGAATCTGAGAAAGAAAGGATAATTAGAACTCACGTGGGTAATTTACAGAAAAGAATTGTGATGCCCAGAGCGTTTCGCAGCCACATCATTCATTTAATCTTTTGTGGGGTGTGGGGGTTGGTGCAGGGCCTGCATTTGGGGCCTATCCCTAAATGCCCCTGAACTGAGTGGATTGCTATGCCATTTCAGCGTGGAGTCTCGCTGCAGATCTGGAGTTGCATGCGGACCAGACAGGGAGGAACTCCATTAGTGAACCAGATGGGTTTTCACAATCGTCGATAACCACTTTGTTACTTTTTATCATTTTGTGAATTTAAATTCCACCAGCAGCCATGGTGGGATTTGAACCCATGTCCCCAGATCATTATGCTGGGCGTCTGGATTACTGGTTCAGTGATTTTATCACTATGCCGCAGTCTCCCCCCACCTTGCATTGTTACAGAATAAACCCAAGACTGTTGTACCCCCACCCCGTTCCCTAGAGTACCTTGCTCTGTTATCAATGCACCCTTGTATCACACCAATGTTACTATCATCTTTATTACAAGTGTATTTCCCCACCGAGTTCTCTTAGGAACAGGAATCTACACAGTAATCAATAAATGGAGGGATAAGGGCAGCTTCTACATTGTGGAACTCGTTTCGAATGTCACTGCATCCCTAATTCCTGCACCTGGAGTAATGCGCAGTTTTGGTACCCTTATTGGAGGAAAGATGTAGTGACAATGGAGACAGTTCAGAGGAGGTTCACTAGATTGATTCCAGAGAAGAGGGATTTGTTGTATGAAAAGGGATTGAATTGTTTAGGCCGATACTCTATGGAATTTTAAGGGGATATCAAATTAAGGCATACACAATGATAAAAGGTGTGGATAAAATAGACATGGAGCGGATGCTCCTACTGGTGGAGCATTCTAGGATGAGAGGTCAGAATATTAAGATAAGGGATAGCAAATTTAAAACAGCTGAGGAGAAAACTACTTCTCAAAAAGGATTGTGAATTTGTGGAATTCGCAACCCCAAAATGCAGTGGCTGCTGGGACAGTGAGTAAATTTGAGGAGTGTGACAGATTTTTAATTGGAGTGGATTGAAGGGTTATGGAGAGAAAGCAGGAAAATGGGCTTTGGAGCATATCAGCCATGATCGAATGATGGGTTGAATGGCCTAATTCTGCTCCTATATCTTATGAATTTACAACATGAAAATAACAAGATCGAGGGACAGAGAGATCGTAACTTTGCTGCAGGGCCAACCATTACTGTGATATAAATGCACAGTGATGGGTTAGCAGGTCTACAACATGCCACAAACAGTGGAGAGAATTTACAGAACAAATCATCTGCTTATTCAGACAGGCAGAGCGAAGGAAAGAGACAGAAATAAATCTCAAGAACTCTCAAGAATTTGTGCTCAATCTGGGGACAGATGGACAGTGAACGCATCAGGAGGATCATCTGCTTGGATAATCAAGTGCGTATATATATTATATGCAGTTCGCACGTAAGAGAGTGACACGCAGGATAAAGCGACAATTTAACTGTTCCACTGTAGATAATCTATCTAACACCATGATGAAAATTTAAGCTGGGCCATTCAACGCCTTTCAATTTTTTGGAAAAGGTACTGATACTGGTTGCAACTTATGAGAGCAGAAGATCTATATGGTGTTTTTCACATTTTCAGAATGCTTTCAACAGCCAATAAATTACTTCTGAATTGTAGTCACTGCTGTCTTACAGCCAATTTGCACACAGCAAGATTCCACATACAGCGCCACGATAACGACCAGGTCATCATTAGTGGAGGGAGACGAGAAGAACTTTCTCTGCTCCTTGAATATTGCTACATGATATTTTAATCTCAGGACAGATGGAGCTGCGGTTTAACACTACTTCAGAAAGGTGGCACCTCCAACACTGCAGCACACTCTCAGCACCAAACTGGAATGTCAGCTTAGAGATTGTGTGCCGAAGTCTCTGGAGTGAGACTGAACCTACAATCTTCTGACTCAGGAGAGAGTGCTACCACTGAAAACAAGGGCCTGACACACCACACACACACAGAAATTACTTGAGGACAGAGGAATGAAACCAGTTACGGCAGTTTATTTGCCCTCCCCTGAATACTGATTGGATTCCACAAGAAAATGAAATAATTTGTACAGTGGCGTGGTGGTTAGCAGTGCTGCCTCACAGCGCTAGGGACCCAGGTTCGAATCCTAGCTTGGGTCACTGTCTGTGCAGAGTCTGCATGGGTTTCCTCCAGGTGCTCTCATTTCCTCCCGGTGCTCTTGTTTCCTCCCATGGTCCAAAAGACATGCTGGTTAAGTGCATTGGCCATGCTAAATTCTCCCTCAGTGCACCCAAATAGGTGCCTAAGTGTAGCAAATAAGGGATTTTCACAGTAACTTCATTGCAGTTTTGATGTCAGCCTACTTCTGACACTAATAAATAAAGTTAAACTTAATTTGATGCTCACTTTTTTGCTTTGGTGCTGTTGGGATAATCGACCACTATCCCACCTGTGAAACCAGCCTTCATCGCCTGTGCTGTGATCAACTCCAACTGCGAGATAAAAACATTCACACTGATTTTAGTCCTCAATTATTCATTCACATGCACCCCCCTCCCCAACCCCCAGTAATTATTTTCCCTCCCTTCAAGGTATGACACTTTGCTGGGATGACAGTTTTATGGCTACCTTTTGCTACCTTTCTTGCCCTCTTCACTGTGGTAATGCCCTTGTTAGGTGGTTGTAGGTTGAAACCACACTCTGGGACTGCAGCATATAACTCGGACCATCTTCATATTGCACTACTGAGAAGGAACTGACTGCTGCATTGTTAGAGAAGGTTTCCTTTAGCCAATATATTGAGGCAAGGACCTATATCCGCCTGTTCTGTTTCTTTGGCTTCATATTAATAATCCCATTGCACTGGGAAAGGAGAACAGGCTGTTCTACTGCTTATGTAACCAACACAGTTCCAAGCAATTCCAGGAGTACACTGTGTTTTGAGACATTTGAGAAGTAATAGGGTACCACAAAGAGATTTCTTTTCCCCTGAAGCAATGTATTTACGTGAGAGAATAAACAGTAACGATGGGCAATTCAACTGCATGGACATCACAGCTGAATCCAATTCTGGATTGTGCCTGGATTGTGCAACAAGTGTGCCTGTTGCCCACACTTGTACATAGGTATCAGGAGGGTTACTGCATGGCAGTTTGAGGTGGGATTCTTGGCTATTTTTCCAGAAGGTTCTGCTGTTTGCTGCATGAACTGAATAAATCGTTGGAAGTTCTCGCACATAACTGCCAGGTCAATTTAATGATGTCACAGATTCTACACTGATCAACTGTGGCATCCCTGAGGAGTGGTTTGTGATATCTACGGAGGCTCTATGAGGGCACAGCCAGAAACAGCAACTCATAACTTCATTGCGACAATGACAATTCATCCAAGGCTGGCAAAACTCCACAAACTTAACACTGGGCCATCACACTCCTCCAATACAGACAACATCTAAGGTGGCATGGACATCATTCTGAACAGAAAGTCACAGGTTACATCCTTTGTCTGCACCATGTTAAACTAGGATGCTAACAATGAGCCACAACACCTTGTGCCACAGAATCGAAGGGCAAAAAGGACAAATAGTTAGCCGAGAATTTTATATATTAACTTGCAGCCTGTCGAGCCTGCTCTGCCTTTCGTAGAAACACAAGAAGCATTTGGCTCTTCTATCTTGCTCCACCATTCATTATGATCACAATACAGTGGTTAACACTGCAGCCTCACAGCCTCAGGGAGCCGTGTTCGATTCCCGGCTTGGGTCACTGTCTGTGTGGCTTTTGCATTTTCTCTCAGTGTTTGTGTGAATTCCGCCCCCACATTCCAAAGATGTGTGGATTAGGTTGATTGGCCATGCTAAAATTGACCCTCATGTCAGGGGGATTAGCAGGCTAAATAAATGAGATTATGGGAATAAGGCCTGGATGATATTGTGGTTGGTGCACTTGATGGGCTAAATAGCCTCCTTCTGTACTGTCAGGATTTTATGGATTATCATCCAACTGAATAACCTGATCCCTCCTTCCCCAATTCAATAAAATCATGCCTGATTTGACTGTGGTCTCAACTCCACAATTTCACCTATCCCACAATAACTTCGCTCTTTTGTCAACCAAGAATTCAACCACCTCTGCGTTAAAAATATTCAATGAGCCAGCCCCTACTGCTGAGGATGAGACTTCCAAAGATTTACAACACTCAAAAAAAAAAACTTTCCTCATCTGTGTGAAGAAGACCTACTATTAATCTGTACTCCTTAGTTCTAGAATCCCTCATAGGGAGAAACATCCTACACATGAACTCTTTCAAATCCCCTCAAAATCTTTTAATGTTCAGTGAGATCACCTCTTGTTCTTTTAAACTCCAATGGACAGAGGCCCAATATGTCCAACCTTTCCTCATAAGCTAATCGCATCCCCATCCCAAATATCATCTGAGTCTTCCTTTCCTAAGTAAGATGACCCAGAACTGTATACAGTGCTCCAGGTTTAGTCTCATCTTATACCTATTGTTATGACCAGCTCACTAGGTCCATCCATACTTTGAGTTCTGTCATCTCACTCCGCTTAAACAACATGCTGCTAGTCTATTTTCTGCCAAAGTGAACAAGGTCACATTTTCCCACATCATACTCCATCTGCCATTTTCTTTCTACTCACTTAACCCAACGATATCCCTTTGCAAGCTCCTTGTTCTCTTCACAGCTTACTTTCCTACCTATGTTTCTGTCATCTGCATATTTAGCAACCAGACATTTGGTCCCTTCATCCAAGTCATTGATGTAATTTGTAAATAGTTGAGGCCCCAACAACAGTTTCTATAGCATTCAATGCCAACTCAACAAAGACCCTATTGTGCCTATTCCCTGCACCCTATTAACTAACTAATCCATGCTAATATACTACTCCCAATACAAACTCTTAGTTTGCTAGTAACCTTTGATGTGGCACCTTGTCGATCATCTTCTAGTAATCTTAAGTACAGCACACCCAGAGGGCCTCCTCTAACCATGCTGTTTGTTACTTCCTCAAAAGAATGCCAATAACTCAACCATGATCTCCTTTTCACAAAGCCATGTTGATTCTGCCAGGATGCACTGAGATTTAAGTGTCCTGCCATAATCTCCTTCACAATGGCTCCCAGTACTTTCCCTGTGAAAGATGGTAAGTAAATTGTCTTGTGGTCTCCTGATTTCTATTTCCTTCCTTCCTTGAATAGAAGAACACATTTATTATTTTCCAATCCAATAGGATTTTCCAGAATCAAGAGAAGTTTGCAAAGTTAAAGCCAACACATCTACAATCCTGGCAGCCATTTATTTTAAGACTTCATGACAAAGTTAATCAGAACCCAGGGACTTGGCAGTCTTCAATTCTAATTTTTTTTTTCAGCACCCTTTCCTGGTGATTGTTTCAAATTCCTGCCCGCCTTTTACCTCTTAATTTATAATTATTTCTCAGATGCTACTTTTACCCTTGACAGCAAAAACGGAGATAGTATATCTGCATACAGTTCTGGTCACCCAATAGAATATCAAACTAGGGTGAGTGTAGAAAAGATTTACTAGGATGCTGCCAGGACTTGATGCTTGAGTTATAAAGAGAGGCTGGATAGACTGGGATTATTTTCCCAGGAGTGTAGGAGGCTTAAGGGTGATCTTATAGAGGTCTATAACGAGGGGCATAGATCAGGCAGATAGTCAACATCTTTTCCCAAATATAGAGGAGTCTAAAACTAGAGGGCATGGTTTAAGGTGAGAGGAGAGAGATACAAAAGTGTCCAGAGGGGCAATTTGTTCATTCAGAGGGTGGAGAGTTCCTGGAACAAGCTGCAAGAGACAGGAACAATTTTGCCTTTTAAAAAGCATTTAGATAGTTACATGGGTAAGGTGGGTACAATGGGATATGGGGTAAATAAAGGTGATTGTGACTAGCTTAGTGATAAAAACTGGACGGCATGGATACCTTGCTGTAAACTTCTGATTCTAACACATCATGCCGACCAGATTACCTAAACTGAACTAGCCGCATTTGCCTGTGTTTGGCTTATATCTATCTAAATCTTTCCTATCCATATCCAAATGCCTTTAAATGCTGTAATTGTACCCGCCTTTACCACCTCCTCTGGCAGTTCATTCCATACACACACCACCCTCTGTGAAAAAGTTGTCCCTCAGGTCTTCTTGCCCTCTCACCTCAAACCTGTAGTTTTCAACTCCCTCTTCTTGGGGAAAAGACCTTGGGTATTCACCCTATCTATGCCCCTCATGATTTTATAAACCTCTATAAGGTCACCCCTCATCCTCCTACACTCCAGAGAAAAAGTCCCAGCCTATCCAGCATCTCCACATAATTCAAACCTTCCAGTCCCCATAGCATCCTTTTTTGCACCCTTTCCAGTTTAATTTAAATTTGTAATGATTAATTCCAGACAAACTCACATCAGCACTTCATTGAATATTCATTTAAAATGTTTTGGTGGATTAAGATTTCAGCGAGGGAGCTGCATTGATCAGATGAAAACAGTCACAATACACTGCACCCTGAACAAACCAGAAGGACAAATAGAACAAGAGGTTGACACAGAAAACACTCACACACCATATGTTGGGTATTAAGTTCTACTATTTTAATATTCTAACAACCAACCTGCTCAGAGTTCTCAGGGTAGAACTGAAATACGGCTCTAGCTCCTCGTACCTATAAAACAAATAGATGTCTATCGTGTTGGTCAAAACAAAAACACAATCATTCTAAATCCCAATTTCATTAAAAATTTACAGCAACAATAAGAGTTCACATGGCAAATATCCTCCATGAGGCAGATTAGTAGGGTGTGATCTGAGTTGTAGTGAGGGGTTATGCACATGGCACAGTGGTTAGCACTGCTGCCTCACGGCATCAGTGATCATTCCCGCACTATCTGGGCAGAGTCTGCATTGTTCTCTGTGTCTGCATAGGCTTCTTCCCATAGTCCAAAAAAACATGTTGGTTAGGTGCACTGGCCATGTTAAATTCTCCCTCAGTATATCCGAACAGGCACTAGAGTGTGGTGACTAGGGAATTTTCACAGTAACTTCACTGCAGTGTTAACGTAAGCGTACTGAGACAACAATAGATAAATTTAAAATGCATCTGAATAAAATTAAGAAGAGGGGAGCGGATTCTATTGTTGGAATGTGGTGAGGGGACAGGCAAGAAGAGAAACACAATCTAAGCATACGCTATAATTCTTCTGGCTTTCCTGCACCACTGTAATACCCAGATCTATTCTGTTCACAGTCTAGTAACGGCGGAATTCTTACGGTGAGGTACCACAAACAAATCAAGCAGTCAGCAATTTAAAATAAACCACTCATATCTATACAATGGATGCCAGGATACTGAAGATTCCCAGTCTTGAAGCTTACCAGACTGGCGTACAAGGAGCTGAAGAATTTGTAGAGTCGCTTTGGGGGGCTGTGACTTTTCTTATCTGCATTACAAAGCCATTGCAGGGCAGAGATGCTGAGGAGAGAGACATAAAATACACCATTAAATTCACTATTTAGCACTGCTGCCTCACAGCACCAGGGATCTGGGTTCAATTCCAGTCTCAGGTCATTGTCTGTGTGGGAATTGCATGTTCTCCCCATGTCTGTGTGGCTTTCCTCCAGGTGCTCCGGTTTTCTCCCACAGTCCAAAGATGTGCAGGTTAGGTTCATTGGCCATGTTAAATTGACCTTAATGCTGGGGATTAACAGGGTAAATATGTGGGGTTACAGGAATAAGGCTTAGGTGGGATTGTGGTCACTGCAGACTCGATTGGATGAATGACCCCCATCTGCACTATAGGGATTCTACGATTTCCACTTTGATTCCCCTTACAATGTCCCAGTCTGCCGGGTATTTGAAGACCAAGTGCTTTGCTTCTGATTAAGAAGGCACAGTTCAAAGATGTGTGGGTTAGATGGATCGCCCATGCTAAATGGTCCCTTAATGTTGGGGGACTAGCTAGAGCAAATGCATGGGCTTATAGGGATAGGGCCTGGGTGGGATTGTAGTCAGTGCAGACTTAATGGGCTGAATTGCCTCCTTCTGCATTCTATAATTAAATGATGCTTAACCTAAAACTCAGGCATTTATTTATTTGGTGGAATTTTAACTTTCCAGTATTGTAGGTGATTTGGGTTGAGTGTGTGGTGACGGGGGAGGGTCACCCCCCACCCCACCTCTCTCATTGAGAGAGAAAGAAGAAAGATTAGTCAAATTATTTGATTAACTTTAGAAACATTGCCTCACATCACATTTAAAAAGCTTGTTCAAACATGATGCCTGGGTGGGAACCAAAAAATGGGTGATTATAAATAGCACTTTGGTTTTTAAATAGAACAGTTTAAAACGTCTGAGCTGTGAGGAGAGTCAGAAGCATCTGGGACTGTTTAGTCTGGAGATGGGAAAGTACAATTCTGGTCATCCTGCTATAAAATGGATGTTATTAAACTGGAAAGGGTGCAAATAAGATTTACAAGGATGTTACCAGGACTGGTAGCTTTGAATTATAAGAGGCTGGATAGGCTGGGACTTTTTCCTCCCTGAAACGCAGGAGGATGAGGGGTGACCTTATAGAGGTTTATAAAATCATGAGGACATTGATAAGATCAATAAAGTCTTTTCCCAAGGTAGGGGAGTCCAAAACTAGAGGGCATAGATTTAAAGTGAGAGGGAAAAGGGGCATGAGGGGGCAATTTTTTCACACAGAGGGTGGCAAGTATGTGGAATGAGTTGCCAAAGAAGGTGATAGAAGAGAGTACAATTCAACATTTAAAAGACATTCGACAGGTATATGGATGGGAAAGGTTTAAAGGGATAGGGGCCAAATGCAGGCAAATGGGACTGATTCAGTTTAGGAAGCCTGGTTTACATGGATGAGTTGGGTTGAAGGGCCTGTTTCCGTGCTGTATATGTCTATGATTCTAAACACAACTACTGTCACTGAGTGGTTACAAGTGTTTCTGTAGAAGGCAATTCAGTTTCTCGATTACCTGATGCAGCCGTCAAAGGCACCCGCCCGGAATGGAATACCGGCGCCCACATCGCCCAGAATGAGATCGCCTTCCACCTCTCTCTCCAACGCAACATCTATCAGGAGAAGGAAACAACAAATTGAGAAACAGTGAGACAAAGTAGCTCAAAATGGTGAGAGAGAATGTCTCGTTTCGCATGATATTCAAATGCAGGGAATATGAGCACATAGTCTTTTTCTGTTCTCTTCAATGTTTCTTTCTCTACTGAAAAGTACACAGGGTGAAATACAACAAGATATTCCATACATACAGTATCCAGTACTCCTCAGAACCTTGACCCAGAAAGAAGTCTCACAACACCAGCTTAAAGTCCAACAGGTTTATTTGCAACAATCACCACAAGCTTTCGGAACAGGCTGCCCCTTTGTCAGGTAGGACTCAAGCAACAATGCAAGAGGCCATTTGGCCCATTAAACTTGTGCACTGTTTTGCTCCACAAGGCACCCAATCTAATCTGACACTCCCCACCCCCGTTAACATCCCACCTACTCTAATTTCTTTAGCTCGCTTGCTCTCACTGGTCTAACACAAAACTCAGTCTGAACTCAGCTCGCTTTCCAATCTATGACCCAGATTCAGAGTGACTGTCAGCCTCTTGTTGCTGTGGGAACTGGCCAAGCATGCCAGCAGGAAAGCAGTGACCAAAAACACTAACTCAGCTTTGGGTGCCAAATATGTTTCATTATATCTATTTCCACAACCAAAACACCCTTCCTGTGACAGCGTAAATTCTCATCCACCACGCTATGAGAGATCTGCTGGTGAAATAATCATTTTAGGGGATGGTTTGAAGCTGGTTTTTTTCACGTGTTCTTATTGCTGAAATTTTACCACCCCATCTGCCTGAGGTTTGTAAGATCCCACCTGAGAATGGCGTTCTGCAAGTCTCGCCCACCCGAATTCCGGCTTACGTTTCATTTGTGTAGTGCCTCAGGGAGCTCTGGGCTACTTGGACAGCACAATGATGAGTTCCGGACTTGGTGAGATGTTGCCGTAGTATCTTAAGCAAGCACCATTAATAAGGCAGACAAGTCAAATCAAACCCGGAATGGTGATCCCAAGTTTCCAACATTGAAAGCGAGGTTACACGATCAGGGACTCAGCCTGGTCTTCGGCGAGCCTCTGCATATCTGCTTAAAACTCCAGTTCATCACCCAACTCCTCAAACACAAAGCAGCCGGGTCAGAATGCCTATCACGCCATCTTAAATTGAACTAATCAAATGGAAATAGACTTTTTCAAAAAAGGCCACCCCAAGCTTCCACCCCTTCAGTGAGCAATACAAGTTTTTAAAAACTTTATTTATTAGTGGCACACATAGGCTTACATTTACACTGCAATGAAGTTACTGTGAAAGTCCCCTAGTTGCCACACTTCAGCACCTGTTCAGGTATACTGAGGGAGAATTTAGCCTGGGTTAACGCACCTAACCAGCATGTCTTTCGATTCATGGGAGGAAACTGAAGCACTCAGAGGAAACTCATGCAGAAACGGTGAGAACATGCAAACTCCACACAGACTGTGACTCAAGCCGGGAATCGAACCAAGTCACCATGCTGCCTCAGTCCAAGCCAATAGAATTGACTTCATAGGGCCTCTCAGAAAAGTTGACAAGCTTCAAATCTCTGGGACATCAGTCTCCCACATTCAGAATCATGGAGAGGAGTAAACACACTTTATTTCTTTATTCATCGAATCATAGAATCCCACAGTGCAGAAGGAGAACATTCGGCCCATCAAGTCTGCACCGACAACAGCTCCACTCAGGCCCTAGTGGGCTTTCATTAAGACCGCAATGAAGTTACTGTGAAAATTCCCCGGTTGCCACACTCTGGAGCCTGATGAGGTACACTGAGGGAGAACTTAGCATGTCCAATACATCTAAGCAGCATGCCTTTGGGCTGTGGGAGAAAAGCAGAGCACCCGAAGGAAACCTACACAAGGAGAACGTGTAGACTCCGTACAGGTAGTGACCCAAACTGGGAATTGAACCCAAGTCCCTGGTGCTGAGAGGTAGCGGTGTTAACCACTGTGCCACCCATTTTTGTCTGGATGACTGCAGCTCCAACACTCGAGAAGTTCAATACCATCTAGGACAAAACAGATTGGCAACCCATCCACCATCTTAAACATTCATTCCCTCCACCAGTGATTCACTGTGGTAGCAGTGTGTGCATTCTACAAGATGTACAGCCGCATCTCAAAGAGGCTCCTTCGACAACATCTCCCAAATCCACACCTTTTCCACTTGGAAGGACAAAGTCAGCAGATGCACCACCCGCAAGTTCCCCTCCAAGCTACATATCATCCTGACTTGGAAATATATCAGCTATTCCTCCACTGTTGTAAGTCAAAAAGCTGGAATTCCCTCCCCAATAGGGCTGTGGGCGTATCTACGCCAAAGGGACTGCAGCAGTTCAAGAAAGCAGCTCACCATCACCTTTTCAAGCACAACTACGGATGAGCAATAAATGCTGGCCTAGCCAGTGATGTCCACGTGACATGAATAAAAAGATGATCATGTTACCTACCAAGCATGGCTACACTGATATCCACACCAACCCAGTGATGCCCTTCTTCAGAGAGGTAATCCCCACTGAGTCCCGATCCACAGCTGGAACACAAACAGAATCATGTCAATCCCATTAAGAGATTAACAAACCCAAGCATATATCTGACATGACAATGCATTGAGGCATGCACTGGTTGTATAAACTCAGTAAGAATTTAGCAACACCAATTATTAATCCAACCGATTTATTTGATAGTAAAAAAGCGAGCTTTTTTACTATCAAATAAATCGGTTGGATTAATAATTGGTGTTGCTAAATTCTTACTGAGTTCTTACCACCCCAATCCAACGCCGGCATCTTTACATCCTGGTTGTATAAGTCAGGAAGATTGATCAGATGCACAGCATTTAGCAGCTGTGTGTGAACTGTCACTCAGTCAACGCCTTAGAAAATATGTTGGTAAACATTATGACAATCATATGGAATACTGCAGTCCAATCAATTCAATCCCAACAGCTGGTTTTCATATTGAGACATCTTATTTTGTTGTTTGGAAGGGGTTGGTAAAGATTTGAATCTTTTTTGACCGGCAAGATGACAAATCACCACCCTAGTGGTGTTGTAAAACAGAAAATATTCCTTTTCAGGATAAAAGCAAGTTACCACTGATGCTGGAATTTGAAACTAAAAGAGAAAATGCTGGAAAATCTCAGCAGGTCTGGCAGCATCTGTAAGGAGAGAAAAGAGATGACATTTTGAGTCCAGATGACACAAAGGTCATCAGGACTCAAAACATCAGCTCTTTTCTCTCCTTACAGATGCTGCTAGACCTGCTGAGATTTTCCAGCATTTTCTCTTTTGGTTTCTTTTCGGGAACCTGGTGTCACCAAACATCCCCACTTCAGGTATGAAGCAACCAAATACAGAATAAAGCTGCCATCACACTGCTCTTCAACCCTCAATCCATGAGATATCCTACCATAGCTTTCCTAACACCAATCATCTTGAGGCTGTTGATCCATGCTGAATCATACTTACATCTCAAACCTAAGAACAGAATTGCAGTTATCAGCCAATCACCACATCAGTTTGGGTTGGAATTAAATTCTATTTCTAGCCGCAAAAGGCCGGTACCTGACCAACTCTGAAATCCATTTCTGTTGAAAGGGTTTAAAGGTTTTCCCCCTTGTAGTGACAATGAGCCTCACTATTGCTGCTTTCTTAAATATAACTTCCACTTCCTTCCCCCAGCATAGAAGACCCAGTCTTAACTCATACATCTTGGGATGCCAAGGAGCAATTTACATGGCCAATGCACCTAACCTGCACATCTTTGCAGTGTGGGAGAAAACTGGAACACCCAGAGAAAACCCACGGAGAAACGGGGAGAACATGAAAACTTCACATAGACTGTCATCCAAAGCCGGAATTGAACCCGGGTCCCTGGCACTGTGAAGCAGCAGTACCACTATGCCATCCTGATTAAAATATGAAAAAAAAAAGTGGCAAAATAAAACAAGCAACTCAGACAGGGAAGCTCTTGAATGTCCAGAGACCAGTGAAGAGCGACACTATTTATTAAAGTTATTTTTATTAGTATCATAAGTAGGCTCATATTAACATTGCAATAAAGTTACTGTGAAATTCCCCTGGTCACCACACCCAGGCATCTGTTTGGGTACAGTAAGAGAGAATTTAGCACAGCCAATACACGTAACTAGTACATCTTTCCTACAGTGAGAGAAAACCGGAGCACCAAGAGGAAACCCACAGGGCGAACGTGCAGATTCCACACAAACAATGATCCAAGCCGGGAATCGAACCTGAGTCCTTGACACTGAGGCAGCAGTGCTAACCACTGTGCCACCCCACTGTGGCAGGAACATGTGGAATGGAAGGAACAAAAAGAGGGCAAGAGGAATGATACAGTCTCTCGACTCGATGTTGGCTTTCTCTGAATATCATCTGCAAGACTGTAAAGATTAAGGAAAATCCTACCCAACGTCCAACAAGAAGCAAGGTTGATCCTCAGGTAAATTGAGTAGCTCGACTGCTCTTTCTGACATCTGACTCTGAATTTCAATCATCCGAGAACTGCGAAGGGAAAAGACCACATCTTATTCATGTAGCTGGCTCGTTCCCACCTGTAGATGACCGAGCTATTCAGCACCCTCTTCCCCCATTTATTATTCAATTGACAAAACAGCATTTATTGTGTCTCTATTTGCTAAGAAAATCAATTGAGAGACTGAAGTCATATGACAGGGCGTGTGTAAACCAGTTCTTATTTTTCAATAACTCTGACAATCTTCATGCAACAGCCAAGTGCTACCAGGTGACACGACCAGGCATGAGTTCCAAGTAATAAAAATAAAAAGTGCTGGAAATACTCAGCTGATCAGGCAACATCTGGATGAGAAGCAAAAGTTTACATTTAAGGTTGAGATTTAAACGAACAGTCATCTCAACCTGAAATTTTAACTTCTATTTGTCTTCACACATCCTACCTGACGTGCTGAACATGTCCAGAACTTTTGGCTTTTATTTTAGAATTCTATTATCCGCAAAATACCATAACTACAAAGTTAACAAATGTAAGGACACAGCAATTTCACATCACTCTTCTCCACTGAGCAAAGTAGAAAAGCTTCTCACCATTTCAAAGTTTTGTAATTACTCTCCCAAAATTCCATCATCAAAGTATCTACTCCGACATGTAGTAGCGACTCTCCATTTTGACTCAAGGGTAACACTGAGGGGCAGCCAAATGTCTGGCCTGGGGAAGTAGGGACATTGCAGCCAAACCTAATTGGCTCTGAAACCTTGGTCACAAATCCATGTTTCCCAGTTGGCTGATGGGGCACAGAGACACACACATACACCTCCACATGCACCACCACTGCCGCTGCCCCACTCACCCACCCCCCCAACATAACACCAGAATCTGCTAACTCAATGCAGATTAAGAATGAAACTGTATGATTTGCTAAATCTGTACAGCTCAGTGTGATGCTCATTTAATCACAGTCTGGCAAAACATAGAAAATTTGCTGACGGACTTATTCCAACTGGAATAAATTGTCTTCTGAAATCACATAGTCTTTGGTAATAAGTTTAAAAGGCAATGTAATAGCACATCTAAAGAACAAAGAATAAAGAAAAATACAGCACAGGAACAGGCCCTTCAACCCTCCAAGCCCAAGCCAATCATGATGGCCTAACTATATGTTAAAAACAAAACTTGCCCTTACTCAGACTGTATTTCCTCTCTATTCATGTACCCATCCAAATGTCTCTTAAGTATTGCTGATGTACCTGCTTCCATCACCACCTTCAGGCACTCACCACCCTCTGCATGAAAGATATGCAGGAAGGAATTTATCTTAAACTTCCCCCTCTCATCTTGAGTCTGTGCGCTCTTGTAATTGACACCTTCACCCTGTCTGTGCCTCTGAATTTTGTAAACTCTATCAGCTCTCCCCTCAATCTCCATCTTTCCAGTGAAAACAACCCTAGTTTATTCAACCTCTCCTCACTGCAATACCTTTGAGACCAGGCAACATCCTAGTAAACCTTCTTTGCACCCTCTCCAAAACTTCCACATCCTTCTGCAGAGTGGTAACGAAAACTGCATGCAACAGCAGCCTAACCAAGGTTTTATTTAGCTGCAACATGATTTCCCAACTCTTATATTCAATGCTCCAGCTGACAAAGGCATGCATTCCATATGTCACAGAAACCCTGTAGTGTGGAAGTAAGCCATTCGGCCCATCATGCCTGCATCAACCACAATCTCACTCAGCCCCTATCCATGCAGCCCACTTAATGACCCTTCTGGTCCCCTGGCAGTAAGTGTCAATTTAACATGACCAATCAACCTAACCCACACATCTTTGGACTGTGGGAGGAAACCAGAGCACATGGAGGAAATCCACGCAGGCACAAGGAGAAAGTGTAAACTCCTCACAGACAGTGACACAAGCCAGGAATCGAACCAGATCGCTAGCATTGTGAGGCAGTAGTGCTAGCCACTATGCCAATCGTATGCCTTCTTCATCACCTGGGTCACCTTGCAGTGCCATTTTTAGGGAACTGTGGACCTGCATGCCCAGATTCCTCTGTGTGTTAATGTTCCTAAGGGTTCTGCCATTTACAATATAACTTACACCTAAATTTGATCGTCCAAAATGCATCATCTCCCATTTGTCAGATTAAACCCTACCTGCCATTTCTGTGCTCAAGTCTCCAAGCCATATCCTACTGTATCCTCTGACAATCCCCAGCATCATCAGAAACTCCATCAATCTTCATGCCATCTGCAAGCTTACTAATCAGGCCATTCAAAACTTTCCTCCAGATCATTTATAAATATATATCATAAACAGAGGTTCCAGCACTGATTTGTCACCACAGGACCTCCCTGACAGAATCAAAAAATATAAACACCTGATGCCAAGGTGAAAATACTTACTTCTGCGTATATTTCCTTGCTTCATCTTCATTGTAAAACTGAAAGGAAAAAAATCTTTAAAGATCTGCTACAATTTAAACCTCATTGTAAATTATACACCATTCAAAACTCCAGACTTTTAATTTGTTCATGTGAGAGACATTTTTATAGCAAGACTAAATTAGGCTCAGCAATGCATGGGGACTGAGGTGAGGGGGAGGTGGTTTGGGGGGTTGAGGGAGTGAAAGATTGAAGGGGGGGCAGGGCGGAGGTTGAAGGGGTGCTGGGGGAGGGGGGGGGGGAGGTTGAAGGGGGTGCCGAGGTTGGGGGGGGAGGTGTTGAACAGGGTGTCAAGGGAGGTTGAAGCAGGTGGGGGTGGGGGGGGGGGCGTTTAAGGAGGTGTTGGGGGGAGGATTGAAGGAGGTGTGTGGAGGGGTTGAGAAGTAACGCCAGGGTCTCCCCCTCCCCACCACCTCTGATAGCCCAAGGATCAACTTCCTACTGCAATGAAATCCCCCATAGCCATCGGATCCACCCTCCCATAGCCCTAGGATCGACCTTGTACACCCCCCCATAGTCCTGGGATCGGCCCCTACCACTATCCCCCCCATAGCCCTGGGATCCGCCACCCCACCAAAGCCCCAGGATCCATCACACTCCCCCCATAACCCCAGAATCTATACCACCCCCCCAAGAGCCCCAGGATCTACACCGCCCACCACCCCATAGCCCTGAGATCTCCACCACCCCCCCCTCCCCATACCCGGGATCTATCGCCACCCCCATAGCCTTGGGATCCACCACACCCCCCATAGCCCCGAGATCCAGCACCCTCCTTTAGCGCAGGGATCGACTCCCCCCCATAGCTCTGGGATCGACCCCTAACACTATCCCCTCCCATAGCCCCAGGATCCCCCACACCGCCTCCCTCCCATAGCCCCGGGATCCTCCACACCACCTCCCCCCCCCCCCATAGCCCCGGGATCCTCCACACCACCTCCCCCCCCCCATAGCCCCGGGATCCTCACACCACCTCCCCCCCCGCATTGCCCGGGATCCCCACACCACCTCCCCCCCGCCCCCGTAACCCGGGATCCTCCACACCGCCTCCCCCCCATAGCCCCGGGATCCTCCACACCACCTCCCCCCCCCCCCAAGCCCCGGGATCCTCCACACCACCTCCCCCCCCCCATTAGCCCGGGATCCTCCACACCACCTCCCCCCCGCATTGCCCCGGGATCCTCCACACCACCTCCCCCCCGCCCCCATAACCCCGGGACCTCCACACCGCCTCCCTCCCAATGCCCCGGGATCCTCCACACCACCTCCCTCCCCCCCCATAGCCCCGGGATCCTCCACACCACCCCCCCCCCCATAGCCCGGATCCTCCACACCACCTCCCCCCCCGCATTGCCCCGGGATCCTCCACACCACCTCCCCCCCCATAGCCCCGGGATCCGCCTCCCCCCCATAGCCCCGGGATCGACGACCACCACCACCACCAACAACAACAACAACAACAACTCCCCAGCCCCCGGCCCCCCTCGGGCTTCACCAGTTCAGGTGGCGCCTGGTGCTCCGGCCTTCCAACTCGCACCGCCATCTTTCTCCAACCCCCGGGGTCAAAACGTCATCACAGCGTGCCCCTTACGTCATCCGTGCGCGCCTAAAGCCCTGAGTGAGCGCTCCGGCCGCCATCTTGGTAAAGGTGAGGAGAGGTCAGGGGTCAGCACTGCACTGGGCACTCAGATAGTCCAATTACACCCAGGTTCCACTTGTCACACTAACAGATGCAGCTTTCCTGTGATCAGCACTCAATTTTCCTTTAAAGACTTTTATTATCTTAAGGACAGTGTCTATCTCTGAAGAAACACATTTAACTGGATGATAATTAAGTGCATATTTATTTGTGCCACAAGTAGGCTTACATTAACACTGCAATGAAGTTATTGTGAAAACCCCCTCGTCGCCACACTCTGGCGCCTATTCGGTCACACTGAGAGAGAATTTAGCATGGCCAATGCACTTAATCAGCACACTTTTTGGACTGTGTAAGCACAGTCATCCGCAACCAGATTCGAACCTGCGCTGTGAGGCAGCATTTTGCTACCATGTTGCCCCATTGCTTCCATTCCTGTATGCAAATAGCTTTCCTTCATTGATCTGATTTTGATTTGATTTCATCTGATTTATTATTGTCACGTATTAGTATACAGACAAAAGTATTGATTCTAGCATACTATACAGACATAGAAAAGGAAAGGAGAGCATGCAGAATAAAAGTTTAAAGTTTATTTATTAGTCACAAGTAAGTTTAATTAACACCGCAATGAAGTTACTGTGAAAATCCCCTAGTTGCCACACTCCAGCGCCTGTTCAGGTATACTAAGGGAGAATTTAGCACGTCCAAATTACCTAAACAGCATGTCTTTTGGGCTGTGGGAGGAAAACAGAGCACAGTACCCCAAGGCCAGATTTAAGCCTGGGTTGCTGGCGCTGTGAGGTAGCACTCTGCCACTGTGCTGCTCCATTGCTTCCATTCCTGTATGCAAATAGCTTTCCTTCATAGATTTGAATTTGATTTCATTTCATTTCATTTCATTTAGTATTGTCACAGATAATAGCATACAGAGAAAAGTATTATTTCTTGCATGCTATACAAACATAGAGAAGGAAAAGAGAGGAAAAGAATAACGCTAGGGTATAAAGAGAGATCAACTTAATATGAGGAATCATAGAATTCCTGTAGTGCAGACATGATTTAAAAAAACTCAACTGGACAATGATACTTTCATAGAAACCTCACAATGCAGAAGGAGGCCATTTGGCCCATTGTGTTTGCACAAACCACAATCTCATCCAGGCCTGTCCCCATAACTCTGCGTATTTACTCTCTAATCCCTCTAACCAATGCACCTAGGATCATTAAGGGGCAATTTAGCATGGCCAATCAGCGTAACCCGCACATCTTTGGAATGTGGGGGGAAACCCATGCAGATATGGGGAAAATGTGCAAACTCCACACAGTGACCCAAACTGGGAATTGAACCCGGGTCCCTGGCACTATGAGGCAACATTAGTAATGACTGTGCTGCCCTGCTGGTACTGCTTTCTTTGGCTCAGGTTGCCACCTTTAGTTGGAGCTATTCTTGGAAATCCCATCATGTGCCTCCGACTAATTTAATCCATCCTGTCAAATACCCTTGATTTGATTTGATTTATTATTATCACATGTGTTAGCTATGTAGACAAAGCATACCATTCATAGAGAAGGAAATGAGAGAGTGCAGAATGTAGTGTCACAGTGATAGCTAGAGTGTAGATAAAGATCAACTTAATGCAAGATAGATCCATTCAAAAGCCTCATGGCAGCAGGGACTTAGCTGGTGCATGACCTCAGGCTTTTATATCTTTTTTCTGACAGGAGAAAGTGAAAGAGAGAATGTTTGGGTTTATGCTGGCTGCTTTGCTGAGGCAACGGGAAGTGCAGACTGTATCAATGGATGGGAGGCTGGTTTGCATAATGGATTGGGCTACATTCGCGATCTTTTGTAGTTTCTTGTGGTCTTCGGCAGAGCAGGAGCCATACTGAGCTGCGATACAACCAGAGAGAATGATTTCCATGGTGCATCTATAAAAGATGGTGAGACTCGTAGCTGACATGCCAAATTTCCTTAATGTTCTGAGAAAGTAGATGCGTTGGTGGGCTTTCAAAACTATAGTGTCAGCATGGGGGGGATCAGGACAGGTTGTTGATGATTTGGACACCTAAAAACCCAAAGCTCTCAATCCTTTCTACTTTGTCCCCTTGACGTAAACAAGGTCATGCTCTCCTCTACACTGCCTGAAGTCGATGACAATCTCCTTCATTTTGTTGATGTTGAAGGAGAGATTATGGTCACTGCACCAGTTCATCAGATTTTCTATCCCATTCCTGTACTCTGTCTCGTCATTGTTTGAGATCTGTCGCGCTATGGTGGTGTTATCAGCAAACTTGAAAATTGAATTGGAGAAAAATTTGTCCACACAGTCATCGGTGTACAAGGAGGATAGTAGGGGGCTGAGAACACAGCCTTGTGGGGCAGTGTATGATCATGGAGGAGGTGTTGTTGCCTATCCTTATTGATTGTGGTCTGTGAGTTCAGAAGTTCAGGAGACGGAGGGAGGTGCCAAGGCCCAGGCCATAGGGTTTGGAGATGAGTTTCGTGGGAATAATGGTGTTGAAGGTTGAGCTGTCATCAATAAATAGGAGTCTGACATAGGTGTCCTTGTCATCTAAGTGTTCCAGGATTAAGTGCAGTCTCCAATATCTTTATGACTAACAATGAAAAATGCTCAATGAAAATGAAAGAACAGTTTTTATGCCCCTATGCTTTTTTTTAACCTTTGATTCAGCACCCAGGAACTGAAATTTTAATTCCATGATACTCTAAGGAAATTCTGAAGGTTTGGCAAAACATACCTGAGGTCAAGGCCAAGGTTGTGCGGTGGTCAAGTGGCAGAACAGCTGCCAGGAACCCGTGACTCATGCTCAGTACACCGGAAAGGAAAATCAGTCTTCTGGCAAGCAAATCTCTGTCTGAGTCTATTACCTGATAAGCCTTTAATGTTTCTAAAGATGCTGATCCAAGTCGGAACTGACTGTTTCAAATCAGGATGTCTTTATGTAACACTAAAGCAAAATACTGCAGATGCTGGAATCTGAAACAAAATAAGACATCTCACAACACCAGGTTAAGGTCCAACGGGTTTATTTAGTAAGAAACGCTACTAGCTTTTGGGAGTCTGGCAGTGAAAGGGGCAGAGCCCCAAAAGCTAATGGCATTTGCTACCAAATAAACCTATTAGACTTTAACCTGCTGTTGTGAGACTTCTTACTGTGTTTACCCCAGTCCAACAACGGCATCTCCACCTCTGAAACAAAGCCAGGAAATGCCGGATACAGGTCTGACAGCATTCGTCAGGCAGGCCCTTCACAGTTTGCATCTCTGTTCTGCCATTCACACATTCTGATCACTTTTAACACCTTTCTCAGCCTTCTTCATTCTCATTTACATTTCCTTTGTCCCATTATGCCCCCCCCCACAACCCTCAGAGTATAAACCTTTTCCAATTTTCTGTGCTCTTAGCTTTTGACGCAAAATGTTGGCTCTATTCTCTCTCCACAGATGCTGTCAGGCCTGCTGAGATTTTCCAGCATTTTCTGTTTTTGTTTCAGATCCCAGCATTCGTAGTATTAATCTACACATCTCAGGACATTAAGGGACAATTTACCATGGCAAATCCACCTAACCTAGACATCTTTGGACTGTGGGAGGAAACAGGAGCATCTGCAGGCTCAGGGACAATTTGTAAACTCCACACAGTCACCTGAGGCCAGAATTGAACCTGGGTCCCTGACACTGTGAGGCAACTGTGTTAACCTCTGTGCCACCGTGACACCTCTGCTAATAATAATAATACATTCAGGTCTTTCACAATGAGCCATGGAGCTGGATGTGCCACTGATTGGATGCTTCTCCCACTTAGCAAGGGTTCAAATTAGTTGAGCTAAAACTACCCCTGGGGGTTATCTCACCATCTTGGTTAGGAAACTATTAAATGTGGTGATAGGCTTTCCTATGTGTCAGACATTACTGATCAAAAAAGTGACAATAAAGAAATCAGCACCAACAATTTCAACACTTAACACCCGTGTGAGCATTTGAGATCTTGGTGTCAGCCCTACTCAGTGGTAGCAAGCCCTCTCAACTCTAAGACAGAAGATCAAACCCATTATATGAGTGAATCTCCAAGTTACACTCATATTTCAATGCTATACTGAAAGATTGCTGCATTCATGGTGAACCACAAAAAGTCGTGAATGTAGCCCAATCCATTATGCAAACCAGCCTCCCATCCATTGACTCTGTCTACACCTCCCGCTGCATTGGAAAAGCAACCAGCTTAACCAAGGACCCCATGCACCCCGGATATTCTCTGTTCCATCTTATCTTCCATCAGGAAAAAGATACAGTCATGTACGAACTGACTCAAGAACAACTTCTTCCCTGCTGTCATCAGTCTTTTGAATGGACCTATCTCGCATTGAGTTGATCTTTCTCTATATCCTAGCTATGACTGTTACATTACATTCTGCACCCTCTCGTTTCACTGTGAACAATATGCTTTGTCTGCAGAGTGCACAAGGAACAATACTTTTCACTGTATGTTAATACATGTGACCATAATAAATCAAATCAAATTCCTAACATGGGAACAGGAGCAGGCTGCTCAGCCCATCAAATGGTGGCAAATGGAATTTAATGTGGAAAAGTGTGAGGTAATGCACTATGGCAGAAATAATAAATGTGTAGAGTATAGGGCTAATGGTAGGATTCTTAGTAGTCTTGATGAACAGAGGGATCTTGGTGTGTATGTGCATAGATCCCTAAAAGTAGGCAGTCAAGTCGAGAAGGTTGTTAAGAAGGCATATGGAGTCTTAGCTTTTATTGGTAGGGGTATTGAATTTCGGAGCCGCAACGTCATGTTGCAACTGTACAAAACTCTAGTGCGGCCGCACTTGGAGTATTGTGTGCAGTTCTGGTCCCCGCATTATAAGAAAGATGTGGAGGCATTGGAGAGGGTACAGAGGAGGTTTACCAGGATGTTGCCTGGTATGGAGGGCAGGTCTTATGAAGAGAGGCTGAGGGATTTGAGGTTGTTTTCGTTAGAAAGGAGGCGGCTAAGAGGGGACCTAATCGAAACATATAAGATGATTAGAGGTTTAGATAGGGTGGACAGTGATAGCCTTTTTCCTAGGATGGAGAAAGCTAGCACGAGGGGACACAGCTTTAAATTAAGGGGTGATAGTTATAGGACGGATATCAGAGGTAGGTTCTTTACCCAAAGGGTGGTTCGGGAGTGGAATGCCCTGCCTGCAGCAGTTGTAGATGCGCCAAGTTTGGTGGCGTTTAAGAGGTTAGTTGATAAGTATATGGAAGAGAAGGGAATGGTTTAGTTTGGAGGGGCATTGCTTTTTATATTGGTCGGCGCAACATCGAAGACCGAAGGGCCTGTTCTGTGCTGTAGTGTTCTATGTTCTATGTTCTATCAAGCCAGCTCCACCATTCAATATGACCATGGTTGATCAAACACTTCGTTGTCATTTTCACCCACTATCCTCATAACCCTTTAAAGTAGAAATTATTTGTTAGTCACGAGTAAGACTTATGTTAATACTGCAAAGCAGTTACTGTGAAATTCCCTGATTCACCACACTCAGGCACCTGTTCGGGTCAATGCACCAAACCAGCACATCTTTCAGACTGCAGCAGCAAACTGGAGCACCCGGAGGAAACCCACGCAGACACCAGAGGAACTTACAAACTCTATACAAAAAGTGATCCAAGCTAGGAATTGAACCAGGGTCCTTGGTGCTATGAAGCAGCAGTGCTAACCACTGTGCCACTGTGCCATCACAAACCTGTTAATGTCTATCTTAAACATACTCAATGACTGAGCTTCCACAGCCCTCTGGGTTAGCGAATTCCAAAGATTCATAGCCTTTGCATAAAGAACTTTCTCCTTTTTTTGTCTAAGTGCCTTCCATCTTATTTTGAAATTGTGCCCTCTGGTTTCAGACTCACCAACCAAGGGAAACATTTTACCTGCAACTATCTTGTCTATTCCTTTTAAATATTTTGTCGGTTTCGATGAGATCACTTCTCATTCTTCGAAACTCTGGAGGATACAGGCCCAATTTGCCCAATCTCTCTTCATACACAATCCCGCCATTCCTGGACAAATCTACCTGTTGAATGGTGTTGGTTACAGTTTGATAGGCATGAAGAAGTCTTTGTGGTCATGCATAGGTTAACTGCAAATCTATTTTCACTCTTCGAACTATTAAAAATACACAATAAAGGGTGCAGGTTAAGAGTTGTTCCTATGCTTGCTAGTACACACAGCTCTGTCCAACATTAGTCTGACCTTGGGGGTGGCTCAGGTGTTCTCTGACAAAGCTGTGCAGGTTGTACTGTATTCAGTCCCACATTAACTCTATATGTGCCAGACAGTTATACTGTAGTGTCATTTTAAAAAATGAAGTATTAAAGCAAGGCCACGTCATCTGTTTAAATGGATCTAAAACATAGCATGGGTATTATTTGAAGAATAGGAGAATTCTTCCCCAGACTTCTGGCCAGCATTATGTCATGACAAAGAAGACCAAAAACAAGTTACCTGGTCACTTCATTCATTTACTTGCTGTGCAAAGTTAGCTGCCACATAACAGTGCTCACACACTTCAGTAGTAATCTGCTTTGTGCCTAAAGTACCTTGGGACATCCTGAGGAGATAGTCAGATGCTACATAAGTACATGTCTTTTTTTAATATGCACACAAGTCACGGACTCATGACAGATTGAACAGTTTAAGCCTATGTTCTTTGGAATTCAGAAGAATGAGGGGAGGTTAATTTGAGGTGGACGAGATGATAAAAGGTATGGATAAAGTAAATGTGGAGTGGATGCTTCCGCTGGTGGGCCATTCTAGGACGAGAGGTCATTGTCTTAGGAATAAGGTTAGCAAATTTAAAACAGAGTTGAGGAGAAACTACTCCCAAAGGGTTATGAATCTGTGGAATTTCCACCAAAATGTGGTGGATGTTGAGACAGTGAGTAAACTTAAGAACGAGCTAGGTAGATTTTTTAATTGGTAATGGGTTGACGGGTTATGGGGAGAAGGTAGGAAAATAGAGATGATGAGCATATCAGCCATGATCAAATGGCAGAGATGGGCCGAATGGGCTAATTCTGTTCCTATATCTTATGAACTTATGACTCTTGAACCTTTGAAATACCAGCCTGTATCTGGTATTAATCAGAGAGGATTAACACCAGATTAATTAAAAAAATTGTTTGATTTGCATTGAAGACATAGGCCCATCGGAAAAAGAGTAGGCCGTTTGGTCCTTTGAGCCAGTTTCAACATTAAATGATATCTTTATCTGGTCTGAGACCAAACTTTACCCATCCTACCTCAAGATGTTGTCAAATGTGAGGAGTCAAATACATGTACAGCATTAAAAAATTGGCAATTGTTGGAAATAGCAAGTCAGGCAGCATTGTTAGTGTGGAGAGATAAAGCACAACAGCTGAACAATTCCATTAGGAATTTGGTACAACTCAAGGTAAGATCATTTTTGGTTTGAAATAAGTCACAATTTGAAAACTGATGAAAGAAACAGTGGCTATTGGGTAATGCTGTGAGCCAAAGAGGAAGAATTCCTTCACTCGGAGAGTGGTGAGTCTTTTGGAATTCTCTACCCAAGGGAGTTGTGGAGGCTCAGGCATTGAGTGTGTTCAATACAGAGATTGCAACCAGCTTTCCATCCATTGACTCCATCCACACTTCCTGCTGCCTTGGAAAAGCAGCCAGCATAATCATGGATCCTGGACATTCTCTCTTCAATCTTCTTCCATCAGGAAAAGAGATACCAAAGTCTGAGGACGTGTATCAACCGAGTCAAGAACAGCTTCTTCCCTGCTGCCATCAGACTTTTGAATGATTCTATACTATATTAAGTCGATCTTTCTTTACACTCAAGCAATGACTGTAACACTACGTTCTGTACTCTCTCCTTTCCTTCTTCCCTGTGTACTCTATGACCAGTATGTTTTGTCTGTATAGTGTGCAAGAAACAATACTTTTCACTGCATTCCAATACACGTAGAATCATAGAATAGAATCCCTACAGTGCAGAAGAAGGCCATTTGGCCCACATCAGCATACACCAGCCACAATCTCAGCAAGTCCCTATCCCTGTAACCCCATGCATTTACCCTGCTAATCCCCCTGACACTAAGGCACAATTTAGCGTGGTCAATCCACCTAACCCCCATCTTTGGTATGTGGCAATTATAAATCAAATCAAATCAAAGATTTCTGTACAGTGAAGGGATGTATTCAACAATGTGGCATGATGGCGCTGGGGTTGACAATCAGCAATGATTTTGTCAAATGGTGGAGCAGATATGAATGGCCTGCTCCTTTGTACCAAAGTGAGTCGTTAATGTCATGATATGTATTTTAAAAAGTGCTGGCAAGGATAAAGCTGAAGCTGTTAGAAGTGGAAAACTTGGAGGTGAGTAAGATTTGAAATAAGTTAGTGCAGCTTTTGCTGTGACTGTGCCTTTAAATTTAAAGGGGAAGAGGGTAAACTGCCCCTCATGACATCACGACGATGCTGTAACTCTCTGCGCCTGCGCCGGTCTCTTCGCTCCGGACGGGAGGGCGGAAAAGTGAGGCCACCCTTTGCGCCTGCGCCAGTCTCTATCATGACGTCGTGTCGCTGCCGCGACTCGCTGCGCCTGCGCCGGCCTTCCATTGCCGGGGCGGGGGCAAGGGGCGGGGGGGGGTCAGCGTCATGAAATCATGGCGCTGTGCCGTTGCTCTCTGCGCCTGCGTCAGCCTCTGCGTCATGACTTCACCTCGCCGCGGCCGTTTTCCCAGGCCCGGGGGCGGAGTCCGGGTGATTCCCTGCGCACCGACGTCATGACGTCGCCCGGCGCGACGTCAGACATACGCGCTGGTCTCCCCGGACGGGACGTCGCGAACGTCCTGACGTCACGGGACGCTGCCGCATGCGCCGTGCCCCCCCCCCACTCCCTCCCAGGGACCGGACGGCTCTGCTCCGCTGTGCTCGGCGGCCGCTTTGTTCTCGCGGGCAGGGGGGGCGAGCCGGCGGCTAGTGGCCTGTGTCACGCGTTCTCACCGCCCTCGGGTGCCGCTGGGTCCGAGCTAGTCCACCCCCCCCGCCCCCCATCCCCTCTCCCCAACTCCCCTTCCTCCCTTAGTCCCACTCCCCTTATCCCGGCCCCCCCCCACCCCGCACACCACGCCTGCCGAGATCCCACCATAGGAGGCTCCGGCTCCAAGATGTCCAGCCGAGCCGTCTGCCGAGAGGCCAGTCACGCCGGGAGCTGGTACACGGCCTCAGGTAGGAGCCGGCTGGGAGAGGTGGGGGGAGAGGGAAAGTCTGCATGGGTCGGGGTCACAGGGTTGGAATATGGGTGTATCACTGGGAGTGTCAGGGCTGGAATATGGGGGGATTACTGGGATGTCAGTGCTGGGATATGGGGGGATCACTGGGGTATCAAGGCTGGAATATGGAGTGGACCGTGGGGTGTCAGGGCTGGGGTATGGGGGAGAACACTGGGGTGTCAATGCTGGGATATGGGAGGAATCACTGGAGTGTCAGGGCTGGAATATGGAGTGGACCGTGGGGGTGTCAGGGCTGGGATATGGGGAAGAACACTGGGGTGTCAGGGCTGGGATATGGGGGATCACGGGTGTCAGGGTCGGATATGGGGGTATACTGGGGGTCAGGGTGGGAGGGGGGGGAATCACTGGGGTGTCAGGGCTGGGATGGGGGGAATCACTGGGTGTCAGGCTGGGTGGGGAGGGAATCACTGGGGGCAGGGCTGGGATGGGATGGGGGGTAATCACTGGGTGGCAGGGTTGGGAGGGGGTAATCACTGGGGTGTCAGGGCTGGGATGGGGGGGGAATCACTGGGTGTCAGGGCTGGATGGGGGAATCACTGGGGTGTCAGGGCTGGGACATGGGAGGGAGTCACTGGGGTAGGGCGGGATATGGGGAGGGAAGTCACTGGGTGTCAGGGCTGGGATGGGGGGGGAATCACTGGGGTGTCAGGGCTGGGACATGGGGAGGGAAGTCACTGGGGTAGGGCTGGGATATGGGGAGGGAAGTCACTGGGGTGTCAGGGCTGAGATATGGGGGGAATCATTGGGGTGTCAGGGCTGGGATGTGGGGGGAATTACTGGGATATCAGTGCTGGGATATGGGGGGGCGGGAATCACTGGGGTGTCAGGACTGGAATATGAAGTGGATCATTGGGGTGTCAGGGCTGGGATATGGGTGGATTACTGGAGGGGTAACAGGACTGGGGTATGAGGAGGAAATCACTGGGTAACAGCTGCGATATGGGGGGATCACTGGGTGTGTCAGGGCTGGGTATGGATGAATCACTGGGGATGTCAGAGCTGGGATATGGGTGGATCACTGGGGGTGACAGGGCTGGAATATAAGTGGATCACTGTGGGATGTCAGGACTGGAATACGGTTGGATCACTAGGAATGGCGGGTCTGGTATATAGGTGGATTGTTGGGGGTGACAAGGTGTGTCAGGGTTGAGATATGGGTGGATCACTGGGTATGTCAGAGCTTGGAAATGGGAAAATCACTGGGGGTGGTAGGGGTGGTATATGGGTGGATCACTGGGTATGTCAGGGTTGGGATATGGGTGGATCACACAAGGGGTGTTAGGGCCAGGATATGGGTGGATCACACAAGGGGTGTTAGGGCCAGGACATGGGTGGATCACTGAGTATCAGGACTAGGATATGGTGGATCATTGGGGTGTCAGGGCTGGGATATGGGTAGATCACAGGGAATGTCAGGGCTGGGATATGGATAGATCACGGGGATGACAGGGCTGGGATATGGATGCATCACTCGGAATGTCATAGCTGCGATTATGGGTGGATCACTGGAGCTGACAGGGCTGGGATATGGGTAAATCACTTGATGTGACAGGGCTGGTATCTGGGTGGATCATGGAGCAACAGGGCTTAGATGTAGATGTATCACTGGGGGTGACAGATGGGAATGAGTAGATCACAGAGTGACAAGGCTCAGATGTAGATGTATCACTGGGGGTGACAGATGGGAATGAGTAGATCACAGAGTGACAAGGCTCAGATGTAGATGTATCACTGGGGGTGACAGTGCTGGGAGGTGGGTGGGTCACTGCGGCTAATAGAATTGAGGTATGGGTGGATCACTGGGGCTGCCTTGGCCAGCATATGGATGGATCACTGAGGGTGACAGGGTTGGGATATGGATGAATCACTGGGGGTGTCAAGGCTGGGATGTGGGTGGATCACTGAGGCTTACAGGGTTGGGATATATGGATCATTGGGGGTGACAGGATTAGGATATGGGTGGATCACTGGGGTGATAGGCTGGGACATGGGTGGACCACCGGGGCTGACTGAGATATAGGTGGATCACTGGGGGTGTCAGAGTTGGAATATGGGGGGGGGGGAATCATTGAGGTTGACAGAGCTGGGATTTGGGTGGATCATGGGGTAACGGCTGGAATTAGGTGCATCAGTGGGAACGACAGTGGATAACTGGGGTTTGAGGATTGGAATGTGGCTGGATCACTGGGGGAATGGGTGACTGGGCTGAGGCATGGGTGGATCACTGGAACTAACAGGATTGGGATATGGGTGGATCATTGGAGGGGTATCTGGGTTGGCATATGGGTGGATCACTGGGGAGTGGGTGACAGTGTTGGGATATGGGTGGATCACTGGGGCTGTCAGGGCTGGGATATGGGTGAATCACTGGGAGGTGGGTAACAGGGCTGGGGTATGGTGAATCATTGGCATTAGAGAGCTGGGATATGGGTGGATCTCTGTGAGTGATATGGATGGATCATTGGGGACGACAGGACTGGGACATGGGTGGATCACTGAGGGGGGGAGCGTGACAGAGCTGAGATATGGGTGGATCACTGGGGGTGACAGGGATTTGAAGGGGTTGGGACGGGGCATTGGGTATTTGGAAAGGAGTTGAGACTGGATGTTGGGTTATTGGGAATTGGTGGAGTAGGCAGGGTGGTTTACTGGAATGACAGGATGATGGTACAAATGTATATTGGATGTAAAGTAGTTAAATATAGAATGGTATCTGGATAACCGGAATCCTGTGGCTGTCCGTCTTTGAAGTCAGGGAGCTGATAGCTGATGGAGTCTGTGATATGATATTGTCCATGGCGACAGGGTCTGACCAATGTGAATAGGTTGGGGTGGACTGTACGTTTGATTGAAATTAATAGTGCATTTGAAAGGGAAATAATGCGGGAAAGAGAACATGGAAAATGGGAGTTCTGAATGAGGGATGTTGAGATTCAAGGGAGATTGGGAGAGGACCCTGACAGGAAACTGGAGAAATGGCTGGAGATTGGTGATGGTTACTGGGGTGGTACTAACAGGGCAGTAGAGAATTGATAAATATGTAACATTGCACTTGGGACAGTACTCCTAAAAAGAGAAGATAAGTTGCGGAAGTTTTTCCATTTTGCAGACAAAAAAATTCCAAATTTCAAACAATCACAAGAATCTATACAATAGGAGCAAATGATGCTGATTGCTTGGCCAGTTTGAGATGTCTCTCTTTGTAACAATATTGAAATGCTGTACCTGGCAAAGAGACTGTGTACTGAAATCTAAGAGAAAATGGTGTCTGCAAGAGTGAGCACCAGGATACTGTAGAACAGTCAGTTTTATCCTCAACCCAACCCTAACATGGTGGCCTTCTCCTTTAAGAATCCACAGTAAAATGAGTTCCATGGATCTTACTGCCAAGTTTGATGTGGGTGTGGTCTGCTGACTTGCATTAAACTCGCACATGAGGGACCATAAGGGCAACATGTGTGTGTGAAATGATGTGGGTGGGTTTTGGGGAGGGACAGAGACAAGAGAGCTTTACTCGCATACCATACTCAGCTTTTTTGCCTTGAGTGTGTTCGACATAGATGGCTGCTGCCTATAAGAAATGGGAGAACAAAAGTACAATAATTAGGAGCAGGAGTATGCCATTTGTCAAGATCATGGTTAATCTTTCTTTTAATTTATTAGTCACAAGGCTTACAATAACACTGCATTGAAGTTACTGTGAAATTCCTTGATTGTGATCTATATTTTCCTGTCTATTATTTGACTTTCTCACCAGTTGCGAATCTATCTAACAAAAAATACAGGAAAATCTCAGCAGGTTTGACAGCATCTGTGGTGAAAGAATAGAGCCAACGTTTCAAGTCTGGATGATCCTGCATCAGGCCTGACAAAGGATCATCCAGACTCGAAACGTTGGCTCTATTCTCTCTCCATAGATGCTGTCAGACCTGCTGAGATTTTCCAGCATTTTCTGTTTATGTTTCAGATTCCAGCATCCACAGTATTTTGCTTCTACCGAGAACCTATCTAACTCAGTTTCAAAAATATTCAATAATCCAGCCTCGAGTGTGTTCTGGGGAAGAGAATTCCACACGTTAACAACCCCCTGTGAGGAAGGAAATCTCATTTCCATCTCAAATGGAAGTTCCCTTATTTTTAAATTATACCTCCTACTTGTAATCTCTCCCTCAAGAGGAAACATCCTCTCAATACCCATTCTGGCAAGTCCATTCAGGATCTTGTATGTTTCAATAAGGTCACTTTTTTTTTAAACCTTCAATGGATGCAGGAGTGTAGAGATACAGCCTCCCTCACCTTAATGAGATAAGTGAACGCAAACACAATATGGGTGGATGGGGGACAGAGTTTGGGGTGGTTTAACCATCAGTTTGACCCAGAAAAGTTCACTGAGAATTGGGGTGTAACTGAGAGGGATGCTTGACAGCTTAGTATTTGAATGATAATCACTTTTCAAGCTTGAAAGATTTGAATACAAGTTCAACGTTTCCCTCTGTTTTTTGCTTGTCGAATACTTAAATGACTGCAGAAACAGTGACAAAAGAAAAATAAATTATTGGGGGCTATGCCCTATGCTGTAGAAATTCTGCATGGTGTCCATATTGTGGCTAGTCAGGTGTGTAGCTTTATTTCTGAATCTTATTGCTAGGATCAGGTGAGATAATGAGATTCTCTTCAGTCTGAGTTGGTTTAGATTAAGTTTATTTACTTTGTCACAAGTAAGGCTTACATTAACACTGCAATGAAATTATTGTGAAAATCTCCTAGCCGCCACAGTCCAGCATCTTTTCGGGTACTGAGGGAGAGTGCAGCATGTCTTTCAGATTGTGGGAGGAAACCAGAGCATCCAGAGGAAACCCACATGGACATGAGGAGAATGTGCAGACTATCCACAGACAATGACCCAAGGTGGGGATGGAACCCAAGTCCCTGGTGCTGTGAGGCAGCAGTGCTAACTGTTCTGCCACTGTGCTGCCACAGTGCAATATTGTTAAGGAATAGGATGAGGAGAAAGCCTTATGGCCCTTTGAATCTGTTGCTTCTGTTCCTGGTGAGGCTGCATGTGGGTCAGTGGTAAATACATTTACATTACCAGTATTCGATATGGAAAGTACAGCCAAATGTGGGTCCATGCAATATCTCTGTCTGGTAAAGAAGGCTGCACGTATGCACTTAATGCTGCTGGCACTTCAGTAGCATGTGGAATACAGGGTGGCATGGTGGCACACTGCTGCCTCACAATGCCAGGAGCCTGGGTTCAATTCTCTGTGCAGTGTCTGCACATCCTTCCCATGTCTGCGTGGGTTCCCCCCAGGTGCTCTGATTTCCTCCCACAGCTCCTCCGGCTGCTGAGGTTTTTTTCCCACAGTTGCAAAGATGTTTTGGTTAGGTGCATTGTCCATGCTAAATTCTTCCTCAGTGTATACCCGAAGGTGCCAAAGTGTGGTGACTAGGGTGGTAACCATTAAGCCCACTTGTGACGCTAATAATAAACAAACCCAAAGATGACTTTTCTTGCAAAAAGTCAGAGCTGAATTTGTTTCCATTATGAGTGTTCACTGCAGCAGAAAATCCTTGCCATTTCCTGCAGTTTCTAGTCTGGAGCTGCCCTGCAGGTTTGGTGCTGTGTTGGTATTTGTTTTGCGGGGCGACTTTTTTCTCTTAACTGTTGGGAAATCTAAGAACCGGTTGGAGAATGGCTAGAAGGTTCAACCCTTTGCGATTCTTCACTTGGTTTTGGTCTACTGAAGTTGCACCACCACTGCTGTTGCTTCAGTCAGCTGTCAAGGCATCTTTGATCATCTCATCCTGTAACAGGAAGATGGCAGGTTTCTTTTTAAAAGTTATTCACTTCTGCCAACCAGCTGCTGTATGACGTTGCTACTTACTTATTTTAAAGCATGGATTCCCAAACTGTAGCTCCCCTGAGCCTTGCAGTCAGAGCCAAGGCAACGCAGTTCTATTTGTGCTTATATTTCCATGGTGCCTTGCCTGAATTCAGTGAGCAGGAGCTTTTGAAGGGGGCTATCCAGTTGCCTCGTGATGGCTGAATGCTGAATCAGAACACCAGAACTCATTGCTGCTTACAGCTTGAGTTATATGGGAGTTACTTGGCACTTGAGTCAAGCTTCATAGGTGCTTAACCCTGCTGAGAGACTAACAGTCTATGCTGCCTTAAAAAACCCAAATTTTTACACCTTTTTTTTGGAAAAATAAAGAAATACGATTCCATTGCGCCATAAAATGACCTGATGACCTATTGAACAATACTAATCCAGGATTACATTAAACCGAGTTACATGGTAACAGTCTTAACTGGAACTGCTGGCCATTCAGCAGCTCCCCTCTTGTGAAATAATTACGCACTTGAATGATTTTTTTTAAATGAATCAGCATCATGCAAGTGAAATATTGACTCTCCTCCCCTAACAAATGGCCTTGACTTGCGACTCGATCATTCTCAGCAGTTCAATTGCCAGACCTCTTAGCCACAGAAAGGCAAATGAGAGAGGGTCAGATGGAACATCAGAGAGCTTAATTAAACTTGTAAAGGTTAATCCTGACCGCCTGTTATGAAATTAAAAAGTTTGTGGTTGAGATCAATGAATGCTGTGGATAAAGAATATTAAGAAATATGGAACCACAGCTGTTGGTCTAATTGGATGGTGGACCAGGCTCAAGGACTCAATTGCTTCCTTCTGTTCCAGTGTTTAGAAGTTAAATGATGGCTTCGAAGATCTGTGGCAAGGGGGCAAACTGTTAATGAGGGCATTCAGGATTAATGAGAAGAAGCTGGTCCTCAGTGGTCCTGAGCTAGAATTGCCTTCCAGCTGGAAGGTTTAGGGAAAACTGCAGATGACACACCAAGACGGAGGTAATGGTGTTGAACTATAGGTTTCCATGGGAGGTGTTTGCTAGATGGGCTGAATGGCTTTCTTAATCTGTAATTGCCTTTTATATAGTTCCTGACAGTCCATAATGGCACTTTCAGCCCTTTGATGATTTTGCACGTCAGCAGAGGTGTGATCCAATGGGACTGCAGTCTCCGGTGCTTGTTTAATGGCATCTGCTACATTACCAGTTCACTCTCAATTTCTGCTCTCTGACACGAGAAAGATAAAGCGATGTATTTCAGGAAGTGTCTTCAGGAAGAACAAAAATGTGTGAGGGGATTTTTTGTTTTGATGATTGGGATAGACATTTCAAAAAAATACATTTGTACAAAACATGCATGGTGTGCGATTCTGAGTCTTGTTATATTTTGGCTTAGTTACTGTCCTGTACATCTTGGGAAACTTACTTTTCAAAGGACCTGATATATTTTTAAACATGCCTTATCCCACTTGAACATTTTTAGATGTATTTGTACAATCAGATCCTAATCCTATCCTGTCCCGCTTTGTCTACGAGCCAATTTAAAAGCCAGAGAAAATAATGAGCTTATCTTTTTCTCCTCATAGATTAATTCTGTTGGTGGGGAAATCAGGTCAGGCTGTTGCTGTTAGCGTTTACTTGGCATGGGATCTATGCTCAGACTTCTTTGGTCTTAAATGTGTAGTGTTGGGGATTCCAATACTTATGGTTTTTAGTATTAGCAACTTGTATAGTGCCTTTAGTTGGTTTGATTTAGTATTATTGTCACATGTATTGGGATACAGCAAAAAGTATTGTTTCTTGCGAGCTATACAGATGAAGCATACGGTTCATTGAGATGGAAAGAGTGCAGAATGTAGTATTTCAGTCATAGTTATGGTGTAGAGAAAATATCAACTTAATATAAGATAGGCCCATTCAAAAATCTGATGGCAGCAGGGAAGAAGCTTATCTTGAGTCGGTTTGTACTTGATTTTAGAGTTTTGTATCTTTCTTGTGATGGGAGAAGGTGGAAGAGAGAATGCCCAGGGTGTGTGGGGTCCTTGATTATTCCAGATGCTTTTCTGAGACAGCAAGAAATGTAGATGGAATCAGTGGATAGGAGGCTAGTTTGTATTTTGGACTCTCTGTAGTTTCTTGTGGACTTAGACGAAGCAAGAGTCATACTGAGCTATGATACATCCAGAAAGGATGCTTTCTATGGTGCATCTGTAAAAGTTGATGAGAGTCATAGCTGACATGTCAAATTTTCTTAGTCTCGTGAGAAAATAGAGGTGTTGGTGAGCTTTCTTAATTTTTGCATTGGCATAGAGGGACCAGGACAGGTTGTTTGTGATCTGGGCACCTAGAAACTTGAAGCTCTTGACCATTTCCACTTCATCCCCATTGATGTAGACAAGAGCATGTTCTCCACAGTGTTTTCTGAAGTTGATGATTATCTCATTCGTTTTATTGACGTTGAATAACATAAAAAGCATCCCAAAGTACTTCACAGGTATCCATATTCTAAAATTCTGCTGTGTCCATCCTTGTTTTGGCCAGTTCCGCTAGTTGCTGCCTACATTGACTCCTAGTCTGGCAACCTCTTGATTTTTAAAATTCTCATCCTTATTTTCATATCTTTCCTCGGCCTTGCCCATCTTTACCTCCTTCATCTTTATAACCTTTGAGGTCTGTTCTCTTATCCCTATTCAAGCCTTATGCACATTCCCAGTTACTCTCATTTTAACATTGAGGCAAGGCCAGAGAAAAATGGATGGCTAGAGAGAGAGATTTGATGGTGTCTAAAAGATTGATCAAAGAGATATGTTTCAAGCAGGGTGGAGGGGGGAGAGGTTTACCGACGAGTGTAGAGCAGTTGGAGGCATACTCGCCAAAGATGGGACAGAGAATGGATATGTATAGATGTTTGAGGAGCAGTGCGTTTTCAGGTTGGGGGAGGTGGGTTGAGTGAGAAGTGGTAAGATAAGGAATAGGGAATCAAAATAGATCCCATTTGATATGTGCAATCAGAACTTGTGAACAAGATGAATTTTTAAAACCCATCTGGGATAATCTCTCATCTTTTTCCAGGAGCTCAACTGAACGCACAATTAGAAAGCTGGCTTGCCCAAGCACAACCCACTGGGAGGCCAGCTAGAGCCATTATTGCACCGTAAGTACATTCATTAAATTTGTTAGCCGGGCTTTTATAGTGACAGCCTTAACAGTAAGCTCACCCCCATGCTTATTCCAAACAAGAATGCATATTGTGTCTGCTTCAACTGTAAAGAAAGAACTTTTATTTACACAGTACCATTCCATTTCCCCAGGTTTTCCAAAGTGCTTCACCTTCACTCTGTGCGGGTACATGTGCACTGAATCCCACATGTAGCAAGTGTTTTTTGCGGTGGTGCTGGTTCGAAGAAGAGTGTTAACCAGGAGATCAGAGGAGACTACCAGAGGCAGAATGGCGGCACAGTGGTTAGCACCGCTGCCTCATAGCACCAGGGATCCGGGTTCAATTCCGGCCTTGGATAACGGTGTGGAGTTTGCACGTTCTTCCTGTGTCTGTGTGGGTTTCCTCTGGGTGTTTGGTTTCCTCTCCCAGTCCAAAGATATGCAGGTTAGGTGGATTGGCCATGCTAAATTACCCCTTTGCGACCAAAGATATGTGGGTTAGATGGATTGTCCATGGTAAATATGTGGAGTTACAAGGACAGGATGGGGGAGAGGGTCTGGACAAGTTCAGACTAGATGCACGGAATGACTTTGGCGCTGTAGGGATTCTATGATCTCTGTGGCCCTCTTTTAATAGTCCCACCATATATTTTGCATTTACCTGATTAGGCATTGTGATTTTGTTTTGACACCTCATTGGAAGAAAGCACCATTTGTTCAAACCACTTACTGATGTTATTAATGTTCCGATTTTTCTGATAATGAATTCTTAATGTTCTGATATTTTTCAGCAAGGTTTTATTTGGAAAAAAAAACTTGTTTTGTTAGTTGCGATGTTCTGGAGGAAGTGTCTGCATTGGCTCAGTTATCACACTGTTGCCTCTTGATGCAGAAGGTTGTGGTTTCAAGTCCGCCTCCAGAAATCTGAGTATGTAGTCCCAGGCCTACACTCCAGTTGAGGGAGTGCCACACTGTTGGAGATGCTACCTTTGGATGAGATGTCAAATCAAAGGCCCACAATCTTCTCCCTCAATAGATGCAGAAGATCCCGTGGGATTATTCAAAGAAAAGCAGGGATACATCCAACTTCCTGGCCAGTCCCTCAACCAACATTATTAAAGCAGATTATCTGGCAATTAATCTCATTGCTATTTATGGGATTTTGTAGTGGGCAGATCAAGTCCTGTTCATTATAGCAATGAGTAAATTTCATAAAGTGCTTCGTTGAATGCAAACAACTTTGGGAAAGTAATTAAGTGAATGCAAGTTTGTTATAACTGAGCCAGTTGTTCCAGTTCTCAATTGCCAGTCAAGTAAGTGCTGTGTGGCAAGCGACTACTATTACCCTTTCTTAACTTGTATTTGCACACAAACCTTCTGCAAGAAAAGACAGTGCAAGCATTCTTCAGTCAATTTTTTGGTTAATGTAAGAACATTTCTGATCGGTTCAAGATATTTACAAGTGTTCACAATTGTTGGCTTGCAAAAATATAACTGGTTCATTTCTCAAAATTTTGTCCTTGAAGGGTTTATACAAAATGCTGTTGTAAGGATATGCTGGTGCTTGTAAACATGATGTGAATTGCTTGCATTGCATTGTTGCGAGCCATGTTTCTGAAGTGGCCGGCACTGTCAGAAATCTCAGACAATACAAGATTCACAAAGCCAGTGTCTCAGATTGAAGACATAACTTTTATTTAACCAGTGGCTGCTAGGATGGCAAAGAAACAGGGTGGCTATGAGATTGAGCAGCTAAACCTCTCCAATGAGTTCTAATGTATACAATTCAAAACAGATCAATTACAGGTTTTCTTCTCAATTATTTCTGCCTTTCATTAGCTTTAAATCAATCATCTCCAATATACACAAATCAACAGTAATATCTGTCATTTACTTTAGCCAGTCACACCTTACGCGTTGGCATAATGGCATGTCATTAGTCCGTCAAATCTAGAAGCTAACTCCTGCTCTGGCTGACTTCACTTCCTGCATTCCTTAGTGACCAGAGATGCTAGTACAAAGTATAAATGATCATTCCCATCAGTTCCCTTATAGGTCACTCCCAAACCAGATTAACCAATGACTCCATATCTGGGCTTGCATCTGTCTTATTGGACATGAATAAACCCTATTCAGATCAATTACTGCATTACTTTCACATCAGAAGCAGTGAAGGTCATGTTAATGGAGTGCTGCATTTTTTTTTTTTGGAGAGTTCTTCTTTCAGACCAGGCTCTGCTTATCTGCTGACAAATGTATCAAAGATTCAATGGCAAAACTTTAGGAAGATTAAATGTCCTCCCAGGGCCTGGTCAACATTCGTCCCTAACCCAAAAGCACTGTGTCCTCTACGACCTAGAAAAACAAGAGCAATTAGTGCATTGAAAGGCCATCACCCCTGCAGATGATACACCATCCCAACTTGACCATATATCATCGTTCTTTCATTTTTTTGTGTGTATTCATTTGCTGAATGTGAGTGTCACTGGCTGGGATGGCATTTTTGACCATTATTAACTGCCTTCCATTTCAGAGGGCGTTTGAGAGTCAACTACGTTGCTGTGGATCTGGCCAGATCAATTAAGGATGGCAGATTTCCTTCCTGAAAGGATGTTAGTGAACCAGATGGGTGTTTACCACAATCGACAATGGTTTCACGGTCATCATTAGACTTTTGATTCCAGATTTTTGTTGAAATCGAATTTCACTATCTGGCATGGTGGGATTCGAACCTGGATTCCCAGATCTTGTCCAGGATGTCTGGATGACTAGTCCAGTGACAATACCACTATGCCAATGCCTCCCCAGTTGAGAGTACCATCAGTATTCTGATCGCTACAGTGACCAGCACCCTCTCAAAGACAGCTAGAAGCAGCCAGTATATTGAGTGTGAATTTTTAAGAAAAATAAAAAACTGTTTGGGCCAGTGTCAGAAGGGAGAAAGTCAAGAGAGATTTCTAGAGCAGTGGAGGCTTTTTGAATTTTCTAATCTATTTGCACCTTTTTACTCATCTTGAGATTTAAACAGCAAAGTTGAAGACTGGAATATTTGCGAAGTTCATATGCTGAATTATGGTTTTAATTCAGCCCCAGACATTTGGTGATTGTATGATTTATTTTCTAAATAAAATATATGTAGAATTATCCCATCACTCGGATGGAAAGACCAGTCCTGGATGGGAAGTTAACATCAGTGATGGCGAAGTAGTGCCAGGGTGTCCAATTTCTGACTTGTTATCTGATACTCGGGGTCTGGAAGCTCGTTCAGCCATGTCCTCCTTTGCATATTTACCTCATTGGTCTGTTGAACTTGAACTTCGTGGAACAGAAAGACTTTAGAAGTTATTTATTGGCATTCCTGCCGTGTTGATAAATTTTGCATCAGAGCATCCAAGATCTATTTGTATTCCGCCCTCTTGTCTGTGTCTGTTCCTGGCTGGCCTAATCCAGAACTAATCCCCCTGCCCTGTGGATTGCTCATTACGTGTGCTCTGCTCTATCTGAAATATTTATCTGGTTGTCCAGTAAAGGATGTGATGGTCTCTGATTCAACCACAAAGCAATCACTCATCCATTGCCTCTCTGTATAAAGGCATGTCCCTTAATCTTTCTCTCACTCTCTTGGTTACAATTGATGGATATACCATCTCCTTATTGATACCATCTAGAAAGAATAGTCTTATGCTGTTACACTATCAAAACCTAATATGTTTTCATTGGAATTGACCAACAGATAACACGTGCAGTATCGTTTTTGCAGTCATAGAATCCCTACAGTGCAGAAAGAGGTCGCTTGGCCCATCGAGACTGCACCAACAACAGTCCAACCAGGCCCTATCCCTGTAGCCCCAAGTATTTACTCTGCCAGTCATTCTGACACTGCTATTGAGCATAGCAAATCTATCTAACTCGCACATCTTTGGACACCATCCTCAACATAAGTGCTAGTTATAGCACGGATAGTCCTAGTTATAGGACGGATATCAGAGGTAGGTTCTTTACTCAAAGAGTGATTAGGGAGTGGAATGCCCTGCCTGCAGCTGTTGTAGATGCGCCAAGTTTGGTGGCGTTTAAGAGGTTAATTGATAAGTATATGGAAGAGAAGGGAATGGTTTAGTTAGGAGGGGCATTGCTTTTTTATTTTGGTCGGCACAACATCGAAGGCCGAAGGGCCTGTTCTGTGCTGTATTGTTCTATGTTCTATGTTCTATAACATAATATCAAAGGGTGACTTTTTAGCTTCAAGATCTTCCTTCCCTTTTGTATCTGTACAGTATGTAAATGTGCAGTTTCAGAATGATATGGATCAGTATGTTAATTCTGATTTGACTTATACGTGGTATAGTTCATTTTCCTAGTATATGTTTGTTTGGCAAAATAGTTTTAAATCTGAATGCACTTAACGTATATTGTGTCGTCTTTGAGTTCACTGATTGCCCTGACAGGTGCATGCGTGAACCATGCCAACGATTGGCCTGAGATGTGCATGCAGTGAGCACTGCCAATGCAAAGATGTGTTGCGATGCACAAGTATAATGTCATCACCATTAAAAGTGATGATGTGTAAAAGTTGGCATTGTGGTGAGACACCCTATGGACCAAACCAGGGAACTGCTATGCCTTTGTTGCATTTTTATCGCAGGCAATTTCAAGGAGAGTGAATTCCCCGTTAGTTTCTTTTCTTACACTTTAAAATCTGACTCCAAGCCACTCCTCAGCCATGGGAAATAAGTTTAACTTGAAGTGTATTTCATGGCAATTACTGGGGACAAAATACACTTGTATTTTCCTCCTGTGCGTCCCTGAATCAGTCATGAGCTGCTTCTGAGCCCCTGCCAATTGTGGCTGTCCAACCTCTCTAACTTTATGGCTAGCACATAGGGACATAGCTTTAAATTGAAGAGTGAGAGATATAGAACAGATGTTAGAGGTAGGTTCTTCACTCAGAGAGTAGTAAGAGCAGGGAATGCCCTGCCTGCAAAGTAGTGGATTTGCCAACATTAAGGGCATTTAAATGGCCTCTAGATAAACATATGGATGATATTTGGAATAATGTAGGTTAGATGGGCTTTAGAATGGTTTCACCGGTCGGCGCAACATTGAGGCCAAAGGGCCTGTACTGTGCTGTAATGTTCTATGTTCTAACCGCAGCTGAAAGGTGCATAGAACAGCTCCCTGATGATATTTCCACTGACTCTTCTTCCCTCTGTGCCAGCAAGTGTTTGGTTTCAACTTTCTCAAGTTGAAACAATGCCCTGCAAAGGGCGGCTGGCTTAAATTTGTGTCCTCCCATTCTGTGACACAGGACCTTATGCTGGCTGGAAACATTTTCATTAGATCTGTGTAAGATGATGTGGGATTCTGCTGCTCATGTGAACCTCTTTTTTTTCCCCCTCTTTACAGTCATGCAGGATACACATACTGTGGATCCTGTGCTGCTCACGCTTATAAACAAGTGGATCCATCCATCACGTAAGTGAACCTTAAATATTGGGGTGTTTCTCTGGTAAATGCTGCTGTAAGCAGGGTTAGCTTTGAAGGAGAATTGGGTGGTAGGCACAGTTAAGTCAATGAAATCTTCCCACAAAACAGTGGTGTTCCTTCATGGTAATTATTAAGACCACTGCCCTTTTTGATATATGTTAGAGCCTAGACTGGGCATCACAGCAAAGTTTATAGACGACACAAAAGTCAGATGTAGTATATCGTAAGAGGGATAGGATTAGACTTAGGAAGCTGGTGACGTGGACAGGTAAATGGCAAATTAACACAGAAGTGTGAAGTGATACACCTTGGTAGGAGGAATTAAGAGAAAAATGTCAACTAACTAGTATTATATTGAAGGTGATGCAGGAATAGAGAGATCTGGGGTGTTGATACACAAACAATGGTTAATACTGCTGCATCATATTGCCAGGGAACCAGATTCAATTTGGGCCTTGGGTAACTGTGTGGAGTTTGCACATTGCCCCCCTGTCTGCGTGGGTTTGCTTCAGGTGCTCCAGTTTCTCCCATAGTCCAAAGATACCCATGTCAGGTGGATTGGCCATGCTAAATTACCCCCTAGTGTCAGGGTGATCAGAGTAAATACGTGGGGTTACGGGGACAGGGCCTGGGTGGATTTGTTGGCGCAGACTCGATGGGTTGAATGGCTTCCTTCTATACTGTAGGGATTCTGTGAAATATTTCGAGAAGGTGGAACAACTTAAGCTGGCTGTTAAAGCCCAGGATCTTGCATGTTTTATAAATGAGAGGCATGGAGTACAAAAACAAGCGACATTATGTTAGCCCTTGTGAATTACTAATTAGGCCCCAGCTGATAAACTCTGTCCAATTCTGGACACCACATTACGCAAAGGAAGTCAAGACCTCAGAGAGGGTGCAGAGGAGATTTAATAGGATTGTATTTGGGATGAGGGATTTTAGTTATGAGGAAAGCAACTAGAGGTTGCTTTCTCTAAAGCAGAGAGGATTGAAGAGAGATTTTTCTGGAAGTTTTCGAAATCATGAAGGGTTTGGACAAAATGTATAAGAAATTTTCTGGTGATAGAGGGGCAGTAACTAGAGGACATAAATTTGTAAGATTGTGGGCAGAGAAAACTAGAAGATGAGATGACATGTTTTTGTCTAATACAACTAGTTGTGATCTGAAATGAACTGCTCTGAAGATTGATGCAAGCAGATATGATTGTGATTGTGAAAAGGGTTAAGTACTTGAAAGAGAGAAACTTCCAGAGCTATGGGGACAGAAAAGAGGACAAAGTGTATTGCTCTTTCAAAAGAACTGGTATGTTGGACTGAATAGCCTCCTAGTCTGCTGGATCATTCTATGACTTACCCAAGTCAGTGATTACAAAGAAATTTGGAAAAGCTTCAGAGACAATTTTGAGGAGGATTGTAGAATTCTGCCTATAAAAGGAGCTGGGACCAGTGTGGAACAAAAAGCAAACTTGTGTCAAAGGGAAGTATGAAACCAAGTGAAGATATAAAGAGCAAAAGAATACTGATGCAATGAAGTGCTGTAGGGGGATTCATAAATGGAACAGAATGGAAATAGAAAAGGGTTTTATAGGGCAGCACGGTGGCACAGTGGTTAGCACTGCTGTCTCATAGTGCCAAGGACCCAGGTTCGATTCCCAGCTTGGATCACTGTCTGGGTGGAGTTTGCACGTTCTCCCCATGTCTCCCTGTGGGTTTCCTCCAGGTGCTTCAGTTTCTTCCCACACCACTGAGGTTAATTGGGTGCACTAAATTGACCTATAGTGTCGGGGGATTATTGGGGTAAATGTGTGGGGTTATGGGAAAGGGCCTGGATGGGATTGTGGTCGGTGCAGACTTGATGGGCTGAGTAGCCTCATTCTGTGCTGTAGGGATTCTATGATCAGATGGAGTAAGGGTGGAGGAGAAATGCAGTGGCCATTTAAAAATGATTTTAAAGGATAAGGTGTATTGGGTTTGTCAAATTAACGTTTCATTCATGATATGGCTAAGGAGAGATGATGGCCTTGTGGCATTATTGCTAGACTATTAATCCAGAAACTCAGCTAATGTTCTAGTGAAGGTGGTGCTAGTTTGAGATTAAGGTGGCGGACATGGTGTTAGTTTGAAGTTATGGTGGAGAACATGGTGCAAGTTTGGGGTTAAAGTGAGGGGCATGGTGCAAATTTGATGTTAGGGTTGGTTGATGAGAGGGAAGCAACTGATCAGAAGATCGTTTGGTCGTACAGAGCTTGAGCTTTGCTGAAAAGAAAGATATATTGTTGAAGTTTTTTGTCTTGCACCCATCAGGACAAACAGTGCCAAATTTCAAACAATCACAACAGTCTACACCACAGGATTTACCATTTGACAACCAATCAGCACCCTTTTCTCTTGTAGTATAAATTGCTGTGATTTGGCATTCTTGTTTATCCTGATGAGTGCAAGACAGCATGTCTCGCTTTTTACTGATGATCAGACTGTCACTGAGATTGAGACTAAGGTCCATGAGCTCCTTGTTCTTGTTATTGGAGGGGAGGATGAAGGGGGGTATGATTTAAGATGATGATTTGCTGTAGAGAAAAGCTGAGAGATATCTTTGCATTCCATGGCATTCCTGGATATGTGAGTCGTTTTCACAGGACCCAAAAGTACTTTAATGGCCCTCCAGCCAAACCTGGCAGTGGAAGGTTAAGCTACTTGTGTGCCACATCCTTTCAACTCTGCACCTCTTAGATTTAAGGGAGTAAAGGTGAGCGCTACCTCAAGGGGAACAGCCAGGGAGAATAATGTTTTTATCGGGGTCTGGGGCAGCTGGAGATGATCTGGTAGTTGAGTTAAATCAGTAGCAGCAGTGACATTTTGACAGTTCAAGAAAGCAGCTCACCACCACCTTCTGGAGGGGCAAGGTGGGGATGGATGTCGGCCTAGCCGCTAATGCCCATACCCCAGGAATGAATAAAAGAAAATACCAAACTAAACCAACAATAGAGGCTTAAGGAATGTGGAGAACCTCTGATTAATTACACTGCTATACTTCCTCATGCCTCAGTGAGTAACAGGTGTAACTGAAGTAGTACAATGTTTGCAGTTTAATGGAAAAAGAACAACAGACACTTCCTTTTGCTAGATTGCCCCAACAGGAGAATGCAGGTCAATACAGCTGGAGCAATGTGTCACAGTAAAGGCTGAATGTAAGATCCTCAGTAGTTCCAAATGCTCTTGAAGCATTAATAGAATTCTCCCTGCAATAACGAGTGAAAATTGCAAGTGTGCTCCTTTGTTCCATTATTATGGAAAATGAACTGTTCCGATTGCTGTTTTATTTTCCTGCCCCATTGCACTGACCTCATTCAATGTATTCCTTTCCCTTGAAGTTGTTAGAGTCTTCTGGCAAACTAGTCCTCACTGGTAGTTAATAAGAGAGATTACCTCCCCCGCCCTTCCACCCGGATAGTAATTTTGCAATGGTGGACGTATCCCCTTCCATTGTTGTTTGCCCACAAGTGGAATGCTTTGTGTTTGCTTTAAGACCTTTGGAGGACCCTGCCACAGAACGAAACTGTGTTTATCTAGGGGTGCATACCAAACTGTACAGGTGACCATGTCTTCTGTAAAGAGCATGGGTGGGTTTCTGCTGGTGAGTGGTGGTAATGGAATGGAAGGTTGGAAAGAGGCTGCTGTAAGCAGATTCAATTTCAAAAGAAGGGCTAGAAGTTTTACGTATCATTTGTTTTTCTTGTGTTTCCATTTTCTCCCTCCCTCAATGTTTTCAACAATTAAAAATTACTACTGACTGATGTTGGCAGTAGGACGGCAAGGTGGTGCAGTGGTTAGCACTGCTGCCTCTCAGCGCCAGGGATTGGGGTTTGATTCCTGGCTTACATCACTGTCTGTGTGGAGTTTGCACTTTCTCCATGTGTCTGCATGAGTTTCCTTTGGGTGCTTCGGTTTCCACAATCTGAAAGACAAGCTGGTTAGGTGCATTCGCCATGCTAAATCCTCCCTCAGTGTATGACGTCAATCTTTATTATGTGTTTGTATATATAAAAAAAATTAAAGAAAGCAAAGGCAGGGGTGGGGGTGGTATATTGGTTAGCACTACTGCCTCACAGCGCCAGGTTTGATTCTCGGCTTGGGTTATTGTCTATGAGAAGTTTGTGTGTTCACCTGCGACTGCGTGGGATTCCTCTGGATGCTCTGGTTTCCTCCCACAGTCCAAAAAACGTGCTGGTTTGGTGCATTTGCCATGCTAAACTCTCCCTCCATGTACCCAAACAAATGTCAGAATGTGGCGACTAGGGGATTTTCACAGTAACTTCATTGCAACGTTAATGTGACACTAATAAATGAACAAACTTCTGTGTCTGGCACAGGAAAGAGCTATCCCTGAATCCATTTGCAATCCCGGTTTCAAAATCCCATCTGTCTAATCTTAGACTCTCTGCTCGTCACAGTAGTTCTGCAGCTACTGATGCGCTCGATGACACCCTTGCCTCAACCAAAGTTTATTTATATGTTCTAAGTTTATTTATTAGTATCAGAAGAAGGCTTACGTTAACAATGCAGTGAAGTTACTGTGAAAATCGCCACGCTCTGACGCCTGTTCAGATACATAGCGCGAATTTAACATGGTCAGCACACCTAACCAGCACATCTTTTGGATTGTGGGAGTAAACCAGAGCACCCAGAGGAAACCCATGCAGACTCGTGGAAAACGTGCAAACTCTGCACAGACAATGACCCAAGCCAGGAATCGAACCCAGGTCTCTGGCACTGCTACCCACTGTGCCACTGTGATAATGGATGTGGAGCGGCTATTTCCTCTTGTTGGAGAATCTAGAACTAGGGGTAGCAGGTTAAAAATAAAAGTTGCCTATTTAAGGCAGAGATGAGGAGAATTCTTTTCTCTCTGAGGTTCGTAAATCTCTCTCAGAAGGCAGCGGAAGCAAATGTTTTTAAGGCAGAGGTCAGTAGATGCTTGATTAACAAGTGGGTGAAAGGTTATTGGGGGATGGGCAGGAAAGTGGGGTTTGAGATTACAATCAGATCAGCTATCATGTTACAGAATGGAGGAACAAGCTTGAGGGGCTGAGTGGTCTACTTCTAATTCATATGTTTGTATGTATTTCAATGGAAAGTAAATGGCTCAAATCTCTCACCTACGTTAAAGAGGCAGGCAACAAATAAAGAGCAGTTGTGAGCTGTTGCTGATCTTGACACATTGATGGGTTCTCATTTCAGATATTTTGTAATCATTCTGTTAAATCAGAGGCAAAGATGACCAGCAGATTTATCAATCAATTTAATTTCATCACAGACGCAGAGTTTTTATCTTGGGACCATCGCACCATGCGCCTCTTTCTCGCTGTGCTTTATCCACTGCAGATATTTATAGAACGCCTTTGTACGATCTACGCATCGATCAAAAGAGTAAGTGTCAATACTCACATTATGCTATTGATTAAAAAAAAGCAAAGCATTATGTTGGTTTTCTTAACATATGTGGAACAATTTGGTCAAAATCACTGAAGCAGGAGTTGGAATTCCCTTCATGTTTATCGTATAGCTGTCCTGCTCACCTTGAGAAAATCACAGGCGCTGTAGAGGGGAAATGCAGTGGTTGTGGTGTACATGGCTTTGACCAGTTGCCACATTGGAGGTTATTAGAGGAGGCCAACAGAGTATGAAATTAGGCAGAAGAATTCCAAACTGTGTTAAAAATTGGTTTGAAAGCACAACTCAAAGACTGGGAACAAAGGGCAAATGTTCAGAACAGCTAGTACTACTTGTCCCACAGAGTTTTCTGAGACCCTGTGTGTTCACTGCACATACCAATGTTTTGAGTGTGGGTTGAGAGTTAATGGTGATGAAATTTACAGCTAAATGTTGTGTGCTATTGGTTCTTTAGAAGACCAAAGAAAATTGCAGTGGGACATTGATAACATGGGGAACTGAGCTGGAAAGGAACAGATGGAATTCAATATTTGTAAATGTGACATGGTACATTTTGATAAAGTAAAACAGCAGTTCTTGTACTCTTAATGGAAGTAAGCTTAGTGTTGTGATTTGGGAGCAATGTTTCACAGGACATGATAGGTAGCAACTCACTGAATAATCAACTCAATCTTAGTTCACTGAAACTCACAGGATAATGAAAGACCTGGATAGAGTGGATGTGGGGGAAAATGTTTCTATCAGTCAGAAAGACTAGGATCCGAGGGCACAGCCTCAGAATAAAGGGATGACCCTCTGGAACCTAGATAAGGAGGAATTCTTCAGCTAGAGAGTGGTGGAATTCATTGCCACAGGATTCTGTGGGGGCCAGATCATTGAGTGTATTTAAGACAGAGATGCATAGGTTCTTGATTAGTAAGGGGATCAAAGGTTACAGGAAAAAGGCAGAAGAATGGCATTGAGAAACGTATCAACCATGATTGAATGGCAGTGCAGACTCTATGGGCCGAATGGCCCACTTCTGCTCCTATATCTTGCATCCTATGGTTTATCTCGGGGTATACATTTTGTAATTTTTACAGTGTAGAGTCAGAGGTCATTTTCCACCTACCTTTGTACAACATATCTGTCAGCATATCTTTCTATTTGTTTCTCCCTCATGTTAATCCAGCTAAACATATTGTTTTCTAATGGTGGTGGATTCCACATTCTTTCAGGGTGCTCTGGTTTCCCCCCACAGTGCAAAGACGTAGGTTGATTGGCCATGCTACATTCTCCCTTAGTGTAGGAGAATTTAGTAGGGTAGATACATGGGGTTACGGGGATAAGGCTTGGGTAGGATTATAGCTGGTGCAGACTTGATGAGTCAAATAGCCTCCTCCTATTCTAACTGGACTGGGGGAAGGGGGTTTGTTTCCCCTGAATTTCCTTTTAGATTTATAAGTGATTATTCTTTATGAATGACTGACTCCCAAATCTTGGTCTTGCCTATAAGTGCATACACTTATATATACATTCCATGAACATTTTCAGAATTCAGGAAGATCTAAATCTGACCTGTTTTCTAGAGGAGGAAGTGGAACCAAATTGGCAATAATGTAGGTATACACAAAAGTTAGAACACAAAAAGAGGCAATAGAGAAGTTGAAAACAAGGGTGTGATTTTTAAATCAAGGTGTTGCTTGGCCAGGAGCAGAAGGGTAATAGAGGAATGAGTTTGTGCGAGTTAAAACACAGGCAGCAGAGATTAGGACCTTAGGTTTATGGAGGATAGAATTTGGAGTATCAGCCAAGAGTGGTACGGCACAGTGGTTAGCACTGCTGCCTCACAACCTGGGTTCAATTCCAGCCTCGGGTGACTTTGTGGAGTTTACACGTTCGCCCAATGTCTGCGTGGGTTTTTTCCAGGTGCTCCAGTTTCCTCCTCCACTCTAAAGATATATAGGTTCGATTGATTGGCCATGCTAAGTTGCTGCTTAGTTTCAGGGAGATTAGCAGTGTAAATACGTGGGATTACAGGGATAGGGTCTGGGTGGGATTATTGTCAGTGCAAGCTCGATGGGCCAAATTGCCGCCTCCTGCGCTTTATGGATTCTGTGATTTTTGTAACTTATTTATTTAAACTAGTTTGCAACTTTATTTTTGTTGCAGATCTTAAATCCCTGTCTCCTGTTTTTTTACAACTTGCTGCTTGTTTCTTTTCCCTCCTCTAGACCTTAGGGCGGCACTGTAACACAGCGGTTAGCATTGCTGCCTCACAGCACCAGGGATCCAGGCTCAATTCCTAGCTTGGGTCACTGTCTGTGTGGAATTGGCACATTCTCCCCGTGTCTGCGTGGATTTCCTCTGGGTGCTTCAGTTTCCTCCCACATTCTGAAAGAAGTGTTGGTTAGGCGCATTGGCCATGCTAAATTCTCCCCCAGAGTACCCGAACAGGCACCAGATTGTGATGACTAGGGGGTTTTCATAGTAATTTAATTGCAGTGTTAATGTAAGCCCACTTGTGACACTAATAAGTAAATTTTTACTTTAAAGAGTGCCTGTCTTTTAGGAGAAGGGGACTAAGTGCTCACCCTATCCTAACACACTTGCATTTGCCTAATGGATTTTGAAATGACAGGGTGTGGTGGGAGCAGCAGGGCCCCGTTGCTTGACTGGCACTTATTCTAAGCCTTGCCAATTCCATTGGGAGCTGCAGTGTTGGTGATGCAGTCAGCACTTATTTCTCTGGTCTGGGACTGAGGTAAATGAATCAGGAATTCTCACTCCCCTGCAGGCAGTAACGGGGTAAACCAGACCACCGGCACTTTTCACCTAAACTCCACAGGGCTTGTGAGACTCACGCCTCTATCTAAGGCATGTTTTAGAAGAGGAAGGTGGTTAATTGCAGGCAAGTCCTTTATCCTCATTTACTCATCAAGGGTTAGCAATTCAAAACCTTATTCTTTATCAAACGGAATTAATTGTTTGTATCATTTGTGAAAATGTCTGTGCTCAATTTGTTAATTTACCCAGCCACTTGTCTGTAAACATTCGCTGATTCTGGCTCAGGGTCACCTGAGACTGGGCCCAATAAAGCTCAGGCAGCTCAGTCCAAATTGCACTGACTCACTTCTCCGTCCTCCATGAATCTGGAAGTTTGAGAAAAGAGTGCTTAATAGCACTGTTGCCTCAATGGTGGATAAATTCTGAATCAGAATACCAGGATAAGCACTGAAATGAGACTTAAGGTTTATTTATTAGTCACAGGCTTACATCAAACTGCAATGTGGCACAGTGACACAGTGGTTGATACTGCTGCTTCACAGTTCCAGAGACCCGAGTTCAGTTCCCAGCTTGGGCCACAGTTTGTGCAGCGTTTGAACGTTCTCCTAGTGTCTGGTGGATTTCCTTTGGGTGCACTAGTTTCCCCCCACAGTCTAAAGATGCCTGGGTTAGGTTGATTGGCCATGCTAAATTGCTCCATAGTCTCCCAGGATACAAAGGTTAGAGAGATCAGGGTAAATAGATGGGGTTACAGGGCTAAGACCTGGGTGGGATTGTTGTCAGTGCAGACTCGATGGGCTGAATGGCCTCCTTCTGCACTGTAGGGTTTCTATGTATAAGGTACTATGAAAATCCCCTTGTTGCCATACTCTGACACCTGTTCGGGTATGCTGAGGGAGAAATACCAGACAAAATACTGACTTTTCAACACTTAGAAGTATTCAGCTGGATTGTCGCAGGTATCATTTAACCAAGGGAAATTTGCAAGCCATAACAGGCTAATTCTTAAAATTTTAATAATGGAAAGGTTTGGAATAAGTCAATAGAGTTTCTGTCTGTAAGCGCAGGATAATCAGCTCCTTACACCTTGGTGTTTCTCTCTGTGGCAGCCCTGATATTAGTAAAACACTTGCTTATGCTGATAGGCATTGTTATTCAGCCACACTGTAACACGGCATTAGTAGGTCACAGAGAGCATGGTTCCCTGTGTGAAAATTAGCACAGCCACAGAGAGAATTTAATTGAAGAATGCCTTAGTCATTGCACAGCACATGCACTTGAATCTTTGGCTCCTCAAGATCATTTTCAGCTCAATTAAGTCATGTGCCAGATAGGATAACAGATTGTAATCTTCTGATAGAGCTGTTTTATTCTGCTGCGTGTGCCTGGCAGGGAGAGATGTGGAGAAATTTGTCACTGTCCAAATGAACCAATAACAAATGCTCTGTCCGTTGTTGCACAACCGTTCTCTGGGATCTCGGGCTGAAGATGCTGGTAAATTTAATTGGGTAATATTGTGGTTAGGCTGTCTTCAAATGAGTGCCAAGGAATTTGCCAGTGAAATCATGTTGAGGTCGAAGGCGCCTTGTGATTCTGATTTATTTTTCCTCTCTTTTGTAACCATTAGTTTATGGAGAGCTGTGGAAGACGGGAATGTTTGAACGGATGACTATTCAGATAGACGAAGATGAACATAGTATTGAAATGCATCTGCCTTACACAGCTAAAGCCATGGAGAGGTAAGTCATCCAACTGCGATACGTCAAGATATGTAAAGTAAACCAAATTTGAAAGCTTGTTCTTGTATCCATTGGTTGAAATGTTATTAGCTGGGAAACAAAATGTTGTACAGATAATGTGTCACATGCCTGCTGAGCTGAATGGAAATCTCAGCATCATCTTGTGCATGTTTGATGTACTACACAGCTCTATGTAAAATCAGATTGCACTTACTTTATAACTTGTCCAATAAGTCAGTAATTTCCTCCTCCTGGCCTGCGCCCTGAATGTCTTAACCTTTCCTGACCACCACTGCTGTGTGAAAACCCATCTGCCCTTTCTATGTAAGTAGTCTGGCAAAAGCCCAATCTCCTCAATGCCGATCTGATTGTGGCATCAACTCCACTTTTCTGTCTAATCCCTATATCCTTTCAGGCCCTTGTCAATCGAGATGCTAATTCAGCCTGAAAAATATGCTGAAATATGACCATGCCCTCACTGCCCTCTGACTCATAGAAATAAACTCTCCTCATCTCTGTCTTAAATGGGAGACCACTTATCTTTAAGCTTTGCCCCTATTTCCAGTTGCCTTCATAAAGGAGGAACATTTGCTCAGTATCCACCTCGTCAAGCCTACTACAGCTCTGATATGTTTTGGTTATATCACCTGTCATACTTCTAAACTCCACTTCTGGCAATCAATCCCTTTCAAATGAACTGAAAACCGGGGCTGTTTTGGATGGTGATAAAGCAGGAGTAAGTGTTTCCTTTCCTCTTAGCACTCTGTGATTTTGCAATCATCAAATCCCAAAGAGCTTTGAACTGGCACTAATACTTCCTTTACAGAGCAAATGCTGGTTGAGTCTTGAGAATTTAGTATGTCCAATTGGACTGATCTTTTTAACTGTTTAAGCCAACTGGAGCTTGCTGACTTGGAGTAAGCAGTGTTGTATTAAAAATTGCAATAATAAACATGATTTGTGTTAAAACAATGAGGGTGATGGGTCAGCACATTGTTCTGATGTCCTGTTACGAAATTCCCTTTGAAACATTTGCTTCAATCGAGTCACATGAGCATTCAGCATTTGTTAAACTGAAGAGATTACAGCTGTAGTCCAAGTGCTCTTGACATTTTTTGAGGACTTAAATCTTCCTCCCTGTTTGAAATGTAGCAGGTTTTATGTTCACGCTGTCAGATCGGACCTTCCATTAAATTACCGGCTTTTCAAACTAGCAACTGCACAGCACAGAAAATTGAGGCTTTGGATATTCTCCAGAAGTACGTGGGTGTGAAAGATCTGGATAAAGGAGACATGGGGAAGATGTCCCCACTAGTAGGGAAGGCACAGCGGCACAGTAGTTAGCACTGGTGCCTCACAGCTCCAGAGATCTGGGTTTGATTCCCAGCTTGGGTCACTGTCTGTGTCGAGTCTGCATGTTCTCCCCGTGTCTGCGTGGGTTTCCTGTGGGTGTTCCGGTTTTCACCTGTAGTTCAAAGATGTGCCAGTTCAGTTGATTGGCCATGCTGAATTGCCCCTTAGTGTTCTGGGATGCGTAGGTTAGAGGCATTAGCAGGGTAAATGTGTGAAGTTATGGGGATAGGGCCTGGATGGGATTGTTGTCGATGCAGACGTGAGGGGCTGAATGGCCTCTTTCAGCACTGTAGGGATTCTACGTGAGACTAGGATCCAAGGGCGCGACTCCTAAGTAAAGGGATGACGGTTTAGAATGAACCGATGAAGAGGAATTCATCCTCTTCATGAGGATGAAGAGGAATTTCTTCAGCTAGTGGGTGATAAACCTGTGAAAGGTTATAGAGGCCAGTGACAGAATCTTTCTGACTATCCCATCATGGGAATCTTAGCAGGTGGGATAGGACCATGTAGAGGTCTGTTGATCATGGGCAGGATCTTCCGATCTTGGGAGCGAGCATGGCTGGAAAATTCCACCCCAGGTCATTGAAAATATTTAAGATAGACATAGGTTCTTGATTGCTAAGGGGATCAAAGGTTATGGGGAAAAGGCAGGAGAATGGAACTGAGAATATATCAGCCATGATCGAATGGTGGAGCCAATTCGATAGGCCAAATGGCTATTGCTGCTTCTATATTTTATAGGCCTACGATTAAAATGTTCTGTACAGGCACAGCGATGACCATTTTGGTGTCAATACTGGGGATGGAATTTGGGATTATAGTGTAAAAATGAGTCCCTTTTTCTTCATCTACCTGTGGATGCAGCCATGGACAATGGCTGAGACTATCAAAGGATGTGATGAAGAATGATAGAAATGTGGTGCACAATTAGACGAGGTCCTCTTTCCCTTTCCAGTCACTTCTTCCACAAGAAATGAGCCCTATCATGTTCCTTTAATCTCCCAAGGAGAAACTCTTCCACACACCTCCATCTCCATAGATAGTCGAACGTGACTCTCTCATTCAGTTCGGGTCTTTAGGATGTTAGCCCATGGCACTTCCTTGGTCACAGTAGCATGTGTCATGGATTGTCCAATCAACTTTTGTAGCCTTCAGTTACAAGATGGAGACAAAAGAGGCATACTGTTGAGCCAATCAAGAGTGGACATGCCCACCAATCATCACCCTTTTTTCATGTAATATAAATTGCACCCTTTGAAATTTGGCATTCTTGTATCTACTCTGATGGGTGCAAGACGCAAAGCATTGACAACATGTCTTTTTGCAGCAATACTCAGCTTCTTTAGTACCAAGCAACTATTTATATAAACTTTGACCAGGTCGGCAGAATACACTCCCCTGCTTTTAGAAATAATTTCTTTGGAATCTTTGACACCAACTTGAGAGGGCGATGAAGCCTCAGTTTAATGTTTTGCAAGTAAACAGTACCTCAGACAGTGCAACTTTCCGCAGAAGTGACAACTATATTATGCACTTGAGTCCCTGGGTTGGAATTTGAATGTACCACCTCCTGACTCAAGTGCTAATAAATGAGCCATGGCTGGTGAAAGACAGTTGCAGGACAGTAATCCACTGACAGTTTAGACTCCTTAAAATGTTAAGAAGATATTTTTTCACTCCTAATAATTGTGTCCTTTTACTCTTTTTTGAATTGACTTGTTTTTTTTTAACCAGCCAAAAAGATGAGTTAACCATTGTTCCTGTCTTGGTTGGAGCCCTGAGCGATTCTAAAGAGCAGATGTATGGGGAACTCTTCAGTAAATACCTAGCGGATCCTCTAAACCTCTTTGTGATTTCGTCAGATTTCTGTCACTGGGGTACGTACCAATTTAAATCACAGCGTGCTGTGGGAGGAGATCTGAGAAAGGCTGCCACAAATTTGTATAATTCTGTTACATATTGTGTTTTCCTATTTGCACAATCCTCTTTTAAACCACAGGAACCAAATCCATTAAGAAAGTAAACGCATAAAGATTCTTGAGTCCAGGAATTGGGACCTGAGAGAGATAGAGCTCAATTTTGATGCCAAGTGCAATTAGACTCCAGAAGCTTTATGCTACCACTCCATATTGCTGTTTATATATGTAGATAATATGTTATTAATGTTTAATGTTCAGTATGAAATGTGTGGCACTGTTGTTGAAGAACATTTCAGATAGAAATAAAGCGTTACCACATCCCACCTACTCATTCACGTAGAAACATTACGTGGCATTTTAGCCAATAATAAATCAATAAGAGGGCAGCATGACAGCACTGTGGTTAGCACTGTTGCCTCTCAGCACCAAGGACCCAGGTTCAATTTCCAGCCTGGGTCACGATCTGTGTGAAGTTTTGTGCGTGGATTTCCTCCGGATGCTCCGGTTTCCTCCCACAGTCTGAAAGGTGTGCTGATTTGGTGCGTTGACCTGAACAGGCACTGGAGTGTGGCGACTAGGGGAATTTCACTAACTTCATTTCAGTTTAATGTAAGCCTTATTTGTGACTAATAAATAAATAAACTTTTACTTTGAATAAATGTCGATAATACAGTAACAACTGGGTCAGTATTATAGTTCTACAAAAGAAATGGAAAAAGTGCATGGAAAAAGTATTTTGTTTATTTTAGCCTGTGCTGTTTAGAAGTGTTGAGAATGTTTTATTATCTTTGTGAAGAGACATTCTGATTTTTTTAATAATGTTTCATATCCCATCTTGGTTCTCCTGCAGGGAGAGGTAACATTTATTGAGATGTTCCAACACTCAGTAATTAACTGACAGAACTACGCCACTAGATTTTACATTTTTTAATATGAAGACAATCTTTATTGTGTGTATATAATAAGAAAATTAAAGAAAGCAAGCGGCAGCACAGTGGTTAGCACTGCTTCCTCACAACACTAGGGACCTGGGTTCGATTCCTGGCTTGGGTCACTATCTGTGCGGAGTCTGCACATTCTCCCTGTTACTGCATGGGTTTCCTCCGGGTGCCCCAGTTTCCTTCCACAGTCCGAATGACATGCTGGTTAGGTGCATTGGCCATTCTCCCTCAGTGTACCCGAACAGGTGCTGGAGTGTGGCGACTAGGGGAATTTCACAGTCATTTCATTGTAGTGTTAATGTTAGCCTATTTGTGATTCTAATAACAAAACTGAAAAATAAACTTGAACTATTAACATCACATAATGGTTCATAAACATGTATGCTGTGAAGTCAATTTACTCAAACCCCCTTGGATGCATGTAACCACCCTCCCCTCCCGCCCCAAACACACACACACCCTCAGGTTTTTCCTTATCTTATGAAATCCTGAGGTTCATTCAATTTTCCTGGAACTAGCCCGCAGCCCAGCAGAAGTTGCTTTGATTTCTTCTTAATTTCTAACTGTTCTCAAAGTCTAAAATTTAATGGGGACCCTTTCACTAGCTTCTGAATGGTCCTCCAATTTTTTTCCATGACTATGTGCTCTTTAGTTCAGTGGGCCTCACTGTCTTGTGTAGTGATTTAAATATCAGGAACTGCATAATGGTTGGCGCTGTGAGGTGACAGTGCTAAAGACCCAGGTTCAATTCCGGCTTGGTGTGGAGTTTACACATTCTCCCCGTGTCTGTGTGGGTTTCCTCTGAGTGCTCTGATTTCCCCCCTCAGTCTAAAAATGTGCAGATTAGGTTGATTGGTGATGCTAAACTGTCTCTTGGTATTAGGAGGATAAATAAATGGGGTTAAGAGGAAAAGACCTGCGTGGGATTATGATCAGTGCACGCTCGATGGGCTAAATGGCCTCGTTCTTTACTGTAACGATTGTCATTCCTAATGGTTCTCTGTACTTCCACAGTTTCTGCTGGTCGTACAGCTGATTCCCAGGTCCTGGCACCTGTTCCAAGCTGATTGACAGCTAGTTGTCACAAACTTAACTGCCTTTCACTGTGACAACTGTTGTAGATGTCTCTCTCTAGCTTTAAGCTCGACAAATCTTCCAGTTTTGTTTCGCCTCACGTAAACCCCAAGTCTCCAAGCTGAACTCGAGCCCTCACCCAATTCTATATAGTGATCGATTTATCTCTGCTTAAGGTGCAGGCCTGAGTAACATTTATCTCCTTTTACTTCCTTGGCTTGGTGAGCTGCAACCTCCATAAGACCAAATCTGCAAGTACGTTCTGTGAGAAAAGCCCAGCTAAATTAAACAAAACAATCTTCTAACCTTCAGAGCCATTCTCCATGATAATATGAAGTGCTTTGGGAGATCCTAAACACAAATGTAAATCGACTATCTTACCTTCAACACAACTCTTTGATGCTGTAACCCGCATGAATAGTTCGAGGATGGAAACAGGCTCTGACCCAACTTGTCCATGCCGCCCTTATTTTTTAAACCATTAGGCTAGTCCTAATTGCCTGTGTTTGGTTCATATCCCTCTATACCTGTCTTGCCCATGGAGCTACCTAAGTGCTTTTTAAAAGACAAAATTGTACCCGCCTCAAATACTGCCTCTTGACAGCTCATTTCAGATACTCACCATCCGCTGTGTGAAAAATTACCCCTCACTATAAATCTGTGCTCTCTAGTTTTAGTCTCCCCTATCTCTGGGAAAAGATGATGTCTGTCTCGCTGATCTGTGCCCCTCTTTATTTTACAGATCTCTATAAGATCACCTCCTTAACCTCCTATGCTCTAGGGGAAAAAGTCCCAGTCTATCCAGCCTCTCCTTATAACTCAAACAATCAAGTCTTGGTAGCATCCTAGTAAATATTTTCTACACTCTTTCCAGTTTAATAATATCTTTTCTACAATAGAGTGACCAGAACTGTACACAGTATTCCAAGTGATTGCCCACTCTCTGGATTCACTGGTTCTATTACAAAACACCCATGTTTACAAAATTGTCTCTAGCTTCTTTTCATCTGGGAATGACAAATAATTTAAATATTTTATTCAGACAGGGACAGACTTTCTGGCTCCGTTGCAAGCTTGGACTTGGGTTATTCTTTGCTGAAGCTGTTTTTTTAGTACCAGGCTTCGCCTTGTAAGATAAACACAGGATAAGTAAACTTCAGTTAAAGGCAAAATACTGCGGATGCTGGAATCTAACCAGAAAACAGAAATGCTGGAAAAACCTGGCAGGTCTGACAGTATCTGTGGATATTCCCTCCCTACAGGTGCTGTCGGATCTGCCGAGTTTTTCCAGCATTTTCTGCTTTTTTAAGTGAACCTAGGCTTGTTTAATTTGCCTTTACTTCAGGTTTTATTTATCAGTTTCTTAACCAGCCTTTTCCCTAATCTCCAATCTGAAAGTAATAATTAAAATGTTGGTATGAGCCATGAAATTGAGTGACTATGATCCCATTAGTAGATGTTAAAATTCTCAATCCCCAGCAACCTGTCAAACCATCTATGGTTTTGCTGCCTGTTTCTGACATTTAGTACATGAGTATAATGAGACGCTGTTGGAGTTTGCAGCACAAAGCTTCCATTTGATAGTGAGGGCCTTTTTCCTTGGATGGAGATGGATAACATGAGGGGACATAGCTTTAAATTGAGGAGTGATAGTTATAGGACAGATGCTAGAAGTGGGTTCTTTACTCAGAGAGAAGTAAGGGCGTGGAATGCCCTGCCTGCAGCAGTTGTGGACTCGTCAAGTTTAAGGGTGCCCAGATGGGCAGTGGATAGGCATATGGATAGCATTGGAATAGTCTAGGATAGAGGGTCATAAAATTGGTTACGTTGGTCAGCGCAACATCGAGGGCCGAAGGGCCTGTACTGCACTGTAATGTTCTATGTTCTATTTCTATTGACAGACAGGTGAGCCTCCCTTCTTTCTGTCCAAAGTATTTTATCTTTGTAGTCCCAGGTCTTGCCAATCCACCAGCCAGGATTCCCAAGAGGAGGAGGCTTGTCCAGCTCCAGGTGAAAGGCCTGAGCTCCTCTGGGGTGAGGAGGGGGTTCATCTGCCTAAGACTGATAACGAGTCCGGATACTTGGCCCAGTTGATTGTGGCAGAGGACGTGGCAGGGGACGCGGCATGGCACTCACGCATCCTCCATAGGTCAGCAGGGTCCGTGAACACGAGGAGCACGTCATCAACATAAGCCATGAAGCGCAGAGATAGAAAGATCAAAGGTTGGCTTTTTTGCCTCTGGGACCCAAGTTTGAATCGAGTCCAGGCTTGGGAATGAATTTGGCTGGTCTCAACCCAGTTCTTGACAGCGAGCAACCAATTGTCCCCAGTACGGGAATTGGTAGTCTCACTCAAGGAGCCACAAAGTATGTGGGGAATAGGACAATGCTGCACTTGAGCAGGGGAGACTATTCCTCTCAGTTTAGGGACGGAGCTGTGTTTGATATCTGACCTGGGAGTGCTTGATGCAGTGAAGAGAATTCTGTTACGCACATAATATTATTATCAAAGGTTTTTTAAATCCATCATGGTCAAGGGCCAAATTGAGGCAGTTTTTATAATCAGTCACTCCAGGTAAGATATAAAAATGCATAACAGAGTGCAGTAACATGTTGATCGTTAGAGTACTTGCATCATCAGGGTTCAAACTTTAATAGTCATTAAAATTTGTTCATTAGGCAGATGAAATATTCTGAAATCTTGTTTTTCACATCCTCATTCAGCTGTTTTGAGTTCAGTGGCTGGTAGTCACGTAGACAGATCTCTCAAGGTAACAAGTGGTGAAGTCTGAAGTACAGCAGCAATCTCATGAAAGAATGGCAGAGTTTGATCGTGTCTATTGAGGGCTGCCAGACCGCAGTCATGTCAGGCGTCTCAATGATGGTGATGATTAGGACCAAGAGTGACTTTGCAAGCCCTTTCCTAACTCTTTCAATGGCTTTACAATGCTGCATTCTGATTCTGCTCAACCGCACAGTATTCCAAGCCAAGGCAAATGATGGACTTACTAAGAGCCACATCTACAAAAGGAGATGATGGCCTAGTGGTATTATCACTAGACTATTAATCCAGAAGCTCAGCTAATGTTCTGGGGACCTGGGTCCAAATCCCCCCATGGCAGATGATGGAATTTGAATTCAATTTTTAAAAGTCTGGAATTAAGAATCTATTGATGACTGTGAAACCATTGTCGGAAAAATTCATCTGGTTCACTGATGTCCTTTAGGGAAGGAAATCTGCCATCCTTACCTGGTCTGGCCTATGTGTGACTCCAGAGCCACAGCAATGTGGTTGACTCTCAACTGCCCTTCTGAAATGGCCAAGCAAACCACTCAGTTTCAAGGGCAACTAGGGATGGGCAATAAGTGCTGGCCAGCCAGCAATGCCTGTGTCCCACTAATGAAATTTTTAAAAAATGGATGAGCGATTCAGGCAGCAAGAGAAACCACCTCACTATTGGGAGAATCATGGGTGTGCACAACAGGAGGTCATTCAATCTATCTGACTGCAGAATATTTGTGTGATTACTGTGTCTATTGCTGAATGACCTCTGCCTCAGATTTTTGATGCCTGTTCTTTTTCAGGGCAGCGATTTCGATACACGCATTACGACGAGAGTCAAGGGGAGATCTACAGATCGATTCAGCACTTGGATAAAATGGTATGGCACATGACATGCTGTGTTCCCTGTATGCAGTTTTGTTCCAGCGTTGCCATTTGTAATTGATTACACACAATTAATTGCATCCTAAAATGCCTAAAGCACTTCTGCTGCTGCTGCTGAGCCAGCATAGATTGCACAGCACAGAAATAGGTCGTTAGGCTCGACTGACCAATGGCAATATTCATGCTCCACACTAGTTTACCACTGTCCTATCATCTAATTCTGTCAGCACATTGTTCTAATCCTTTCTCCCTCGTGTTTATCTAGCTTCCCCTTCGATGCCTCTATGGTAGAAGTTCTACCTTCTGGCCACACTTTGGGTAAAGATAGTCCTCGTGATTTCATTGTTGGAATTATGAATGACTATCTGATGTTTATTGGGCTGAATTCTGGCCTCTTCTCTAGTCTTTATGTCCATCTTATTAAAACTTCTTCAAACCTGCCACTAGGTATCTTTGTTACAAGCTTAAAGACCTGGTGGACTTGGTTTTGTTCTCCAGTTTCATAACCAACTTGACCTAAACCTTAATAAAGGCTGAATGCATTTGCCTTTGTAACTGTTTGAAGCTGCAAAATGGTTTGTCGTCTTTGTGTTTGCATCAATATTACTTCTATCTGTAAGGCAGATGAACACGCAGAAACCTATTGCTGGGGTGACCCTGCCCTGTCTGGACAAGTTGTTCATAATTCCTTGGCTAGAAGCAAATAGGCAGCACATGGAAAAGTGATTAGCACCACTGTCTCACTGCACCAGGGACCTGGATTCGATTCCTGGCATGGATCACTGTCTGTGCGGAGTTTGCATGTTCTCCCTGTGTCTGTGTGGGTTTCCTCTGGGTGCTCCAGTTTCTTCCCATGTTCCAAAAGTGCGCAGGTTAGGTGCATTGCCTGTGCTAAATTGCCCCTTAATGTCAGGGGGATTAGCTAGGGTAAATGCATGAGGTAATGGGGATAGGGCCTGGATAGGATTGTGGTTGGTGCAGCCTCGATGGGCTGAATGGCCTCATTCTGCACTGTAGGATTCTATGATTCAAACTTTGATTTATGAAGTTGTATGTATGTCAGATATTTTCTTTGGCTGCCTTGGTCCCTAATCTCTGGAATTCTTGTCCTGTGCTTTCTATCTGTCTCTTTTCAGCCACTTCTTAATCAAACTTTTGGATATCTGTCTAACATCTCTGCATGTCTCAGTATCAAACAGTGATATGTTCTTACAAAGTGCCTCGGGATGTACTCCTATGTTAAAGGAACTATATTGTTTTATATTATATCTCTTTTAAATTTGTTCATGGGATGTGGGCATCCAGCGTTCATTGCCCAATTATCCTTGAGAAAGTGAGAATCTGCTGTCTTCTTGAACTGGTGCTGTCCGTGCAGTGTCGATACAGCTGTTAGGGAGGGAGTTCCAGGATTTTGATCCAGTGACAGTAAAAGAACAGCAATAGTTCTAAGTTGGGATGGCGTGTTTCTTGGTCAGGATCTTGTAGGTTGCAGTTTTCTTCTTTATTTGCTGCCACTGTCTTTCTAGCTGGTAAAGATTACAGGTCTGGAAGGTGCCGTTGAAGGAGGTTTGGTGAGTTGCTGCATGGGTTGCAAGTCTTTTTCTTGGGAAGGGAAGTGGGATGTTGGTGAGCAGGGGGTAACTTCTAAACGACAATGTTATCGACTGATTTTCTTGTGTCACACTGGAACTCTGATTTCTAACCAAGTGTTTTTAAACTGCACTTTTGAAGAAATGCACCTAGAATCTTCCCCCAAACACTTTCTCTTGGATGCCCTTCCCAAGCATCCACTTCCAGGATTTCAATCTCTCCTTTCAATATTCCTCTGCATTGGATTGCCACATATATTCAAATTTCCACACCATCTCAGGTGCCTGACCATGCCAATGGAACAGTACTGCTTCACAGGCTGCATTAAGATGTCATCAAACTTTTGATTTATTGCAGATGTCTGGTTTCTCACCTCAGATCTGGTTCATGCAGCAGTCCCTCTAACTCAGAGCATTTTCTCTGTGTTTTACTTTAACTTTATCCAACCAAGGACCCTGTTCAACTACTTGTTCTTTGTTCCTTTAACTTTTGCCCCCCCCCCCCCCCCCCCCCCCCGACTGCCCAGTTTCTGGACTTTCATTTGGGAAGTTTGCTCCGTACAGCTCCCTTGTACTGTCCAGTTTCTCCCGTGTCCAGCTTAAAGTTTTTTCTGTCCTAGGTTAGTTCCTGGTTGCTAAGTCATGTCTAGTTTTCCTTTGAGCCCTGTTTGCTTTCCTGTCATAAACATTCATTATTATGTAGTTTAAAGTGACCAAGACCCACAAACACGCAGGCACCTTTGCTTAACATGAAGCTAACTAAAGTTTTTTGGTCCATTGTTATACAGAAACACAAAATTAAATTTACTAAAAACTTCATTGTAGCATTTCTAATACCCATAAATGTAGATTACCGAAATCTACCTGTGTTTCCTAACAGAGTAGACACTGATTTAAAGTAATTGATTTAAAAAAAAGCAATAGCGATACAAGATGAAACTTTTTAGGTAGTGAGTGGTTAGGGTCTTGAGTTCGCTGCCTGAGAGTGGTGGAGGTAAATTCAATTGAAACATTCAGAAGGGAATTAGACTGTTTCCTGAAAAGGAAAGGTGTGCAGGGTCACGGGGAGAAGGCAGGGGACTGGCATGAGGCTCATTCAGGGAGCTGGTACAGACACAGTGGGCCAAATGGCCTCTTTCTGTGCTGTACCTACTGCGATTTGCTGAAACAGTATTATGTTCAGTACATTTAGCACACTGAACCTCTTCAGATTCTCTTAAGCCTGGATGATTGGTGAAACCAGGCTTTGGTCGAACAGAACTGAAGCAGCCGGAGGAAACACTGATGGGAAATCCTAGAATTCTACAGCACAGAAGGCCATTCAGCCCATCACATTTATGCCTATAAATCAATGGAGTTATATGTTTTGATGAGCAATTTAATTTCAGCAGGTCCTTAACAAATGTTGATGATTGTTATAGGTTTTTGTATTGCTTGGACTGCCTACCTAGGGAATTCTTGCATTAACTGCAGTGTTTAATGTAAGCCTGCTTGTGACACTATTAAGAAATAAAACTAACAAACTGCATTCCATGCAATTTCAAGGGGTGCATTGATTGATGGCATAGGGAAAGAACAGTAGTTGGAGCAGCAGATGGGTTAAGAGTTGGAATGCTTAGACTACTTTTTCATAAAAAAGCAATTTATCTTCCCACTGCTGGGACCATTTTGTGTAACTGGAAATAGCCAGAAGTGCATAGGCATTTGTATTTAAGAATTTAGTTTGTTAGTCAGGATAGCATCAATCATTGAATCTTGGATAGAGCTTGTGTATGGTCACAAACTGGCCTTTCACCAGACATAGTTCCCAAAGATTGATAATGTAGCCTGAATATGGGACAGATTTGCAGTGAGCCGCAGAACGAATTAAAATACACTCTACCACTTAATCTCTTTTGTTTCAGGGTATGGATATTATAGAGCAACTAGACGCTGTGTCATTTAACAACTATTTAAAGAAATACCACAATACTATCTGTGGCCGCCATCCGATTGGGGTTCTTCTCAATGTAAGTTGGAATGATTGTCTTGCTGTTTTGCTAGTTGCTGTTACATGTATCCCTTTATTGTGATGTAAAGATGCCGGCGTTGGATTGGGGTGGTAAGAACTCAGTAAGAATTGAGCAACACCAATTTTTAACCAACACTCAAGTGTTGAAAGCTCACAATTTTACTATCAAATAAATCGGTTGGATTAAAAATTGGTGTTGCTCAATTCTTACTGATCCCTTTATTGTAACATGGATTAGAGATATCTAACATTTTATTGCACGGAGTCAAATAGATGTGCTACAGGGAGAACAATTCAAAATTCAGTGTTTTGGGTCAGGGAAAAATCCTGATATTTCATATTTCAAGTCTGATCTAAAAATAAAATACATATATTGGGGCTCAATATGGTATCTTGACATGCTGAGAATGCGTAGCTTACAGCTATACACGCATTCAAAAGCAATTAGCGAGTCATTAGGGGGCCAAAGCTTTTAACTATCCAGTTTCCTAACTGCAGCATGCTAGCACAGTGGTTAGCTCTGCTGCCTCACAGCGCCAGGGACTTGGGTACGATTCCTGGCTTGGGTCACTGTCTGTGAGGAGTTTCCATGTTCTCCTCTTATCTGCGTAGGTTTCCTCCGGGTGTTCCGGTTTCCTCCCATACTGATTAGGTGCATTGACCATGCTAAATTCTCCCTCTGTGTCCCCGAACAGGTGTCGGGTGTGGCGACTAGGGGATTGTCAGAGTAATTTCATTGCAGTGTTAATGTAAACCTACGTGTGACACTGATAAATAACGAAGCTTCAAGTTTGCTATCAGACCTACCATCTTTATCATTGCAAGCAGCAGCAAAGACTGGTCACATCAGGTGCGACTTTACAATAAAAATGGATGAGTTAACACTGCAGCTCTCATTGTCTGAATCCCTTTCCTTTCTGACAATTAGAAGTGTTCCAAATCTTTATGGGGTTTGAGGGTGTTCAGAACACCCTGTTTGCTTTTCCCCAATTCAATAAAGTGTACATGAAGAAAAATAAAACCACAGCACAACTTAAAATTGGACTGCCCCTGCCATGAATCTGAAAAATGAATAATTCTCGTACAAGACCCATGCCTAAAATGGGGTGGCACAGTGGTTAGCATTGCTGCCTCCCAGCGCCAGGGGCCAGGGATCCAGGTCTGGTTAGGTCATTATCTGTGTGGAGTTTGCACGTTCTCCCCATGTCTCCATGGGTTTCCTTCGGGTGCTCCAGTTTCCTCCCACAGTCCAAAGATGAGCAGGTTGGGTGGACTGGCCATGCTAAATTGCCCCTTAGTGTCCCAAGATATGTAGGTCAGGGAGATTAGCTATGGTAGATGAGTGAGGTTGTAGGGATGGGGTGGGGACGGTGGAGGGCCTAGGTAAGATACTCTGTCCGATTGTCGGTGCAGACTTGGTGAGCCTAATGAACTAGTAGGGATTTTGTCATTCCCTACAGTAAGGAATTCTGTCATTCAACTCAAAATCAGACTTAGCCTGTGGGCTGAAAGTTAACTGTGACGGATAACTTTGCAAGATGTGGATGAGAATGTGCCATTTATATTCACATAGTTGTATCTCGTACCGTAGTTATTCACACCCTCGTTTGGTGGGCAATCATCAAAGAATAGCTGACGGGCTCAGATGCTCTTTTCTGTATTTTCCTCCCTTCTCCCCTTCTAGGTTTTGCTGATGTAACGTTAAAGATTATTCCTGTTTCCCTTTCAGGCGGTAGCAGAATTGAGGAAGAGTGGGATGAACATGGCTTTCTCCTTCCTGAACTACGCCCAATCAAGTCAATGCAAAAACTGGGAGGATAGCTCCGTTAGCTATGCCGCGGGTACTCTGATGGTCCACTGAAGCGTCACTACTCAGGAAAGCCACTGCATCCTCAGTCTCCTGGTCCCAGCCTTCCTTCAAAGACACACCTCCATTATTTGGAGCTATCTAACGTTGAACTTTTGAACTTTCTTCCTTGAGGTGTAGTCCCTCATAGTTTTGATTGACACGTGCTTTTCTTTATTTTCGTTTCCTCCTTTAAGCTGAAGTGAGATACAGGATGACGTAACGTAGTAATAAGTTGACCCCGTAAAAACTGAAGACATGTACTTGCTTACAGATAGCTCTGCAGGATGTGGGTGAGAGTGTGCCGTTTATATTCACGTCGGTTGTATTTATAATCTCATACCATAGTTACTCAAGATATAAGCTGCAGTACAAACAGCGGCTGCCAACATTGTATAAGGTTTTTTGTTTAGTTGCTAATAAAGGGCTACACACACCAAAATGGTCTTATGATTTAGATTTTCTGCTATCCGATGTGTAATCTGAATTTTGTCACTAACTGTAGTGTTTTTATTATCTATTTTTAAAAACGATTAAAGTCTAATTCTTTTCTTGATTATTTTCATTACTTACAATACATACTTTATACCTAGTTTCTAATTTTACTGAGGGTAGATCCATCATTCTTCCCCACAGTCTGAGCTGCCCATCTAGTTGTCCCCTTTCTGTTCTGTAAGGTTGAGTTTGTACATGTATCGAAAAATTTTGTATTTGGTGCTGGGCGAAGTGTGTCAGACCACAAACTGATGAATCAAAATGCTTTGACTTGTGAACTGAAATGCATCAATTGACTTTAGTATCTAATTGTTTCAATATCGAGGGTCTGGGCAGCTTAGTGGCACAAAAGAGGGAGAGAATATGATTGACAAAGTGCTGGCAGACCTTAATCCTCTTCCCAGAACCATAGAAAATACAAGCAAGAGTAGGCTATTCAGATTTTTGAGCCTGCTGTCTTTCATTTTGATCATGAAATTCATTGTCCTGATCCTCCTCCTCCCAATGTCCCTTTAGCCTCAAGAGCTATACATAATTTCTTCCTGCAATCTCAAATGTTTTGGCTCAACTAGTTTCTGTGGGAGTGAATTCCACACATTCACCACTCTGTGCATGAAGAAATTTCTCCTCACCTCAATCCCAATTACCCTTTTCCTCAAACTATAACTCCCTGGTTCTGAACTCCCAAGGTCCTGTTGGTAGGTCTAGGTTTGACTTCTTAGTCTGAGCGCTCTGCTGCATTCACAAACCCAGGCTGCTTCCTCCCTCTAACCACAGCAACGCTTGCAACCCACGCTGGCCTCATTGCAAATGCTCTAGTTTCTTTCCAGCCTATACCTGTCATCAGGCCAGCCCCCCCACCCATCTGACAATACACCATGACTGCAATCCTGCTGCTACCTGGGGCTTAAAGCCAGGTGCGTGAAATTGGGTACATAGCACGGTAGCACAGTGGCTAGCACTGCTGCCTTGCAGCGCCAGGTAACCCAAGTTCGCTTCCTGACTTGAGTCAATGCATGTGCAGAGCATATGTTCTCCCTGTGTCTGTGTGGGGGGTTTTCCTCCCACAATCCAAAAGACATGCTGGTTAGGTGTGTTGACCATGCTAAATTCTCCCTCAGTGACCTGAACAAGGACCTGAATGTGGTGATTAGGGGATTTTCACAGTAATTTCATTGCAGTGTTAATGTAAACCTACTTGTGACACTAGTAAATATACATAAGTAAAATTATATGAGACATCAATAGATGTTCAGAGATTTAATGGAGAAACTGATAATGGAAACAACCCCAGGATCCACAGTCATAGCCAGTGATTGAGAAAGTGGACACAAAACCTTTTAAGTTTTTATAAGTAAAATTTATTTGTTAGTGTCACAGTCTGCTTAAATTAACACTGCAATGAAGTTACTGTGAAATTTTAATTTCATTAAAAATGTACGAGAAGAGAATCTGTGGTTAGAATGTTCAGTACAAGAAAGCGTAACCTTAAAATTGGAACAAAGCTACTCAATGGTGATGTTCAAAAGGTCATGGAAATTCTCAAAACTCTGAAGGCAAGAAAATGTCAAAACATCAATAAGATTGGTTAGGCCAAGAATGTTCAGGTGGGTCAGTGGATTGTGCAGACTGAAGCTGGACACGAGACTTTGGAAAAATGGGTTTATTGTAATTTCTGAATGTTTGTTAACATTTCGAGCACTTTCCTCTCATGATCTTCCTCTTGATTGGATTTAGATTCCAGCTGAAAACAACATTGTCAGATTTTTGGGGCAGACAAAGAGGACATGTCCCCTTTATTCCTTGCCCTGCTACTTTTTGTTCTGCACACGTCCAGCCTCTGTCGTGCCTTGCCCTTCTATGAGTATCTCACAACACTTAGTTTATTTGGTAGCAGAAGCTTTGGGAGCGCTGCTTCATTAGATGAGACTTACCTGATGAAGGAGCAGTGCTCTGAAAGCTCATGCTACCAAATAAATTTGGACTTTAACCTGGTGTTGTGAGACGACTCACTGTGCCTACCCCAGTCCAACGCTGGCAACTCCACATCATGAATTGTCCTTATATTGTGGCTTGTTGTCATCTTGTCCCCTGGAGTTTTTCCATTTTAATTCATGTTAGTTTTTTTTGGAGCAACTTGAGATAATTGTGTTACTGGAAAATGTAATCCTTGTCAAAAATATCACCCTCCTGAGACCTGGATAAATTGTTCTGGATTTATTTACAAAAGCTAATATACAAAAAGATGTGACAATACAATACCGCTGGTGATGAATTCTAACTGTTCCATAAGAAGCTAATGCGCTCCCAAATGGATGAGCTGCCTCTTCAGTTTATATGGCAATTCCTTTGGATGAACAGCTAGCTTTTCTTCTTGTCTGTAGAATTTCAGACTGAAATTACACCAGTCTTGCCTGCAGGACCTGACATCATCGGAGCAGAATATATTCACCATGCTGACTGGTGTTGATGCTAAGCCTTTTCTTTGTAAAAGCCAAGTTAATGACGAAGGGAATGACTTCAAATAATTTTCTACCTTCACTTGAATTTCAACACGTTGGACAGCACAACGGTTAGCACTGCTGCCTCACAGCGCCATGGACCCAGGTTTGATTGCCAGCTTGGTTCACTGTCTGTGGAGAGTTTGCATGTTCCTCCTGTGTTGGTGTTAGTTTCCTCCCACAGCCCGAAGATGAACTGGCCATGCTAAATTGACCCTTAATGTCAGGGGGACTAGCTAGGATAAATGCATGGGGTCATGGGACTTGGATCCCGGGTGAGAGTGTGGTCAGAGCAGACTTGTTGGGCCGAGAGGCCTCCTTCTGCAATGTAGGATTCTGTGATTCAGATGGTTGAACACTGGGTCACAGTGGCCATTCCCACCGACACGCACGGATCTATCCATGCACAAAAGTCCTGTCACGTGAGCGACGGGATCACCCGAGGCAACACACTGTTGTGAGATTTGAAAATAAAAGTTGCTTCCGGTTTAGGCTGTATACTTCTCCTCCCCTTGTCTTTTACTCTTGTGGTAGTGCGTGTAATTGTTGTACAACTCCTTAAATACCTCCCTCACACCGGCCTGTAATAACGCATTCAGGAAGCGGAGATCGTGCTCTGTGACCAGATCCAGGAAGTGATAAATTCCCTCTGTCAAGTGTTTCTTCACATCTGCATTGAGGGTAACCTGAAAATAAAGAACAGAGACTGGTAGGAACACCTTTATGTAGAAAAAGAACAAGTAGCACCAGATCCTTTCATTGGGGAGTTTGACACTGTGGAAGAGTATCTACAGAATACTGAAAGGCCTGGATAGACTGGACGTAGAGATGATGTTTCCATTATAAGGAGAGACTACAATTCGAGGCACAGCCTCAGAGTAAAGGATCAACCCTTTAGAATTGAGGAATTTCGTCAGAGGGTGGTGAATCTGTGAAATTCATCGTGGAGGCCAGGGCTGGAGTTTTTCTGTCTCAGGTGGGACAGGACCATGCGAAGTTCCGTTGACTTTGGGCAGGATTTTCCAGTCTCGGGGCGAGCGGGGCTAGAAAATCCCGGCTCAGATTATTGAGTGCATTTAAGACAGGTTCTTGATTGGTGACAGGATCAAAGGTTGCAGGGAGAAGGCAGGAGAAAAGGGTTGAGAAACTTAACAGCCATGATCGAATGGCTGAGCAGACTCAATGGGCCAAATGGCCTACTTCTGCTCCTATGTCTTATGGAAATAGGAAGAACCTTTGGATATGGGACAGGTAACTGCAGCACTCTGTGCTCCATGTTGAGACATGCATCATAACATTCAGGATTGGTACACATGCCAGAAAATGGGATTAATGCGACTTCAGTGGTAGTTATTGTGAGCGCAGACTCAATGGGTCTGAGGGCCTTTACTCCACTGTGTGACTCAGAGTGGGAGGCTGTTTGACTTGACAATCCAGCCAGCAACGTGTGCACTGTTCCACAATACTCCGATAACACCAGTGGTTACTTGTGAAATTCTCCATTATGCTGGATTTAGAATGGCAAAATCCCAACTAGCAGCGGAACAGGCAGACAACAGCACAATCTTCAGTTTGTTTTCTCTGCTGGGGTGTGATTTGTGTCAGAGATTTAAGAGCTTGATGGGTCAGGAACATAGAACACTACAGCACAAACTGGCTCTTCAGCCCACAAGTTGCACCGATCATATCCCCACCTACCAGGTCTATCTATAACTCTCAATCCCATTAAATTCCATGTACTCATCCAGAAATCTCTTAAAAGATCCCAGCGAGTTCGCCTCTAACAGCACCGATGGTAGCCAATTCCACTCACTCACCACCCTCTGAGTGAAAAACTTATCTCTAACATCTCCTCTGTACTTGCCTTCCAGCACCTTAAACCTGTATCCTCTCGTAGCCACCAATTCAGCCCTGGGAAATAGCCTCTGAGAATCCACCCTATCTATACCTCTCAACATTGTATAAACCTCTCATAGGCACAAACCAGTCTGCTGGCACAATGTGGCAGGGTGTTATGTGTTATGTGTTATGTGTTATGGGCACATCCGCCCATCCATCCATCCATCTCAGAATTTGAATATTGTGGTTCCAAGTCTCACTCCGGAGATCCGAGAACAGAAACCAGGATGTCACTCAGCGGACTTAACAAGTCCAACTGCACTTTCAGTGATGCTTCATTTGGATGTTTTAGATGAAGGTTCTTTAAGGTGGATGGGAAATATCCCAAGGCTCTAAAACTTATCTTGATATCTTGGTCAATTTGTGTTGCTCGAACAGCATCACGAAAATGGACAGGACTGCTGGTTGTGGGATGGTGCTAGTGGACTGCCTTACCGTAACACCAAGTCCACCAAATACTGTTTCTACTCAACCTTTAGGAGCAGGGATCTAACCCATAACCTCTGACTCAGAGGGAAGTGTTTTTTTTTAAATTTAAGTTTATTTATTAGTGTCATAAGTAGGCTTACATTAACACTGCAATGAAGTTACCGTGAAAATCCTTTAGTCGTCACACTCTGGCGCCTGATTGGTTACACTGAGGAGGAATTTAGGATGGTCAATGCATCTAACCAGCATGTCTATGGGAGGAAATCAGAGCATCAGGGGTGGCATTGTAGTTAGCACTGCTGCCTCACAACGCCAGGGACCCGGGTTCAATTCCCAGCTTGAGTCGTTCTCTGTGTAGAGTTTGCACATTCTCCCCATGTCTGTGTGGGTTTCCTCCCAAAGTCTAAAGATGTGCAAGTTAGGTGGACTGGCCATGCTAGATTGTCCCTTCGTGTCCGGGGGACTAGCTAGGGTAAATGCATGGGTTTATGGGGATAGGGCTTGGTGGGATTGCTGTCGATGCAGACTCGATGGGCCAAACGGCCTCCTTCTGCACTGTAGGGATTCTATGATCCTTACCCGGAGGAAAGCCATGTAGACACGAGGAGAATATGCAAACTGTGCACAAACAGTGACCCAAGCTGGGAATCGAACCCGGGTTCCTGGTGCTATGAAGCAGTAGTGCTAATCATGGTGCAACCTGGTGTTAATGTTAAATCTACTTGTGAGACTAATAAATAAAAGGAATGTTGCCTAAAGCAAAAAAAAATAAATTACAAATTAAACTTAAAACATCAAGTCAAAATACGATTAAGACGGTCAATAAGGCACCCCAGTCTCTGAGATGCTCACCAGGCAGGGAAGACCTAGCTGGCACCCTCTGAAGGGGCACTTGCTTGCGGAAAGTGTCCTACTATTGACCCTTGGCTGAATCAGCCCTCTCGAATCATCTCCTGCAATCAAAAGGTTGAACTGGTTACTGATGAGATTACCTTTTGTAGCTCATTGATGTACTGTGCCACCGAGTAGGCAGAGAACATTGAAAATTCCTCTGCTTTCGATGCGATCTGTGTGTACATTCTTTCCACCAGGCGTGCACACTCCAGGATAACTTCACCCTCTGTTGTTGTACCTGTAATAAAATTACAATGATTGAGAGGCGGCAGGGCTCCAGCCACTGGGGGAAGTGTTACCGAATAACAAATGAATCCTCTATCTCTTTAGGTATTTTAAGTTAAGAGTTTATTTATTGGTGTCACATGTAGGCTTACATTAACACTGCAATGAAGTTACTGTGAAAGTCGCCTAGTTGCCATATTCCAGTGCCCGTCTGGGTACACGAAAAGAGAATTTAGCACGGCTAATGCACCTAACCAGCACATCTTTTTTTTGGACTGTGGGAATAAACCAGAGCATCCGGAGGAAACCCACACAGACATGGGGAGAATGTGCAGATTCCGCATAGACAATGACCCAAGTTGGAAATCGAATGCGGGTCCCTGGCGCTATGAGTCACAGAATCATAGAATCCTCCAGTGCAGCAGGAGGCCATTAGGCCCATCGAGTCTGCGTCAACCACAATCCCATCCAGACCCTATCCCCATAACCCCATGCATTTATTCTAGCTAGTCCCCCTGTCACTAAGGGGCAATTTATCATGGCCAATCCACTTAATACCCACATCTTTGGACTGTGGCAGTGACCCAATAAGAAGTCTCAAAACACCAGTCATCTCCACACGCAGTGATCCAAGCCAGGAATTGAACCCAGGTCCCTGGTGCTGGAAGGAAGCAGTGCTAATCACTGTGCTGCCACTGCATTATAACATTGGCACAACATTGCACCTCACCACACACTGACACTTTAATGTATTGATTCACCCTTGTGTAACACTGACACACCAACGCAACAATCACCAAGGCGATCTATGACCATTTGATTTTTTTTGATGATCTCTTGTGTTTAGGTGAAGGATGGTAATGGTTAGGAAGAATCTCCTGGGTATTTATTCTTTGTCAGATAAAGCTCCTTCTACTGCAGCTTCTATGTTGTGGGACATGGGCCCACATCGTGCTCAAAACTGCGTTGAACCATTTAAACTCACTTCTCCAGCCAGAGAAGCAGCGGCTGGTTTCAAATTCACACCACGGAGTGAAATATCACTTTCAGAAATCCACTGCATGATGAGACTCCTGATTGTTCTGTGTTAGGGTCCTAGACCCAACCTCAAATTTTATGATGAAGCCAGGCTAGACCCAAGCTACTCTTCTGTTCTGGCATTATTGTGAGGATGGGATGCTCCAAGAGTAATTCTATTGACAAATTAGGCATCTTTTATTAAAACGAGCTTTATTCATAACAGTTTAAATGGAACTCTAACATAATGAAGCAGCTTAACTTTTAACAGTTAAACGATAGTTAAAAAACAGAAGGAAACAACTCTAATTTATAACTTATCACAATTTCAGTTCCAAATAAGCAACAGACCTCAAATGCCTCTTTAAACATAGTTTGTAGAACCCAGCATACTTATTATAAATTGTTAACAGCCTTGAAGCTATCAGAGAGGTTTTGATTTTCAGAGCACCTTGCAGATTCTGTCTTTAAACAACCCCTAGTCAGTAGCTGAACAGGAAGCTGTTTCTTCCTCTGCTACATACCCAACTCCTCCCATTAACCACATGATCCTGCACACCTAAACAAGAACCCCAACTTTCATTCATTTAATCAAAAAACTCCAGGGGACCTTTTCATCTGTAAACAAAAATCCATTAGCTTGGTGCTAAATAAACACTATATTGACTAAAATGAATAATTATCTTTCACTCCCAACATGTGAGCTGTATGTCTTCCTGACACACCGACTGCCTGAACAAAAAAAAACTGAAATCTGAAACACTCCCCTTAAACATTAAATCTATCAATTGCAGAGTATTATCACATTTATTAAAAGAGTCAAATTTACCAAAGTTTACACAGCTTTCTGGCTGCAATGTTTGAGGCTGGAATTGCTGTTAAATATTTGTAGATTTAAATGCTTGTGTAAGAACCTAATCTCACCTTTATTTTGCTCCCTCCATCCTTACAAGCCAGGGATATCTGCACCCCTCCAATTCTGATCTCTGGTGCACTAATTTAAATTTCTTCAAAAATGTCTACATTTGTCCAGACCTTAAGCTCTGCAATTTGTTTTGAAACCAACCTGTCTTTCTATCCTCCTGTAAGATGCTCTTTAAAACTTCCTCTTTGAGCAAGCTTTTGATCAGCTGTCCTGATAGCTATCTACCTGGTTCAATGTCTAACTTTCTCTGATTGTGCTCTTGTCAAGCACCTTGGGACAACGGGCTATGTTAAAATAGAAAATGCTGGGAGTATTCAATAGATGTGACCAAAACTCCAATTAAAGGACATCAACCTGAATTATTAACGGTGTCTCTCCCCAATAATACTAACTAACCTGTATTTTAATTTTCAGTATGATCAGCAAATCTTAAATCCCTATTTTCACTTTCTTTACTACCTGTCACTTGTCTCTTTTCCTCTAGATCCTAAGACGGCATGGTAGCACAGCGTGCTTCACAGTGCCAGGGATCCGGGTCCGATTCTTGGCTTGGGTCACTGTCTTTGCGGTGTTTGCACATCCTCCCCATGTCTGCGTGGGTTTCCTCCAATGCTCTGGTTTCCTCCCACATCCAAAGATGTGGGGGTTAAGTGGAGTGGCCATGCTAAATTGACCCTTAGTGTCCCAATGTGTCTAAGTGACGTGGATTAGCACTGAATGAGAAATTCCTTCTGAATATACACAACAAATTTCTCCATCCAATCCTCTAATGCTCCTTAGTGTCTAAGGATGTATAGGTTAGGGGGATTAGCCGGATAAACACGTAGGTTATGGAGATAGGCTCTGGGCAAGATCCTCAGTCAGATAGTCAGTGTGGACTCAATGGACTGAATGGCCTCCTTCTGCACTGTAGGGATCCAACTGTTTAAGCCCTATTCCAACGCTTGGGCAGATAAACAGGCAAGATGGTGGCTTTGTGGTAATTCACTGGATTGGTAATCCAGAGGCCCAGGCTAAAGCCCTGGGGAGACAGGTTCAAATCCCACCCTGGCAGCTGGAGCAATTTTAAATTCAATTAACAACCCAAGAAGATAAAGTTAGACAATGAAACTATCATGGGTTGTTGTTAAAAAGCCACCTGGTTCACAAATCCTCCAACCTTTCCTGATGCAGATGACTTGCGATTCCTGACCCCACAGCAGCGTGGTTTGACTCTTAACTGCACCTTCTGAAGTGAGTTAGCAAGCCACTGCATTCAAGGACAATTACGGATGGGCAACAAATACAGGGCTCGCCAGCGATGCCCACATCCCAGGATATTGGGCTGATGCTCCGGTGTACTGCAAAGGATTTCATCAGGAGATGAAACAACTTAGGACAAAGTTGTGCTGCACCTACCTTTTTCTCCAATGTATTTTTGACAACCCTTGTGCATGACAGAAATCACCAGACGGTTAAAGCACTTGAGGAAGAAGGGTGCTGCATTGAGCAGAACCTGTGTGTCAAAGTAAAAGATTTGGATCAGAAACAATACTCCAATCAAGGGCAACAAGAAATAATTAAGCGGGAGTTTCCAGGCATCCAAAAGGATTCACATTTTCAAAAACACCTCACTTTTGAAATTAATTCTGAGCCAGGCTCTCTCTCCCAAGACAAGTCACATCATTCCCAGACTAGGGCCAGTGAGGACAGCTAGTCGCAAGTAAATCTGGCTAACCTCCGATCGGTGAGTCAGTCCTTTCACTGTCAGCGCGGACTTTTTCCTGTAAACACCAGGGTGAGTGGGCTGACAGGTCAGAGGAACCTCCACTCCGTCCCAGATAATATGATGCAAATAAATTCCCCCTTCGTTCCGCAGGAGAGTCTTTTAATCAGCAAACACAACAGCTTTATAATAACAGCGTTCTATGTACAGGGATGTCTTAAGTTTATTTATTAGTGTTGTAAGCAGGCTTACATTAACACTGCAATGAAGTTACTGTGAAAATTCCCTAGTCGCCACATTCCGGCATCTTTGAGGGAGAATTTAGCACGGTCAATGCACCCAACTAGCACATCTTTTGCACTGTGGGAGGAAATTGGAGCACCCAAAGGAACTGTGGGCTCTGCACTTTCTGACTGCAGTAGGAAACCGGAGCACCCGGAGGAAACCTATGCAAACTCCACACAGTGAACCACACTGGGAATCGAACCTGGGTCCCTGGTGTTGTGAAGTGGCAGTGCTAACCATTGGCCAAGTATGGTTGTTAACGATTGAATTTGTTAAAAAGTCACCCACTTTATTTTAAGTTAATACACTCTAGAAATCTGAGCAGCATGCTGTACCTTTAACTACAGTTACCACCAGATAACTGGACAGTCGTCAGGGGAAGGTATGCTGGCATCTGCCAATTCTCCAAGCATGATTCCTGCCAAAAGGAGTCTGGAGCCAAATTCTCTGAAATCCACCCATTGCATCCAACGCGTGCATCAGGAAAAGATAGCTTCTCTTCACTGCTGTAAAATGTACAGGTCAGGTTCAGGGCGGGGTGGGGGTGGGGGGGGGGGGGGGGGTGGGCATTGGAGACACTGGGCTGAATTTATAGGCATTAAAAAGTCGAGGGGGTGCGGCGGGGGTGCCCGCTCAGGGAAGGAACAGCTGCCTCAGTCATTTAACAATCTCACAGAAGTGTGCAGTTTTGAATCCATACAGTCCCTACAGAGGGGAAGGAGGCTGCTCGGCCGGTGAGCCTGAACCGACTCTCTGAAACAGCATCTTTCCCAGGGCCCTCACTCTATCCCCATTACCCCACCACGTCACGGTGGCACAGTGGTTAGCACTGCTGCCTCACAGTGACAGGTATCCAGGTTCAATTCCGGCCTTGGTCACTGCAAAGTTTCTCCCTGTGTCTGCATGGCTTTACTCCGCAGCCCCAGTTTCCTCCTACACTCCGAAGATGTGAAGGTTGGGTTAATTGGCCATGCTAAATTGACCCTAGTGTGGGGTCACAGAATAGGGTGGGACTGTGTTTGATACATACCCAATGGACTAATGGTCTCCTTCTCTTCTGTAGGGATTCTATGATTTATCCCACAAATCCTCTAATTCCATATCAACTGGCCACTAATAGACTCGAGGTGGTGGATTCCTGCCCCTCAGGGATTGGAGGTCCTGTCTCAGGGAGCTGTTGGTCCATCAGAAGCTGGTAGCTCCCACTGTGCTGATAGTGCCTATGGGAGAGCGGTGGCTGTTGCTGGCATTGCACCCGGATGACGGGATGGGTTGTGATAGATGGCAATTTCAGGAGTGTTTGGAAGGTCAGAGGGGAGGTGGAGGACTGGGATTTGTGAGGATACGGGGGAGGGTGTTCTGCAGGGGGAGAACGCTACAACTTCGTGGGAGGAGAGGCACTCCATTTATCGAGGGAACTCAAAGACACAGAATGACGTGGCCCCCACAACCTTTTACGGCAAAGAGTTCCACAGATTCATCACTCTGTGGCCCAAGAAATTCCTCCTTACCTTAGACTGAAACTGTAAGATGGAAAAGAGCACTTCCTGGATAGCTCGGAAAATAGCCCCATATTCATCTGGCCTCAGGGGGTCCAATGGAACGCACAGCAGAGCGTCGAACACGAGCGTCACGTGGTGGGGGTTTGAGAGGACGCCCTCTCCTTGCTGGAGGAACACTGCCAAGATCTCCAAACTGAGCAAAATGACCTTACAGCCCCAGGGCTGGTCCACGGCTGCTTCCTTGCACAAGACCTGAAAAGCCAAGAGATTAAAAGGTGAGGACCATGTTAGTCAATGGGGCTGCACTACTAGTCCCGTCATTGCAAGTGCCTGGCTGAGGCTCGGGTTGGTAGTACCCGAACCACGAGGGTCCAGGTTCGATTCCCACTGCAGGCCTTGAGCACAATTATCAAGGCTGTCATTCCAGTGCAATAACAAGGGACTGCTGCACTGTCAGAGGTGCTGTCTTTCGGATGAAACGCTGAACCGAGGCCTGATCTATCTGCTCGGGTGGATGTGAAAGATCCAATGGCATTATTTCCATGTTAAAGCACATGGGATTGCAAGTAATGTCTTGAGATTGACATTTACTAGACAGGAAACAAAGAGTTGGTATAAATTGGCCTTTTTCTGATTGGCAATCACTGACAAGTGGGGGTTCTGCAGGACCCCAACAGTTACACCTTACACAATGATTTGGAAGAGGGATCTGAATGTATTATTTCCAATTTTGCAGATGGGTGGGAGGGTGAGTGACGAGAAGGATACAGAGATGCTTCAGCGTGATTTGGACAGGCATAGCATGTGCATGCAGTGTAAGGTGGATAAATGTGACGTTATCCACTTTGGTAGCAATAATAATAAGACAGATTATTACTTGATTGAGTGTAAATTGAGAGAGATGGATACTCAGCGAAATCTTGGTATCTTCGTGCATCAGTTGTGAAAATAAGCGTGTAGCTACAGCAGGCAGCAAAGAAGGCAAATGTATATTGGTCTTCATAGCGAGAAGGTCTGAGTATAGGGATATCAATGTTTTGCTGCAGTTGTATTGGACATTGGCCACAGCTGGAATATTGTGTGCAGTTTGGTCTCTTTATCTGAGGAAGGATGTCCTTGCTATAGAGGGAGTACAGCGAAGGTTTATCAGGCTGATTCCTGGGATGGCAGGTCTGTCATATGAGGACAGACTAAATCGGTCAGGATTATATTCACTGGAGTTTAGAAGAGTGAGAGGGGATTTCATAGGAACTTATAAAATTCTAACAGGTTTAGACAGGGTAGAATTAGAAAGAATGTTCTCAATGGTAGGGGAGTCCAGAACTAGGGGCCATAGTTTGAAGGTAAGGAGTAACATGATCAAAATGAATGACAGAGCAGGCTTGAAGGGCTGAATGGCCTACTTCTGCTTTGAGCTGAACTGGTGTTTCTACATGACATCAGTGACTACACTACTTCATTGTGGGTAAAGCTTTTGAGACATCCAGTGGTAAAGAGAAGAACTACATAAACCAAATACTTTCTAGTTTTTTTAATAAAAATTTGGTGATCTAGGTATTGAACTTACAACCCAGAGATTATGGGTTCAAATCCCTTCAGAGCAAGTTGTCAAATAAATGTGGCTAACATTAGAAAATGGTCCTAAGAAGTTACCAGATCAGGGCAATAACCCACTGGGTTCGTAAACATCCTTGAGCAAAGTGAATCTTCCATCCTCACCCATTCTGGCCTGCACACGACTCCAGTCACACATTTTTGGTTGACTCTTAATTTCCCCAATTCACCTTGGGATGGGCAGGGATTTCTGGCTATACAATACCACAAACATCCCAAGAACAAGTATCGAGCATTACTGAAAAAAAAGCAGACTGTCGAAGATTTGCACCATGCACTCATCAGGACAGAGGCAAGAATTCCAAATTTTAAAGGGAGCAAACAACCCTTGCTAATTGATTGACTCACAGTGAGAAGTCTGACAACACCAGGTTCACCTAACGAAGAGGTCGAAACACCTCGAAAGCTTGTGAGTTTACTATCAAATAAATTGGCTGGACTTAAACCTGGTGTTATCAGACTTCTTACTGTGTTTACTCCAGTCCAATGCTGGCATCTCTACATCACGAAGAAAGCACCAGGGAACTACTGTGCCACATGTTTTTTAAATTCAAAATGCCTGAACACGTCCCTTTTGCCTTCATGAATTATAAAATGAATTCCCTAAGAGCTTCAGGAGCCAACAGCTCCCCATTGTTTTCTCCATGGCAATACTTTAGCCAATCAGAGCCAATGTGCCAACCAATCAGCACCTCTTTTCCTGAAGTATACATTATTGTGATCATTTGAAATTTGGCATTCTCGTATTTGTCCTGATGAGTGCAAAATGAAAAACTTCAGCAACATGGCTCTCTTTTCTAACTACCTAACAAAAACTGTAAAGGCTATTGTAAAGATAATACTTGCACTGCTTTTTTAAAAACAATGGGTTATGATTCCAGGCATTAGGTAGCCTTTTTGAGGAACCAAGTTATAGTGCGAACAGTTGATATGATTTTGATTAGCACCTTCATAATGGTGCTGGACGTACAGTTGGTTAAGATTAAGATTACGGTGATAGGTTTAGCCACTAATGATCAATCTTCAGAACACAGAGGCCTTGTTCAGTGGCTGTAGCCTTGGATTATAGAATCCCTACAGTGCAGAAGATCATTCAGCCCATCGAGCCTGCATCGACCACAATTCCACCACTGTTTGAGTCGTTTATGTGACTCCTAACAAGACCTTGCTGGGTGTAAACTGGCCGCCTTTAATCTACATTGTAGTGTTCACTGTTCAAAACTTCCTGATGTCCCGGCAAATATTCATCCTTTGGCCAACATCACTGAAGCAAATTACTTGGTCTTTTATCTAATTTATTCACAGAATCCTTACTGTGCAGATGGAGGCCATTTGACCCATCGAGTCTGCACTGACCACAATCCCACCAGGTCCTACCCCATAACCCCATATATTTACCCTGTTAGTCACCCCAACACTAAGGGAGAATTTAGCATGGCCAATCCACCAAACCCGCACATCTTTGGAGAGTGAGTGGAAATTGGAGCACTTGGAGGAAACCCACACAAACACAAGGGAGAACTTGCAGACTTTGCACAGGCAGTGACCCAAGTCAGGAATCGTTCCCGGTGCTATGAGGCAGCAGTGCTAACCAGAGTGCCACTGGGGCCGCTCCTATTGTTTGTGGGATGTTGCTTTGCAAAAATGGTGAATGCCCCCTCAGTTTGTGCTTCACTGTCAGCGAGGTATCTTACCAGATCCCAAACAGGCAGTGATTTTATATCAATGCAAGCTCTTTCTTGTTCAAAGTCTGCACCTGACTCTTGAGGTTCGATACTCTCGCGATCCCCAAAACACCGGACAAGCCCGCCGGTCTCGATTTCTTGCACAAAATGGGATTAAAAGCCATCACTTACCAGCAGTGCTGTAATGATCTGTGGCGTTGTAAACCAGACAGCCTTTCCCATATCTCCGCTTAGAGAGCATTTTAAGAGAAGGGTGGTCAGAGTCAGAGAAGACAGGACATCCTGCATCCAATGGACAAAGCAGACCACAGCACAGTGTTAGTTTAAATTGACTTATTAGTGTCACAAGTAGTCTTACATCAACACTGCAATTCAGCCACTGTGAAAATCCTCAAGTCTCCGCATTCTGACGCTGTTCGGATACACTGAGGGAGAATTTAGCACGGCCAATGAACCTAACCGACACCTATTTCAGACTGGAGCACCTGGAGGAAACCCACGCAGACATGGGGAGAGTGTGCAAACTCCGCATGATAAGAAATCTCACAACACCAGGTTAAAGTCCAATAGATGCGTTTGGAATCATGAGCTTTTACAGCGCTGCTCCTTCCTCATCCAGATCGAAGGAGCAGCTTCCGAGAGCTTGTGATTCCAAAAAAATCTGCTGGACTTTATCTTAGTGTTGAGAGACCTCTTTACTGGGCCCATTTCCGCATCATGACTCTACACAGAGGGTGACCCGATCCGGGAATCGAACCCAGGTGAGGCAGCAGTGCTAACCACCATGCCATCCATAAAAGTTAAACAGCCGAGGATGGTTTTGATCTGTCGACCTCTGGGCTATATGGGCCCAGCACGCTTCTGCTACACTACACATCAGTGAGGAGACACTCTGGTTCAGTGAGGGGTTTGGTGAGGTAGGCCAGAACTCCACTTACCTGATACTGTCCTTTCCAAAGGTTGTTGACCTCAAGGCCTTGTGTGATGGACTTTACAATGAGGTAAAACTGCTGCTCTGTACACCTTTCTGCTAAGCAGCGGAGTAGCCCAGTGAACTGAACGTCCAAAGGCTGAATGATCTGCACTGTCATCCATGGAGCTGGGGGGATAGAGAGAGTAGTACAATTGAATTTGTGCTGTAAAATGAAGGGCAGTTTAGGAGATTCATACGCAACAAGTATTCACAGATGCCCCTTGCCCATGCCATCTCACGTGGTCTTGCTAATTCTAATGTTTCAATCACAGGAAGCCCATCGAATATCAATGTACAGTTGCATCTCCAACTGATCACTCCTCTCCCTTCACAACCTCTTATTAGGGCAGCACGGTGGCACACTGGTTTAGCACTACACTTGACCTGGACCATTTGATGGGCAACACGACAGCTCAGTGACTATCGCTGTGCTGTGCAGATGCATGGATTTGGGCCTGTGTCTGTGGGAGTTTGCGCATTCTCCCCGTGTTTGTGTGGGTTTTCTCCGGGTGCTCCGGTTTCCTCCCACATCCCAAAGATGTGCTCTTAGGCTAATTGGCAAAACAAATTCTCCCTAAATTGTCTCAAATTTGGTTTTTAATCCATAGATCTATAAACACGGACAGGGATCGCGGGTAGAGGTAGGAACGTCGGGGTGGTGGCGTGGGCTCGTTGGGCCGAAGGGCCTGTTTCCCGTGCTGTTTTGTTCTTTGTTGTTCTTCGTACTGCCTCACAGCGCCAGGGACGTGGGTTCGATTCCCGGCTTGGATCACTGTCCACGTGGAGTCTGCACATTCTCCCTCCGTGTCTGTGTGAATTTCCTCCGGGTGCTCCAGTTTCCTCCCTCAGTCCGAAAGAGGTGCTGGTTAGGCGCATCGGCCATGCTAAATTCTCCCTCAGTGTACCCGAACAGGTACTGGAATGTGGGGACCTGGGAACTTTCGGAGTAACTTCATTGCAGTATGAATACAAGCCTGTTCATGATAATAATAAATAAACTTTTGTGTTGAGCTCTGAGAAGGAGCTAAATCTGAATCCACTTGCAATCCTTGTTTCAAAATCCCAAATTTCAAACTTAGATCCTTTGCTCGTCACGACACTTCTGCAGTTACTGATGTGCTCAATGACACCCTCACCTCTATCTAAGTTTAAGTTTGTAAACTTGAAGTTTATTTATTAGTGTCACAAGTAGGCTTACAGTAACACTATAACGAAGTTACTGTGAAAATCCCCAAGTTGCCACATGCTGGTGCCTGTTCGAGTACACTGAGAGAGAATTTCGCACGGCCAATGCACCTGACCAGCACATGTTTCAGACTGTGGAAGGAAACCAGCGCACCCAAACGAAACCCACGCAGACACAGAGAGAATGTGCAGACTCCACACAGACAGTGACCCAAGCTGGGAATCAAACCCAGATCCCTGGCGCTGTCAGGCAGCAGCACTAACCGCTGTGCCACCATGTCTCCCTGTGGTCTTGTCCCAGTAAAAACCATCAGTCTCTTTCTCTCTCTTGCCCTGGCCTTCCCCCTGGTACAGCCCTCACCCCCACTCCACTAACTCGCAGGGACTCAGACTTGAACGGAAGTGGTGAACCAATGGTTCGGACATTCACAACCAGACATGGCAGAACCAAAACCAGACATGTCCTCCCTAAACCTCTCCGCCTATATTAAGACATTCCTCCAAATTCCTCTGTGTGGGCGGCATGGTAGCACAGTGGTTAGCACTGCTGCTTCACAGCTCCAGGGAGGGACCTGGGTTTGATTCCCAGCTCAGGTCACACTGTCTGTGTGGAATTTGCACATTCTCCTCGTGTCTGTATGGGTTTCCTCCGGGTGCTCCAGTTTCCTCCCACAGTCCCAAGATATGCGGGTTAGGTTGATTGGCCATGTTAAAAATTGCTCCTTAGTGTACTAGGATGCTTAGGTTAGAAGGATTCTATAAACATAGACAGGGATCGTGGGTAGAAGTGGGAACATCAAGGTGGCGACGCGGGCTCGTTGGGCCGATGGGCCTGTTTCCCATGCTGTTTTGTTCTTTGATTAGCGGGTAAATATGTAGGGATATGAGGGTAGGGCCTGGGTGGGATTGTGGTTGGTGCAGACTCGATGGGCTGAAGGGCCTCTTTCTGCACCGTAGGGTTCTATGATTCCTTCAGCTTTTGCTCGACTGCCTCGATTATCACATAGAATCTCTGCAGTGCAGAAGGTGGCCATTCAGCCCATCCAGTTTGCACTGACCACAATTCCACCCGGGTCCTATCTCTATCGCAATACTTATTTGCCTTACTAACCCCCACTGACATTAATGGGAAATTTATCCGGCCAATTCACCTAACCTGCACATCTTTGGAACGTGGGAGGATACCGGAGCACCCGGAGGGAACCCACGCAGACATGGAGAGAACTTGCAAACTCCATACAGATAATCACCCAAACCGGGAATTGAACACGGGACCCTGGCGCTGTGAGGCAGCAGTGCTAACCACTGTGACATTGTGGTGTTATCTGCCCACATGGCAGGGCAGCTTCACATTTAGTTTGACTGGGTTCCTGTAGAATATCCTGGGCTATTGTATGTTAAAGGTGCTTTGTAAACGGAAGCTGTTGTTGCCACAATATTTGTGTGCTACGAACGGGGGAGCAGACGAGTTGCTTACCTGCAAGCAAAGCCTTTACAGCACAGAGTATGGAGGCGACGCTAGTCCTGGGCTCACGCTCAGTGCAAAGCTCCGAGGCCGAACAGAAGGCCTGTAAAAATTCCAGCTGCTTTTGAAGTAATTCCAGGTCCTCGGTGGGAGAGGTGAGCTGGTGCAGAACCTGAAGGCATGTTCTCTGGTACAAGTCAGCGTATTGCAGCTCCCGCATGCCTGGACTCCCTCCCTCAGTGGGCACACTGTCCTCTAGGCCTCTCAGGCACAGCTCTGCTTGCAGGAGGCCAACAACAGAGGGCACGGTGGGGGTGAGGTCTAACCTTCCACCTCTGTCGAGAAGGGACTGGAGAACGGGGCCCAAGAGCCACACGAGTTGGGTGAGAAGGGAGTGTTGGGCACTGCCCTTGTGCCAGGCCTTCTCCGAGCACTGTAGGGTGTCCACCAGGATCTGGCTCAATGTCGACAAGGCCATGCTTAGCGACCGCTCGGCCACTGACCTCCACTCCCCCTTCGAGGACAGCCAGGCATCGGACAGGAAAGCCACAAACTGCTCCAAGTTCAGGCGCACGCTTTGCCTCCTTTCCACGACGGCCTGGATGAACTCGGCCAGAAACCTCTGGACAGCACCAAGGAATTCCCGATAACCTTCGGAGCCCGCCGAGTCGCCGCTCAACAGGAACAAGGGGGCGGTCATCTTCTCCAGGACATCGCCGGCATGCGCCAGCTTGAAGACCGCGTTCGCGCTGATGCCTGACTGCAGGACAGTCAGGAGGGTGTAGCACTTGCTGAGTGCCCGCAGAGCCCGGGGGGCCTTGCTCTGCCCCTCTCTGGGACGGATGGCGGAGACCAGGGACACCAGCAGCAGGAAGCAGCGGAGGTGGTCGGCGGCGGACAGACTGTCCGGCCTCAAGGCACAGAGAACGTCCAGTGACCGGAGCAGGAGATCAAGCTGCTTCCCAGAGAGGGGGGGACGCGAGGGGCTCTTGGCTGACAGGACACCGTGAGCAAGGAGAAGGGAGCTCCCCTGAGGGTGAGAGGCTGGTGATTCGGAAACGTTGCCCCTCTGATTGCCCTGTCTGGTCTCGCCACCATCCCCCAGCTGTTCTAGTAACTCTGCTGGCACGTCGAGGTCGGGGAGAGATAGCAGGCCCCTCACCCTCTCCAGCAGCATGTGTAGAATTTCCCGGTACAGGGGCTGCACTTCTGGAAGGATCGAGCTGTTGAGTAAGCTCTCGCACATCGCTGGAATAGAAAGCAGGTCCAGGCCCACCTCCGGGGTCTTCCTCAGCAACAGATTCCTCACCACCACCTCCGCCAAGTAGGCGAGCTCTTTCCCGGGGAGGTAGGGAACCAGGAGGGCCAGGTTTGACATCAGCAGGTGCCAGTGCGCCGCGGCGAACGTCTCCTTGTTTATTGTGCCCAGCTCCCCGTCCCAGCCCGGGGCCTCCTCCCCGGCGTCTCCGACGGCCTCCTTCCCGGCCTGCACGATGTACACGGCGGCGGATCTGAGCGAGGCTGTCCCCCTGGCGGCCCGCGGCCCCGGCCGGAGCATCGTCCTCTTCATCTTCTGGATCACCAGCAGCTGGAAGCAGTGGCGGCTCAACGGGGGGGCGCTTCGCCCCCAGGCCTCGGCCACCAGCCCCCCCAGGTCAGCCCAGCTCACCCGAGGAAGGCAAGAGAGAAGGCTGCCCTCCTCCACCTCAGCCTCTGGCCCCGCCTCGCCTCCCGGTGAGACGTACTTGCTGCAGTTGAGCTGGAGGAGGTGGTCGACTTCCACCCAGGTGTAGCTGAGGAGCAGGGCTGAACTGAGGGCCCCCTCGGCCCACGGGGCCGAATCCTCACCGCGGGGACCCTTGGCGGCGCGGAAGAGTGGCAGCACCACCTCCCGCGCCATCCTGTCCATCAGGGCCTGGGTGCGCAGAATTACTGGCGTCGGCGCTTTGTCATCCAGGCTCTTCATGTTAACAAGGATGGAGTTCAGCAGGGTGCTTATCGTGAGGACTTTCAACGCCACATCCGGCCTCCCGGCCAGATCTGGAATCAGGAATTCCTGCCTCTTCAGGACGAGGTCCCAAACGTCCAGGACTTGGCTGGCTGGCACCTCCAACAGGCATCGGCAGAGCTGCTGGGCAAGGCCGGCGGACAGGACAGGCTGCCTCAACCCGTCGGCCGCCGATCGGGAGATAACGGCCAGCACCTCCTCGAACAGCCTCGGCAGCTGCCGCAGCTTGGCGTACGTCTCCAGCAAGGTGGTGAGCAGGGCCTCCTGGGCCCTGCGGGCCCGCAGCTCATCGGGGCTGGCACCGATCCACGCCGAGCTCACCAGCTCACCCAGCCTGGGCTCCACGATCAGGTGGTTGAGCTGGACTAGTGTCCTCAGGCAGCGGAGCCAGGCCGGGGTGGCAGGGCAGGGGTGAGCCAGCAAGGTTCCCGCCACCCCGGTGTACCGGGCGAACTGCACCCCCTCGCACCGGATTTTATCCTCGGCCACATTGTAGACGTTGCCGGCAGAGACTGCGGCCAGCAGCTGGTCGAGCGCCAGCAAGCCCGGGCCGCAGTCCTCCGTCCCGCCGCCCCACCGCCCCGGCAACGCCAGCGAGTCCAAGAAGCGGGCGAAGACGTGGAAGGCTAGAAGCTGGTTCCCGTCCCGGCAGTAGGAGTCGAGGGCGAGGCGGTAAAGCAGGGGGAGCGAGGCCGCCGCCACGGCGTGCTGCTGTGAGTCCGACCCGAAGAAGGTGGCATCGGCCAACTTGGACAGCACCGCCGCGAGGGGGGAGGCCAAGGCCTTGGAGGAGCCAGCCTTCCGAGGCTGCGGCTGGTCGCCCTGCAGCAGCTCCTCCCTGTAGGAGCTCAGGAAGTCGGCGTGGAACAGGCCCCCGCGCAGGGCCGCCTGGATCTTGCTGCACGTCTCCCTGCTGAGGTGCTGTCGCGCGGCCACCTCGTCCTCGCCCCTCCAGCCCCTCGAGGACAGCAGGTGCCTCAGCAGGAGGAGGGGCTGGAGGAGGACGCTGCACACCTGCAGGAAGACCCGGGACTGGTTGCGCTGCTGCCGCTGAACGACGAGGTACTGGTCCAAGGCCAACAGGAGGATGTCGAAGAGCTGCGTGGAGCGCAAAGCCTCTGGCGACTCCAGCCTGCGGCACAGCAGCAGGGTGAGTTTACCGACCAGCTCCACCAGCAACTCCCCGTGAGTGGTATAGACGATGGAAAAGGTGGGAGACGCAAGGATGCCTTGACAGCAGCTCAGCACCGTGGTTAGGCTTGATGAACAGTCATTCAGCGGCACTTTGTCAGAATGTTCCCCGATCCTGTCATTTATCATCTGAAATGAAAATTTTAAAAAGAGGCATTAGCAATATTTCTCACAGGGACTTAGACTTTGCACATTAAATCTTAAGAGAGTATTTCTCAAATTACAGTTATAGAGGTCAGAGGTTTATAGCACGGAAACAACCATTTCGGTCCAACTTGTCCATTTTTTCTAACCCCTAAGCCAGTCCCAATTGTCCGCGTTTTGCTCATATCCCTCTACACCCATCCTACCTTTGTAACTATCTAGATGCTTTTTCAAAGACAAAATTGTACCCACCTCTAGCAGCTCATTGCAGACACTCACCTCCCTATATGTGAAAATATTGCTCCTTTTGCATCTCTCCCCTCTCACTTTAAACCTATGCCCTCTAGTTTTAGAATCTCCTATCTTTGAGTAAAGATAGTGATTATCAAGCTGATCCTTCATTATCTTATAGACCTCTATAAGATCCTGTTAAGGCCCCTATGCTACACGGGAAAAATCTCCCAATCTATCCAGCCTCTCTTTATAACTCAAACCATCAAAACATGGTAGCATCCTAATAAATCTTTTCTGCACACTTTCTAGTTTAATAACATCCTTTAATAGGGTGACCAGAACAGTACACAGTATTCCAAGTGTGGCCTTACCAATATCTTATACAACTTCAACAAGACATCCTAACTCCTGTATTCAACGTTCTGACCGATGAAATCAAGCATGCCGAATGCCTTCTTCACCACTTTGTCCACCTTAATCTCCACTTTCAAGGATCTCTTTGTTCTATAACTCTCCCCAGAGCCCTACCATTAACTGAGTATGTCCTGCTCTGGTTTGATCTACCAAAATGCTTCACCTTGCCTTTATCTAAGTTAAACTCCATCTGCACATGTTCGTAACATGTTTCAAAATATGTTGAAGTTGCAGCTAAACCCTAGGGATAGCAAGTTCCAATCTCTGGGAAAAGATGTTTCTTCTGGTTTACCTGTTGGATTTATTAATCATTTTCTATCCACGGCTGCTAGTTTTGGACGCTTTAAGTTTAGTTTATTTATTAATGTCACAAGTAGGCTTACATTAACAGTGCAATGAAGCTTCTGTGAAAATCCCCTGTCGCCACACTCCAGCACCTCTTTGGGTACACTGAGCGAGAATTTGGCATGACCAATACAACCAACCAGTGCGTCTTTTGGACTGTGATAGGAAAGTGGGGCACCCAGATGAAACCCACGCAGGCACGGGGAGAATGTGTCCGCACAGACAGTGACCCGAGCTGGGAATTTAACCTGGGTCCCTGTCACTGTGAGGCAGCAGTGCTAATCACTGTGCCACCATGCCACCCTAGTGAGACATGCAAGCTAAAAAGAGCTGAATGGCCTCCTCTCGTTGCAGTGTCTCAAAGCATGTTCTGTGGCAGAGAGTCCGGTGTTCTCCTGACGAAGAGGTATCTCCAACAGCAGCTGGCAATCCCTGATCACAGCTGGGCTCTGAGGGACTGCTGCGGGTTCAAACAAACAAGTTTGAAGTCAATGGAGTCAATTTACCTGTGCAATTGTGGCACGAATAGTGACGATCTTCCCCTGCTGGGCCAACCTCTGCAGCTTCTTGCTGTGAAGAATATCACTGAGGTACACCCACAGGCCCTCCACAATCTCATCTCCAAACCGCAGCTTCTTGCTGTAATATCCAGTCAACGTGTGACTCACCCAATCCACTAAAACCTTTGCAATGGGGAGAAAAGGAGAGGGTTACAATGTAAAACGTTCCGACCACCGCGTCAAATTCAGATGATTTGGAGCACATGTTAAAAATGACAAGGTGAGACTGTATGCAAGGTACAAGATTTTTTAATATATTAAAGGTGGGCTTTTACAACACTGTTTCTCAAACTCTTGGGGGAAGAGATTTGAATATATACGCAACTGGAGTATCTTAATTGGGACATGGGCATCGTTGGCAAAGCCAACATTTATTGCCCATCCTTCAACTGAAGACCACACTTTGCCACACTGGTTAGCTGTGCTGCTTCATGGTATCAGGAGCCCAGGCTCAATTCCCTGCTTGAATCACTGTCTGTGCAAAATCTGCAGGTTCTTCCTATGGGATTCCTCCAGGTGCTCCGGTTTCCTCCCGCAGTCTAAAGACGTGCAAGTTAGGTTGACTGGCCGTGCTAAATTGTCCCTTTGTGTGAGGGGACTAGTAGGATAAATGCTGTTACGGGGAGAAGACCTGGGTAGGATTGTGGTTAGTGCAGATTCGATGGATCAAATGGCCTCTCCAGCACTGTAGGGATTCTAGGAAGTAACTGAGTGTTAAACAGACAACAACATTACTGTGGCTCTGGAGACACATGTAGACCAGACCAGGTAAGGACAGTAGATTTCTTTCCTTAAAGGGGCATGAGTGAATCAGATGGATTTTCACAACAATCGAAGGTAATTTCACTAACACCAATACTGAACAGAGTTTTATATTCTAGATTTATTAACCTGAATCATAAATTGAATTCACATTTCACCAGCTGCCATGATGAGGCTTGAACCCACGTCCCCGGGACATATGGATTCCTAGTCCAATGACATTGCCACTGTGGTGCCATCTTCCCACTTCACCGCCATGCCATGAATAGAATGTAGCTTAGTTTGACCAGAAGGTAAGGCCAGATCTGAAATCATGCTCTACGAGTGGGCGGCACAGTGGTTAGCACTGCTGCCTCACAACATCAGGGATCCCCCGGTTCGATTCTAGTTTCAGGTCACTGTCTGTGTGGAGTTTGCACATTCTTCCTGTGTCTGCATGGGTTTTCTTCCAGGTGCTCCAGTTTCCTCCCACACTCCAAAGTTGTAGGTGGAGTGGCCAAGCTAAATTGACCCTAATTTCAGGGGATTTGCAGGATAAAAGTGTGGGGTTATGAGAATAGGACCTAATTGGGATTGTGGTCGGTGTAGACTCGATGGGCTGACTGGCCTCCTTCCTTATAATCCTGTAGGGATTATATGACGAATAACCCAAAGTTGACCCAACAGCACATGCACACACTTTTGGATGTGTGCATTTATCTTAAAACGGGCCCATTGATTTTTAAATATTTTGCACGCTAGCAAACAAGTAAAGAAAGAATAAACTTTAAACTTCAAGCAAGGAAAGGTCATTAGGACACCCCCACCCTTTTGTTAATTTTTGTTCCATCCAAAAGTAAAACAAACTCAAATTGAATCCAATTCATGACTCCCACAGAGGGACAAACAAGATCCAAACTGACAAGATACTTTAGTGTAGCCAAAAGGCAGAAATGGCTTTGAAAGATTATGGATTCTTTGGAAGATTATGGGTTGAACACTTCAGCAATCACAGGCAATCGGCCTCTGATCTTCAGGTAAGCATTCTCCAAGGCGGTCTTCACAACACACGACAGCGCACAGTCACTGAGCAAAGACTGATAGCCAAGTTCCGCACGCGAGGACGGTCTCAACTGGGATTTTGGGTTCATATCACACTATCTGTAACCCCCATGACTTGTCTGGGCTTGCAGAATCTCACTAACTGTCCTGGCTGAGCCAATACACATCTCTTTAACCTGTGCTTAACCCTCTCTCCACTGACATTGTCTATGCCTTAAAGACTTGATTACCTTTCAAGACTCATATTCCAAGCATTATTTTGTAAATTGAGTTTGTGTCTTTATATGCCCTGTTTGTGGACAGAATTCCTACTCACCTGAAGAAGGGGCAGCACACTGAAAGTTATTGGCTTGTGCTACCAAATAAACCTGTTGGACTTTAACCTGGTGTTGTGAAACTTCTTACTGAAAGATTACATCAGGCAAGGCCTCAGATTGACCTCATTGGCCACCCTGATTCTCTATCCTACCCTAGCCTGGGAGAGCTACCTACCTGATCATGGACTCTCCCCTGTCAAATTCCTGCTGGATAATCGTGGTTCCGACCCTGCTGGGCCCCCCCTTACGCTAAAGAATTCACAACCGTAGAGACCATTGCAAGACTGTAAGGCCACTGGATGAGTTAACCAGAGGCCTAGGGATTTGCAAACAAGGATGAGAATGTTCAAAGCAAATGAATAAGAAAGTGAGAAGGTTTACCAAATACACACCTGTTCCTTGTTGGGGAGAAAACACTGATGTGAAATCCAGGCAAATCGAGCCAGCTTTAGTTTGTCTCCCCATGGGGTTTTTGCGCTTTTCAGTTTCAGATGAATCCCAGAATAAATTGCAGCCATGACCTGAAATCAAGATGACAACATTTTAGGGTTAACATGGGGAGAGTTGCCCAAATACTTGGGTGATAGCTCTAAGGACGGGATTTTCCAGCTCTCCTCACCCCAAGGCCGGAAGATCCCATTCGAGTCAGTGGATCTACGAATAGTCCGTGTCCTGCCCTCTATGATTCCTGAGCCAGGTGGGACAGAAAATTCCAACCTGTGTGTCTCAACACAAATAATTGCACCAATGTCCATTTTGCCAATCAAAAAATCCCTACAGTCTAGGAGGCGGCATTCGGCCCACTGAGTCGGCACTGACTCTTATCCAGGCCTTATTTCCACAACACCCACCAATCCAATCTGCCAGCACTTGGCCAATAGCCTTAAATGTGCCAAGTGCTCATCCAGATATTTTTTAAAGGATTTGTGGCACTCCATCTCCACCATCCTCTCAGGTACTGCATTCCAGATCGTTGCTCTCTTAGGGTAAAAATGTTTTTCCTCACATCTCCCCAAAACCTCCTGCCCCTCATCTTGAACCTAATCTCCTTGTGACTGATCCGTTAACTCAAGGGAACGGCTGCTCCTTATCCATTCTGTTCATGTCCCTCATAATCTTGTACACCCCGATCAAGTTCTTTTAATATTCATTCATTGGACATAGGTGTTGCTGGCTAAGCCAGCATTGATTGCACATTCCTAACCGCCCTGCATTTCAGAGGGCAGTTGAGAATCAATCACATTATTGCTGTGGCTCTGGAGTTGCATGTCAGCCAGACCTGGAAAGGACGGCAGATTTCCTTCCCTAAAGAACATTAGTGGGTTTTTCCGACAATAGTTTCGTGGTCATCAATAGAACCTTAATTCCAGATATTTTTTATTGAATTCAAATTGCACCATCTGCGTGCTGGGATTTGAACCCAGGTCAACATATAGCTGAGTTTCTGGATTAATAGTCTAGTGACAATACCACTAGGCCATTGCCTCTCCCTAAGTTACCCTCAGTCTTCTCTGTTCTAACAAAAACAACCCAAGCCTACCCAACTTCTCTTTATAACTGAAATGTTCCATCCCGGGCAGCACCTTGGTAAATCTCTTGCACCCCCTCCAGTAGAATCACATCTTTCCTACAATGGGACGGCCAGAACTGCACACAATACTCCAGCTTCTTCTTCTACTTTTTCCTTGCTGTCATCAGACTTCTAAATGGACCTACCTTAGCGCAGCACAGTGGTTAGTACAACAGCTTCACAGCGGCAGGGGCCCGGGTTTGATTCCCAGCTTGGGTCACTGCCTGTGCGGAATTTGCATGTTCTCCTCCATGTCTGTGTGGGTTTCCTCCTACATTCTGAAAGAAGTGCTAGTTAAGTGCACTGACCTGAACAGGTGCTGGAGCGTGGCCTCTTTTAAGGTCAAACCAAACGAACAAACTCAAATTAAATTAGGACAAAGTAAAAAGGGCAGCTCCCCAAAAGGAAGGGGAACAATTGGAACAAAAACAAAGTACAAAGGAAACTTAAAAACATCAAATTAAAATGTGATTATTAGTGTTGATAATGATAATGCACCCCAGCCCCTGTGGTGCCCAACGGGCACAGAAGGCATCAACTCCACCCTTCTCCAGGGACACCTGGCCACGAATGTAGCCGTGGCAGAGCAGCATTCAGGATGTACGGCCCCCTTGACTGCCCGCTACCTGTACCTGTAAATGGCACGTTTTGCCAGGCCCAAGAGCAGGTTCACAAGGAGGTCGGCATCCCGAACATCCCCTCCCCTCTCTCCAGTGCCAGAATGTGATGACTAGGTGAAGTTTCACAGTAATTTCATTGTTACATTAATGCGAGGTTTACTTACAACACTAATAAATAAACTTTACATTAAGTTGAAATTTCTCTGCACCCTAGCTATGACTGTAATACTACATTCTGCACGCTCTCCTTCCCTTCTCTCTGAACGGTATGCTTTGGTTGTATAGCACAAGAAACAACACTTTTCACTACACTAATACGTGACAATAAAAGATTAAATTTCTCAGTTATAGTTACACAGAGTTGTTCAAACCCCTCTATATATCCACAGTTAGTGACCCAGGCTAGTTTACACCGATATTTACACACACTAACGTCTCTCTCCTGCTGCTCCCCAGCTTCAGGCTCTGCTCCACCACGTGGTTCCTCCCTGCGACCCCTCACCTCTGCCCCCGTGCCCTCTGATCCAGCCAATCAGCATGAGGCGGAGCCGAGGCGCCAAAGCGGCGGAGAGGCTCCCGGGCCTGAAGCCGGAGCCTGAGGCCTGAGGCCGAGCCCGAGCCGCGGGGCCACCAGCCAGCCGCCCGGCCGGACTGACTGACTCCCCACTTCTTAGCGCGGTGTGAGTGAGCGGCCGTCATGCAGTAAGTTTCCCCTTCCCTCCGACCCGAGGAGGAGCGGGCAGGCCCGAGGCTTCCGGGCCCACTGCAGCTTCACATCAACCCGGGGAGGTCGGTGGGGGGATGGACACGCATTGGGGAGCACCCTTCCCCAAACACACACACACACACACACACCCTCTCACTCGGGTATTCCCTCCAACTGGTACCACTCCCCCCCTCCCCCCGCCCCCCCCCTCCCCTCCCCCCTCCCCCCCTCCCCCCCCCTCCCCCTCCCCCCCTCCCCCTCCCCCCCTCTCCCTCCCCCCTCCCCCCCCTCCCCTCCCCCCTCCCCCCCTCTCCCCTCCCCCCTCCCCCCCCTCTCCCCTCCCCCCCCCCCCCCCCCCCCCCCCCCCTCCCCCTCCCCCCCTCCCCCCCCCCCCCTCCCCCCCCTCCCCCCCCTCCCCCTCCCCCCCCCTCCCCCCCCTCCCCCCCCTCCCCCCCTCCCCCCTCTCCCCCCTCCCCCCCCCCCCCCCCCCCTCCCCCCCTCTCCCCCCCTCTCCCCCCTCTCCCCCCTCCCCCTCCTCCCTCCCTCCCCCCTCTCCTCCCCCCCCTCCCCCCCTCCCCCCCCTCCCCCCTCCTCCCCCCCCTCCCCCCCCCTCCCCCTCCCCCCCCCTCCCCCCTCCTCCCCCCCTCCCCCCCCTCCCCCCCCCCCTCCCCCCCCCTCCTCCCCTCCCCTCCCCTCCTCCCCCTCCCCCCCCCCTCCCCCCCCCTCCCCCCCCTCCTCCCCTCCCTCCCCCCCCCCCCCCCCCCCCCCCCCCCCCCCCTCCCCCCCCCCCCCCCCTCCCCCTCCCCCCCCCCCCCTCCCTCCCCCCCTCCCCCCCCCCCTCCCCCCTCCTCCCCCCTCCTCCCCCCTCCTCCCCCCTCCTCCCCCCCTCTCCTCCCCCCCCTCCTCCCCCCTTCTCCCCCTTCTCCCCCCCTGTCCCCCCTTCCCTCCCCCCTCCCCTCCCCCCCCTCCCCTCCCCCCCCCCCCCCGCTCCCTCCCCCCCCCCCCGCTCCCCCCCCGCTCCCCCCCCCTCCAACACTGGGATACCCCCTCTCTTCCTCCTTCCAACTTGGGTTACTCTCCCTCCTCACCACATGTGTACCCTCTCTCCAAACCCCGCACCTCCCTTCCCTTCTCCTTCAGGTATCCCTTTCTCCACCACCCCCCTCCCACCCTCCTGGGTTCCTCTTGTGTTCGCCCACCCCCCCAAATTCCAAGTAATACAACCTTTGTCAACTCCTGACCTGGATAACACAACCCCTTTTGAACCCATGTAATGAAGGTTTTAGCTGATGTGAATAGAGTGCAATAGAGCTTTATTGCCTCTCGCCACATCTGATATTGAATGGTTAAACCTTGATCTCTGCCATGACGCGTGCCTGATGTGTGGAGCTGAGGGCCGTACCAAGATGAATGGTCATGGTGTAGGAGAATGATAGTTTCATTGGGGACTAGGTCTCAAACAAGAAGGCTGTAGTTCGGATGATGGGTAACTAGAAATATTACATCAAAAAATGGAAGATAGGAGCAGGAGGAGGCCATTGGCCCTTCGAGCCTGCTCTGCCGTTCATCATGATCGTGGCTGATTGTCCAACTTGATAGCCTTATCCTGCTTTCTCTCCATAACCTTTGATCCCATTTGCCCCAAGTCCTATATCTAGCCATCTCTTGAATATTTCAATGTTTTGGCATCAACTATTTCCTGTCATAATTAATTCCATGGGCTCGCCACTCTGGGTGAAGAAATGTCTCCTCATCTTCATTCTAAATGCCCTGAATCCTCAGACTGTGACCCCTGGTTCTGGACACTCCCATCGTGAATATCCTAGCTGCATCTACCCTGTCTAGATCTGTTAAAATTTTATAAGTCTCCGAGATTCCCACCTCATTCAACTGAACTTCAGCAAAAACAATCCTAACCTAGCCAGTCTCTCCTCATACGTCAATCCTGCCATCCCCAGAATCAGCCTGGTAAATGTATTGATAACACAATAGTCTTGCTAGTATGACAGTGTATACTGCCCTTCATGTTGATTTTTTTTTTTTGTTTCCTGTTCACAATTAGACCATGAAGCGAGTGCGTACAGAACAGATTCAGACTGCAGTGGCTCACTACCTCCGAAGAAGACAATATGTAGACTCTGACGGGGCCATGAAGCAAGGACCCAAATTTTCGCAGACCGCAGAGGAAATGGCAACTAACTTAACAGGTATATGAGAGACCAATTCCAGGAATGTTGTAAATCATTGTATCTTACTTTGTGGGCTAGGTAACAGTATCACGCAGAACGAAGCTCCTCGTTATGGTTATGGGGTGATGTGAAATAAATAGAATAGGGAAAGATCTGTGTGGAGCACAGACTGAATGGGTGGGTTGAATAACCTAAGCCTTTACTGTGAACTCTGTAAGATGTTATGGGGAGATGCTGGCCTAGTGGTATTATTGCTAGAACTGTTAATCCAGAATCTCAGCTAATGTTCTGGGGACCCGGGTTAAATCCCACCACAGCAGATGGAATTTGAATTTGAAAAAAAATCTAATTAAGAATTTACTGAAGCAATGTCGATGACTTCATTGTCGATTGTCGGAAAAACCCATCTGGTTCACTGATGTCCCTTTAGAGAAGGAAATCTTCCTTCCTTGGTCTGGCCTACATGAGACTCTAGAACCATAGCGATGTGGTTGATTCTCAACTGCCGTTCAGCAACTAGGGATAGGCAACAAATGCTGGCCAGCCAGCCAGCGATGCCCATGTCCCAGGAATGAATTAAAAAAAAATTTTCCTTTGCTGTGAACCTTAACCCGTTCTTGGCCATGAGACCCATTTCTTCCTCCTTCAAACTTATTCTCATTAAACATTGACCAAACAATGACCCCTTTTGTTTTCCAGTTATTTTCTTTTATGTGGTATATAGTCTTGTTGGCAAGGCCAGAATTTGTTGCCCTTTTTAATTGCTCTTGAACTGAATAGCTTGCTGGGTCATTTCAGAGTAAAAAAGTGAGTTTTCGACTCCTGTGTCTTCCTCAGGCAAATGCAGTGGAACACTGCATTTGCCTGAGGAAGACACAGGAGTCGAAAACTCGCTTTTTTACTATCAAATAAATTGGTTGGATTATAAATTGGTGTTGCTAAATTCTTACTGAGTTCTTACCACCCCAATCCAACGCCGACATCTGTACATCATTTCAGAGGACAGTTAAGAGTTCACCACCTTATTGGGGTCAGGAGTCACATATAGGTCAGACTGGATAAGGATGGCAGATTCTCTTAGTGAACCAAATGGACTTCCACAACAATTGATATTGTCATGATCACCAGTAATGAACCTTGCTTTATAATTCCAGATTGATTAATTGAATTTAAATTCCACCAGCTCCTGTGGTGTGATTTGAACTGTGTCCTCAGAGTGTTAGCCTGATGCTCTGCCTTACCACTCCAGTGACATCAGCTGTGAGCACCATGTCTCACAGCTGGTAATATATATGGTGTTCTCTCATTTGGTTCTTTTGTTCCTGTCCTTCGAATCTGCCATTGTGGCCCCATTCTGCAAAAAACTCCCAACTTCTTTGCCCTTGGAATATCTCCTCCACCCCCATTATTGCTTCTGGTATCCCCCAGGGATCAATGAATTTGCCCTTCCTTCCCTCCTGTTTTTGATTTATGCACTGGCAAATCTGAAAGATCTGTGGCATTTTCCATCCGTGTTGACAATACCGACCTTTGCTCCAGCTCTGAAATTGCTCCCCTTCTCCGATTGTCAAAATGCTTGTCTTGCAGGTATTGATAATCAAAAGTTGCCCCTCAACTAAACATTGGGATAACCAAAGTAATTCAAACACCCTCACTCTGCCTCTGTACCTCTCCTTGGCAATTGTTTGCACCCTCAGTGCCAATTTGACCCAAGGGCAAGTTTCTAATCATGTTTCTGCACCAATTACTAAGACGTACTACTTCCATCTCCACGTCAGCTCATCTGCTGCAGCAACCCTTTATAATGTCCCAGTCTATATTAGAATCATAGGATCCACAGTGCAGCAAAAATCCATTAATCTGCACAACAACAATCCCAGCCAGGTCCCATCCCTGTAACTCCAGGAAGTTACATGCTATTATGTAATATGCTATTAAATTAGCATATTTAATCTGCTAATCTCCCTGACTTTTAAGGGGCAATTTGTTATGGCCAGTCATCCTAACCTGCACATCTTTGGAGTGTGGGAGGAAACCAAAGTACTTGGAGGAAACCCAGGCAGTCATGGGAAAAACATGCAAACTCCACACAATCACCTGAGGCTGGGAATTGAACCTGCATCCCTGGCGCTGAGGCAGCAGTGCTAACTATTGTGCCACTGTGCTGCCCTGCACTCTCTCCTTTCCTTTTTCCCTAAGTACTCGATGAACAGTATGCTTTGTCTGTAGAGTGTGCAAGAAACAACACTCATTACTGTATCCCATTAGTTGTGACAATAATAAATCAATCATGATTCTTCCTGTGCACTAGTTGACTGTGCATGTTCTACTTTCCATAACATGAGTTTATACAAAACTCTGCTGTGTATATTCAAATTTACACCGTATCCCATTTTTCCAATAGCTTGTGCTCACTAACCTCCGCTGAATCCTGATTAAACAAGTCCTTAATTTTAAAATTTTCTATCTTGTTTTCGGATCCTTCTGTGGCTTTGCCACACCCCATCTATCCATCCCCTCTAGCCCGATAACCTTCTGCGATCTCTGAGCTCATACAGTTCTGGCCTCCTGAGCAAGCTGATTTTGATTAATTCCCCTTTTTGTAGCCATGTCTTCAGCTGCCAAGACCTTAAAGTTGTGAAATTGCCCTCCAAGACCTCCCTCGCTATCTTCCCTCTTAAAATTCTGTGACTTTGAATGAGCTTTTGGCCGTTTGCCCTAATATCTGGTTCAGTGTTGAATTTTGTTTGCTAACTCTCCGATGGATTATTTTGTATTGTATAAATAAAACTTGGTGCTACATTTATAATCATCCTAATTCCTTTCATATTCACTCCATCGTTGACAGCATGCATAAGAAGAGATTGGAACCAGTTTTATGGTTTAAAAAAGTTACAAAATTTAAATACCAAGTTTCAGTTAGGAATGTCACAATGGGTTTTATGCAAATTCTTGTTTGGATTCTGGCAGAACAACTCCTCCTAGTGATCATAGAATCAGAGAATAGAATTCATAGAATCCCTACGGTGCAGATGGAGGCCATTCAGCCCATTGAGTATGCATTGGTTCTCTGACAGAGCATCTTGCCCAGGCCCTCTGACCTGCCCCATCCTTGTAACCCCACACATCTATCATGGCTAATCTATCTAATCTTACACATCTTGGGACACTAAGGAGTAATTTAGCATGGCCAGTCCAATTAACCTGCATGTCGTGGGAGAAACCCCATGCAGATACGAGGAGAATGTGCAAGCTCCACTCAAACAATGACCCGAGGCCAGAATTGAATCTAGATCCCTGGCGCTGTGAAGCAGCAGAGCTAACCACTGTGCTGTTCTACTAAGTTGCAGTCCTCTTACCTTAACAGTAGAATGGTAGCTACTTAATCACTATTTCTTCAGAACTGGGGCTAAGCAGCTGAATGGAAGCAGCTATAGTGAGTGTTAGTTCACAAAGGTGTAGTGGCTAAAAATAAAATGTGTGGGATGGGGAGTTTTTTGAAATGTTAATTAACTCGTGATATGCAATTTGGGATAATTATCCACACCGTTGTAATTGGGCAATCAGAACTCCTGGAGGAATGCCATGAGAATTCTTAATTTTTAAAATACTGAATTTGATGCAATGCTTCTATTTAAAAAGGCACGATTTATATTAGAAACTGGGTTGATTTGAGGAGATTTGTTTTATTGTAAAGTAATCTATAGTCCTAAAGTAATTGAGCAGATGAGTTGATGTTAGCACCAAGAGATGCCAGATAATATGAATTACAATAAGATAAAAGTGAAATACTGCAAAATATTATACATTGCAAAGTGATGTTACTTTGAGTCCTGTGATTATCTGTCCACGCAGAAAGAAGCCTCAGAACACCAGCTTAAAATCCAATAGGTTTATTTGTAGCAAATGCCACAAGCTTTCAGAACAGACCAACGCCAGCATCTTCATGTCATTATCCATACATAACACACACCATTATAAACTGAGGAAGTGGACTCAACCCACTGGGTATATAAGCAAGGATTTATTGCAGGCAAAGGTTTTAATAGACTTGAATGAGATAATATGTGAATGTGCGTGTTGCATTTAAGATGTAGCTTGCTTGTCTCTGTTGGAGATGGTTTCAATCTATCCCATTCTTGTGGATATCATTGAACCATGAAATCCCTACGGTGCACAAGGAGGCTATTTGGCCCATCCAGTCAGTACCCACTCTCTAATAGAATATTTTACCCAGACCTTATCTCCATACCCCCACATATTTATCCCACTAATTCCCCTAACCTATATATTGTGGGGCATTTGAGGGAGAATCTGTCTAATCTGCACATGTTTGGAATGTGGGAGGAAACTGGACAGACTGAATAAATTGGGGCTGTACTCATTGGAATTCAGAAGAATGAGGGGAAATCTTGTAGAAACGTAAAAGACTATGAAGGGAATAGATAAGATAGAAGCAGCAAAGGTGTTTCCGCTGGCGGGTGAAACTAGAACTACGGGGTATAGCCTCAAAATAAAGGGAGCAGATTTAAGACTGAGTTGAGGAAGAACTTGTTCACTCAAAGGTTGTGGATACGTGGAATTCCCTGCCCAGCGAAGCAGTTGAGGCTATCTTATTGAATGCTTTTAAGGCAAGGATAGATAAATTTTTGAACAATAAAGAAACTCAAGGTTGTGGTGAGTAGGCAGGTAAATGGAACTGAATCCATGAGAAGATCAGTCTTGATCTTTATTGAATGGCAGAGCAGGATTGAGGGGCCAGATTGCCTACTCCTGCTCTTAGTTCTTATGAAATCCAGGCAGACACTGGGTGAATGTGCAAACTCAGCACAGTCATCCAAGGCCAGAATCAAACCTGGGCCCCTGGTGCCGTGAGGCAACAGTACAAACCATTGTGCCACCCATTGGAAGTCTCTTTGCCATCCATATCCATATCCATGTCCCGTGTTATGAGCAAAAGTCACAGTGAGATGTACGCAGGTGCTAAAAATGGCCGTGGGGTACCACTAGATAGAAGGTAGCAAAAGGAAGATTTTGGTACATTTGACGAGATGTATAAGTTGCTTCTCTATATGGCCCCCAGTAGAGTGTGATAGCCTAATGATTATGGTACTAGACTAACAACCCAAAAGTCACAAGTCCAAGTTGTACCATGGCAATTTAATTCTGTTAATCTGGTAATTTGTGCACCCAATGCAGCAAATAATCAGGATGGCCTAATGTTCTTTGGGGAAGTGGTTGAATCTTAATGGAAAAGTTTGAATGGGTAATACAGCTTTGCGTTTGTCTCCCTTATTCGAGGAACAAATGATTAATGGTATTGGACTAGCAACCCACAGATATGAAGTTCAAGTTGTATTATGACGTTTTAAATGCTCTTGGGCAAGCGGAATGTTAGACCATGGCAAGTCAGGTTGTTCGGATACATCCAAGGAACATTTGGCTGTTTTCAGTATTGCACTGTATGCATTCTATTATGCCAAATCTTCATATTGAGGGGCAACTGGGCAGACAGAGGTGTGTGTAGTTAGTGCCGGGTTCTTCAGCTTTCAGTCCAGAACCAAGAAGGGTGGAATGAGGTCAGGATTAGCAAGAATCCGTGCAAATAATAAACTTTTGAAAATGCTGCCTCAACTATCTGCTGGTGTTCTGAGACCATTTCCATCATGCGCAGACTGAAACTGTTATTTGTGCAGAACTCTTCTCAATCCAATCACCAGTTTACACAGTCTGTGGAACACCAGTTGAATAAAGGGGTATCACATATCAACTGGAGTGTAATACAATAGTGACTTGTGCATGTGTGAGATTTGTATATTAAATATTTTATTTGCATATATATGCAATAGCATGCTATTCATGGCAAAATATTTCCTGTTGATGATTGGAAAAATTGCAGCTTTGGGCTGTAAGAAATTGTCTTTGCCACTCCTTAATCAAACTGGCTGCATTTAATTGCAATGTCATCTGTGTACCAGCTGAATTGGTTTTGTCCCTTTTATAAATGACCCAAGCTTGTCAGTTTGTTTATTTAAAACAATTTATCCAAATACAAACCTGAAATACACTATAATTTCACAATAATGAACTGCAAACCAGAATACATTAGGTTCACAATAATAAATTGTAGAACGACAAACCAATATAACACAATTTCAGTGAATATGCCATCCTTGATATAACAGCACAAACTGTCAAAGCACAATAACAATAGCAAATATGTCTTATTTTGTACAGTAGCAATCAATTCTCATTCTATATATGAATGGAGTCTGTTGTAAATCATTAACTTTCTGGGTTTTGCCTCTGAGAGCTAAGACATTTCCATGGCTAAACCTTTCAGGGTTACAAACAGAAACATGATAATAAACCAAATGATCTCAGCTTGTCGATGCATCTATTTTCAAATGGGAAATTTGCCATATTTGCTTTTACTCTTTGTGCCAAGTCCTTGATGCTGATCGCATCTATTTTATATTTTCAAAAACAGTTCAGGCAGAATCTGGTTCTCCCAATGTGGTGTCTGCGGCTCCTTGTCAAGCGGATCCTAATCAATATGAAATACAGTTTGCACGGCTGAAAACCTTCCTCTTCGGTGAGTTTAGACAGAAGCAGGTATTTGTTTTTAAAGTTCATTTATTAGTGCCACAAATAAGCTTATATTAAGACCGCAATGAAGTTACTGTGAAAATCCCTTTGTCGCTACACCTTGGTGCCTGTTTCGGTGTGTGTAAAATTGTCCATGCGCTGAGTTAGCATGTGTCGCTCTCTGCTTGGTACCCTTTCTGAAATGATAGATCACATTAAAAAGCTACAATATGTGCATGTATCGGACAAATTTTTACATGAAGGATAGTATTATTTGAAGTTTGTCCTCTTATGTTCAAGTTTAGTCAAATAGCTACTGAGCAGTGCTTGAATCAAAAGGAAGGTGTTGAACAGGTACCACTGACTTTATGGTACTGTCACACATATTTAAATTTTACAACCCAAGTTCAGAACACAGGCTTGGGAGATATTTGTAGTTTAGTAATCAAGGGGCCTGGATTCATGATCCAGAGACAATTGAAATCCCACCACTCCAACTGGGAAATTCAATTTGTTAACTAACTTGGAATAAATGGTAGCAAGTTTAATGGATGACCATAAAACTACCAGATCATTGTAAGTGTCCATAGAATCATAGAATCTCTACAGTACAGAAGGAAGCTATTCAGCCCATCAAATCTGTACTGACCACAATCACACCCGGGCCCTATTCCCATACATGATGTGGAGATGGAAGTGCTGAACTGGGGTAGACACACTAAGAAGTCCAACAGGTTTATTTGGTAGCACAAGCTTTCAGAGCGCTGCCTCTTCATCAGGTGAATGGAGAATCAGGTTCACAAACAGGGCATTTATAGACACAGACTCAATTACAAGATAAAGGTTGGAATGCAAGTCTTAATCAAGTCCTCATGCTCCTTTTCCCCAAGCCCTTCAATTTATTTCCCCTTCAGATGCTCATCCAGTTCTCTTTTTGGAAGCCACAATTGAATCTGCCTTCATGCCATCCTCCGGCTGTTCAATCCAAATTCTAACTACTTGCTGTTTAAAACGCTTTTTTTCTCCTTTGGTCTTTTAGCCATTCACCTTTAATCCCTGCACTTTGGTACTTGCCATTCCGCAACGGGAACAGTTGCACCCTTTATACTGTGTCTGCACTCTTAATGATCTTGATCTCTTGTACCAATAATCTCCTCTCACCTTTTGCTCAGGAAAACATCCCCCTTGAGTCTGTCCACATAACTAAAGATCCTCATCCCTGGAACCATTCTCACACATTTTACTTCACCCTCTCTAAAACCTTCACATCCAGATGAGGCCAAACTGGTGTTTTATCAAGGTTCCATTTCCTAGCTTTTGTATTCTTTGATTCTGTTTGTAAAACCTAGGTTTCTAACCACTTTTTCAACCCTGTCCTGACACCTTTAGTTTATGTACATATATCCCAGGTCTCTCTCTTCCTTCAACCCCTTTAGAATTGTACCCTTTGTTTCAGTTTATCTCTTCTTTCTTCCAATCAAAATGCCTCACTTTGCACAACTTTACATTAAGTTGCATTTGCCATGTGTCTGCCCATTCCACCAACCTGTCTGTCTGTCATGAAGCCCATCACTCCCCTCCTCACTATTCACAGTGCTTCCAAGTTTTGTGTCCTCTGCAAATTTCAAAATTGTGCCCTTTGTACCCAAGTCCTAAGACAGTAAGAAAAACAGTAGTCCTAGTACCAACCCGCGGGGAGCACCATTGTATAGCTTTTCACATTCTGAAAAACGACCATTTAGTTACCAGCTACCTTTTCCTGTCACTTAGCCAACTACCTATCTGTGCTGCCACTGTCCCTTATGCTGAATGAACTTCAACTTTCCTGGCAAGCCTAACATGTGGCTATTATCAAATGCCACTTAGTAGTCCGTGTACATCACATCAATTGCATTGCCCTCATCAGCCCTCTCTGTTATTCTCAGACAAATCAATTTGTTAACCACACGTTGCCTTTAACATATCTGTGCTGGCTTTCCTCAAGCCAGTCTTGTTTAAGTGACTGTTAAGTTGGTCCCATGTAATTGTTTCTAACAGCTTTCCCATCATTAGAGTTAAACTGATTAGCCTGTCATTTCTGCATTTGTCCTTGCACCCTTATTTTTGAATGCCTATTTATTTTATAAAAGACTTTTGTTTCTCCTTTTATGTTGACTGTCAGTCTCTTCTCACACTCTGTTCCCCTCTCATTTCTATCTTAATTTCGCCTCTGAACTTTTACATTCAGCCTGGTTAACAAGCTGATATTTGTCTTGCTTTTTTTTTTGCATCTCCTTTGTCACACAGGGAGCTTTGGTTATCTGACCTTTGATAACTTGAGGCTAAAGGTTTTCAGGTTGATGTGAGGAAAAATGTCTTCAACCAAAGGGTGGTGAATGCATGGAATTCACTACCACAGAATGTAGTTGAGGCCAAAACGTTTTGTGATTTCAAAAAGAAATTAGATATAACACTTGAGGATAAAGGGATCAGGAGATATTGAGATGGAGTGAAGGGTTGAATGGCCTATTCCTGTTTCTGGTTTCTATATTTCTCCCTTGTGGGAATATACCACCATGTACTTCTCTCCAGCTCTGTGTGCATCTGCTCGATACTCTTGATTCGGTTCTTCCTTGTGCACAGTGCCAGCAGTAATTCAGAGATTACAGCCTTTAAATATTGGGGAAAAATAAAGTTTGAGTTCTAACTGCTATCTCATTTCTGGTTCCAGAAACTGAATCAAAGTACAGCCAAGAAGTGAAACAATTGCTTTACCCCTTGTTCATCTACCTCCACCTCGACATGGTGCACAGTGGTTTGAAGAGTGCAGCAGACAGCTTCTACAGCCGCTTCCACGGGATGTTCCTACAAAATACAGATCAGAAGGACATCATGGAACAACTACGGACTACTCTGAACAGCCAGGACATTTATACAAACTCTAAGCTCCGTAGCCTGATAGAAAACAAATATGTTCTCAGCCTTACTGAAGAAAGCTACAACTATCTCCTCCGCTACCTCCAGAGTGACAACAATAGTGCTTTGTGCAAAGTTCTCGCCTCTCGGGTTCAGCTGGACGTGCAGTGTTCACAGCAGACAGGCTACCAGCTGTACAGTGTTGGCACACTATCTCGCAACGAGGGGGTGGGCATGGAGCCCTCCGAGCTGCCCGCTACCGTGCTGCAGAACGAAGCTGCGCTGGATATGTTGCAGGACACTATAAAACGGGTAAAAGATGGACCCCCTTCTCTCACGACCATTTGTTTCTACGCTTTTTATAACACAGAGAAGTTACTCAACACTGCGGAAATTTCACCGGACAACAAGCTGCTGAGTGCTGGTTTCGACAACTCTTGCATCAAACTCTGGAGCTTGAGGTCGAAGAAGCTCAAATTTGGACCACAGCAGGTGGATGTCTCACGGATTAACCTCGCCTGTGATATCCTGGATGATGAGGTAAGGAAGATCTTTGTGCTCCCTGGGTTTTGTGATAACAAGCTAAATCTGGAGCTCCCTCTCTAATACCTCTGTGGCTTGCCTACACCTCAGGGATTACAGCAGTTCAAAAAAGTTTAAAGTTTATTTATTAGTGTCACAACTAGGTTCACAGTAACACTGCATTGAAACTCCTAAAATCCCCTAACTGTCGCACTTCGGCACCTGTTCGGGTTACACTGAGGGAGAAGTTAGCATAGCCAATGCACATAACCAGCACGTCTTTCGGACTGTGGGAGGAAACCAGAGTATCTGGAGGAAACCCATGCAGACACAGGAAGAACGTGCAAACTCCACACAGCCATTGACCGAAGACAGGAATTGAACCTGTGTTCCTAGAGCTGAGAGGCAGCAGGGCTAACCACTGTGCCTCTGCCTGCCCACTGTAGCTCCTCACTACCTTCTCGAGAGGAATTAAGAATGACAATAAATGCTGGCCTAACCAGCAATACCCATATCCCTTGAATAATTTTTTAAAAAAAAGCAGCCGATATCAAGTTTGACACAAGGCTTGTTGTTTAATATTTGATCACTAGCGATTGTAAGAGATCCTGAGAACTTCAAGTTTCATTGCGTTCTGGAAGTTGCCCTTTAAATTTCCATTCATATTCCCCCATCAGGATGGCAGAACAACCACCTTATTATAATGTCATTAATAAGATATATAGAATCTGTAGCGCAGAAGGAGGTCTATTTGGCCCATCGAGCCTGCATCGACCACAATCCCACCCAGGCCCTCCCCTCGTAATTCCATGTATTTACCCTAGCTAATCCCTCTGACACCAAAGGAAAATTTAGCATAGCCAATGCACATAACCCGCACATCTTTAGAGTGTAGGAGGAAACTGGAGCACCCGGAGGAAATGCACGCAGACACAAGGAGAATGTGCAGACTCCACAAGTCACCTAAGGTTGAAATCAAACCTGGGTCCCTGGCGCAGTGAGACCATAGTGCTAAGCACTGTGCTACCGTGCCGTCCCATGGGGCTTGTGGGATTCTTGCACACAGGTGAGATGTTTCCAAGAATAACCATTCCGTTTACTTGAGATCAGTGAAGAAATACTTTCAGAAAGATTTAACCTCAATTACAGCTGAACTTGAGGCTCCAGTGAGTTGATGCAGCCAGTAGCACAGCTGGCTCTGTGCTGACATCTTCAAACGGGTTTCTTGCAAACCTAATCACTTTACCTTAATTGTTAATTGCATTAACTATTGCTAAATTTAAAGTTAAAGTTTATTTATTATTCACAGGTAGGCTTACATTAGCAATGAAGCTACTGTGGAAACTGCTGACACAAGCTGGCGCCTGTTTGGGTAGAGGAAATTTAGCATGGCCTAAGCACCTAACCATTCATCTTTCAGATTGTGGGAGGAAATTGGAGAACCCAGAGGAAACCCATGCAGACATGGGGAGAAGGTGCAAACTCCTCACAGACAGCAATCCGAACTAGGAATCGAATCTAAGTCCTTGGTGCTGCGTGGCAGCAGTCCTAACCACCGTGCCACCCAGTACAGTTGAGAAATGAGAAGTACAGTTCCTGTGTTGTAATGGAGGCAGGGCAAGGCTGGTGAATCCACTTCGTGTGCATTCGTTAATGTTACAGATTAGAGCTTGAGGCTGCACTTTGCTTGTGGCTCAATGACTGGGATAACAGCAGGTTATGACATAATGGACAGAATATGTGATAGAAACAGGTTTTTCTTTGTATTGACAAAAGTGAATCTGCCGTGATGGAAAATGGGCTCTTCTTGTCTTTGTACTGTTCATCCTCAATTTTGCTCATCTTTTTCTCCTCCGTATCTTTTGCTGGTTCTTTCTGTATCGGTTCTTTCTATATCTGTTCTTTTTCCCTGTTGTGTGGGGAAATATTGCAAGTACAGCTGCTCAGATTTGCCAATGACAAGTATAGGAAGAATATCGCTCGCAGGATGTGGCGCTCTCCCTTCTTTACAAGTTATTAGTTTAGGTAAGTTAGAGCAGGACCGGACACCGTCTCTGAACAATTAACAGGTTTTTATTTTTAAACTGGTGACAACCTTATTAAAACAATTAACTAACTGAATAAGCTCCCCAAAAGAATGCTGTCTGGATAATACAAGACTCGTGAATGAAACAAAGATTTATAAATTTCAATCATTCTCTAAGAGATATGTAGACAACTAGGGACATGTTAGAAGTCTGAAGGTCTTTGCTGTTCAGGTCTGACACATCTTCCGAGTTGATCTATTTTTTGACTATAGATGGTAAGTTTTATGAAGACAGACATTAAACTGCAGAATTCTGTATGAGGGACTTGCCTCTCCTTCTGACTAGAGGTGGCAAGATTACTCTAACTGATATTTCCCTTTGTCTGGGTTTAAGTACCTAGAATTACCTCGCAGTATTCCTGCAATTTGAGGTTGGCAACAACACTAAATTTTGAATTCAATTGGCTCGGTGTCTTTGAGTGCCTGCTTTAAACTCATTGGTCCAAATCAAAAGCCTGTTTTGCAGAGTTGGAACTCTGGCTGCTAGGTTTTTGACAGTGTTGCAAAATTGGTTTCTGTAGCCTGCTTTCTTCAATTTAAAGATCCAAGCACAAAAACATGCTTTTTAAAGAGGCAATGTGATGTGACCTCTTCTTTTGGTTTTAGTTTTTTTTCAATATTTACATTTGTCAAACACCATATTTTTAACCTTGCAAATGCAATTTCACAACACTCTGAAACTTAGATGATTGTTTGGTTCAAGGTCTATTCCAGGGACTTGAGCGCAGAAATCTGTGCTGACGGACCAGTGCACATTGAGGGAGCCCTGCATTGTCAGAATTGCTGTCTTTTGATGAGTTGTTAACTTAGTCTTCGGGATTAATGTAAAAGATCCTTTGGCACTATTTCAGAGAGGAATAGGGCTGGTGTCCTGATGATTTATCCCTTAATCTTCCACACAAAAGCAGATGATCAGGTTGTTTATGGGGCCTTGTTGTGCACACCTGCCTGTCCCAGTTTCTGCAATATAACAGTGTTTACAGACTTAAAGTGCTTTGGGTTGACCTGAAGTCATGAAAAGTCTAAATAACCTAAAATTAAATTTCCTCATAAGATTCCATCAATAGCTTGTGTTGTGCAGCACATGACTTATCAGCAGCTGGCAGTGAAATATGTTATTTATTCATTGACACTGCAGCTCAATTTTCATCCAAACATTCTATACACACACAGTGAATAGAGTAATCTCAAGTTGTTGAGGCAGCCTTTCATAATAATAGCTTTAAAACATCTATTTCACTTGTTATTGAAGATTAAAGCTCTCTATGTTCATTCAAAATTATTGTTAAAGTAGACACATTTGTTATTGGGGAGGCGATTTCCCTAGTGGTGTAATCATGAGACTATTCATTCAGAAACTCAGCTAATGTTCTGGGGACCCGGGTTTGAATCCTGCTGTGGCAGATGATGGAATTTGAATATAGTAAAAAAAAACCTGGAGTTCAAGAATCTGCTGATGAAACCATTGTTGGAAAAACCCATCTGGTTCACTAATGTTCTTTAGGGAAGGAAATCTGCCATCCTTATCTAGTCTGGCCTACATTTGACTCCAAAGTCACAGCAATGTGGTTGACTCTCAACTGTCCTTTGGCAACCAGGGACGGGCAATAAAGATGTGCTGGTTAGATGCATTGGCCATGCTAAGTTCTCCCTAACAGGCGCCGGAGTATGGCAACTGGGGGATTTTCACAATAATTTCATTGTATTGTTAATGTAAGCCTACTTGTAACTAATAAATTTTAACAAAACACATTGCCCTCCCTACAGTAGGTTCTTCTTGCTTTCTGGAATGGAGAGAGTGATATTATGCTGTATCCCAAAATCTTTCACCCTACTATTGGCTTCAAAGCCTTCAAACTCTGGGATTGTCTTCCTAAACTGCTCTTTCCAGCAAACTTTAACCTCTTCGACCAAGCTTCGGATCATCTGTCCTAATGTCTATCTTTCTGTCTGACCTTGCTCCTATGAAATACTTTGGGTGAACGTACTGTGTCCCGTATAAAAAGCAAGTGCTGCTGGAGACGGTCCCGTCAGGCAGCATTTTTTTATTCATTCATGGAACATGAGCGTCGGTGACAAGGCAGCAATTAATATCCTGGAGAAGGTGATGTTAAGTCGCTGCCTTCAATTGCTGCAGTCCATGAGGTGTGCGCACATCCACACTTTAGGGCATTCTGGAATTTTTGATCCAGTGACTATATTTCCAAGTCAGGTTGGTGGAAGATTTAAGAGGGAAACCTGGTAATACATTCCCAAAGTACCTATTCCCTTTTGAAGAAGCCTTTGCCAGTTGTTGCGTTGTATCTGCTGCATGGTATCATAGAATCCTACAGCACAGGAGGTCACTCAGCCCATCAAGTCTGTACCAACTGCAATCTCTCCCAGGCCTTATTCCCATAACTGCATGCATTTATCCTAGCTAAGCCTACTGACACTAAGGGGCAATTTAACCTAAACGCATATCGTTGAAGTGAGGGAGGAAACCGGGACAACTGGAGGAAACCCCTGCAGACATAGGGAGGATGTGCAAACTTCACACAGTCACCCAAGTCAGGAATCGAAGTGGAGTCCCTGGTGCTATGAAGCAGCAGTGCCAACTACCGAGTGGGGGCCACACTGCTGCCTCTCAGCATCAGGGACTCGGATTCAATTCCAGCTTTGTGTGACAGTTTGCATATTCCCCCCACCCCACCCCACCCCACCCCGTGTCTGCTTGTATTTTCCTCCGGATGCTCTGGCTTCTTCCCACAGTCCAGAGATGTGCAGGTTAGATGGATTAGCCATGCTAAATTATCCTTTGGATGTGTAGATGAGGGGGGGGAATTCATGGGATAAATATGTCGGTTTACAGGGATAGGGTAAGAGTTGGTGCAGACTTGATGGGCTGAATGGCCTCCTTCTGCATTGTAGGGATTCTTTTCAATGAAAATATCACTGTTATACTTTAGAATCAGAGAGATTAGTGAAGTATTCCTGCCCCTCCAGTTAACCTTGTTTTCCTTTTATTGACTGTAAACTGTGCTCCACAACTGGAGAACTTAGACTTTACTAATCTTTCTGCAGCTCTCTGCCCCAGCTGCATGTCCAGGTGTTTAGTTCCTGACACAGGGCAAATTGTCACAAGTCAATATTCAAGACTGAATTGATGCTGTTTTTCAAACCTACAAAGATTAGTTTTCACTAATGTATACCTTCCCAGGCCAGCTGCAATCCAGTTCCGAGGACAGCTTAGAGAAGGAAAGACGTCTTCTGTCTGGTGGCTTTTGCTCCCTTGCCCATTGGAAGCTGATTTAGAAAAGAATTTGTGCAGAGGTACCATGTCTCGTGTTCTGAATCTGCAGTTGATGAACAGGAATAGCAGAAACAAAGGACAGTATAAATGTGTCTCGTTTTGCCATGGCACTCCCTAGACCACACACACACAGGTGTAGATTTTCCTATCTACTTGTATTAATTTCTGCATTTTTTTTCCCCCTCTAACGCAGGTGGAAGATGATGTGGGCAGTGAAATGAAAATCTTACGAGGGCACTGTGGGCCTGTATATGGCACCAAATTCCTCTCTGATAATTCGGGACTCCTTTCGTGTTCAGAGGACACAACAGTCCGTTACTGGGATCTGTGCAGTTTCAAGAACACTGGTTTGTATCAAGGTCATGCTTATCCAATCTGGGACATCGACATTAGTCCCTTGAGCCTATACTTTGTGAGTGGATCACACGATCGGACAGCAAGACTTTGGGCACTTGACAGGACATACCCGCTGCGCATTTATGCAGGCCACTTGGCAGACGTGGACTGTGTCAAATTCCATCCAAACTCTAATTACATAGCCACAGGCTCAATAGATAAAACTGTGCGACTCTGGAGTACACAGCAAGGGAATACTGTACGTCTCTTCACAGGGCATCGCGGACCCGTATTGGCATTGGCTTTCTCTCCGAATGGGAAGTACTTGGCTTCAGCGGGTGAAGATCAGCGGCTGAAGCTATGGGACCTTGCATCGGGTACTTTGTTCAAAGAATTGAGAGGGCATTCTGACAATATAACTAACCTTGCGTTTAGCCCGGATAGCAGTTTGATAGTTTCTGCATCTGTTGATAATTCCGTTCGCCTCTGGGATATTCGTAACACTTACTCTAACTCATTGGTAGATGGTTCTTCCAGTGAACTGGTGGGCGTCTATGTGGGTCAGACCAGCAACCTTTTGAGTGTGCAGTTCATGGCCTGTAATCTGGTGTTGGTTACTGGGGTTGCACAAGAGAAAAAAGAACAATAAGCATAAAAGAACAATTTCTGCTATTTAATTCGAAGCTCCACGCAAAGTAAGCCATCAGTAGGCCCCGGGCGTATCATGAATGTACCTTACTGACTTGCTTTGGGGAGACATATTGTGAGTGTACCTTAACAGGCTGGCTTTGAATATATTGTGTTGCAGCCAAACACACACCACCTGTTGCACAATCTTCCCAATATATAGACAGGAAATTTCATGATGCACACTGGCACCAGTATTGGTGGTTCTCATGCCAACTGTGTGCAGGGTGTCCGCATCTCACAGTTTGTAGCCCTCTGGCAATCCACTGGGCACAGGCATTCTGGCTGACACACAAGTAGAGGTTAACTGGCATTACTGTATTGCTGTGATATTCAGAACGTGAATTGGACATAGTCTCCTAATTGACTGCCAATTGTCCATCTGTTGGATGAATTTTGCCACTCGTACACTATCAGCCAAAAGGTGACGGGGGCTTTCCGGCTGTAAATTATTTCGTTTGACCTTGTGTTCAGAACAAATAAAATCCGGGTTGAAATTTGACCTCCCTCATTACACTAGCCCAGATGTTCAATTCTACGATTTTATTTCTCTGGAAAATACCTTTTGCAAGGCAGATATTGGTTGTGTTTTATCTGTGAAGTGGTGTATTTGAAACGATGAAAGGTGTTTGAGATTTTACACGAGGCTGTGAGCCTTTGGAAAACAAAATGAACCTTCAGCTTTGTCCCCAGAAAAGCATTCAGTATCCATTTTTGTTAAACTGCGTATTAAACTCTGTTTTGCACAGTGAGATACGAACTCAGTTGCTGCTTTCCGAATGCAGTCCATAATTTCTGAATACAATGTCAGTTGCTGGTTCTGATCGTTTACCAGTGATCAAGATGTTGTTGTGTTTGGAAGAAATCTCTCAGTTCAATTGTAACATCAAGACAAAGATAATGTTTTATTTATACAGATATATATTTGCCTCCCTCTCCTATAGTTTTGACATGGGGAAAGGACTCGAGTAGAATTTTTTAATAAAGTAAAGCTAGAGGCTGTGAAATAATTGGACATGAAATACAAATGTGGGACGGCACAATCGTCTTCACAGCGCCAGGAATCCAGAGTCAATTCTGGCCTCGGGTCACTGGTCACTGTTTATGGCATTTGCACATTCTCCCAGCATTCTGCGTGTTTTCCTCCCACAGTCCAAAGGTAGCAGGGTTAGGTGGATTGGCCATGCTAAATTGACCCTAGTGTCAGGAGCAATAGCAGGGTAAATATATGGGGTCACAGAAACAGGGCCTGGATAGGATTGTGGTCAGTGTAGACTTGATGGGCTGAATGGCTTGCTTCTGCACTGTAGGGGTCTGTATAATTCAGTACCACTACACCCCCCTCCCCAAGTCTAAATCTTGCCCATACTATTTCATTCCCATTATAAATTCCCGAGTTGATAATCAATTGTTTTTAAATTTGTGGATCATAGACATTGCTGGCTGGTCAGTATTTATTGCAACATCTGGTTAAAATCCAACAAGTTTATTTGGCAGCACAAGCTTTCGGATCTCGCTGCTTCCTCAGGTGAGCGAGGAGTTGTGAGTTCAGGTGAGCACAACTCTTCACTCACCTGAGGAAGGAAGGTGACTCTGAGAGCTTGTACTGCCAAATAAATCTGATGGACTTTAACCTGTGTTATGAGACTTCTTACTGTGCTTACTTCAGTCCAACGTCGGCATCTCCACATCACAGCATTTATTGTCCATCTCTAGTTGCCCTTGGAGGGCAGTTGAGAGTCAACCACATTGCTGTGGCTCTGGAGTCACATGTAGGCCAGACCAGGTAAGGATGGCAGATTTCCTTCCCTAAAGGACTTTTGTGAACCTAATTGGTTTTTCTTTTGACAATCAATAGTGGTTTCATGGTCATCAGTAGATTCTTAATTCCAGATTTTTTTTTTTGTCGAATTCAAGTTCCACTGTCTGCTGTGGCGGGATCAAACCCAGATCCCCAGAACATTAGCTGAGTTTTTGGATTAATAGTCTAGCAATATTACCACTGAGCTACAGCCTCCCCACAAAGGCAAAATCCAGTAGGCTAGATGGTGCTGCAGTGCTGCCATTTAGAGGATGATGCTAATCATGACTGTGTAAGTTAATTGGGGAGATAGTAGCGTGGTGGTAATGTCACTACCTGGGCAATTGAGGATTAACATCTAATGCTGGCCTTGTCTGTGATGGACACGTTCCGAAATTTTGTTTTTTAATAAAGCTTGCATTATATTAAGAACATTGGATTTTAGGATGGGTAAAGTTGAAAGTTTTATTTATGTACAAAAGGTCTCAATTGTGTCATTGAAGTAATGTTGCTGTGCAATCTCAAATAGTTTAACAAACTCACCACTGAGTGGTCTTATCTTCTCATGAATGGGTAATGTATGGATTACATTGCATATTCCAGCATTAATATTGCAGGTCACTGTTTAATTCAAACACATTTCATGTAAATTATTAATTTACACAAAACAAAAGTGAAGTTCTGTTTTAATTAAGTTACCGGCATTTTTTGTTTTGTTGGGAGAAAAAAGAACCTTTTCTTGAGCAGTCCCATGGAGTGGAATTAATCTATTCATACTACATCTGCTGTTGGGTTGAAAGAATCCATTTCCAGCAGGCTAAAACAACAGATTTGTAGTTCAGGAGAATGCCAGGCTGATAGCTATATATAAACAGTACAAGAAAAAAAGGCTGGGTGTCACGGGGGTACAGTGGTTAGCACTGCTGCCTCACAGGGCCAGGGACCCAGATTCGATTCCCAGCTTGGGTTACTATAGAACATAGAACAATACAGCACAGAACAGGCCCTTCGGCCTTCGATGTTGTGCCGACCAAAATAAAAAGCAATGCCCCTCCAAACTAAACCATTCCCTTCTCTTCCATATACTTATCAATTAACCTCTTAAACGCCACCAAACTTGGCGCATCTACAACAGCTGCAGGCAGGGCATTCCACTCCCTAATCACTCTTTGAGTAAAGAACCTACCTCTGATATCCGTCCTATAACTCATACCCCTTAATTTAAAGCTGTGTCCCCTCGTGCTAGCTTTCTCCATCCTAGGAAAAAGGCTATCACTGTCCACCCTATCTAAACCTCTAATCATCTTATATGTTTCAATAAGATCCCCTCTTAGCCGCCTCCTTTCTAACGAAAACAACCTCAAATCCTTCAACCTCTCTTCATAGGACCTGCCCTCCATACCAGGCAACATCCTGGTAAACCTCCTCTGTACCCTCTCCAATGCCTCCACATCTTTCTTATAATGTGGCGACCAGAACTGCACACAATACTCCAAGTGCGGCCGCACTAGAGTTTTGTACAGTTGCAACATGATGCTGCGGCTCCTAAATTCAATCCCCCTACCAATAAAAGCTAAGACTCCATAAGCCTTCTTAACAACTTTATCCACTTGACTGCCTACTTTCAGGGATCTATTGACACATACACCAAGATCCTTCTGTTCCTCAACACTATTAAGAGCCCTACCATTAGCCCTATACTCTACACATTTATTGTTCCTGCCAAAGTGCATTACCTCACACTTTTCCACATTAAACTCCATTTGCCACCTCTCGGCCCAGCTCTGCAACTTGTCCAAGTCACTCTGTAAACTAAAACACCCCTCTTCACTATCTACCACACCACCAACTTTAGTATCATCTGCAAATTTACTGATCCATCCCTCAATACCCTCATCCATATCATTTATAAAAATTACAAACAGCAGGGGCCCCAAAACAGACCCCTGAGGCACACCACTCGTCACCGAACTCCACGATGAATATCTCCCATCAACCACCACCCTCTGTCTTCTATCTGCCAGCCAATTCCTAATCCAATTAGCTAAATCACCCTCTATTCCACACATCTGCATTTTCTGTAGAAGTCTTCCATGGGCCACCTTATCAAACGCCTTACTAAAGTCCATATATACTACATCAACCGCCTTACCCCCATCCACCTCTCTGGTCACTTTCTCAAAAAACTCAATGAGGTTAGTAAGGCATGACCTACCCTTCACGAAACCATGCTGACTATCCCCAATCAATTCATTTCTCTCTAAATAACTATAAATCCTATCCCTAATAATTCTCTCCAATACTTTGCCCACAACAGAAGTAAGACTCACTGGCCTATAATTCCCTGGAAGGTCTCTCTTCCCCTTCTTAAACAATGGGACCACATTCGCTATCCTCCAGTCCTCCGGAACCACACCCGTAACCAACGAGGACCTGAAGATCAGAGCCAGAGGCTCTGCAATCTCCTCTCTTGCCTCCCAGAGAATCCTAGGGTAAATCCCGTCCGGCCCAGGGGACTTATCCAACTTCAACCCCTCGAGAATTTCTAACACATCCTCCCTATCTACTACAATACTTCCCAATTTGCAACCCTGTACCTCAGTGTTCTCCATAGCTACATTTCCAGCACTCTGCGTGAATACCGAAGAGAAATATTTATTCAGTGCCTCACCAATCTCTTCAGGCTCCACGCACAACTTCCCACTGCTGTCTATGACTGGCCCTAGTCTTGCCCTAACCAATCTTCTATTCTTAACATATCGAAAGAAAGCTTTAGGATTCTCCTTAATCCTATCAGCCAACATCTTCTCGTGTCCCCTCTTAGCTCTCCTCAATTCACTTTTTACCTCCTTCCTGGCTAATCTATAGCTATCCATTGCACTATCTGAGCCTTCAAGCCTCATCCTGACATAAGCCTCCTTTTTCTTCTTAACCAGCAAATCAACTTTTTTCGTACACCAAGGCTCTCTTACTCGTCCATTTCCTCCCTGCCTGACAGGGACATACTTATCAAGGACTCGCAGCAGCTGCTCCTTGAATAAGCACCACATTCCAGATGTTCCCAGTCCCTGTAGTTCCCTAGTCCAATCTATGCACCCTAATTCTCTCCTGATGGCCTCATAATTACCCTTCCCCCAGCTATAACTACAGCCCCCAGCTTCATGCCTATCCCTGTCCATCACTAAAGTGAACGTAACCGAATTGTGGTCAGTATCACCAAAATGTTCACTAACTTCCAAGCCTAACACCTGGTCTGGTTCTGTCTGTGTGGTTTTCCTCCAGGAGCTCCAGTTTCTTCCCACAGTCTGAAAGATGTGCTGGTTAATTTGATTGGTCATGCTAAATTCGTATCAGGGGGACTAGCAGGGTAAATGGGGTTGTGGGGACAGGACTTGGGTGAAATTGTGGTTAATACAAACTCAGTGGGCCAAATGGCTTCCTTCTGCAAGGTAGGAATTCTAAGATTCTATGAAAGGCTTGCCTCGTGATCACTGGATGTTTCAAAACTATCTACAGCCAAGGAAGTAGTTTTGAAGTTGAAACAGAAAATGCTGAAAGCATTCCGTACTACTCACATGAAGGATCATAGCCCTGGTATGTTAACTCTTTTCTCTCTCCACAGATACTGCCAAACCTATCTACGTTTCTAATTTTTCAGTATTTTACTTCAGATCTCCAGCATATTAAGCACCGAGAATGTGCAGAGTCCAGACAGACAGTGACTCAAGCTGGGAAACCGAAACCAAGTCCCAGGTGCTGTGAGGCAGCAGTGCTAATCACTATAATATAGGAAATATGGAAGCCAATTTGTACACAGAAAACTCCCACAAATAGCAATGCAATGTTGACCAGAATTTTTCTATGTTGGGGAAAGGAGGAGTGATACAGAGGATGTTAATAGAGGAATAACTATTAGCCAGAATGCTGGAGATGATTCTACCACATCCTCCCCAGTTCTTTGAATAGTGCCAAAGGATCTTTCATATCTATCAGACTGATTAGACTGGGCCTTAACTAATGCCTCATCCAAAAGAGAATACTGCCCTGTTGTCTCAGCCTAGATTATTTTCTTTCAATGTCTTGGATTGGGACTTAAATCTGTAACGTTCAGATCCGCAAGCAGGAGTGCTACTAACTGAGCCATGGGTGATGCCTGAATACCTTTAATCTGTATCAAATCTCCGTTTGTTTGGTAAAAGTCAAAAGGCGATGAGTACAGCAAAAAAATCTTTTAGTTATGCAAGAATGTTGTAATGAAGTCCATGGCTTGTCTGCCGTTAGACCATAAGATACAGGAGCAGAATTTGCTCTGCTGTACAATCATGGCTGATATGATTCTCATCCCCATTCTCCTGCCTTCTCCCCGTAACCCTTGATCCCCTCATTGATGAAGAGTCTATCTGCCTCTGTCTTAAACCACTCAATGACCTGGCCTCCATAGCCCTCTGTTGCAATGAGTTGCACTAATTCACCACCTCGTTGGCTGAAGAAATTCCTCTTCCATCTCAGTTCTAAAGGAGCACCCCTTCACTCTGAGATTATGCCCTCAAGTTCTAGACTCTCTCACTACTGGAAACATCGTCTGCATGGCCACTTTATCCAGGCTCCTCAAAATGCCATCAGGAATAGTCAGACCAGGAAGGGGAACACAGGCTGGAGACCTAGCCTCATGAGGATTGCTAAACAAAATATCTTTCAATTTTATATTACAACATTAAGATATAGCCTGTGGTGAATCAGATGAAGATTACGCTTTAATCCCTGTCACAATGTCAGGAGTCCAAAGGAAGCTGGAAGTGACATCAGTATCAGCTTCACTCTACCATTACACAGTGTAAATTCCTAGTAACATTTTTAACATATTTAGTCATGACTTAGTGGCAACATAAGAGTGCTGGTGTTGTCTAAGGTGCTGTCTTTCAGGTGCAATGATACAGCTATCTTGGAGAGCAAACTTTTCAACGGCACCATTTTAGAACATAGAACAATGCAACGCAGTACAGACCCTTTGGCCCTTGATATTGCGCCAACCTGTGAAATCAATCTGAAGCCCATCTAACCTACATTATTCCAATATCCTCCATATGTTATCCAATGACCATTTAAATGCTCTTAATGTTGACAAATCCACTACTGTTGCAGGAAGGGCATTCCCACACCCTTACTACTCTATCACTCAGGTAATCACACCAGTATTAAAGAGTTCATAACTCACCATCCCTAGTTTATTCAACTTTTCATCTATTGATCTTAAGATGTCATATGTTTTTGTAACATGACCTTTCAATAACCAACAGAAATACAAAGAAGAATATTTTTAAAGTTCCAACATTATAGGTCAAACAGCTAAAATTATTTCTCACCAGATGTTTAACAAAAATTAAAGAAATTAGTTTTTGTAAGCATGGCGGCACAGAGCAGTGCTGCCTCACAGCACCAGGAACCCGAAAGAACCTACCTCTGACATCTGTCCTGTATCTATCACCCCGCAATTTAAAGCCTTGTGCTAGCCATTTCCATCCAAGAAAAAAGGGTGGACAGTGTGAGCCTATCTAATCCTCTGATCATCTTATATGCCCCTATTAAGTCACCTTTTAACCTTCTTCTCTCTAACGAAAACAGCCTAAAGCCCCTCACCCTTTCCTGATAAGACTTCCCACCATACCAGGAACATCTTGGTAAATCTCTTCTGCATCCTTTCCAATGCTTCCGCATCCTTCCTATAATGCGGCAACAGAATTGTATGCAATACTCCAAGTGTGGTTGCTCAAGAACCAAAATGTTCTCCCCAGTGTTCTGGTTAATCTTTTCCCGAAAATGCCATCTAAACACAAATGCTATAATCTCCGTAGAAAACAAATAACTTCCTGGCAAAACTTGTAAATCAAGAGTTGGAAGGGATGGAAAAACTTTGAATATAGAATCCCTACATTTGGTTCATCAAATTGCACCGACAACAATCCCATCTAGGTCCTATTCCTGGAACTCTGCATATTGGCCCCACTAATCATGTATCCCGAGACACCAAAGATCAATTTAACATGGCCAATCCCCCTAAGATGTACATCTTTGAGACTAGGGAAGGAAACCCATGCAGACACAGGGAGAACATGCAGACTCCACACAGACAGTGATCCAAGCCAGGTCCCTGGAGCTGTGAGGCAGCAGTGCAAACCACTGTGCCATGGTGCCGTCCCTGGATGATTGCTATCACCAGGGAAAGGGTATTGAGCAAACCAGGCTGACGAGTCTGCCAGGTCTTCATGGCCATCATTCTAGGGTATTGTAAGAAGTGACTGCAGAGACAGTAGATGCATCGGTTGTAATTTTCCACATTTCCTGAGATTTTGGAAAGTTGAGACCACAAACTGATCAGCCATGATCTTATCAAAATGGTGGATCAGGCTGGAGGGACTGAATGGTCGCTTGCTGGTCCTACTTTGTTTGGTATTATCACACTGCTATAGTGTGAACTTACTGTACGAAAATTGAATGCTGCATTTTTCTACAGCAGTGCCTACACTGCTATCTCATTATCAGCGTCGTGTTTTGTAATGTCTTGAGATTGTGAAAAGCTCTATATAAATTTCTCTCAAACAGTTCCTATCAACAAAAACTTTGACTGTGACAAATTCTTTATCTAAAGGATCTGCCATTTCCTGCTTTTAGCCTTCTTTAAAGAACAGTTTCCATCCACTTTGATGTAAAAGGCGCACTTGATTCATTTCCTGGGATTTGCATGTTGCTGTCAAGAAGAGAATTTATGGCATATCCATTATTGTCTTGAGAGGCATTGATGCATTCTTGTGGCTTGTTAGGCTATTTCAGAAATCAGTTAAGAGTCAGCCAATTTGAGAGATTGGAATACCATGAATCAATCCAGATGAATGCAATGGGTTTGATTTCAGTTTATTATTGTCGTATGTATCAGTATACAGTAAGAAGTATTGTTTCTAGCGCGTTATACACTCAAAAGCTCATAGAGGGGGGGAAAGGAGTGTAGAATGTAGTGTTACAGTCATAGTTAGGATGCAGAGAAAGATCAATTTAATGCGAGGTCGGTCCATTCAAAAGTCTGATGGCAGCAGGGAAGAAGCTGTTCTTGAGTCAGTTGGTACGTGTCCTCAGACTTTTGTATCTTTTTCTGACAGAAGAAGGTGGAAGAGAGAATGTCTGGCGTGCATGGGGGTCCTTGATTATACTGGCTACATTGCTGAGGCAGTGGGAAGAGTAGACAGAGTCAATGGATGGGAGTCTGGTTTGCCATCTCAAAAGGATATTAGTGAACTGGTGGGAGTTTTACAATAATCCCACAGTTTCAAACTCGTATTTACTAATATCAGCTTTTAAATTGAATTCTCACTGGGAGTTGATGTGGGGAAATCTGTTAGCCAAAATAATCAAACTGAATGATTCCAAAGGCAGAGATTATCAACAAAATTTAATTTAAAAATTTTTTTTAACTTGAATCTAAAATGTTTTTTTATTTCAACTTCTGCAGCCTCAATTCCTCCCTGCTTTGCTTCAGTGATTGATCCAGAATGGATGAGACCATTCAGCTCCTTGACCTGTTACATACTCACCTGAGGAAGGAACAGGGCTCTGAAAGTCTGCGATACCAAATAAACCTGTTGGACTTTAACCTGGTGTTGTGAGACTTCTTACTATACCCATCCCAGTCCAACACCAGTATCTTCATGGGAACAGGAGGAGGCCATTCAGCCGCTCAAACTATTAGATAGGAACAGAAGGCCATTGACCCCTCATCCCATTACATAGGAGCAGAAGTCATTTAGTCCCTTGCCCTATTACATTGGATTATTTGAATTTCAGCAAAACCTTTGACAAGGTCCAACATGGAAGATTTAAAAAAGGTAAGTTCACATGGGATTCAAAATTGGCCTAGGTATAGGGGACAAAGGGCGATGAGAGAAGACTGCTTTTGTGATTGGAAGCTAGTGTCCCCTATATAAATGATATGGATAACTACGTGGGGTGGTAGCATTAGTAAATGTGTGGATGGCACATAGATTGGCTGGATGGTTAGCAGTGAGGCTGAGTATCTTGGACTACAGTAAGATATAGATGAGTTGGTCAAATGGGCAGATAAGTGGCAGATTGAATTTGATCCTGAAAAAGTGAGAGAAGATGCACTTTATAAGTCTCACAACACCAGCTTAAAGTCCAACAGATTTATTTGGAATCGCAAGCTTTCTGAACGCTACTCAATCAGATGAAGAAGCAGCGCTCCAAAAACTTGATTCCAAATAAACCTGTTGGACTTTAACCTGGTGTTGTGAGATTTCTTCTTGTGCCTACCCCAGTCCACAATATGATATACTTTGGAAGGAGCAATTTGGCAAGGAAGTACTCAATAAATAGAATGATACAAGGAAGTTCTGAGGAACAAAAGGACTTTGGTGTGTTTATCCGTAGATCTCTGAAGGCAGAAGGGCATGTTAGTAGGGTGGTGAAAGAGGCACATAAGACATTTATCTTCAATCGAGGCATGAAAAACATGTCATGTTTGGGTTGTATACAACTTTAATGAGAGCATAGCAAGAGCACTGTGTGTAGTTTGGGTCAGCACATTAACTGATGTGATTGCATAGGAGGGGGTGCAGAGGAGATTGACTGGGATGGAGCATCTAAGTTATGAAGGCAGGGAAGACTTGGGTTGTTTTTGGTGGAATAGAAGACCGAGGAGCGATTTGATTGAGGGACACGTACAGAGTAGATAAAAAACAACTGTTCACTTTAGTTGAAGGATCAGTCACGAGGGCACATAGGTTCAAGGTGAGGGGCAGGAGGTTAAAACCTTTTTAACCTAGAGTGCTGATGGTCTGGAATGCGCTGCCTGGGAGGGTGGTGGAGGCAGGATGAATACTTGGCTCATCACAATATTCAAAGCTATGAGCCAAGTGCTGGCAAGTGGGATTAGGCGGACAGGTCAGGGTCTTTCATGATTTGTGATTTGATGGGGCAAAGAGCCTCTTCTACACTGTGTAAATTGAGCAGGGGGCCATTCAGCCCCTATTTCTGTTTATATAGGAACGGGAGGCCCTTAACGTGTTACATAGGAAAAAATTGCAGAAGGAAAACATTAAGTGAAATGAGTTAGAGATTTTTCATTCTGCAAATACAGCAAACTTTTATGGTGGAAGTAATTATTTAAGTGGGCTTCCCTTTTCATTATCAACCTACTGGGTCAGAACAGAGAGTGGAGCAATGGGACTGATTGGCTTCTTCTATAGACAGATAACTGACAGGCCGAATGACCTCCTCCAAAGTTGCTCTGCATTCTGCTTCGCCTTGTATTTCCGAGTCGGGCTCGAGAGGGCGCTGCAGCGGGAGGACCGGACGGAGGGGGCGCTGCGGCGGGAGGACCGGTTAGAGAGGGCGCTGCGGCGGGAGGACCGGGCAGAGGGGGCGCTACGGCAGGAGGACCGGCAAGGGGCGCTGCGGCGGGAGGACCGGATAGAGAGGGCGCTGCGGCGGGAGGACCAGGCAGAGGGGGCGCTGCGGCGTGAGAATCGGGCAGAAGGGGCGCTGCAGCAGGAGGACCGGACAGAGAAAGCGTTGCCGCGGGAGGATCGAGCAGAGAGGGGCGCTGCCGCGGGAGGACCGGGCAGAGAGGGGCGCTGCCGCGGGAGGACCGGGCAGAGAGGGGCGCTGTCGCGGGAGGATCGAGCAGAGAGGGGCGCTGCCGCGGGAGGATCGGGCAGAGAAGGCGCTGCAGCGGAAGTGTGGGAAGGGCCGTGGCGAGCGGAGGCGATAAGATGGCGGCGCCGACTTATTGAAACGTTAGCTCCGAGAAGCCGGGGGTCTATCAGGCTGAGTTCGGGCCGGAGCTCGACTTGCTGCCGTTTCGACGGGAAATCCGGGGATTGACTGAGGGAGGCCGGACTGGAGGAGGCGGGCCCGAGAGAAAGGGGCGGGGCCTGTAACGAAGGTCGCACGGTTGAGGGGCGGGGCCTATCTCGAGGCAGTCAGTCTCAAGGGGCGGGGTCTGTGAATCGGGGCGGGGCTAGAGCTCTGGGTCACGTGCTGCCAAGATGACCCTCAGGGACATTGCCCGCTGGAATGTCAGGGTCTCCCTGGTCTATGCCATTGGCATCTGGACCATGCTGGGCACCTACGGCTTCTTCCACCTGAAAAAGAAGCGAGAACAGGCCATCCTGGGGAGCAACGCCAAGGAAACTACAGGTAAAAGCACCGCGGGCTAAATAAGTCTCACCCTGTGGCTGTCCCTGGTGGGGGTGGTTCAGATGGAGCCATTGCAGAGCCTTGCGTGAAAGGGAGGAATGGAGCAGGCTCCAGATAGGAGTGGAGATATGGTGGCATTGGGTGCAGAATAGATCTCAGCCTTTCCAGAATGGGAAACCCTTTGGCCCATTTTGATTGTCACGTTCTAGGGTTCTAAACTAGCAACAGTGGGGTGACACACGGTTGCACAGCGGTTAGCACTGCTGCTTCACAGCTCCGGTGACCTGGGTTCGATTCCTGGCTTGGGTCACTATCTGCCTGGAGTTTGCACATTCTCCTCGTGTCTGTGCAGGTTTCCTCCAGGTGCTCCAGTTTCCTCCCACAGTCCACAGATGTGCGGGTTAGGTTGATTGGCCATGCTAAATCTTAGTGTCTAGGTGCATAGGTTAGAGGGATTAGTGGGTAAACGTGTAGGGATGTGGTGGGATTGTGGTCGATGCAGACTCGTTGGGCCAAATGGCCTCTTTCAGCATGGTAGGGTTTCAGTGATTTCTTCACCTGTAACCACTTGTTTTATAACTCTAACCTCCCCCAACCTTCCAAATCTCAGTCTGAGCCAGGTCTCCAAAATGAGCAATTCACTTAGTGCTAGTCTCTCAGCTTCTCCTCGTAGCCGTGCACGTCTTCTAATGCGTGGGTTTCCTCCAGGTGCTCCGGTTCCATCCCACACTCCAAAGATGTGTAGGTTAGATGGATTAACCATGCTAAATTGCCCCTTAGTTTCCAAGATATGTAGGTTCGGGGGATAAGCGGGCTAAATACTTGGAGTTATGGGGAACAGGTCTGGCTGAGATTTCCCAAATGCTGGGGAATTATATGGGGTTACAAGGATAGGGCTGGGTGGGAATGTTGTCGTTGCAGACTTGATGGCTTCCTTCTGCACTGTAGCGATTCTGTGATCTTCCCTTTTCTGAGACTGGCCTCGGATATTTCTTCAATTTTATTTAGTCCACTGTTGATGCAGTGTCTAAGATGCAAGGGGAGGTCCTTGCCTCTGAATTCCTTTCCCAACCCTCTCTCCCTCCTCTTCCTCATTTGACATCTTCATTAAAATTTACCTCTTTGACCAAGCTCGTGGTCACTCCCTAATCTCCCAATGTCAAATTCATTCCTGCGAAGATCCTGGTGATTTTTCAAAATCATATGAAAGGTGCTATGTTAATGCAAAATTGTTTTTTCAAACACATTCCATACACAATCTGCTTTTAACCTTCTTCAGATAGCTTTATGTGTAACACGGAGGAAACCCACTCGGACAGGGGGAGTTTGCACATTCTCCCAAGTCTGCATGAGTTTCCTCTGGGTGCTACGATTTCCTCCCACAGTCCAAAGATGTGCCAGTTAGATACATTAGCCATGCTAAATTGCCCCTTAGTGTCAGTGGGATTAGCAGGATAACTATGTGGATTATTTGGATAGGACCTGTGATGGGTGCAGACTCGATGGGCTGAATGGCCTCCTTCTGCACTGTAAGGATTCTATGACAGCTGATCCACAGTATTAAAGTATTCAAATAATATGACCTGAAACATTTTGAAATGGGTGGCTAGCACTGCTGCCTCACAGTGCTAGGGGCCCTGATTCGATTCCCGGCTTGGATTGCTGCCTGTGTGGAATCTGTACATTCTCACTATGTCTGTGTGGGTTTCCTCCGGGTGCTCCAGTTCCCCCTCTCAGTCTGAAAAAATGCTGATTAGGTGCATTGGCCGTGTGAAAATCTCCCTCAGTGTATCCAAACAGGCGCCAGAGTGTGGCGACTAGGGGATTTTCACAGTAACTTCATTGCATTGTTAATGTAAGCCAACTTGTGACACTAATAAAACTTAAAAAGAAAACTTATCTTCTGCTGACCCATGTTTAGGGGCTGATGATAAAATGGCCTTTCATCTCCCCGTGTTAATTGATTTCTGCTTTTCTGTCTTCAGAAGTCCCGGGCCAAGCTGAACTCGAAGAGGACACCACTTCAATGCGTCACAGACAACCCGCCAAAGAAGCTGTCACTACAACTGTGGTTGTGAGGGAAGGTTTTGTTCCTCGTTCATCCAGAATCTACACATACGGGAAGTCTGTCTTTGGTGCTTCATCTGAATCTTCAGTAGAGAAATAGACTTCAGAATGACGAAGGCTTTGGATTTGATTGTTAAAAGGTCGTGCTTCAGTCTTCATCGGCTGAAGAGGAAATAAACATGCCCCCAGTTGCCTTGAGCAGAGCACACTGTATCTGAGTGTTTGGTGCCCCTGATCCAGTGAGCTTTGACTGATCTATTACCTTGCATGCAGATTTGTGATGAATAGTGTCTGTAGCATCTTTACAGTGCTGTTGTGTAGAGTGGGACTTCAGCAGCATTTTGAGAGAATTAAACTGTTTCAAAATTCCACGCAGATATTTTGTTCATCCAAAGAGAACAAAAATGGGCAGCACGGTGGTTAGCACTGCTGCTGCACAGCGCCAGGAACCCAGGCTCGATTCCAGGCTTGGGTCACTGTCTGTGTGGAGTTTGCATGTCCTCCCTGTGTTTGTGAGCGTTTCCTCCGGGTGCTCTGGTTTCCTCTCACATTTTGAAAGATGTGCTGGTTGGGTGCGTTGACCTAAACAAGTGCCAGAGTGTGGTGACTTGGGGAATTTCACAGTAACTTCATTGCAGGGTTAATGTAATCCTTACTTGTGACTAATGAATAAACTTCAAAACAAAATGTTTTAAAAAGAACAGTGCAGCACAGGGACAGGCCCTTCAGCCCTCCAAGCCTGTGCCAATCATGATGCCCCAATTAAAAAAAAACCTTCTGCCCTTCAATCTGTCTCCCTCTATTCCCTCTCTATTCATGTACCCATCCAGATGACCCTTAATTGTTGCTAATGTACCTGCTTTGGGAGCATGTTCCAGGCACCCAGCATTCTCTGCTTGAAAAATGACCCCGCACATCTACCCTAAACTTTCCCCCTCTCACCTTGAACCCTATGCCCCTTTGTAATTGACACTTCCACTCTGGGGAAAAAAGCCTCAACTGGTCAAAAGTCAAGTGATCAAACTCTACAAAGCACCTTTATTGTAGCACAAACCTGTTTTCTTTCTCTGGCTAAAAGCAAATTACTGCGGATGCTAGAATCTGAAAGAGAAAATGCTGGAAAATCTCAGCAGGTCTGGCAGCATCTGTGAGGAGAGAAAAAAGCCAATGTTTCAAGTCCAGATGATCCTTTTGATTCGATTTATTATTGTCACATGGATTAACATACAGTGAAAAGTATTGTTTCTTGCGGGCTACACAGACAAAACATACCATTCATAGAGAAGGAAATGAGTGAGTGCACAATGTAGTGTTACACTCATAGCTAGGGTGTAGAGAAACTTAATGTGTGACTGGCTCATTTCAAAAGTCTGGTGGCAGCAGGGAAGAAGCTGTTTTTGAGTTGGTTGGTACGTGACCTCAGACTTTTGTATCTTTCTTCCGTTGGAAGAGAGAATGTCTGGAGTGTGTAGAGTGCTTAATTATGCTGGCTGTTTTGCCAAGACAGCAGGAAGTGTAGACAGAGTCAGTGGATGGAAGGCTGGTTTGCTTGATGGATTGGGCTACATTCATGACCTTTTGTAGTTCCTCGCAGTCTTGGGCAGAGCAGGAGCCATTACCAAGTTATGATACAACCAGAGAGAATGCTTACTGTGGTATATCTATAAAAGTTGGTGAGAGTCATAGCTGACATGCCAATTTCCTTAGTCTTCTGAGAAAGTAGAGGTGTTGGAAGGCTTTCTTAATTATAATGTTGGCATGGGGGAGACTAGGACAGATTGTTGGTGATCTGGGCACCTAAACACTTGAAGCTGTCAACCCTTCCTACTCTGTCCCGTTGATGTAGATTGGGGCATGTTCTCCTTTATGCTTTCTGATGCTTCAAAGCGTGAAAGGGACTTGGAACATCAGCTCTTTTCTTACAGATGCTGCCAGACTTATTGAGATTTTGCAGCGTTTTCTCTTTTGGTTTTCTTTCTCTGTTCCTTTCTCCTAGTGCTTCACTGAAGCTGGTCAGCTCGGAATGGCTGAGATAAATGATTCTGCTCTCTCCAGATGTCCTTTATAAGCCCAATGAATGGTACAAGCTGGGAAGCTGATTGGTGAAAGACAGCACTAGTCATTATTTGTGTAGTGAAACGCTTACAGATATCCACCTTCAAACTCAACCAGACACAATTTCAATAAGTGTCTCTTTGTATGTACTGAAATGGAGCCAGTTGAAGCCTGCCATTCTCATACAATGAAGACTCAAACTAGAAGGAAATAGAAACTATTCAATGTAAAGCACTTCTATGTATAATAGAAACAGAAAATACTGTAAAGACTCAGCAGGTCTGCTAGCGCTGTGGAGAAAGAAACAAGACTTAATATTTCAACTACATATGACCACTTTTTAGAGTCTAATGTCATTTCTTTTTCATTATTCACGAGTTATATTCTATACAAATATCAGCGTTTATCTGTATATATTTTATCAAATTTAACAATCAACCAATGTGAAAGAGAATAAAATTTGTTTGAAAGCAACATGCATCTATCATCATAACAAGCCTTCACTTTATTTTTACTCATTCGTGGGACATTGGTATTGATGGCTGGCCAGCATTTGTAGCCCATGCCTTGTTGCCTGAGGGTAGTTGAAAGTCAAGCACATTGCTGTGGCTTTGATATCACATGTAGGTAAGGATGGTACAGTGTTTAGCACTGCTGCTCTACAGCACCAGGGACCCGGGTTCAAATCTGGCCTCAGGTCACTGTCTGTGTGTTTACGCATTTGCCCCATGCCTGCATGGGTTTCTTCCCACAGTCCAAACTTGAGTAGGTTGATTGGCCATGCTGAATTGACCCTTAATGTCAGGGGATGAGCAGAGAAAATGGGATTACAGAAATAGGGCCACGTGTTGGATTGGGGGCAGTGTAGACTCAATGGGCTGAACGGCCTCCTTCTGCACAGTAAGGATTTTATGATTTCCTTCCTTAAAGGGCATCACTGAATGAGATGGTATTTTTCCAACAATTGACAATAGTTCCATGGTCATCAGTAGATTCTTAATTCCAGATTCTTTTTTTTTCTTTCTACATTAAATTTAAATTCCACCATCTTCCATGGTGGGATTCGAATCCAAGTCTACAGAACGTTAGCTGAGTTTCTGGATTAATAGTCTAGTGATAATACACTAGACCGCTCCCTCCCACTTTGAACAAAGGCTTTATATGATTATAATATAGTAGGTAGCAAAATACAAAGGACCATGCCCCCCTGCATCCTTCTTCAGCACTTTTCAAACCTGTGACATCTATCCCCAGAAGAGTGAGGTCACTAGATATGTGATAATACCCACTGCTTGGAAGCTGCTCTCCAAGTGACACACCATTTTGATTTGGCAATATACATCATCGATCCTTGATTACTGCTGGGTCATAATCCTGGAACTTACTCCCTAACTGGAACTTATTCCCTAATCCACAACTTGGTTGTGGATGGGTCTTGTTCTGCATGGAGGTTGGTAACCAGTGGAGTGCCCCAGGGATCTGTTCTGGGACCCCTGCTGTTTGTCATTTTCATAAATGACCTGGATGAGGAAGTGGAGGGATGGGTTAGCAAGTTCGCTGACAATACAAAGATCGGTGATGTTGTGGATGGTCTGGAGGGATGCCAAAAGTTGCAGTGGGACATAGACAGGATTCAAGACTGGGCAGAGAAGTGGCAGATGGACTTCAACACAGATAAATGTGTAGTGGTCCATTTTGGCAGGAATAATGGGATGAAGGAGTACAATATAAGGGGTAGGAGTCTTAGCTGTGTTGTAGAGCAGAAGGATCTCGGGGTCCGGGTCCATAGGACTCTTAAATCGGCCTCGCAGGTGGAGGAAGTGGTCAAGAAGGCGTACGGTGTACTGGCCTTCATTAATCGAGGAATAGAGTTTAGGAGTCAGGAGGTAATGATGCAGCTCTATAAGACGCTTGTCGGACCCCACTTGGAGTATTGTGCGCAGTTCTGGTCGCCTCATTTTAGGAAGGATGTAGAGGCTATTGAGAGGGTTCAGAGGAGATTTACAAGGATGCTGCCTGGATTGGGAGGCAGACCTTATGAAGATAGGTTGAGGGAGCTGGGACTCTTCTCACTGGAGAGACGTAGGTTGAGAGGCGACCTGATAGAAGTTTATAAAATATTGAGAGGAATAGATAGGGTGGACTCAGAGACTATTTCCCTGAGCGGAAATGGTCAATGCGAGACGACACAGATTTAAGGTGCAGGGAAGCAAATACAAAGGAGATGTCGGGTAGGTTTTTCACTCAGAGGGTGGTGAGTGAATGGAACCAACTGCCGTCAGAGGTTGTTGAGGCAAACTCACTGGGGTCTTTACAGAGACTTCTGGATGAGTATATGGAAAGAATAAGATAGGGGGTTATAGATAGGTCTGTGGATTGGTAGATGTGATCGGCGCAACTCGTGGGCTCTAGGGCCTGTTTGTGCTGTATTGTTCTATGTTCTATGCACTGTGGGTGTACCTACACCACATGAACTGCAGCAATTGAAGAAAGCGGCTCACCACAATCTTGAGGGCAATTAGCGATGGGCAATATATACTAGCCTAGCCATTGATGCCCACATCCTGTGAACAAATAAAAAGGAATCTTAAATGATTGCAGCTCCTAAATACAGGATCATGTAAAACTCAGCATTTTGCATAAAATTAGAAAGTGAGATTAGATTCCTTGATTGAGATTTGTGATCTGTGATTATGTATGATTTTCATTGTGATTTATTGTTAACCAGCAAACCTTTCATTTGAAATTGTAAGTAATCACTTGTAATCTATTCTTTATTTGCATCTGGCTGACGGGTTGATACAAACCAGTTGTGAAGCCATGCCTCTGCAGATTCAAGTCACTGGACTGTAAGATTTAATTCTAGATCTGCCTGTACTTTAATTCTTGTAATAAAGAACAAAGAACAGTACAGGACAGGAGCAGGTTCTTTGGCCCTCCAAGTCTGCGCCAATTATGCTAAACTAAAACTGTATGCATCTATGGAGTACATATCCTACCATTCCCATCCTATTCATGAATTTGTCCAGTTGCTCCTTAAACGCAGCTATCGTACCTGCTCCCACCACCTCTCCGGGTAGCGCATCCCAAACATTATCCACCCTTTGTGTAAAATAAACTTGCCTCATACATCTCTAAACATTCCCTCACACACCTTAAGCCTATGTTCCCTGGTATTTGACTTTTCTACCCTAGGAAAGAGCACCTGACTATCCGCTCTGTCCATGCCACTTATTATCTCTATCAGGTCACCCCTCAAGCTCTATCGTTCCAGTGAGAACAAACTGAGTTTATCCAACCTGTCCTCAAAGCTAATACTCTCCAGACCAGACCTGGTAAACCTGTAACTTTGCCTAAGCATCCACATCCTTCTGGTTGTGTAGTGACCAGAATTGTACACAATGGTTAAATGGTTTGATTTCTGGGCACGGGGTTACAGGGAGGAATAATCAAGCTATTTCTTCTCATCAGCTCATGTTATCTAAGTGATGGACATTGGGATTTGCTGCTTTAGTGACCAGGTCATCTGTTTGTGATCAGTCTGGGGATTCAGTGAGTTCTGAAATAAAACACCCCAGTTACAGAAACTGATTCTTAAATGACAGGAGCTGGAATCATTGGGTGAACAGCACCTGGTTAAAGCCTATAATCACAATCACAGAATTGATATGGCCACAATGCCAGGACATTTGGCTCATTGTGTCTGCACCAGCTCTCCAAACAGGCATCCTTTTCTCCCCTATGAAAATCCCTTAGTCGCCACTCCCTAGCACCTATTCAGGTATGGTGTTGGAGAATTTAGCATAGCCAATGTACCTAACCATAACATCTTTGGATTCTGGAAGGAAAATGGAGGAAGCCCAAGCTGACACGGGGAGAGCGTGCAAACTCCACACAGACAGTGACCCAAGCCAGGAATGGAACCCAAGCTGAGGCAGCAGTGCTAACCACTGTGCTGCACACTTTAATATTCTCTTAAATGCCTCAATTGAATGTGCCTCCACCACACCTCCAGCCAGTGCATTCCAGACCGCCATTCATATGGAAAAAATTGTTTTCCCCACGTTACATTTATATCTTTTGCAACTCACTATAAATCTTACCCATCCTTTTACGGGGCAGGAACAGTTTCTCCCTCTCTACTCTGTCCAGCCCACCCCCATGACATTAAATATTCCTATTGAATCTCTTAACCTTCTTCCCTCCAAGGAGAACAGTCCCAACCGCTCTAATCTATCCTCATTACTGAAGTTTCTCATCCCTGGAACCTTTCTTGCAACTCTCTCCTGTACTTTCTCTTCATTACACTCACATTCTTCCCATAGTGTGGCATTCAAAACCATCCACACTGGGTGGGATTTTATAGCCAAAACCAGAAATTCTCATCCAAAGTCAATGGAAATTTCTGTTGTCGGATCCCGTTCTGTGGCGGGGCAAGGTGGTAGAGTTGGTGTGGCATGGTGGGTAGTAGTGCTGCCTCACAGCACTAGGGACCCATGATCAATTCCCAGCTCAGCACTTTCTCCCCATATCTGCCTGGGTTTCCTTCCACAGTCCAAAGATGTGCAGGTTAGATTGGCCGTGCTAGATTGGCCCAAGTGTAAGGGCCTTTGGCAGGGTAACTGTGTAGGATTAAATGTGGGGAATAGGGCTTGCACGGGAAAGGTTGGTACAGACTTGATGGGCTGAATGGCCTCCTGCTGTACTGTAAGGATTCTATGAGTTCCGGCCACTATTCCAGTTAACAGGAGTTTGATTTGTGTTTTGAAGTTTTAGAAATAAATATTAAAAAACTAAGAACATATTTGTGATTATGGGATTGTTTGTGTGCTGGGTGAGTTATTTGATGCACAGTGTGCCTGGATGCCTACAATTTGTCAACAGTTCAGTTGCACTGAGTGTATATCATATACTGAGTAAATGGTTAAGTACAATTGATCAGCCATAATACCAAATACAGCTTTTCCAATCTAACAAGACCCAATTTCCAGGTTAGTAGTTTTACAGTTTAACTGGACACTCTCCACACTATCTGAGTGCAGCTCTGTGATGTAAGAATTCCTATTGCCTAGGAGGATATGTTTACGTCCTTAATATGGGACAGAGCTATCAATTGCTAACACAGGTAGGTAGGTATAAATGACTTTCGCGGATAATTTGCTGAGTAGGGAGACTGAGAATTTTTATTCGCATACAAGAAGACTGCAAACACTGGGAATCTTCAATAAAAACAACAAAATGCCAGAAACACTTCACAGATCGGGCAGTCTTGGTGGAGAGAGATGCTGGGTCAATGTGTCACATAGAATCCCTACAGTGCAGAAGGAGGCCATTTGGCCCATCGAGTCTGCACTGATTCTCTGATACGGTGTCTTACTCAGGCCCTCTTCCTCCACCCTAGTTCCGTAACCCCAAACATTTACCATTGCTAGTTCCTTTAACCTACACATCTTTGGATACTAAGAGACAATTTACCATGGCTAACCCATTTATCCATCATATTTTGATACACCAAAGGCAATTTAACATGGCCAATCCACCTGCACACCTTTGGAGTGTGGGAGGAAACCCATGCAGACACAGGGAGAAAGTGCAAACTCCATACAGATAGTGACCCAAAGTCAGAATTGAACCTGGATCCCTGACGCTGTGAGACAGCAGTGCAAACCACTGTGCCACTGTGCTGTTCATTTCAGCTGAGGTTAAACTAATGACAAACAAATTCAACATAACCTCCTTGCTCTTGTGTTCCAAAAATTTATCAGCCAGACCAGGTAAGTAAGGCAGATTTCCTTCCCTAAAGGACAACAGTGAACCAGACAGATGTGGTCATCTTGCTTTTAATTGCAGATTTATTAATTGAATTCAAATTCCACCAACTGCTGTGCTGGGATTAAAACCCTAATGTCACAGAATCAATACAGTGCAGAAGGAGGTCATTTGGCCCCATCAAGACTATACCATCAACAATCCCAGCCAGGCCCTATCCCTGTAACCCCACATATTTATCCTGCTAATGCCTCTAACCTAAGCATCCCAGGACACTAAGGGGCAATTCAGCATGACCAATGCACCAAACCTGCACATCTTTGGATTGTGAGAGGAAACCCATGCAGACACAGGGAGAACATGCAAAATCCACACACAGAGGGATCCAAACTAGGAATCGAACCCTGCTCCCTGATGCTGTGAGGCAGCAGTGCTAATCACTGTGCCACTGTACTGCCCACTGTCTGTGGATTAATAAATCACTGACTTGACCACAATGCCACCATGTAGCTACCAATAGCCAAGAAATTGATAGCCAAGTTCCGCACACATGAGGATGGCTTCAAACCGGGATCTTGGATTCATGACAAACTATCTGTAACCCCCACAACTTGCCTGGGCTTGCAAAATCTCACTAACTGTGCTGGCTGGAGACAATACACATCTCTTTAACCAGTGCTTAACCCTCTCTCCGGTCACATTGTTTGTAGCTTTATGACTTGATTACCAATAAAGACTCGCATTCCAACCAATATCTTGTAAATTGAGTTTGTGTCTTTATATGCCCTGTTTGCCAACACTTACCTGATGAAGGGGCAGTGCTCCAAATGCTTGTGGCTTGTGCAACCAGATAAACCTGTTGGACATTAACCTGGTGTTGTGAGACATCTTACTGTGCCTACCTCAGTTCAATGCTGGCATCTCCACATTATGTAGCTACCCACAGGGATGCCTTTTACAGCTATCTCTTGTTTGCTAAATGAAAGCTAAATGAAAATTACTTCCCAATGAGAAAATGGTTCCTAATCCACAGCCAAGCCTAGTTCTGTGCTCCCTGAATGTCTGCATTCCATTAGTCACAGCAACCTGTAAAAGGGGCATTTTTTGATTGAGTTTCACTCTCCATTATTTCAAGGTTGCAAAGTCAATATCCACAGGGACTGAGGATAAGATCAGCTAAGATTGCTTAGGGATGGGTTAAATTCCAGAGCTCTCATTTTCACATTTATACGTGTGATGAAGTCAAATTCTTTCAGAGCAATTTTTTTCAACCAACGGTCATGGGTCTTCACACAGTAATGTTTTTGAGGGATTGACATGTCTGTTTGAGTTGGACCCCACAAAGACTATTACAAATCAATGAAGCAGCATGTTGGCACAGTGCATAGCACCACTGCCTCAGGGACCCGGGTTCAATTCTGACCTTGGGTGACTGTGTGTGTAATCATAGAGTCCTACAGTGCAGAAAGAGGCCATTCAGCCCATCAAGTCTGTACCAACCACAATCCCACTCAGGCCCTATGCCCATAACCCTACGCATTCACCCTAGCTAGTCCCCTTGACACTAATTTACCATGACCAATCCATCTAACCCACACATCTTTGGATTGTGGGAGAAAACAGGAACACCTGGAGGAAACCCACGCAGACATGGGGAGAATGTGTAAACGCCACACAGGCAGTGATCCAAGTTGAGAATTGAACCTGGGTTTCTGGTGCTGTGAGGCAGCAGTGCTAATTACTGTGCCAACATGCCACCCAGTTTGCATGTTCTCCCCATGTCTGCGTGGGTTTCCTCTGGGTGGTTTTCTCCCACAATCCATGGATGAATAGGTTAGGTATATTGGCCATGGTAAATTGCCCCTTAGTGTCAGAGGGATTAGCAAGGTAAACGTGTGGGGTTAAGGGGATAGGGCCTGGGTGGGATTGTCATCAGTGCAGACTTGATGGGCTGAATGGCCTCCTTCTGCACTGTAGGGATTCTACGATTCAATGGAAGTAAAAACCAATAGCACTAAAGAATTAATTTAATATCTTTAATTTAGTTTATAATTGTAATTTCCTAACCATGGTAGATCTTGTGGGTTTTAAACAAGATGAAAAGATGTGGGGGGGGGGGGAAAATTCTCCCATCCCGCCTGCCACAGGCATCTTAATGGGCAGGGCAGGGCTGGATCATGCAAAGGTCATTGACCTCGGGCGGGATTTTTCAGTTTTGGGGTGAGTGTGGCTGGAGAATTGCACCTGTCATTTGCACATGTTGATTCAAAATAACAACAGATTTATTGTAGGAGCTATTGTCTATATAGAGTAGTAAATTAAACTACGGCAGGCACCCATGAAACACCCCAATGACAACAACACCAAATCATATGGCCTGCTCTTAAAGCAATCATGCAACCACTTAAATATATAACAATATTTGGGATAGAGCCGTGAAGAAGGCTTATAATACGTTAGCGTTTATTAATACGGGGTTTGAGTTTAAGAGCCATGAGGTTATGCTGCAACTGTACCAGATGTTGGTGAGACCACATTTGGAATATCATGTTTAGTTCTGGTCACCTCATCATAAGAAGGATGTGGAAGCACTGGAGAGAGTGCAGAGGAGATTTACCAGGATTCTGCCTGGGGGTTTGGAGGGTAGGTCAGATGAGGAAAGGTTGAGGGAGCTGGGGCTTTTCTCTTTGGAACGGAGAAGGATGAGAGCGACTTAATAGACGTTTATAAGATGATGAGAGGGATTGATAGAGTGCACGTGCAGAAACTATTTCCTCGGGTGGATGTAGCTGTTATAAGGGGGCATAATTAGAAGGTTCATGGTGGGAGATATAGGAGGGATGTCCGAGGTAGATTCTTCACTCAGAGAGTGGTTGGGGTGTGGAATAGACTGCCTGTTGTGATAGTGGAATCAGACATTTTAGGAACTTTCAAGTGGTTGTTGGATAGGTACATGGAGCACTCCAGAATTATAGGGAAGGGATAGCTTGATCTTGGGATTGGACATATCTTGGCACAACATTGAAGGCCAAAGGGCCTTACTGTGCTGTAATGTTCTAATTACAGTATAAATTCTATACATTTCATCAAAATCCATACTAATATGTACTGTAACAAATAAACCACAAAATCTCACATTGAAATCCTTCTAGATCATTTGAAATCACCATCTGAATCAGCAAACAATTCATCCCAATAGTAAATTGGGCCATGGTAAATTGCCCCTTAATGTCAAGTTATTGGGATGGGGCCTCGGTGGGATTGTAGTTGGTACTGACTTGATAGGCTGAATGGCCTCCTTCTGCGCTGTAGGATTCTGATTACACACAGTCACCCAGGATCAGAATTGAACATGGATTCCTGATGCTATGAGGCAGTAGTGCCAGGCACTGTGCCACCATGCTGTCTCATTGCAATCCCTTGTATAATATCACAGAATCCCTCCAGTGCTGATGGAGGCCATTCAGCATCCATCACAACCCCAGCCAAACTCTATCCCCATAATCCCATACAATTACACTAACTAGTCCCTCTGACACTAAGAGGCAATTTAGTATGGTCAATCCACCTTGTCCACACATCTTTGGACCTTCCTAGTCTTAATCATTCTACAAGTAATTTGCTATGGCTTCTGGTCTAAATCTTTTAGATACCTTTAAATGAGGAAACCAAATTGTAGAATCCCTACAGTGCAGAAAGAGGCCATCTGGTCCATCATGCCTGCACTGATTCTCTGAAAGATCAACCAGCCCAGATCCTCCCCTCTACCTTATCCTCCTAACCCCACGCATTTACCAGGCTAACCCCCCAAACCTATACATCTTTGTACATTAAAGGGCACTTTATCATTACAAACCCATCTAATCTGCTCACCTTTGGACTCTCGGTGGAAAGTGGACCTCCCAGAGGGGACCCACATGGACAATGTGCAAACTCCGCTCAGACAGTGACCTGAGCCGGAAAATGAACCTGGTGCTGTGATGCAGTAGCGCCAACAGCTGTGCCACCGTGTCTGCCATACCATAGCTGAGAATGTGCACAGTAAGAAGTCTCATTTCCTACAGGAAATGCCACCGGCTTTCAGAGCACTGCTCCTTCATCAGCTAAGTGAGAGTTCGAGTAAGTGGGAGTACCTGACGAAGGAGCAGTGCTCCGAAAGCTAATAGCGTTTGCAACCAAATAAACCTGCCGGACTTTAACCTGCTGTTGTGAGATTTCTTACTGTGTTTACCTCAGTCCAATGCCAACATCTCCACACCATGAGAATGTGCAGACAGCCAAGAATGCCTGCAGGGAACTGTTGATTTTTTTTTTGCCACGATATTGATTCATAATTTGTTTGTTTGACTTTCAGTGCCCACTGTGCACAAGGCAGACTTTCATCTCTTCCCACAGTGAGGTCTTACCTGGAAAAGACCACTGGCTTGAGTGGGTGACACTCTTCCTCAAGTGAGGCTGACCAGGAGACTATCCCACTCTAACCGCCAGCCCATTGGTGCGGTGTTTAGAAGGATTTTGCAGGTTGGCACTCAACCTGCTTGATCACATTATGAATGCACCTTCCTTGGCTGTCAAATTGAGTGGCACAGCGGCCCAGCGCTCAGCACTACTACCTCAAGATGCCAGGAACCTGGATTCAATTTCTGACTCGGGTCACCGTCTGTTTGCACATTCTCCCTGTGTCTGCATGGGTTTCCTCTGGGTGCTCCTGTTTCTTCTCACAGTCTGAAAGATGTGCTGGTTAGGTGCACTGACCTGAACCAACTAGAGGAATTTCACAGTAACTTCATTGCAGTGTTAACGTAAGCCTTACTTATGAATAAATAAACTTATAAATAAAAATCCTGAGGTGGGATTTGAACATTGGAGCTTCTAACTCAGAGGCAGGGATGCTAACCCGCTGAACCACAAGACATCCCTCTATTGATTCTTGTCTTATGAATCATACATGAACTGGTGTAGGTTTCAGCTTTAAACTACCATATATTTCTCAATAAACTTGTGTTTCAATGTTTTTAAGGGTTAATTCTCACCCAGCCAATTCCATTATCTTCATGGGAACTGGTGTCTTTGAAAGAAAGGATGGATAACTATGTTAATGAAATTATACTGCTGGCCATCAACATTGTTATCTTCACAAGAACGAGAGATATGTATAAGTGCTTCTCACTTTCAAATACTTCCTGTAAACATTCATCCATTAAAGATCAGAATTTCTCTTTCTATTTGAAGAAGCCCTTGGTCGGATACCTTGAACCATTCAGTTTTTTAGAAGTTTATTTATTAGTGTCACCAGTTGGCTTACATTAACACTGCAATGAATTTACTGTGAAAATCTCCTAGTCGCCACACACCAGCGCCTGTTCAGGTACATGGAGGGAGAATTTAGCATGGCCAATGTGCCGAACCAGCACTGTAGGAGGAAACCGGAGCATCTGAAGGAAACCCACACAGACACAGGTAGAATGTGCAAACTCTGCACAGGCAATGACCCAAGCCAGGAATCAAACCTAGGTAACTGGCATTGTGAGGCAGCAGTGCTAACCACTGTGTCACCATGCCATACATAGTTTACAGGATAGAAGGAGGCCATTTGAAACATTATGTCTGTGCTGGCTCTTTGCAAGAGCAACTCAGTATTTGCATGCCCTCTCCCATCCTTTCCCACAGCTTATCTTTAGGCTCTTAGCCAATTCCCTTCTAAAAGCTGCGATCGAATCTGCTCCCATCACATTCTGAGGAAGCACATTCCAGACACTAACTACTCACAGCGTAAAAACACTTTGCCCTCATCTCCCACTGCCATGTCTCCTGCTTCCCACAAATTCACACTATTCATACTTTAGACTCAAAGGGCAGACTGTGCTTGCCCAAAGGCTGGAAAATCCTGCCTGAGATCAACAGAGCTTTGCATGGTCCATGTTCCACCATCTACGATTCCCGCGTTGGATGGGACTGGAAAACTCCTCCCAAAACGCTGGAACCTCATTGAGTGTTCCTCTTGCTGTTCTTCATGTGGCTGGTGGACAGATAGGTTGATTGTGGTTGGCACATGCTGGCAGTGCGACAGTGGATGTGGCCCCTGGTATACACCTGTTCATAACAATTAGTTCCCACCTTTTCATGAATAAGAAAACAAAATTTCACCCCATCTTCTTGATGTTCCGGCACCAATTCCAATCGTCAACTTTATTTTCTAAACAAAAGAAGATTAATAATGGGCTGAACCCCCTAACAGTTTTTTATAATATAATTTTTTTAAAGTTTATTTATTAGTGTCACAAGCAGGCTTACATTAACACTGGATTGAAGTTACTGTGAAAATCCCCTAGTCGCCACATTCTGGGTGTCTATTCAGGTAATACTGAGAGAGAATTTAGCATAGCCAATGCACCCTAACCAGCACATCTTTCAGAGGAAACCAGAGCACTCAGAGGAAACCCACACAGATACGTGGAGAACGTGCAAACTCCACACAGACAGTGACCCAAGTCTGGAATCAAACCTGGGTCCCTGGCGCTGCGCCACCTGCGCTGCCCCACGGTTAGTTTGTTTTCTCTGAAAAATATCATTGATTGTACATGTCTCTGTCTTGTAAGCTTGGCATTCATCAATCTCAGCAATGGGTTGGCACACTGCACTCATGTGTCCTGGTATTGAAGGAGTGGTGCCTGATGTTGCGTCACTGGTAAGCCATGTTCATATTTTTGATGTTATTGATGGCCTTTCCTGTTTTATTTTCAGTTCAAGCATAAGCCAAATATGGATTCTGTTCCTTCCCATTTGCCTACCGCTTTCAGGCTCAATGCTGACTGACCTCAGCGTCTCAGCTTCACCAACTATTATTGGGCTCCAGGCTTTCATTATTGGATCTTAGGATGTGGCCTTTGATTAAATTTATTATTGTCACATGAATTGGGATACAGTGCAAAGTATTGTTTCTTTTGTGCTATACAGACAAAGCATACTGTTCATAGAGAAGGAAAGGAATGTAGTGCTACAGTCATAGCTAGGGTGTAGAGAAAGATCAACTTAGTGCAAGGTACATCCATTCAAAACTCTGACTGCAGCAGGGAAGGAGCTATTCTTGAGTCGGTTGCTATGTGTTCTCAGAATTTTGTATTATTTTCCCAAAAGAACAAGGTAGAAGAGAGAATGTGTGGAGTGGCTGGGGTCCTTGCTTATGCTGCCTATTTTGCCGAGGCAGCAGGAAATATAGACTGAATTAATGGATAGGAGGCCGGTTTGCATGCTGGACTGGGCCATTCATTCTGTATTTTCTTGGGGCCTTGTTTGTCCGGACATTTTTCAACTCAGACAGGGATTTTTGCAAACATGTTGAAATGTTGAGTTCCTTCTACCTCAATGAGCTGTTGTCTTATGTTCTAGTCACTTGGAGGCAGAGTCTTGCTTATGTGATGATACTGTGCCTTGAAGAAATATGTGTTTATTAATCTTCTTATAAGGGCTATATTTAGAATTCAGATCTGTTTTGCAGGGGGCCAGTTTATTTAAGAAAGCTGTTAAATTGGTAGCTGGGAGGACAGGATAAGTACCCGGGGTAATTGTTTTAAGCTGAGCAAACGCATTTATGTTTACTTAGGTTCCCATGGGGCTTCAGAATATAGTTTTGATTAGATTAAGCTGGTGTTGTGAGATTTCTTATTGTAGTCACAATATAGGTTTAATTTTCTTTTTTATGAAGATATTCCTAGAATGGAACTCTAACAAATAAATGTATAAAAAATAATAAAATAGTGACACTAAACATTCAGCCCTCATGGGGTCTGCTCTTGGTCCATATCTCTCTATTCTTTTGCATATTCATGTGCTTAGCTAAAAACCCCTTAAACATCCCTACCTTATCTGCCTCCACCACACCCCTGGTATCCCGGATACCTACCACTCTGTGTAAAAAACTCACATTTCCTTTGAACTTATCCCCCTCTCGCCTCAGAATCCTTACAGTGCAGAAGAAGTCCATTCAGCCCATTGAACCTGCAAAATCAACACCCCACCTAGGCACTATCCCTGCAAACCCACATATTTACCCTGCAAATCCTCCTGACACTAATTTAGCATGACCAATCCACCTAAATCGCACATCTCTGGACTGTGGGAGGAAACTGGAGCACCCTGAGGAAACCCGTGCAAATATTGGGAGAATGTGCAGACTCACACAGACAGTTAGCTGAGGTCAGAATTGAATCCGGGTCCCTCGAACAGCAAGGCAGCAGTGTTAACCACTGTGCCACCTCAAGTGCATGCTCCTTGTACTAAACATTTCAACTCTGGGAAAAAGATTCTGGCTATCAACCCTATATGTGCCAATTGTAATTTTCTCAAGTTCTACATGGTGTCCAGTTGCGGTTTAGTGTGTGTATTTAAAGTTCATTTATTAGTCACACTTCGGCTTACACTAACACTGGAATGAAGTCACTGTGAAAATCCTCGAGTCGCCACACTGTTCGGGTAAAACTGAGGGAGAATTTAGCACCTAACCAGCACATCTTTTGGACTGTGGGAGGAAACTGGGATACCTGTAGGAAATCCATGCTGACACAGGGAGAAAGTGCAGAGTCTGCACAGACAGTGACCCAGGTCCCTAGTGCTGTGAGGCAGCAGTGCTACCCACTGTGTGTGTGTGTGGGTAAACCTTGCTCTGTCTTATTTCTGGTAGGTGTCTATTTTGTCCAGTTGGAGTGTGTAGCTCTGCTCCTGTCCTGTAGGGGAAACACTTTCCTACAGCTGACTTCCTCTGTGTGTGTGTCTCTCTCTCTGTCTGATTCAACACTGACACTGCACCAAGGCAAGCGAGAGAGAGAGAGAGAAAAAAACCCCTCTCGGCTTCCAGCAATACAGCCCGCTTGTCTTGTTACCAATTCGACAGCATGAAGGCCATTATTCAGAGAGTGGCGAAAGCCAGTGTGACAGGTCAGTCGGTATTTGTGGCAAAGCTTATTTCTTTTTGCTGTCGTGGTAGTTAAATGGAAAGGTTCTCTTCGGCTGTTGGCATTATTAATTCATTGGGGCTGTCTGCTGTAACAAAGCAAAGGCCGGGTTTGCGGCTGGGAGGTGGATTTGGGCTGCTTGAATGAGTGTGTGTGTGAGTGAGTGAGTGAGTGTGAGCAGCGTGTGGTGCACAAGACACACAAGCGCAGGCTGGACAGCGCTGACTCGCTACAGCTACCACTCGCTACACTCAGCGCTGCTCTCTCCCTCCCTCCAGTTTAAAGAGCCGGGCTTTCTCCCCCCTTTGCTTTCTTCCGGCAGCGCCTACACTCACGGGGAACCCAGCCTCCAGTGCCTGCCTATTGTTCAGCTTGTAGCCAGCCCCGTCAATCCCAGTCACAAGAGAGGACAAGGGAGAGAATGGGACTGCTTGCTTCCCCCCCCCGTCTCCTTGGAAAGAATGCAACTGGGAGCTCCTCAACTAACAATGACTCAATCTTTATGTATACAATGCACTGGCATCTAGGCTTTCTCTCGTGTGTGTGCGTGCAGTAAGGTTCTCTCTCTCTCTCTCTCTCTCTCCCCCCCCCCAAATTGGTTATCTTAAACCCACTACTTCAACCCTAGTATTGTGCTGTTCCCTGTTGATTGCTTGCACGTTCTCCCCGGGTCTGCGTGGGTTTCCTCTGATTCCAACCCCCCCCCCACCACTGCTCATGCTAAATTCTCCCTCAGTGTACCCAAACAGGCACCAGAGTGTGGTGACTAGGGGATTTTCACAATAGCTTCATTACAGCGTTAATGTAAACCCTATGTGTGACTAATACAATAAATTTTAAGTCAAAATTCTCTCTCCAGGCACCATCTCCAGATTGATTTCTGTGACTGAAATCCTTTTGTTTTCATGGAATCTACAGTGCAGAAGGAGGCCACTCGGCCCATCGAGTTTGCGCCAACAACAATTCCACCCCAGTCCTATCTCCATAATCCACATATTTATCCTGCTCATCCCCCCGACACCAAGGGTCAATTTATCATGGCCAATTCACCTAATCCGCACATCTTTGGGCTGTGGGAGGAAATCGGACCACCAGGAGGAAACCCACACAGACACAGGAGGAACATGCAAACTACACAAACATATACACACACACACACACTGTGACTCGAGGCCAGAATCAAACTTGAGTCCGCAGCACTGTGAGGCAGCAGTGCTAACTGTTGCCACTTTGCCACTGCCACTTTGAAAAAACACCCTGCCACTTTGGAAAAATAAGAAAAGAAGTCCGAGTGAAATAAAATTGTTTCCTGGAAAATATCAGTGACACAAAAAACCCCAGGGATAATTGAAGCCTTTGGGGATCCTTGTATACAAAAGATAAAGATTTTCAGTTATATAGCACCTTTTGTCACCCGGAATGTCCCAGAGGACTTCACAACCAATGATTTAATTTGATTATTATTGTCCCATGCAGTGAAAAATATTGTTTCTTGAGTGCCATGCAGACAAAGCATACCGTTCATAGAGTACATGACAGAAGGAAAGGAGTGGGTGTAAGATGTAGTGTTACAGTCCTAGCTAGGGTGTAGAGAAAGATCAAGTTAATATATGGTAGATCCATTCAAAAGTCTGATGGCAGCAGGGAAGAAGCTGTTCTTGAGTTGGTTGGTATGTGACCTCAAACTTTTGTGTGTCTTCCCGATGGAAGAGAGAATCTCCGGGATGCATGAGGGTCCTTAATTATGCTGGCTTCTTTGCTAAGGCAGCGGGAAGTATAGACAGAGTCAATGGATGGGAGGCTGGTTTGCATGATGGACTGAGCTTTGTTCCCAACCTTGTATAGTTTCTTGTGGCCTTGGTCAGAGCAGGAGCCATACTAAGCTATGATACAACCAGTAAGAATGTTATCTATGGTGCATCTGTAAAAGGATTTTGAAGTTCTTTTTGAAGTGCTGTCACTGTTGTAATACCGTGGCAGCCTGTTTGCACACATCCCTGTTCTGTTATGTGAGCATCTAATCTGGTACTGTTTCCAGATAGATAGAGGCATAACAAATCATAGAATTCTTACAGTGCAGAGGGAGACCGTTCAGCCCATCGAGTCTGCACCGTCCACAATCCTATCCAGGCCGTATCCCCATATTTATCCTAGCTAGTCCCCCTGACACTACGAGGCAATTTAACAGGGCCAATACACCTAACCCGCACATCTTCGGATTGTGGGAGGAAACTGGAGCATCCGGAGGAAACTCACACATGGAGAGAACATGTAAACTCCGCACAGACAGTGACCCAAGCCGGAATCGGACACCTGGTGCTGTGAAGTAGCAGTGCTGACCACTGTGCCACCCTGTTGGCACTTTGCCCATCTGGCCTGCACATGCATGATCAAGACAACTTGTGGCATCACAAGTTTAACCGTGTGTCAATGCTCGGACAATAGTGCATTTTAAAAAGCTGGGCATAACGTAACCCTACCTGAATGCTTACACCATTGAAGTATATTCACCAGAACATATTCGGTTTAAGGGATAAAAGGTCATCTTTAGTTAGTGTTGTAAAGGAAAACTGTTCTGATGACAATTCCATTCTGAGATTGCTTGTTTGATGATTTTAATAAACTGTCGAAATTCAATGTTCACTTGTACATCTGTGATCAGATTTGAACAAATTGAAGTTATTAATGAATCTGGGTGTTAACCAGGTATTGTTACTTTCCAAGTGATGGAGTTGTGTGTGTGTGTGGAGGGCGGTGGGGAGGTGCAGGGGAAACAAGGGGTAACTGTGGGGGGTAGGGGTGGGAGGTGAATGAAGGATGGGGGCATGGGTGGGTGGGGGGAGGAGGATGGTGCAGGGGAAACAAGGGGTAACTGTGGGGGATAGGGGCTACAGGAGAGGGTGGGGGTTACGGGGAGGGGTGGAGGAGAGTTGCAGGTTATCTATGGGTATGGCTCTTTAATACTGAAGTGCCCAATGAAGAGGAGGATTTGAAGGCAGAAGTGGGGGAACATACTATTGAACACATTGGGGGTGCTGCAACTGATGGCAATATGACACAATGGTTAGCACTGCCGCCTCACAGCGCCAGGGATCCAGCTTTGATTCCGGGTTTGGGTCACTGTCTGTCACGTCCTGTTATCTTCGTAAGTTTCCTCCGGGTGCTCTGGTTTCCTCCCACAGTCCGAAAGGCATTAAGTGCGTTGGCCATGCTAAATTTTGCTTCGGTAAGAAGTCTCACAACACCAGGTTAAAGTCTGAAAGGTTTATTTGGTATCATCTGGTGAATCCCTCAGTGTACCCAGAGTGTGGTGACTTGTGAACTTTCACACTAACTTCATTGCAGTGTTATTGTGAGCCTGCTTGTGACACTAATAAACTTTAGTGGAAATGCTAAAAAGCCTGATGAAGAGGAATGTGTAAAGGGGAAGAGATGCTTGAATACATTAAGGATGCTGTAAGTGATGGGGAGAAGGAATTCAAAAAAAATTAGTTGAAATAAGTTTTAAAGGGAACTAAAGAGTGTAAGATTTTATTGGTGTGCAGGAGGTAATTAAAGGTGGGTGTCTTTGAAAGGATGAAGAGGGTAGTGTCTACCAAAAGAGAAAATGCTTGAAAATCTCAGCAGTTCTGGCAACATCTGTGAGGAAGGAAAAGAATTGGTGTTTTGACTCCAGAAGACCCTTTGTCAAAGTCATTGTGTGTGTTGTATCATTTATTCCATGGATTCTCCATGTCAACGAATTCTTTGTAGAGCGGGTGATTTGAGATTGGAGATGGGAGTAGCTGAAATTGTTGAGTGGTAGATGTGATGCAATGACTGTGAATCCAACTTGGTAATGGTTTTGGACACAAAACATTGTTTTATTGTTGTAAACTAATGATACCACAATCTGCTTGATTAACATTCATGCCTGTGGTGATTTACAGTCTGATAATACTTATGTACTTAATGTACGTTTGGTGTTTAGTCTTACAATGGTAACCATATCATCGTTGTTGTGTTTACAACATTGTCTTTAGGTTTATCGGACGGGGGGAAGAAGGTGGGTGTGGGCTGGAGTAAAGATGTTCTGTCAGATAGTCAGTTCATAAGATATAAGAGCAGAATTAGGCCATTCGGCCCATCAAGTCCGCTCCATCATTCAATCATGGCTGATCTGCTCCTCATTCCCATTTTCCTGCCTTCTCCCATAACCCTTCAATCTATTACCAATTAAAAATCTTGTCTAGCTGCTCCTCAAATGTATTCACTGTCTCAGCATCCACTGCACTTTGCGGAAGGGAATTCCACAGATTCACAACCCTTTCGGAGAAACAGTTTCTCCTCAACTCTCTTTTAAATTTGCTGCCCCTTACCCTAAGGCTATGACCTCTCATTCCTAGAATGTCCCACAAGAAGAAGCATCCTCACATCTGCTTAATCCATGCCTTTTATCATCTTGTACATCTCAATCCCCTTATTCTTCTAAATTCTAGAGAGTACAAACTGTTCAATCTCTGTTCAGAAGACAAATGTCTCATTTCTGGAATCGATCTAGTGAACCTCCTCTGAACTGCCTCCAATGCTGCTACATCTTTCCCTAAACCAAAACTGTGCACAATTCTCCAGGTGTGCTCTCACTAATGCCTTGTGTAGTTGCAACAACACTTCCTTACCTTTATATTCTATTCCTTTAGGTATAAATGCTAATATTCCATTCGCTTTCTTTATTATCTGCTGTATCAGTGTAGGTCCTCTGTACAATGTAATTCAACTGAACATGCACGTGTCGACTATTTGATAGAGCTATCCAGTTTGAATGTTTGATAACATAGTGATCATGTTACTAGTAATTCAGAAACCTGGACTAATGCTCTGGAGAGTTCAAATCTCACTAACTTGGGGGAAATCTAATTTCAGTTAGTTAAAACATCTGAAATTAAAATCTATCCTTATTTAGAAATATCACAAAATGACCAGATTGTTATAAAAACACATCTGGTCCACTAGTGTCCTTTAGGGAAGGAAATCTGCCGTACTTACTGGGCCTGGCCTATATGTGATTCCAGATCCACAGCAATGTGGTCAACTGTCTGTGTGGATTTTGCATGTTCTCCCTGTGTCTGTGTGTGTGTTTCTTTCAGATGCTCCAGTTTCCCCCCACGGTCCAATATACGCAGGTTAGGTGGATTAGCGATGCTAGATTGCCGCTTAGTGTCAGGGGATTAGCAGAATAAATATGGCTTATGGGGATAGGGCCTGGGTAAGATTGTTGTCAGTGCAAACTTGATGGGCTGAATGGCCTCCTTCTGTACTGTAGGGATTCTATAAGTCTGCTCTGCCATTCAATCATGGCTGATATGTTTATCAATCTCTTTCTCTTGCCTTCCCCCCATAACTTTTCAGTACTTGTTTTTTATCCTACAGGTGCTTTGGTCCACCTTGTTGTCTAACAAGGGGCATACACGCGATGGGTTGTGAGAGGGCTGCTCTTGGACCTTTTTCGAGAGTTTCCTACTGCTTCACATCGTTAGTGTACGCTTGACCTGGACCATCTGATGGGCAACACGACAGCACAGTGACTATCGCTGTGCTGTGCAGATACATGGATTTGGGCCTGTGTCTGTGGGAGTTTGTGCATTCTCCCCGTGCTTGCGTGGGTTTTCTCCGGGAGCTCTGGTTTCCTCCCACATCCCAAAGATGTGCTCTTAGGCTAATTGGCAAAACAAATTCTCCCTGAATTGTCTCAAATTTGGTTTTTAATCCATAGATCTATAAACATGGACAGGGATCGCGTGTAGAAGTGGGAACATCGAGGTGGCGGCGCGGGCTCGTTGGGCTGAAGGGCCTGTTTCCCGTGCTGTTTTGTTCTTTGTTCTTTGTACTCGGTACCAGTATTCTGTACCAATTCAGTACCCAATCCTTTTAAACTCCATTGAGTACAGACCCAAAGTCCTCAAACACTTGTCAAGCCATTCTTTTAAAAAAGTTTATTTATTAGTCACAAGTAAGGCTTACATTAACACTGCGATGAAGTTACTGTGAAATTCCCCGAATTGCCACACTCTGGTGCCTTTTCAGCTCAATGTCTCTGACCCACACGTCTTTCAGAATGTGGGAGGAAACAGGAGCACCCAGAGGAAACCCACGCAGACACGGGGAGAACACACAGACTCTGCACAGACAGTGACCCAAGCCAAGAACCGAACCCAGGTCCCTGGCGCTCTAAGGCAGTGGTGCCAGCCACTGTGCCACCGTGCCGCCTGCTATCTCTGTTCCTGAGCCTCCTTTTAAACAATATGGTGTTTGGCTGATATTGCTAATTTGACATAAAATGTTGCTGCCTTATCTAGAATGAGCCAGACTAACATCCTTAAAGCAAGCGGAAGGATTCCACTGGGGTCGGTGGTTCACTTTGGAAGGCAGGGCCGACTAGATAGGATTTGAAAGTGTGGAGAAGTCCTTTTGCTGGAATTGTGGTTAGGGTTGGAGAAGGAGAAGTGGGTAAAGAATGTCAGTTTGTTTGTTAAAGAGGGTTATTAACTTGCCAAGGGAAATGGGGAAGAGGTGAACTCACTGAGAGAGTCACGCTGGACAGGTGATCAATAGCATAGCATGTCTTTGACTGAAAACTGGAGGCAGGGAGGGTGGGTGTTCAGAATGGAAAATAAATGAGGATGTTGTTACTTATTAATATTTATGGAGATGGATGTGAATTTAAATGAGCTGCTTAGCATGTGAAATTCCCCAACCAGCTGTTACTCTTTGTCTAACCCTCACCTTACCCAATAAAGTGCTCTGAAAATATCTACAAATGCATCCGACTGTGAGATGGCGCTCCATCCTCTCTTTGCAGACTGTGTGCGGCTGTTCCAGTAGTTTGCTGCAGGAAGGTCCAGGTTAGGTTGCTGTTAGCAGTGTAAGAAATGATCGCTCACCTCCTGTGTTAATTCAGTAACACGAGGGGGTTGTCTGTCTACTTTCATGTTTGGTGTTAAAAAAGCTCAGAGAGGTAGAAGTACTAAAAGAGGAAGTCTCACAACACACAGGTTAAAGTCCAACCAGTTTATTTGATAGTAAAGCCACAAACTTTCAGAAATGCTGTTCCTTTGTCAGGTGTGTGGAAAGAAGCCAGAGGGTTGTTTTTCAAACTGGAGGCCTGTGACCAGCGTTGTACCTCAGGGATCAGTCCTAGGCCCACTGTTTTTTTATCATTTATATGAATAATTTGGATGAGATGACACCAAGATTGGTGGCATGGTGGACGCTGAGGAAGGTTATCTCTATTTGCAGCAGCGTCTTGATCCAGTGATTGATCCAATTGGGCCAGTGGGCTGACGAATGGCAGATGGAGTTTAATTTAGACAAATGCGAGCTGATGCATTTTGGTAGATTGAACCAGGGCAGGATTTACTCAGTTAATGGTAGGGCGCTGGGGAGAGTTACAGGACAAAGAGATCTAGGGATATATATTCATAGCTCCTTCAAAGTTGAGTCACAAATGGACAGAGTGGTGAAGAAGGCATTCGGCATGCTTGGTTTCATCGGTCAGAACATTGAATACAGGAGTTGGGATGTCTTATTGAAGTTGTTCAAGACATTGGTAAGGCCACACTTGGAATATGGTGTACAGTTCTGGCCATCCTATTATAGAAAGGGTATTTTTAAACTAGAAAGAGTGCAGAAAAGATTTACTAGGCTGCTACTGGGACTTGATGGATTGAGGAGAGGCTGAATTATAAGGAGAGGCTGAATTTCTGTGGAGCTCAGAGGCCTATAAAATAATGAGGGGCATAGACAAGGTAGATAGTCAATATCTTTTCCCAAAGGTAGAGAGTCTAAAACTAGAGGGCATAGTTTATGGTGAGAGGGGAGAGATACAAAAGTGTCCACAGGAGCAATTTTTTCACATAGAGGGTGGTGAGTGTTTGGAATGAGCTGCCAGAGGTAGTAGTAGAGGCAGGTACAATTTTATCTTTTAAAAAGCATTTAGATAGTTACATGTGTGCAATGGGAATAGAGGGATACGGACCAAATGCGGGCAATTGGGATTAGTTAGGGGTTTAAAACAAAAGGGTGACATGGGCAAGTTGGGCTGAAGGGTCTGTTTCAATGCTGTAAACCTCTATAACTGTATGACTTTATTCTGAGAGAGAGGATGGGTAGAGTTATCCTTGATACCTTGGTCGATATTTATCCCTCAGCGAACATCACAAAAAAAGCTCCATTTGCAGGATCTTGCTGTGCACAAACTAGAATCCATTAAATCCCTCCATTGCAGAAGGAGGCCATTCAGCCCATCAAGTCTGCATTGACCATTATCCCACCCAGGCCCTATTTCTGCATTTACCCTTCTAATCCCCCTGACACTAAGGGGCAATTGGGCACGGCCAATCCATTTAACCTGCACATCTTTGGAGTCTGGGAGGAAACTGGAGCGCCAGGAGAAAACCTACGCAGACATGGGGAGAATGTGCAAACTCCACACAGACAGTGACCCGAGGCTGGAATTGAACTCGGGGGCCCCTCTGGCGCTGTGAGGCAGCAGTGCTAACCGTTGTGCCACCGAGCCGCTGTTGTTTTTCCGGCATTTTGCACTCTTAAAAAGGTACTTGATTGTCTGTAAAGCGCTTTGTGGTCATGAGGAACACGGATTAAACGGACATCTTTCTTTCTTAAAACTCTATCTGATAATCGTGTGAAGAGGAGTGAGCAGAAACCTGGTCAGGGGTGGGGTGGAAGTTGCCGGAAGAACATTTTCAATGATAGGTGTGATATTTGGGTGCATTTAGTGCCACAATCACCAATTGCATTCACCGTGTAAACTCTACCCAGTTTATTTATATTCGTATTTCTGGTAATGAACCACTGTTGCAGAGTCTTCCTGATGCAGTCTCTGGGGATAGAGCTTGACTTGCTTTCACTCCCGTTCAATAGGTTACGAGATGGCTGATACTTCCAATGCACAGCATGCAAACTGTGCCGTATGTGAGGCAGGTGGGAGGGGGACGTAGGGGTAAATGAATGGTTTGGGAGTTTGTGCACTCTCTCTCTCTCTGACACCTTGTTCTGGCATCCCAGGTTCGATTCCCACCACGGCTGATGGTAGAATTTGATTTTAATTTTTAAAAACAAGTCTTGAATTAAAAATGACTATGAAACCATCCTTTACTCGGAGAGTAGCAAGGTTGTGGAATGCCCTGTCTGCAACAGTAGTGGACTTGCCAACATTAACAGCATTTAAATGGTCATTGGATAAACATATGGATGATATTGGAATAGTGTAGGTTAGCTGGGCTTTAGATTGGTTTTACAGGTCGGCGCAACATCGAAGGGCCTGTATTGCGTTGTAATGTTCTGTATTCTATATTGTTGATTGTGGAAAAACCCATCTGGTTCACCAATGTTCTTTAGGGAATAAAATCTGTCATCCTTATGTGATCTGACCTAGATTTTTTGATATAACCTCTTATTGTCACATGTATTAATGTACAGTGAAAAATATTGTTTTTTTGTTCTCTAGACAGACAAAACAGACCGTTCATAGAGAAGGAAAGGAGAGAGTGCAGAACGTAGTGTTACAGTCATAGCTAGGGTGCAGAGAAAGAGCAACTTAATGTAACTTAGGTCCATTCAAAAGTCTGACAGCAGCAGGGAAGAAACTGTTGTTGAGTCAGTTGGTACGTGACCTCAAACTTTTCCCGAAGGAAGAAGGTGAAAGAGAGAACGTCTGGGGTGCTTGACTAGGCTGACTGCTTTTCCAAGGCAGTGGGAAGTGTAGACAGAGTCAGTAGATGGGAGGCTGGTTTGCGTGATGGACTGGGCTTCATTCGCATTCCTTTGTAGTTTCTTGCAGTCTTGGTCAGAGCAGGAGCCTTACCAAGGAGTGATACAATTAGCTTTCTATGGTACATCTGTAAAAATGATGTTGTTCTCTCTCAACTGCCCTCTGAAATGGCACTCAGTTCATTGGGCAACTAAGGATGGGCAATAAATGCATTACATATGAAACTGTAGCTGGGAGAGATTGCAACAAGGTGTAGAAAAATTAAGAACAAAAGATGGATGAGTCAATATGGGGAGTGGGGGATGTTGGGGAGGATGAGGTTTGGAGTGGGGAGGGGTCTGGGAGGAGGAAAGTTCTTTGCACTGGGACAATAATTGTATGTAATGTTTACAAAAAAAAAGGTTTCAGTCACTTGAGGCGTTGGATGTCTTCATGAATAAATCTTCTTCATTTTAGTCCATCATGTGCCAAAAGTTAGAGAGGATCTTCAATCTCTTCAGGAGTGGTTTAAGGACATCCCTGAAGCTTTGTAGGGGCGACACGGTAGCACAGTGGTTAGCTCTGCTGTCTCACAGTGCCAGGGACCCGGGTTCAATTCCGGCCTTGGGTCACTGTCTGTGTGCAGTCTACACGTTCTCCTTCTGTCTTCGTGAGTTTCCTTCAGATGCTCCAGTTTCCTCACAAACTCCAAAGATGTGCGGGTTAGATTAGTTGGCCATGCTAAATTGCTCTTAAAGTCCTAAGATGCCTAGATTTAGTGAATTAGTTGGGTAAATTCATGGGGTTATGAGAATAGGGCTGGGGTGGGGGTTGGGCTTGGGTAAGATGCTCCGTCTGAGAACCAGTGCAGACTCAGTGGGCTGAATGGCCTCCTTCTGTGCTGTAGGGACTCTATGATTTTTTTATAGATAAAATAGAATAAAATCCCTACTGTGCAAGGCGGGGAGGGCATTCAGCCCATTGAGCCTGCACCAACAACAATCCCATAATCCCGCGCATTTACCCAACTAGTCCCCTTAACATTAAGGGGCAATTTAGTATGGCCAATCCACCTAACCCACACGTCTTTGGGTCGTAGGAGGAAACTGGAGTACCTGAAGAAAATCCTTGCAGAGAGAATGTTCAGACTCCACACAGACAGTGACCCAAGCTGGAATTGAACCCGGGCCCCTGACACTGTGAGGCAGCAGTGCTAACCACTGTATCACCCATTATTTTATGATTCATTTGCGGCGTTCCCCTGGGAATCTTCTGCTGTGACTGAGTTCCGGGAAGGGCCTTTGCCTTATGAGTATGAATGCAGAGTATGTACTTGGGGGGTGGGGAGGGAGAGTGGTGCTGGTGTGTGTGTGTAGTGGGTGGAGAAGGTGGTTGTGCTTTTTGTAAACCGCGTCTTGGCGTGTTCCTTGTGTGACCTTTTCCTGGTGACCTCGGTGTTCAGAGCACAATCAGAAGCGTAACAGTCAGCGCCAATCAAAAATGAAGTGGCTGCTCTATCGAGGATGTATTCTCACACAGCAGCGACCTCTTACCTCTTTGTAAAAAAGGCTAATTCTAATTCCTTTTCATTGACAACTCTGTCATCGGAACACCACACTTACATCGTAGCTGCTCGCACACATCCTGTCTTGGGGATCGTTTCACCACGAATTAACAGAGGAATAACTCTCTTTTTATTCATTCGGGGCAGCAAATTGGTAGAAACCTGTAAAACCTACATCCTGTTCGGTTAACTAGATGAGTTACAGGTCACTGAAAGTGGCAATGCAGATGGAGAAGGTAGTCAAGAAGGCATACAACATGCTTGTCTCCATCAGCTGGCAAGTCATGTTGTAGCGTTATAGAACCTTAGTTAGGCCACACTTGGAATATAGTGTTCAATTCTGGTTGCCACACTACCAGAAGGATGTGGAGACATTGGAAAGGGTGCAGAAAAGATTTACCATGATGTTGCCTGCTGTAGAAGGCATTAACTATGAGGAGAGGTTGGAGAAAGTTGGTTTGTTCTCAATGGAGCGACCTGATAGAAGTCTACAAGATTATGAGGAACATGGACTGAATGGGTAGTCAGGAGCTTTTTCCCAGGGTGGAAGAGTCAATTACTAGGGGGGCATAAGTTTAAGGTGCGAGGGCAAGGTTTAAAGGAGATGTATGAAGCAAGTTGTTTAGTATTATGTTGATTATTTTAGTACTATTTATGACTACTATTGACACCGCAAACTGCCGGTTTGAAATGGAGAGGATCTCCAAAAAGATTGCACAAGTTGTGTACACAGAGGGTGGTGGGTACCTGGAACTCGCTGCCGGGGGAGGTCGTGGAAGCGGATACAGTGGTGAGTTTTAAGGGGCATCTTGATGAATACGTGAATAGGATGGGAATAGAGGGATATGGTCCCCGGAAAGGTAGGGAATTTTATTTCAGTCAGGCAGCATGGTTAGAGTAGGTTTAGAGGGCCGAAGGGCCTATTCTTGTGCTGTAATTTTCTTTGTTCTTTATTTGTACACCTGTACAGAAGCAGGAGAAACAAGAAGATATAAAAGCTTGAGGCTGCGTTATGAATATTTGAGATTTTGGTGAGATTGCTTGCAGGGTGTTAGAAGGTGAATTGTTCAAGAATGTTATCTAAGATGGCATTGGAGTGACTTCTTGTGAGCTGTCTCCAGCATACTCTATAATTCTATCTTTTACTCTTGTTTTGTGCTTTTAACACTGTATTTGAACTCTTTTAAATTGTTTCTGATCTTTATACCCTAGCTATGATAATAACATGACATTCTGCACTCTCTCCTTTCCTTTTCTCCTACACACTCTATGAAAGGTATGCTTTGTCTGTATAGTATGCAGCACAGTGGTTAGCACTGCTGCCTCACAGCGCTAGAGATCCAGGTTCAATTCCAGCTTGGCTCATTGTCTGTGTGGGGTTTGCATGTTCTCCCTGTGTCTGCGTGGGTTTCTTCTGGATGCTCCGGTTTCTTCCCATAAAGATGTACAGTTAGATGCATTGGCCATGTTAGGTTCTTCCTCAGTGTACCCAAACAGGCGCTGGAGTATGAAGACTAAGGGATTTTCACAGTAATTTCATTGCAGTGTTAATGTAAGCCTTCTTGTGACTAATAACTAAAACTTTTACTTTAAGAAACAATACTTTTCATTGTATCCTAATACATGTAACAATAATAGATCAAATGAAATCCTAACTGGTCTCTATATTAAGTTGATCTTAAAAGTTTTAAAGTTTATTTGTCAGTGTCACAAGTAGGCTTACATTAATACTGCAGTGAAGTTACTGTAAAAACCTCTTCTCACCGCACTCCGGTGCCTGTTCGGGTACACTGAGGAAGAATTTAGCATGGCCAGTGCATCCGACAAGCACATCTTTGGCCTGTGGGAGGAAACCAGAGCATCCGGAGAAAACCCATGCAGACACTGGGAGAATGTGCAATCTCCATACAGACAGCGACCTGAGACCGGAATTGAATCCGTGTCCCTATGCTGTGAGACAGCAGTGTTAACACTGTATTTCTGTGCTGCCCTTTCGCTACACCCTAGCTATGACTGTAACACTACATTCTACACCCTCTCCTTTCCTCCCTTTTGTACTCTATGAATGGCATACTTTGTCTGTGTAGCATGCAAGAAACAAAGACGTTTCACTGTATCCCGATACATGTGATAACAATCCTAAAAACTCACCAGTGCAGAAGGAGGCTATTCATCTCATTGAGCTTGCAGTGACAGCAATTCTGCCTGGCCCTACCCCCATAACCACACATATTTACCCTGCTAATCCCCCTGATATTCAGGGGCAATTTAGCATAGCCAATTCACCTAACCCTCACATCGTTGGACTGTGGGAAGAAACCAGAGCACCCGGAGGAAACCCACACAGACATGGGGAGAATGTGAAAACTCCACACGGACGGTGACCCAAGACAAGAATCGAACCTAGGTCCCTGGCGCTGTGAGGCAGCAGTGCTAACCACCATGCCACCCTCAATAAATCAAATCAATATTACAAAATCCTCAATATATTTTGCTGTACATTTGGCCCTTGAGCTGGTGTTTCTGGTGAAAAATAACTCTGGATACTCCCTAACAAGTTGTTGGTTCTTTCCCATTCGTTAGTTTTTTAGTGCCTTTCAGTTTCATTCTCACTTTTTTCTCTGTATGACTGACGCTTGGGTCACAGGAGTTTATCTCCATTTATCACTTCCTGTCCTTCAGCCCTGCTCCCACTGCTTGCATGCCCTTCCTGTCTGGCGTGTCCACTCTCTTGACAAATTATTCCTCAAATTCTGCAGAATATACAGCATTGAACAGGCCGCTTGATCCCGTGTGTCACTGCCAGTGTTTAAGTTCCACATCAGTGAGCCTCCCCTCTTGTATCTCAACCTTTCAGTGTGGCTTTCCATCCCTTTCATCCTGCTGTGGCTCAGCTGTTCGGCTCTCGCCTCTGAATCGCAAGGTTCTGGGTTCGATTCCCACTCCAGGGCTTGATCACAAAGATCAAAGCTGATGCTCCAGTGAAATACTGAGGGAGTGCAGCAATATTCAGGCGCAACATTGCACCAAGGACCCGTCTGCTTGCCCAGGTGGATGTGAGAGATCCCATAGCACTATTTCGCAGGGGAGTTATCCCCGACTGATATTTACCCCCTAGTAGACGTCTCCAATAACAGATGATTTGGTCATTGTTGTGTTACTGTTTGTGGGAGTTTGCTCGGGAGGTGATGGCCCAGTGGTATTATCGCTAGACTATTAACTCAGCTGGGAACCCGAATTCGAATCTCACTGTGGCAGATGGTGGAATTTGAATGCAATATAAAAAAAACCTGGAATTAAGAATCAACTGATGATTATGAAACCCATTGTCAATTGTCGGAAAAACCCAACTGGGGTTCAATAAGGTCCCTTTAGGGAAGAAAATCTGCTGCCTTTATCTGGTCTGGCCTACGTGTGACTCCACAGCCGTAGTAATGTGGTTGACTCTCAACTGCCCTCTTAACAAGAGTAACTGGATGGGCAATAAATGTTGTCCCACGAATGAATAAAAATAAAAATTAGCTTCTGTGTTTACATTTTTTATTATTTATATCCAATTCAATCCAATCAAAGTCCAATTCAGAGTCCCAACAAGTTGAGACATTTCCGATCCAAGCTGATAAGACAGAGCTCTGCTGATGGGCTTGGTGTACATGATCCAGTCTGATTGGAGCATTGCATCTCCTCCCAGGCTTGATCTCATTTGCATCTTAGCCAAAAGGCTGCTTTTAAAAATTGCTTCAAATAAAGTTAAATGTAACCCAATGACTTCAACCAAGTACAGGATGTCGATACTACACTTGATCTTAGCCAAAAGGCTGAGAGCAGGAGTAGGTGCTGTGAGGCAGCAGTGCTAAGTACTGTGTCACCATACTATCCCCCCCACCGTCCTGTCTCATTACACATTACCATGTCTACAATAGCCTGCTCTTTGGTTGGCTGAAGCACGTGCGTCTCTAAGAAATCGTCTTGAAAATACTCAATTGATTCGCATTCCGGACTGTCCCTGCCACTTTGGTACATCTAATGTTTATGTAGATAAAAATTGTTCATAATTATTGCTGTACCTGTCTCACAAGCCCACATTATTTTTTCTTGCATACCCTGACATACAGTATGGTTACTGTTAGGGGCCCTGTAAATGACTCTTGTAAGTGACTACCTACTGTAACTATCTCTCATCGCTATGGCAAGGTGGCACAGTTGTTAGTCCTGCTGCCTCATGGCACCAGGAATCCAGGCTCAATTGAAGCCTTGGGTGACTGCATAGAGTTTGCACATTCTCCCCGTGTCCGCGTGGGTTTCCTCCCACAGTCCATTGGTGTGAAGGTAAGATTGATTGGCCATGGTATATTGCTCTTTAGTGTGAGGGAGATTAGCAGGGTAAATATATGGGATCATGGGGATTGTTGCTGGTGCAGGCTCGATGGGCCGAATGGCTTCCTTCTGCACTGTAGGATTCTATCTAAACTGATTCTCTATATTGATCTTCCGAATTAAGCTCATCTTTTGCTATTGCATCAATACCACTCTTCGTTAGCAGAGTTACCTCTGCACCTTTTCCTGTCCAAGTGTCATGTCCCCTTGAATATTCAGGTCCAGTCTTTGTCCCCTTGCAGCCTTGTGTTTCCAACAGTTACTTCAGAAGTATTTTATTAACTCTAAGGTGCTTTAAGATATCCAGCGGTCGTGAAATTGCTGTTTTTCCATTTAGCTTTCTCTTAAACCCATCCATGCTACTTGCCTCAACCTCTCTGTGTTGTTGTGTGTCATATTACAGGTGGCACAGTGGTTAGCACGGCTGCCTCGCAGCACCAGGGACCTGGGTTCAATTCCCAGCTTGGGTTACCATCTGTCTGGAGTTTGCATGTTCTACCCATGTCTGAGTGGGTTTCCTCCAGTTTCCTCCCACAGTCCGAAAGACGTGCTGGTTAGGTGCATTGGTCATGCCAAATCTTCCCTCAGTGTAACACTGAACAGATACTGGAATACGGGGACTAGCGGATTTTCACAGTAACTTCATTGCGGTGTTAACGTAAGCCGACTTGTGGCAATAATAAATAAACTTAACCCCTACTCCTACTGGGAGCAAAGATAAGTTCTTGACAGTGCTGCTCCAATTCATTAATCGTGATCTTGCACAGCACTGATAGCGTGGCCACACCTCTCTGAAGTTGAAAGAAGCAGAACTGCTTGGCCGGGGGAAAGTTGTAACCCATTTCCTTTGACTTTTGGGATGTGGGTGTCGCTGGCCAGGCCAGTATTGCTGCCCAACCCTCATTGAGAAGGTAGTTATTGTCACATGCTCACCAATGTGATAATAAATCAAATTTTCCACCCCCTCCCCAACAACAGTGAATCCTGCGGCAGAGAAAGTGGCCCACCATTGGTCAGCAGCGGGAATGGACACCGCTAGGCCCGTACTGGAGTATCCTGCCAACAGGAATGGCTGGAAAATCCCAGCCTTTTTGACCGGCAAAATGGTCCCAGTCGCAGAAAAATAGCAAATTCAGTCAGCTCAACCCCAAAACTGCTCGGTACTCAGAGGTAGTGACCCTCAGGCAATGGATGTTCCTCTTCCCTGCGTCATTAGAGAAGCTCTTCACGGCCTACCTCTTTCACCAAATCGGCGTGCTCTTCGCGCTTAGCATCAAATTTTGTTTGGTGATCACTCCCGCGAAGCGCCTTGGTGAGGTTTCACTTGTTGCGAGGGCTATACGATTGCAAGTGGTTGTTGTTGCCGTCGTTCACGAAAGGTGGACCACAAATTGCTGAAACCGCTGAGGGAAGCTGAGGTAGTCCTCCCTATTTAGGGTGGGCAGTGAGGGTATCAGGACGGCCCAACTCTCTCCGATTTTAACTCCACTGTGGCTCAGCAGTGTCACCCCTTGGGGCACGAGTCACAGAAAACCAGCACACGGCTTCGGCAGATGATGATAAGGAAAGTGAACAAGGCACTGCTGAGGGGTATTGGGCACACTTTTGGTCTCTTTATTTGAGGAAAGATGTGATGGCATTGGTGGCAGTTCAGAGGAGGTTCACTGGATTGATTCCAGAGATGAGGGGTTTGTCGTATGAAGAGAGATTGAATAGTTTAGGCTCATACTCTCTGGAATTGAGAAGAATGAGGGGAGATCAAATTGAGGTATTCAAGATGATAAACGGTACGGATAAAGTAGATATGGAGTGGATGCTTCCTCTTGTGGGACATTTCAGGAGGAGGGATCATAGTCTTAAGATAAGGGATAGCAAATTTAAAACAGGGCAGAGGAGAAACTATTTGTGAATCTGTGGAATTCCTTACCCCAAAGTGCAGTGGATACTGGGACGGTGAATAAATTTAAGGAGGAGTTAGGTTTTTTTTAATTGGTAATGAGTTGAAGGGTTATGGGGAGAAGGCAGGAAAATGGGGATGAGGAATGGCCTAATTCTTCTCCTGTATCTTATGAACTTATGAGGTTCGGGGTTCAGTTGGGCCTCCAGGGTCGCAAAGATCAAAGCTGACCCTTGACCAACGGAATGCGGCACTGCCAGAGGGTGCCATCCGTTTGGAGAAGCCGTTAGACTCGAGCCCAGTCTGCCTGCTCAGACGGATGTTAAAGACCTCATTTTGAAGAAGGTTGTGGGGGAGTTAGTCCTGATGTCCCGGCCAATATTCACCCTCCTCAATCAACGTCACTAAATCTATCTGGTCCCTATCGCGTCGCCGACAGCAGGATCCTGCTGTGCACAAAATGGCTACCGTTGTTTCCTCCACGACATTCCAGAAAGCGCTTTATTGGCTGTAAGATGCCTTGAGATACCTGGTGATGATGTAAGATAGCACGTAAATGCAAGACTTTTATTCAAAAAAGATGCAGTTCCGGTTGTAAATCCCAATTCTGCAAGCGTTGCAAATTCACAAAACAGAATAATGAGTTTGGCTATTTTTTGCATTGAATCCCTGCAGTGCAGAAGGAGGCCATTCGACCCATTGAGATTGCACCAGAACTCTGACAGTATCTTACCCAGGTCCTTTCCTTTGCCCTATCCTGTGACCCCCACATATTTACCATGGCTAATCCATCCAATTACATATCTTGGGACACTAAAGGGCAGTTTAGCATGGAGGGAGGGGCAATTAGGGTGGGGGGCGCCAATCTGGGGATGGGATCAGGGTGGGTGGGGGAGTTGGGGTTGAGGGGGAACTCGGGTTGGGGTGGGAGGAATCGAGTTGGGGGAAGTTGGAGTTGGAGGGGGCTGGGGGGTGGGATGGAGTCAGAGTTGGGATGGAGTAAGGTGGGGCAATCGGCAGGGGGCTGTCCGGCTGCAGGGAGTTAAGACAGGGGAGTTGGGATGGAGGGAGCAAGTGTGAGGGTGGGGTCAGGTGTGAGGAGTCGGGTGGAGGGAGTTGGTGGGGTAGTGTGGAGTGAGTTGGGTGGGGTGGGATTGGATGGGGGGGTAGCTGGTGTGGGGGTGAAGTCGGGCTGCGGGGGAGTCGGGCTGGGGGAGCTAGAGTGGGAGGAGCTGAGATGGCGGTTGGGGTCAGGTGGATGTTTGAGATGGCGGTTGGGTCAGGGTGGGAAGGGTTGGCGTGATGGTTGGTCAGGGTGGGGGGAGTTGAGATGACGGTTGGGGTCAGGGGGGGGGGGAGTTGAGAGGGGGGGTCAGGTGGGGGGGGTTGGGGTGACGGTTGGGGTCAGGGTGGGGGGGGGTGTTGAGATGGCAATGGGGTCAGAGTGGGGGGGTTGGGGGGGGTTGAGATGGCGGTTGGGTCAGGGTGGGGGGGTTGGGGTGACAGTTGGGGTCAGTGGAGGGCGTTGGGGTGACGGGTGGGGGGGGGCTGGGGTGACGGTTGGGGTCAGGTGGGGGGGGTTGAGGATGACGGTTGGGGCCAGGTGGGGGGAGTTGAGGATGACGGTTGGGACAGGGTGGGGGAATTTTGGGTGTGGGGCAGTTGAGATGACGGTTTGGGGTCAGGGTGGGGGGGGGGTGATGGGGTGACGGTTGGGGTGCAGGTGCGGGGGTATGGGGTGACGTTGGGGTCAGGGTGGCGGGGGTTTGGGGTGACGTTTGGGGTCAGAGTGGGGGGGTATGGGGGTGACGGTTGGGTCAGGGTGGCGGGCGGGGGTTTGGGGTGACGGTTGGGGTCAGAGTGGGGGGGGTATGGGGTGACGGTTGGGGGTCCAGGGTGGCGGGGGGTATGGGGGTGACGGTTGGGGTCAGGGGTGATGGTTGGGTCAGAATGGGGGGGGTATGGGGTGACGGTTGGGGTCAGGTGGCGGGCGGGGGGTTTGGGGTGACGGTTGGGGTCAGAGTGGGGGGGGTATGGGGGTGGGGGGTTTGGGGTCAGGTGGGGGGTGGGGGGTGACGGTTGGGGTCAGGGTGGTGGGGGGGGGGCAGAGATATCTGCTGTGACGCAGGGCTGGGCCAACAGTGCGGGTAACGCTGTGAGCCCTGTGTCCATTGATAACCAGGATCTCGGTGCGATTGGTAAAGGTCTCCTTTGTTTCCCAGTGGGTGAAGAACAGATCAGCTCAATAGGACGAGGAATCTGTGTGCTGTTGGGGATCTCTGTGGAAGACACCCAGAAAGACATGGAATATATGTGAGTGTGTTTTACACATGACTTATCTGCTCAGTCCACATGGAAACGTGTGAACCGGAACAGTTCATCATTTGAATGTTTAGCTTTAGAAAATGTGACTGTCCCCTCACAGCCTCTAATCAGAAGTGCATTTGACAATCATTTTGCAGCAAATACTGTGATTACTGAAGGTATGGGATGCTTATTTCATTGTTTCTCAATCATTGTTCTACTCAGCGGGCCTTACACATGTCTGGTCTCCGTGTGCACCAGGGAACCTTTCCCCTGGACAACGAGGCTATGAAGTTATCCATAACTGACTGTATTTTTCACTTGCTGTAGCCCTTCCAAAATAAAACTGCAGCAGGACTCCCAGACAACAGAAAAATCCCCAACACCATTATTAGAGGGGGACAAGTAATGGAGAACTCATGTTTAAACCCCCTCCCCACAGTCTCCCTTTCCCCTCTATAATCTTGTCTCCTATCTCCTCAAATACTCTGAGCAAAAACAATTCAGAGAATCTTAAAGTGCAGAAGGAGGCCACTCGGTCCACTGACTACAATCCCAACCAGGCCCTATCCCCATTATCCCATGTATTTATTCAAGCTAATCCCCTTGACACTAAGGGGCAATTTAGCATGGCCAATCCGCCTAACCTGCACATCTTTGGACTGAAGGAGGAAACTGGACCATCTGGAGGAAACCCACGCGGACACGGGGAGGACGTGCAAACTCCAAACAGGTAGTGACCCAAGTTGGGAATCGAACATGGGTCTCTGGTGCTGTTAGGGAGCAGTGCTAAATACTGTGCCACCGTGCTGCCCAAATCCTCCCTTCTCCCACTCTCTCCTCAAATCCCCTTACACTCTCTGTCTTACATGGTCCCCAGTCACTCGCTTACTCAGATCTCAGTGGGCTTCATTTCCCCACTGCCTCTCTTGGAACCTGGTTTTCCGGTTCCTCTCCTGGAACCCAGTTTTCCGGTTCCTCTCCTGGAACCCAGTTTTCCGGCTGCCTCTCCTGGAACCTAGTTTTCCGGTTCCTCTCCTGGAAGCCGGTTTTCCGACTGCCTCTCCTGGAGCCCAGTTTTCCGGTTCTCCGGCTGCCTCTCCTGGAATCTATTTTTCCGGCTGCCTCTCCTGGAATCTATTTTTCCGGCTGCCTCTCCTGGAAGCCGGCTCTCCGGGTCCTCTCCTGGAAGCTGGCTCTCCGGGTCCTCTCCCGGAAGCCGGCTCTCCGGGTCCTCTCCCGGAAGCCGGCTCTCCGGGTCCTCTCCCGGAAGCCGGCTCTCCGGGTCCTCTCCCGGAAGCCGGCTCTCCGGGTCCTCTCCCGGAAGCCGGCTCTCCGGGTCCTCTCCCGGAAGCCGGCTCTCCGGGTCCTCTCCGGAAGCGGCTCTCCGGGTCCTCTCCCGGAAGCCGGCTCTCCGGGTCCTCTCCCGGAAGCCGGCTCTCCGGGTCCTCTCCCGGAAGCCGGCTCTCCGGGTCCTCTCCCGGAAGCCGGCTCTCCGGGTCCTCTCCCGGAAGCCGGCTCTCCGGGTCCTCTCCCGGAAGCCGGTTCTTTGCCTTGCTCTCCGGACCTTGAACCTTACCTTTGGCCCTCTCGTTCCTGCTTATCCGAGCACAGACTGATGGGATCCCCTGGCGGTTCTTGAAGGAGAGCACGGAAACTCTCCCTAGTATCCTGGTCATTCCCCAATCACAACATCAGCAGGAATAGATGTTACTGTTTGGGTGCAGTTAGCTGCTGCAGTTTGTTACAGTAAAAGATTGTCCTGAGGTAGTGAAAAGTGATAGAATGTAAATACAATCTCTTTTGTTACTTGTACATCTCAATTTTTGAGTGATTTAAGTCAGAGATGAATCTTTCAAAGCTTACAAATTAATTCCATGATTATCTTGCTTGTCTTTACATTTCTTGTGATATAATTATTTAAATATCTGGGAACTGTTGTTTCTATGGTCTGTTTTGCATTTAGTATGTATGTGTATGTGTGTTAATATGTGTAGGGTGCCTCTATCTGTGTTATATGTGCATGTATGATGGGTACATGAGTTTGTATATCTATGATCTATGTGTATGTATGTATGTGTATGTACCTGTGATATGTGTATGTGTGTGCATGTGTATGTGTTTCTGTAATATAAATATGTGTGTGTCTGTGTGAGTGTCTGTGTGTGTGTGTCTGTGTGTGAGTGTCTATGTCTGTGTGCGTGAGTGTCTGTGTGCGTGAGTGTCTGTGTGCGTGAGTGTCTGTGTGCGTGAGTGTCTGTGTGCGTGAGTGTCTGTGTGCGTGAGTGTCTGTGTGCGTGAGTGTCTGTGTGCGTGAGTGTCTGTGTGCGTGAGTGTCTGTGTCTGTGTGTGTGTGCATCTGTGCGTCTGTGTGTCTGTGTGTGTGTCTGATTTTCCTGGTCAGAGAGCAGTGAATGAGTGACAGTAGTTTGAGTTTTGAGTCGTTTGCCATGAATGTTTTGCTGAATTTCCACTGTTTTTACATCAGGGTTCGCAAGCTGCTGAACGTGAGGCTGTTTGAGGATGAAAATGGAAAGCACTGGTGTAAGAGCGTGATGGACAAGCAGTACGAGATTCTAGTTGTCAGCCAGTTCACGTTGCAGTGTGTCCTGAAGGGCAACAAACCCGACTTCCACTTGGCAATGGGAGCGGAGCAGTCAGAAACATTCTACAACGGATTGGTACAACACATCCGCAAGGCGTACAAACCAGAACTTGTGAAAGGTACGGGCAAATTAACCTTCACAGCTAACCCAGCCAGCACCCTCTGTCCACTCTGCTCTGTGTGGAGGAATGACTGATTTGGACAGTGTGTGACCATCAGGGACACTGGACAGAGCGTCTCCTCCCTCTTTACCCCCCTGATTCCTCACCCTCCCCTCACTCCCCCCCTCCAGCCCCCTCGCTCCCCCCTCCCGGCACCCTAGCTATCCCCAGCCCCTTTGCTCCCCCCCCCCCCCCCCACCACCCCAGTCCCCTCGCTCCTTCCTCACCCCCCTCGCTCCCGGCTCCTTGCTCCCCTCATTGACCGTGCCAAATTCTCCCTCAATGTACCCAAACAGGCTCCAGGGTGTGGCGACTCGGGGATTTTCACAGTAACTTCACCGCAGTGTTAACGTAAGCCCACTTGTGACTAAAGCAAAGTTTATTTATCAGCCACACGTAAGGCTTAGGTTAACACTGCAATGAAATCCCCCTTATCGCCACACTCCGGCGCCTGTTCGGGTCAATGCACCTCCCCAGCACGTCTTTCGGAGTGTGGGAGAGGAAACCCGCTCAGGCACGGGGAGAATGTGCAGAATCCACACAGACAGTGACCCGAGGCTGGGGATCGAACCCGGGTCCCTGGCGCTGCGAGGCAGCAGTGCTAACCGCTGTGCCGCCCCTAATAAATAAAGGTTACTTTACTCCACGAGCACACGTGTTGCAGCATCAGGCGGTAAAGGTAAGTCGCTCGGATTAGCTTTGGGGTTGCCGCTGGTACCCGCACACTGACTGAAATATAGCAATAGCCAACCATTGGGAGCTCTGGCAGGAAGGAGCCAGCTTGCTGTGGTGATTCACTTAACTCATGTGTTTTGTTTCAGATGGCAAGTTTGGAGCTTACATGCAAGTTCATATACAGAATGATGGTCCAGTCACAATTGAGTTAGAATCACCTACGGGACCCTCTGACCCTAAGCTGGTAAGGGAAATGAACTGTCTCTTCCATTGGCTGAGTGTTCAAGATTGTGAGACCTTTAATGTGTCATTCAAGGGAACCCGGGGCCCTGATTCTGGATCAATTGCTCAATATTCTGTGTGCGTTCACTTCTTTGGAATAATAAGTGTTATATCGATCTCAAGCCAGTCGGTGTAGAACGAAATCTAGAATCCTTACAGTCTAGAGGAAGACCATTTGACCCATTGAGGCTGTACTGGCAACGATCCCACCCAGGTCGTATCCTTTAATTTCAGATAGGTACCCTGCAAGTCCCCCGACACTAAGGAGCAATTCAGCATGTCCAATCCACCTAATCCGCACATCTTTGCATCGTGGGAGGAAACCGGAGCAGCTGGAGGAAACCCACGCAGATACGGGGAGAACATGCAAACGCCACACAGACAGTGAACCGAGGACGTTATTGAACCCGGGTCCCTGGCATTGTGAGGCAGCAGTGCTAACCACTGTGCACCTCCCCCCCCCCCCCCCCCCACCTCCCTCGATAACGGGTTTAATACGGGTTACCTATGGCTGTTTCCAATCGAGCAACAGTACCCGCGGCCTCTCTTTGGAATTAAACGGTCAGTGGAATAAACTAACAAACTAGTTTAAGGGGCGGTCTCTCTTTATAAGTGCTCTGAGTGCTTAAATAACTGGTGCGTTTCGCCTCTGCTATCCCAGCAGTACAATCAATACCAAATAACACACACCATTCGGAAAGTTCACGAGCTTCTCTTTAACTCCTTTCTCGAATTCTTCCATTCATAAAATCAGTCCCCCTGATAGAAATGAAATATGTCAGTGTTCAGCTGTGTAAAATTGTCTATCAGTTTAACCCTGTCATAAGTTTATTTTTGGAATTGGCTTCCTTTTGACTTGGTCACGTCAAGCGAAGGGAAATGAGGTGGAATTTCACCCTGACTGGACATTAAGGGCCTTATTTTACCATTTTGATTCTAATCTGCTGGGCAGATTTGAAACTGGGGGTGTTTCAGATCTGACTTTTAGACCCATTCCTGGGCGCCCCGATGTGCACTCTGCTGGAAAAAAATGCAAACCCGTGAGTGGGGCTTAACATGCCCAAAATCCTGCAGCTCCAATTGGAGATTCCAACTGCGCGTGCGCAGAGAAAGAGAATGGCAGAATGTGGCTCCCCTGTCACATCACTCCCAGGCTGGACAATGCCTGTTCCGACCCCCACAAACATTGCCCCGTCCCCCATAACATTACTGACCCCCTTTGCCCCCCACCCTGCCCCCCCCAATCCTCTGTGTCACCCAAATGGAATGCAGGCCTCGTTCCCCATTCCCTCTCACTGATCTCAAGCAAAGCGCAGAGGACCTCACCCCCTCCCACACACCCCCCTCCACCCCTCCCTCCCCCCCCACCCCCCACCCCCCCCCAACCCCACCCCCACCGATCTCAAGCAGAGAGCCGTCGCATGCTCCTCACTAACTGGTGCACCCAGACCGAATTTTGTGGAGCGCGTCTGATTCTGAATGGGCGAACATGGTGGCTAATGGGCGAAAGGTTGGGCATGCAGTCCACTGAGTCAATTTTAATGCTGTCGCTCCCCTTTGGGGAACGGTCCCTTGATCGCGGACATTTTCGGGCCTTGGTTAAGGAGGAACAGGCGTGGATGTGGCGCGCGGATCACATTACTCGCCTCACGTCCCAAGTTTTTGTGCCCGAAAACGGGCGCAACTTGATGGTAAAATTGGGCTCTATGGGTCTGCCCTGTGCCCCCCTGCCCCGTCTTGGCGTACCCATTTTTATTGGCTTTTGCTGCCATCTGGTGGCCTCTCTTAAGATTTTCTACCAGTTCCTAATTCAGGGCAGATTTCTTATTGTGGCTGCATGGATAGAGGCTGTTTACAGGCAGTGCGTGGAGGTGACAAACTCAGCTCTTGGGTCAGTCTTTAACTCAGCAATAACTCCCGTTGTTACTGAGAAAACCGTATCGATGGAGCAGGGCACTGTGCACATTTTCTTCCCTCTGTTCTTGTCAGATGCTGGAAAGGTCAGTATTTGTTGCCCCTCCCCAATTGCCGTAGATCTGAATATCTTGCTTGGCCATTTCAGAGGGCAGTTGAGAGTCAACTACATTACTGTGGGCCTGGAGCCACATGTAGGCCTGACCCAGGGAAGGACGGCAGATTTCCTTCCCTAAAGGACATTAGTGAGTCAGGCGGGTTTTTCCGACAATCGGCAATGGTTTTATGGTCTTCAGTATATTCTTAACTCCAGATATTTAGAAATTGAATTCAAATTGCACTATCTGCCATGGTGGGATTCGAACCCAGGTCCCTGGAACATTAGCTGAGTTCCTGGGTTAATAGTCCAATGATGATACCACTAAGCCTCCCCATTAAGAGTGCCCCTTTAAGAGTGTGGATCAAATGATTTCCCCCGCCCCCAACCGGGCAATTAGTCCTTCCAACGTGGGACCCTGCTGGGCAGTCTTAGACATGGTGGCACAGTGGTTAGCACTGCTGCCTCTCAGTGCCAGGGACACGGGTTCGATTCCCAGCTTGGGTCACTGTCCGTGTGGTGACTGCACATTCTCCCCATGTCTGCGTGGGTTTCCTCCTGGTGCTTCGCTTTCCTCCCACAGTCCGAAAGATGTGCTGGTGAGGGTGCATTGACCGTGCTAAGTTCTCCCTCGGTGTACCCGCACAGGCACCGTGGAGTGACAACTAGGGGATTTTCACAGTAACTTCATTACACTGTTGATGTAAGCCTACCTATGAGACTAATAAGTAAACTTTAAACTTAGACTGAACGAGTGCACACCTTCCCTAGAGAGGTCCCAGTGTTCACATTGTAAAACCCACCACGTGATTCTTTATGCTCAGAGAGACATACATAAAAGCCAGCATCTGTGGTGTTCAGTTTCTCGATCCCTATTGGTCTGGTCCACTCTTTACTGCGCCGGTCTGGCTGTTTGAGATGGTTTCCTCTGAATTAAGCCACTGTGATACTCACTGTGAATTGGGGGAAGCATTGACATAGCTGCTGTTGCAATTACTTTGCACTGGGAGGCAGCATTGCTGCATCCCCAGTTGCTGAGTTTTCACTGTGTTTTCACAGAGAGAAGGGAAGCATTCAGCTCACTAACCAGATCCCAGCAACATTTTTAGACAAAACCACACTTCATTTACCACATAAAACAAAAGCATTTTAAAATCTGTCCGAGGCTGTCTGGCTCTGTTGGTTTGCTAAAAGCCTGGCCTACCTTTTAGAGGCGAACTCGCTGGGGCCTTTTAAAAGACTTCTGGATGAGTACATGGGAACTAATGGGATAGGGGGTTATAGATAGGTCTGTGGCTTGGTAGGTATAGATGTGATCGGCGCAACTCGTGGGCTGAAGGGCCTGTTTGTGCTGTAGTGTTCTATGTTCTATGTACCCATTAACCTGGCAATAATGGAGCCACTCAGCTGAATTTCAATTTCGTACGGCTTACGTTGTGCAAAAATAAGCTGGGGAGAGAAAAGGAAGTGTTTCAGTCGCTGTCCTGCCCCTTTTCAGCAGGATTCTCTGTCTTTTTCTGCGGCGGGTTCAACAGTCAAAGCAGCGCTGTGTATCTCAACATTTTCCTGGTTGCGATCTCTACAGTTGTACAGGGATGAACTGTGTTTTTCTTAATTCATCCGTGGGACGTGGGCTGGGCCAGCATTTATTGTCCATCCCTCGTTGCCCTTGGAGGGCAGTTGAGAGTCAACCACATTGCTGTGGCTCTGGAGTCACATGTAGGCCAGACCAGGTAAGGACGGCAGATTTCCTTCCTTAAAGGACACTATTCAACCAGATGGGGTTTGTCCGACAATCAACAACGGTTCTATGGTCATCAGTAGATTCTCAATTCCAGATTCCTTTCATTTATTGAATTCAAATTCCACCACATGCCGTGGCGGGGTTCGAACCCGGGTCCCCCAGAACATTAGCTGAGTTTCTGGATTAATAGTTGAGTGATAATACCACTAAGCCATCACCTCCCCAGAGTCTGAGACATTGTCATGGGGATGAGAGTGTTACTGTGCCTGATTTCATTGTAGTTATTGCTGTGTTGACTGATTTTAGAATCTTATTTTCCCTGAAGTTTGGTGTCCACTTTTGACTTAACAATATTACAGGAACTGTAGATATTTCTGATATATTGGGGGCATCACGGCGGGTAACACTACTGCCAAACAGCACTAGGGACCCGGGTTTAATTCCGTTCTTCCCGTGTCTGCGTAGGTTTCTTCCAGGTGCTCCAGTTTCGTCCCACAGTCCGAAGACGTACCGGTTAGGTGGATTGGCCGTGGTAAATTGACCCGAGTTTCTGGGGGATTAACAGGGCAAATACATGGGGTTACGGAGATAGGGTCTGGGTGGGATCGTTGTCGGTACAGACTCAATGGGCCGATGGGTCTCCTTCTATACTGTAGGAATTCTATATAGATGGATTTGCCGTGGTCAGTTGCCCCTTAGTATCCCAAGGATTAAGAATTGAATGAAGGGATATAATAATGGATAGAAATCTGAGTGGTTAACTAGATAGATAAGCCATGGGGAAATATGTGGGGATTACAGGATGAGGGTGGGGGAGAGGGGAAAAGGGCCTGGAGAGTTGACTCAGTAAAGTTTTACAACACCAATTTTAAATCCAACCAATTTATTTGATAGTAAATTCGCGAGCTTTCAACTTTATAGCTTTCGTCAGGCAAATGCAGTGTTCTGGTCTGCAATAGCACTCATATCCACACAGACAGTTACAGATTGCTGATTAGAATGCGAATCCTTACATCTAACCTGCTATTCAAGTGTTAAAGTGGCTAACAATGTGTGTGAAGGGAATCCTGAGCAGTGGTTAGAGAATTGTGTATTTTCTCCAGACAGCACAGTAAGTGAGGTTTTTTGCTAACCCAGGCAAGTTACGGGGGTTACAGATAGTGTGTCATGAAGCCAAGATCCCTATTAAGACCATCCTCATGTGTGCGGAGCTTGGCTATCAGTCTCTGTTCAGCGACTCTGCGCTGTCGTGTATCACGAAAGCCCCCTTGAAGAACATGTACCCGCAGGTCGGAGGCCGAATGCCCATGACTGCTGAAGTGTTCACCCACAGGAAGGGAACTGTTTTGCCTGGTGATTGTTGAGCGATGCTCATTCATCCGCTGTCGTAGTGTCTGCATAGTCTCCCCAATGTACCATGCTTCGGGACATCCTTTCTTGCAACGTATTAGGTAGACAACGTTGGCTGAGTTGCAAGAGTATGTACCATGTACCTGGTGAATGGTATCTCACGTTTGATGATGTCGTCCATGTCTATGATCCGGCATGTCTTGCAGAGGTTGCTGTGGCAGGGTTGTGTGGTATTGTGGTCACTGTTCTCCTGAAGGTTGGGTAGTTTGATGCGAACAATGATCTGTTTGAGGTTGTGCGGTTGTCTGAAAGCAAGAAGTGGGAGTGTGGGGATGACCCTAGCGAGATGTTCATCGTCATCAATGACATGTTGAAGACTCCGGAGAAGATGTCGTAGCTTCTCCGCTCCGGGGAAGTACTGGGCAACAAAGGGTACTCTGTCCACCGTGTCCCGTGTTCATCTTCTGAGGAGGTCAGTGCGGTTTATCGCTGTGGCACGTCTGAACTGTCGATTGATGAGTCGAGCGCCATATCCTGTTCTCACGAGGGCATCCTTCAGCGTCTGGAGGTGTCTGTCACGATCCTCCTCATATGAGCAAATTCTGTGTATACGGAGGGCTTGTCCATAGGGAATGGCTTCTTTAACGTGTCTAGGGTGGAAGCTGGAGAAGTGGAGGATTGTGAGGTTGTCTGTCGGTTTGCGGTACAGTGAGGTGCTGAGGTGACCGTCCTTGATGGAGATGTGTGTGTCCAAGAATGCAACTGATTCTGGAGAATAGTCCATGGTGAGTCTGATGGTTGGATGGAACTTGTTGATATCATCATACAGTTGTTTCAATGATTGTTCACCATGAGTCCAAAGGAAAAAGATGTCAATGTATCTAGTATACAACCTTGGTTGAAGATCTCGTGTAGTGAAGAAGTCTTGTTCGAACCTGTGCATGAAGATGTTGGCATACTGAGGTGCAAATTTGGTCCCCATGGCTGTTCCGTGTGTCTGGATGAAAAGCTGAGTGTTGAAGGTGAAGACATTGTGGTCCAAGATGAAGCGGATGAGTTGTAAAATTGCATCCGGAAACTGGCAGTTGTTGGCATTGAGTACTGAGGCAGTTGCAGCAATACCATCGTCGTGGGGGATGTTGGTGTACAGCGCCGAGACATCCATTGTGACAAGGACTGTCCCTGGTTCAACTGCTCCATGTGTGCTGAGTTTCTGTAAGAAGTCCGTAGTGTTAAGACAAAAGCTGGGGGTTCTTCGTACAATGGGTTTCAGGATGTCCTCGATATAGCCGGAGAGTTCTCACACAGGGTCCCATTGCCCGATACAATGGGACAGCCGGGTATGTTTGCCTTGTGTACCTTTGGGAGGCAGTAGAAATCTCCAATGCGGGGAGTACGTGGAATGAGAGTCCGGAGGGTGTTCTGAAGGTCCGGATCAAAATTTTTGATCAGAGTGTTGAGTTGACGAGCGTGCTCTTTGGTCGGATCTGCTGGTAACTGTCTGAAGTGTTTCACATTGTTTAGTTGTCAGTACACTTCTTCACAGTAGTCCATTCTGTTCAGTACGACGGTAGCACCTCCTTTGTCTGCTGGTTTGATGACAATGTTACGGTTGGTTTTGAGAGCACAGATGGCCTTGCTTTGTGCTTGGGTGATGTTCGGGACTGTCTTGTAAGTGTGGTTGATGAATCTGGTGTTCACGCACCTCCTGATGGCTTCGGCATACATGTCCAGTCAGGGGCAGTGGCCTTCTGGAGGAGTCCAATTGGATTCATTCCTCTTCGGTTGCTGCACTGCAGATCCCTGTGTCGGCTGTTCTGGTTCATTAGCTGTCTCATTGAGTTCGCTATTGGCCTCTTGGGGTTTGTGGAAGAACTCACGCAGCCTCATTCGCCTGATGAATTCCTCTGTGTCCGCTGCAAGACTGATGGGGTCCATTTTGGTGGTGGGACAGAAATTGAGCCCTTGGCTGAGAACTTCGATTTCCTCTGATTGAAGTGTGTAGTTTGACAGGTTAACAATGGACCTCCCTGCGGTAGTGTTGTTTTCTACTGTGGTGCCAAGGGAGACTTGGTTGTTGCTGGTGGCGATGCCGAGTTTTTCAAGTTTCCTGTTCTTGTTGTGCATGTAACACACGGCGCATTGGGGAGACCATGCAGACACTACGACAGCGGATGAATGAGCATCGCTCAGCAATCACCAGGCAAAACAGTTCCCTTCCTGTGGGCGAACACTTCAGCAGTCATGGGCATTTGGCCTCTGACCTGCAGGTAAATGTTCTTCAAGGGGGCCTTCGTGACACACGACAGCGTAGAGTTGCTGAGCAGAGACTGATAGCCAAGTTCCGCACACATGAGGACGGTCTTAATAGGGATTCTTGGCTTCATGACACACTATCTGTAACACCCGTAACTTGCCTGGGTTAGCAAAAAACCTCACTTACTGTGCTGTCTGGAGAAAATACACAATTCTCTCACCAATGCTCAGGATTTCCTTCACACACATTGTTAGCCACTTTAACACTTGAATAGCAGGTTAGATATAAGGATTCGCATTCTAATCAGCAATCTGTAACTGTCTGTGTGGATATGAGTGCTATTGCAGACCAGAACACTGCATTTGCCTGACGAAGGCTATAAAGTCGAAAGCTCACGAATTTACTATCAAATAAATTGGTTGGATTTAAAATTGGTGTTGTAAAACTTTACTGAGTTTACCGCAGTCCAACGCCGGCATCTCTAAATCATGACAGAGAGTTGATGCAGACTTGATGGGCTGAATGGCCTCCTTCTGCACTATGGGGATTCGATGCCATTACAATAGGTATTCCTGGTATATTGCCTAACAGGCATTACAGATAATCCTATCACTGATATATTGACAACACAGATAATCCTGGCATGTTGCCAGTATAAGATGGGAAATCTTGCCAAAGTAGCTGATAGGTGTGTATTTGTGGATTTGGCACCGAGGTTACCTGTAATCCAGTGATTTGTTCTTTAACCTCCACCTGCTGAAACCTTTGTGCAATTATTCATGTGTCAAAAGCGATAAGTGCACTTTTGACATTTCAGTTCACAGAATATTCTAATGGAAAGAACACATACCTAATTAATTTTGTCCTTTGTGGTTAGTGCCACGCCGTGTGTTTGTTTTACGTGTCAGGTCACCGTGTATCCGAGTAAACACTTAGCAAGGACTTGGTACAACCCAGCTTCAGAATTCCTGGGCAGTGTAACGGGGCTGGGGGAGGGGAGCTGCACAAACACCCTGTGGATCCCACCCGCAAGTTTCCAGGTAACCTTTGCACCCCAATTGTCGAGGGGAGTGGAAACTTCCGATGGGAAATTGCCCTGTGCTGGAAGCTATTGGGAAATGTGCTTAAATTCACAAAGTTCAGCTGGTTCCGACTGCCTCACACCAATAGATACCTGGAAAAAAAGTCAGAATTAATCATAGAATGTACGACATGGAGACAGGCCCTTCAGCCCAAACTGCTTCATGCTATCCATCTAAGCTAACCTCATTTGCCTACATTTGGCCCCATATCCCCCTAAACCTTTCCTTTTTTGTTTTGATTTGATTTATTATTGTCACGTTTATTAGTGTACGGTGAAAAGTATTGTTTCTTGTGTGCTATACAGACAAAGCATACCGTTTACAGAGAAGGAAAGGAGAGAGTGCAGAATGTAGTGTCACAGTCATAGCTAGGGATGCAGAGAAAGATCAACTTAATGCAAGGTAGGTCCATTCAAGAATCTGGCGACAGCAGGGAAGAAACTGTTCTTGATTTGGTTGGTACGTGATCTCGGACTTTTGTATCTTTCTCCTGACAGAAGAAGACGGAAGAGAGAATGTTCAGGGTGTGTTGGGTCCTTAATTATGCTGGCTGCTTTGCCGAGGCAGTGGGAAATGTGGACAGAGTCAATGGATGGAATTGGTTTGTGTGATGGACTGGGCTACATTCATGATCTTTTGTAGTTTTTTTGCAGTCTTGGGCAGAGCAGGAGCCCGTACGAAGCTGTGATACAACTGGAAAGAATGCTTTCTAGAGTGCACCTGTAAAAATTGGCGAGAGTTGTAGCTAACGTGCTAAATGACCTTTAATCTTCTGAGAAAGTATTGAGCTTTTTTAACTAGTATTGGCATGGGGGGACCAGGACAGGTTGTTGGTGATCTGGACACCTAAAAATCTGAAGCTTTCAACCCTTTCTACTTCGTTCCCATTGATGTAGACAGGGGCATGTTCTCCTTTACCCTTCCTGATGTCAATGACAATCTCCTTTATTTTGTTGACATTGAGAGAGAGATTATTGTTGCTGCACCAGTTCACCAGATTCTCTATCTCACTCCTGTACTCTGTCTCATCATTGTTTTGAGATCTGACCCACTATGGTGATGTCATCAGCAAACTTGGAAATCGAATTGGAGGGGAATTTGGCCATACAGTTACAGGTGTATAAGGAGTATAGTAGGGGGCTGAGAATACAGCCTTGAGGGGCACCGATGTTGAGGATGATTGCGGAGGAGGTGTTCTTACCTTTCCTGTCCATGTATCTGTCCAAATGCCTTTTAAATGTTCTCGATGCCCCTTCCTCATCCACTTCCTCCGGCAGCTCGCACGTGCTGCCCTCTGTGCAAAAAAGATGCTCCTTCGGTTCCCCGTTCATTCTTTCCACTCCGAACTTAAACCTCCAGTTCTCGATTCCCCAACCCTGACTGGGACAAAAAGACTGAGCATAGAATCACTTTACTATTGTCCTCCTATGGGAAGCCCAACCCCCCCCTCCCCCAGCCCTCCGAATGTCCAGGGATACCCCCTCCCCCCATGAAACTCCCCACCACCAATGGAATTTCCCTACTTGTCATGGGTCTTCCTCAGTAACGGGTGCTCCCCCCCCCCCCAACAAACTCTGCCGCTTCACTACGCAATCCCCCTGCCCCCCCGACATCCCCTCCTCCACCATCCTGACTCCTGACACCCTCCCTAACAACCCCATCCCAAGAGAATCCGACTCAATTGCTAATCCATTGGAAGACCCAGCCCATTGTTGTACAAATAATGTGTGACCTGGAATGTCAGATTCTGGACTAGGCATATCAGTACTGTGCCTACAAAAGAAGGACATTTATTTATTTATTCATGGGACATTGGCTTCACAGGTTGGGCCAGCATTTATTGCCCATCCCTAGTTGCTCGAGAGCAGTTGTGAGTCAACCACATTGCTCTGGAGTCACGTGTAGGCCAGACCGGGTAAAGATGGCAGATTGCCTTCCTCAAGGACATTAGTGAACCAGATGGATTTTCCTGACATTGATCATCAGTAGACTCTTAACTCCTACTGTATTTCAGTTGAATTCAAATTCTACCATCTGCCGCGGCAGGATTTGAACCCGGGTCCCCAGAACATTACAGAGTTTCTGGGTTAATAATCCAGCAATAGTACCACCAAGCCATTGCCGGTACTGGAAATTCTGCAGCGAGTAACTCGTCTCCTGACTTCCCAGACCCCATCTACCATCTACAAGGCACAAGTCAGGAATGTGATGGAACACTCCCCATTTGCCTGGATGGGTGCAGCTCCAACAACACTCAAGAGGTTTGACACCATCCAGGACAAAACAGCCCACTTGATTGGCATCACATTTACAAATGTTCACTCCCTCCACCACCGATGTTCAGTAGCAGCCGTGTGTACCATCTACAAGATGCACTGCAGGAATTCACCAAAGATCCTTAGACAGCACCTTCCAAACACGTGACTTCTATTATCTACAAAGACAAGAGCAGCAGATACCTGAAGGTTCCCCTCTGAGCCCCTCACCAATTCTGACTTGGAAATAAATCACTACTCCTTCACTGTCACTGGATCAAATACCTGGAGCTCCCTCCCTAACAGCACGGTGGGTGTGCCTACACTTCAGGGACTGCCGCGTTTCAAGAAGGGTGCTCACCATCACCTTCCCAAGGACAGGCAGTAAATGCTGGAGAAATTCAAACTGCACACAGACAGTGACCCGAGGTGGGAATTGAACCGGGGTCCCTGGTGCTACGAGGCAGCAGTACTAACCACTGTGCCACCGCGGTGATCTGCCAAGAGGATTGACCCTCTGCTGTTTTCACCGTGCCTCAGGGCCTTGCACTTTCTCCTCGGTTGCTCATTTTCAACCGCAGCACACCATGTGACAGGGAAAAGAACAAAGATTCTAGGTGGGATCCTTGTGCGCTTTTGATTTTGATTTGATTTATTATTGTCATATGTCTACGCATACGGTGAAAAATATTGTTTTTTGCACTACACAGACAAAGCATGCCATTCATAGAGAAGGAAACGAGAGAGTGCAGAATGTAGTGTTACAGTCATAGCTAGGGTGCAGAGAAAGATCAACTTAATGCAAGTTAGGTCCATTCAAAAGTCTGACAGCAGCAGGGAAGAAGCTGTTCTTGAGTCAGTTGGTATGTGATCTCAGATTTTTGCATCTTTTTCCCAATGGAAGAGAGAATGTCTGCCATGTGTGGGGACCTTAACTTTGCCGGCTGCTTTTCCGTGGCAGCGGCAAGTGTAGATGGAGTCAATAGATGGGAGACTGGTTTGTGTGATGGGCTGAGCTGCATTCACTTTTGTAGTTCCTTGTGGTCTTGGGCAGAGCATACTAAGCTGTGATACGACCAGAAAGAATGTTTTCTATGGTGCGTCTGTAAAAGTTGGTGAGAGTCGTAGTGGACATGCCGAATTTTCTCTTACATCCTTCTGCGCTTAACGAAAACGCAAGTCATCTCGCAACTCGTGAATCCTCCGCTCGTGAGTGGCTCTTGTTCCTCGAGGTTTCGGCACCTTTTGCACCTCTCCGTACGGGCAACTCGCGAAAAGTCAGGGAATGTCGCTGCTACCAAATTTAAAGTTTACTTATTCCTGTCACAAGTAGGCTCGCACGAACAGAGAAATGAAATTCCTGTGAAAATCCCCTAGTCGCCACACTCCGGTACCTGTTTGGGTACACAGAGGGAGAATTTAGCACGGCCAATGCGCCAAACCAGCACGTCTTTCTGACTGTGGGAGGAAACTGGAAACCCGCGGAGGGAACCCATGCAAGACATGGGGAACATGTGCAGACTCCACACAGACAGTGACCTGAGGTGGGAATCGAACCCAGATCTCTGGCACCATGAGGCAGCAGTGCTAACCACTGTGCCATTGTGCTGCCCAGTATTGTGCAGTGTGTAACTATCCCTGACATTAGAGAGTGTTTTACCTCACAGTTTCACAAAGGAAGCTGATAGATTTGGCAAGGGTAACATTTGATCATGCTGCCTTGTGTTTGGAATCTCTAAAAGATTTTAACAATGCTCAAGAAGCTTGACACCATCCAGGACAAAGCAGCCCACTTGATTGGCACCAAATCTACAAACATCCACTCCCTCCACTATCATCTACAAGATGCATTGCAGCAATTCACCAGGGAACCTTAGACAGCGTCTTCCAAACACACGACCACTTCCACCTAGAAGGACAAGGGCAGCAGATACATGGGAACACCACCACCTGCAAGTTCCCCTCCAAGCCACTCGCCATCCTGACTTGGAAATATATCGCCGTTCCCTCGCAGTGGCTGGAATCCTGGAATTCCCTCCCTAACGGCACCATGCGTCGACCCACAGCACGTGGACTGCAGTGATTTAAGAAAGCAGCTCACCACCATCTCCTCAAGGGATGGGCAATAAACGCTGACCAGTCAGTGACACCCATGTCCCACACAAAAAAAAAAATTGACTGCTTTGAGCTATTTGTAAATCGCATGTTGAAAAAATGCGAACCATTGTTATATATTTTTCCCATCACCAGGGGGTGCCAGTGGGCTGCGAGAGGGTTTGGGTTATTGTGGGAAAAGACAGTAAATCCCGCAGTGGAATGTTTTAAGCTTGAGTGTTTGCGCCTCTCTCTCAGGAACCCACAGTGATATAAGATGATGCCCTCTCTCTGGTTCCTGTTTCTCCAGCAAAGTCTCTGTGTCCGCAACACTTCCCTGGCATTTCGCCAAGCCTGTGTCCAAGGTATTTTCTATAAAGAACAAACAAAGAAGAGTACAGCACAGGAACAGGCCCTTCGGCCCTTCAAGCCCATGCTACTCATGATAAACTAAAAAAAAACCTTCTGCCCTTAATTGTTCTGTATTCCCTTATTCCACCCTATTCATGAACCCATCCAGATGCCTCTTAAATGTTGCTAATGTACCTGCTTCCACCACCTCCTCTGGCAGTGTGTTCCAGACACCCACCACTCTCTGCGTGGAAAAGCTCTCCCCGCACATCTCCCTTAAACTTTTCCTCCCTCTCACCTTGAACCTGTGCCCCCTTTTTGTAATTGACACCTCCACCCTGGGAAGAAGCCTCTGGCTGTCCTACAGGGCAAAACCCACCCAAACACGGGGAGAAGGTGCGAACCCCACCCAGTCACCCGAGGCTGGAATTGAACCCGGGTCCCTGGCGCTGTGAGGCAGCAGTGCTAACCACTGTGCCACCTTGCCTGCCTCGAATGAGCTTCAATCTTAAGATGTTTTCATGCCAAGCTCATCTCTTCTGCGCCTGTTAGTTCAGTGAAATTAGTGGCATTCGGAGCTGCAGTAATAAGGATTGAAGCAAGATGCCAGAGAGATTTTAGAGTGCATTACGTTGACAAATTATTGTAAAGCACAGCAGTGGGCACTGTAATCACTCTTGCTGCTTTTAACAGATGTTTAGCTGCTATGCCACAATCAAAATCAGTAATCCCTCGGTTTTGTCAATAACACTCACTGATTTGGGGGAGGGGAGAGATTTATCTTTTACAGAGAGGAGTGTACTCAACTCAAACAACAATATTGAGTGGATGTCGAAGTGATTGGAATTGCTGGTAGATACTTAATTTCTGTAAGTGCGTTTGGCCATTAAAATCTGAATGGATACAGGTGAAGAGTTCAGTCTGTTCATTGATGTTGCATTAATTTGAGACATCGTGGATCGATGCGTGGGGTTGTACGCTAAGCTGTGCTGTGTCTGCCTGTCTGTGTTTGTGACTTTAATCCCACACACCGCAAGATTAAAATCCAGACGTGTGTGTGTGTTGTCTGCCGTTTTTAATCGCAGCAGAAACAGAAAATGCTGGAAAATCTCAGCGGGTTTGACAGCAACTGCGGAGAGAGAATAGAGCGGAATTTTACCGGCACGCCAGTCCTGTTCCGGGAGTGGACGAGACTCGGAGAACAGCATTCTCTGTTGGCCTCGGGTGGGATCGTACAAACCTCAGGCTGGTAAAATTCCACCCAGTGTTTCAAGTCTGGATGACCCTTTGTTAGAACTTTTTATAATGAGGTTTTTCAATTACTTAAACACATTTTAGATCATTTCCAGTTACAGTGTTGCCAGGAGCTTGATTTGAGTTGATTTATTATTGTCACATGTATTAATATGCAGTGAAAAGTATTGTTACTTACGTACAGTACTGACAAAGCATACTGTTCATAGAGAAGGAAAGGAGAGAGTGCAGAATGTAGTGTTACCATCATAGCTTCGATGTAGAGAAAGATCAACATGAATTCCAGTGTTTTTGAAATAAAAAGTCAACTTTTAAGTTTATTTATGTGTTAGTCATGAGTAGTCTGACACTAACATTGCACTGAAAATCCCCTAGTCACCACACTCCGGCACCTGTTTGGGTACACGGAGGGAGAATTTAGCATGGCTGCTCTACCTAACCAGCACGTCTTTTGGACTGTGGGAGGAAACCCATGCAGACACGGGGAGAATATGCAGACGCCACACAGACAGTGACCCAAGCCGGGAATCGAACCCGGGTCCCTGGCGCTGAGAGGCAGCAGTGCTGACCATTGTGCCGCCCTGGATGACTCTTCATCCGAGCTTTTATAACTTTTGTAATTTTTCAATTGCGGGCACACATTGTAGTTCATTTCTGGCAATATCATTTGCAGGAATTTACTGACCATTAACTTATAGAATTGAGGCAGAAATTCCAGTGTTCTTTTTCTGTAAAGTTTGCAATTGAAATAAGTGGTGCATGTTTATTTAACTGTACAACGTTTCGGGAAATTATAGAAGGGTCATCCAGACTTGAAACATTGGCTCTATCCTCTCTCCGCAGACACTGTCAGGCCTGTGAGATTTCTCCAAAGCATTTTCTGTTTTTATTTCAGATTTCCAACACCCGTAGTATTTTGTTTTTATTACAGAAAACTCTACTGATGACAGTGGATCTACAAGCACTTAGGGCCAAATTTTCCTGTCACACCTGGAATCGGAATGGATGGGTTGGGGGGGGTGGGGGGAGAGAAAGGGAGATGATGGATCATGCAAAGATCCATTGGCCTCGGGGAGGATTTTCTGGTCTTGGAGCCAGCACTCCTAGTGTCAGTGTGGCCCCTTTTGCTTTGTGTTATGAATTTGGTTATTTATTTATTTAATTAACAACGAGGTCTCTTCATTTGAGGTGGGGGTGGTGGTTGCTATTGGAGCAACTCTGTTTCCCACTGTAGCAGGGGTTTTCTCTGTCGGTGGCCTGATTTTCTTAAAAATCTAAGAAAACTTCAGAATTAAACTCACAAAGGCAATACTTTTCAGTTTTAAGATGTAACTGAATTTCAAGCATAAAATACATTCAAGACAAACAAGGCACCAACTGTGGCCGTGGGAGGCCTTTGGATGGTCAAATAGCTCAGGTCAGTCCCAAAGACCTCTCCAAAGATCTGAGACATGGAGCCAAAATCTATCACAGAGATAGTTTCCCGATGTCTAAGGTAATTCTTGTGATTAGGTTAGACTTGATTTCATTGCACGTTAGCATGTCAGTCCAAAACATGACAAATTGCTCAGCCAATTGCGAACAATTAATGACCTTTCATTTGCTAATCCAAAAACTAGGTATCCACCCCCGGTATGGTGTATTTCCTTGTTGCTATGTTTCTCTTAGGATGCTACCATCCCAGCCCCACTTTGCCAAGACGACTGACTCTATTAGTCCAGAGCTCTTTGGACACATACATTCTTATGCCGAGATGATAGGCCTTAAATGATTCACTAAATTTTTCAGTATCTGCCCCGAGTTTAAACTTCATTATATTTCTTCTGACTAAATGGCTTTTAGCTCTGAACTTTTGAGCATCTATAGTCTCTGCAATGCTCGCATTGTGACTGTGGCGGGAACATATTTTCAATTAAACTTAACTTATATTTATATATTATTATCTAATATAAATATACTTAACATTGAAATCATCTCTCATTAATTTTTTAATAGAACTTAGCATTCATATGTGAGCAAACTGTTCGCATTATCCCGTTAAATGAAAGGTGATATTAACTCTTTCATTCCCAGCTGCTGCTAAATCGGCCTGTACCTCTGCTCATTTATCCAGAACTCCCTTCCAAACCACCGTGGATTGGTGAGATCCTTATTAGAATCCCAACAGTGCAGAAGGAGGCCATTCAGCCCATCGAGTCTGCACCGACAACAATTCCACCCAGGCCCCATTCCCACAATCCCACTAATCCCTTGAACTTAGGCATCCCGGGACACTAAAGGGCAATTTATTATGTCTGATCAACCTAACCCGCACATCTTTGAATATTAACATATTTATAACATAAATATTAACATATTTAAATTGGAATCCTGTTGTGCAATTGAGAGTCCCCCGATGTACTGGCACTGGAGGGGGTGCAGAGGAGATTCACAAGGTTGATTCGGAGTTGAGAGGGTTGGCTTATGAGGAGAGACTGAGGAGACTGGGGCTATACTCATTGGAATTCAGAAGAGTGAGGGGAGATCTTATCGAAACATATAAGATTATGAAGGGAATAAATAAGATAGAAACAGGGAAGTTGTTTCCACTGGCAAGTGAAACTAGAACTGGGGGCGTGGCCTCAAAATAATGGAAAGCAGATTTAGGACAGAGTTGAGGAGGAACTTTGTCACACAAAGGGTTGCGAATCTGTGGAATTCCCTGCCCAGTGAAGCAGTTGAGGCTACCTCATGAAATGTTTTTAAGGCAAGGAGAGATAAAATTTTTAAAAGGAATAAGTGGAGCTGAGTCCATGAAAATATCAGCCATGATCTTATTGAATGGCGGAGCAGGCTCGAGGGGTCAGATGGCCTATCCCTGCTCCTAATTCTTACACGCTGCACACGTTTGTCAATGCTCAGCATTGAAATGGAGTCTGGAGCTGAGGTAAATGGTCTTTTGAGCACTTCTTGTGGTCCTGTTGTGCGAGGGAGGGGAACCTGAAACGTTCCCAGCTTCCTGGTCCCAATCAGGACATTGCTGGTTAGATTATATTCCCACCCCGGTGCTGAATCCGCTGGGCACGGCCAGATTACCTGGCAAGCTCCATCAATCGCTAGCTGGCCCTTTGGCGACAGAGGCTGTGGACCTGACATCTGGTCGCACAGTCTGCCAGATGATTGCTGAACCAGGTATTGGAGTCAGACATCTGGAGGACTCCTTCATCCTGAGGATCGGTGTCCCCTGAAAATCTTCTGTTTTCCACCCAGCAATCCAGATTGACAATCACCAATTTCTCCCTCTCCAGAGATAAAGTTAGCCTCGGGTGAGCCGCCCAACAAGGACAATGGCTGAGAGTTGTCCCGATTTCCATCTTTCACTTCAGTGGAAGAGGAAAAGGGTAGAAGCAAAATATCACGAATGCTGGAATCCGAAACAAAAATGGAAAATGCTGGAAAATCTCAGCAGGTCTGACAGCATCTAGAGAGAGAGAATAGAGCCAGCGTTTCAAGTCTGGATGACCCTTCATTAGAGCCAAGTTTCCAGTCTAAAAGACCCTCTGACAAAGGATCATCCAGACTCGAACCGCTGGCTCTATTCTCTCTCCACAGGTGCTGTCAGACCTGCTGAGATTTTCCAGTATTTTCTGAAGAGGTAGAAGGGATCAGGATTAAAACTGACTGTTGGCTCACCGTTGTCCTGTTGCGTCAACTCCACCTGCTTAGTTTCCTGATCGAGACTGTCGTGCGGAATAAAAATAATGAGGACAAGCAGGGAAAAAGTTTCAGCTTTTCGTTACGTTATTATATATATATATATACACAGTCTTTTCTATTAGTTGGCACAGGGTTATGGGGATAAGAGACAGCCTGGATTGGGATATTCTTTCAGAGGATTGATGCAGGCTCGATGGGCTGAATGGCCTCCTTCTACCCTGTAATGATTCTGTGGTTCGCTACGAAAGCATTCCCAAAGCACTTTCCTAAACTCCGGACATTCAGGTGTGCTATGAAGTTCTATTTTCCTGGTCTCCCCTCAAAAACAAGTTATTGTGAAAAGGGCAGTTGGGTAAAATCCCAGAACGGGGAGCGAGAAGATTATGCCTTCCCTCAACGTGGAGAAATAACTATCTGCTGGATTTAGCTCATGCAGGTATATAATATTGGATGTTGTTTAGGGAAAAGGATCATTATCAGAATGCAGGGAAGGTAGGTAGTTTAGAACAGAGGAAACTTCATATGATACTGTGTGCGTGTAGTCACCAGTATAGTTCAGTGACATGTTGTGCTGTATTGTTCTTGTTGTTGTGTGCTTTTCTGTTAAGCTAATAATTATTCTGTATTAGTTGATCTCAACAACACCAAGCCGTTTCTCACTAGTTTGCATATCTTTCTGTTTACCAAATTGAGAATATACACTGTTAGGAACTGGTGTTCCAAGTTACCCTCCAGGTTTTAAGAATAGTATTTGCATGGTTTTTAATACAAAGCATTGTGCAAAATGTTTTTTTTCTTTGGAGATAACTAGATCCCAGTGTAGGAAGAACATTGCACGCCATTATGTGCATGGTGTGTTAGAACTGTTCTCCGGCTAGTTGTCATATATATTCAGTGTGTTGAGTAGATTCCCATTCAGCTGCAGGCTTCAACTAATGCTAACATCCCATTTGCCTGATATTATGCATCAATTCATCCTTTATCTTTCCACCACACTTCCTTTTAATCTTCAATTTGGAATCTGGCCCCTTCTGCATCCTTGATTTTAATGATTCCACCACCGGGTGCTGTGCCCCGAGCTACTTGGAGCTTTATGTTCCAGGATTCCCATCAAAACCTCTCCATCTCTCTCCCTCTCCTTTGTTCTTCAAGTTACCTCTTAAAGCCTAGTTTCGCTTTCAGTTGTTTCCCCTTTAACTAATCCTCATGTAGTTTGGTGTCAAATGTTGTTTGATAATGTTCCTGTGGAGCGTCTTGGGATGTTAAAAAGGCTGTGCAAATGCAAGTTGTTGATATTTTACTATCCGTTGAAGAATTGCTGTGAGATTTTCATAGAATCCTTACAGTGCATTTGGCCCATCGAGTCTGCATTGACTTGCTCCCTCAGGGTATCTTACCTTTTCCCCACTCTAGACCTGTACCCTACACATTTTCCATAGTTAATCCCTCCTGACTACTCATCTTTGGACACTAAGGGACAAGTTACCGTGGTCAATCCAACTAATCTACACATCCTAGCACAGTAAGAGACAATTTACCATGGCCAATCCAACTAAGCTACACATCCTAGGACACTAAGGAGTTTAATGTGGAAAAGTGTGAGGTAATTCACTTTGGCAGGAATAATAAATGTGTAGAGTATAGGGCTAATGGTAGGATTCTTAGTAGTGTTGATGAACAGAGGGATCTTGGTGTGTATGTGCATAGATCCCTGAAAGTAGGCAGTCAAGTCGAGAAGGTTGTTAAGAAGGCATATGGAGTCTTAGCTTTTATTGGTAGGGGGATTGAATTTCGGAGCCGCAACGTCATGTTGCAACTGTACAAAACTCTAGTGCGGCCGCACTTGGAGTATTGTGTGCAGTTCTGGTCCCCACATTATAAGAAAGATGTGGAGGCATTGGAGAGGGTACAGAGGAGGTTTACCAGGATGTTGCCTGGTATGGAGGGCAGGTCTTATGAAGAGAGGCTGAGGGATTTGAGGTTGTTTTCGTTAGAAAGGAGGCGGCTAAGAGGGGACCTTATCGAAACATATAAGATGATTAGAGGTTTAGATAGGGTGGACAGTGATAGCCTTTTTCCTAGGATGGAGAAAGCTAGCACGAGGGGACACAGCTTTAAATTAAGGGGTGATAGTTATAGGACGGATATCAGAGGTAGGTTCTTTACCCAAAGGGTGGTTCGGGAGTGGAATGCCCTGCCTGCAGCAGTTGTAGATGCGCCAAGTTTGGTGGCGTTTAAGAGGTTAGTTGATAAGTATATGGAAGAGAAGGGAATGGTTTAGTTTGGAGGGGCATTGCTTTTTATATTGGTCGGCGCAACATCGAAAGCCGAAGGACCTGTTCTGTGCTGTAATGTTCTATGTTCTATGTTCTATGGGGCAATTTAGCATGGCCAATCCACCTAAAATACACGTCTTGGTAGAAATAATAGTAGGAGGGAACATTATTTAAAGGATGAAAAGCTGCAGCATGCTACTGTGCAGAGGGACCTGGGTGTCCTTGTGCAAGAATTACAAAAACCCAGTCTGCAGGTGATCAAGAAGGTGAATGGAATGTTGGCCTTTATAATGAGGGGGATAGAATATAAAAGCAGAGAGGTCTTGCTGCAACTGTACATGGTGCTGGTGAGGCCGCAACTGGAGTACTGTGTGCAGTTTTGGTCCCCTTATTTGCGTGAGGATCTATTGGCCTTGGAAGGAGTACAGAGAAGGTTCACCAGGTTGATACCAGAGATGAGGGGGTTAGCCTATGAAGAGAGGTTGAATTATCTGGGCCTGTACTTGTTGGAGTTTAGAAGGCTGAGGAGGGGAGTCTTATAGAAACATACAAGATTGTGAAGGGGCTAGATAGGGTAGAGGTAGAGAGATTCTTCCCACTTAGAAAGGATAGCAGAAGTAGAGGGCACAGCCTCAAAATAAGGGGAGGGACAGTTTAGAACGGAGTTAAGGAGGAACTTCTTCACTCAAAGAGTGGTGAATCTCTGGAATTCTCTGCCCATTGAAGTGGTAGAGGTTACCTTGTTGAATGTATTTAAATCAAACGTAGATAGATTTCTGATAGACAAGGGAATTAAGGGTTATGGGGAGAAAACGGGAAAGTGGAACTGATCCACTTCAGATCAGCCATGATCTTATTGAATGGCAGGGCAGGCTCAAAGGGCTAGATGGCCTACTCCTGCTCCTATTTCTTTTGTTCTTTGGACACTAAGGGGCAATTTAGCATGGCCAATCCACCTAACCTGCACATCTTTGGACACTAAGGGGCAATTTAGCATGGCCAATCCACCTAACCTGCACATCTTTGGACACTAAGGGGCAATTTAGCATGGCCAATCCACCTAACCTGCACATCTTTGGACACTAAGGGGCAATTTAGCATGGCCAATCCATCTAATGTACACATCTTTGGACACTAAGGGGCAATTTAATATAGCCAATCCATCCAACCAACACATCCTGGGACACTAAGGGGCAAATTTAGCATGGTCAATCCACCTAATGTACACATCTTCAGACTGGTGGGCGGAAACTGGATCAGTTGGAGGAAACCCATGCCGTCACAGGGAGAAATGTGCAGGCTCCACACAGACAGTGACCCAAGGCGGAAATCAAGCAGTGCAGAGATGTGCAGATTAGGTGGATTAGTGAGGTAAACGTTTGCGTCACTGGGATAGAGCCTGGGTAAAATTCTCCGTTGGAGAGTTGGGGCCGAGTTGATGGGCCGAATGGTGAGAGGCAGAGCCGTTTGGAGGGGTTTCCGAGACGAATTCTTCAAACGTGTTGGTTATGAGAAAGGCAGAGGATTTTATGCTATTTCCCCCGCTGACTGCGTTCTTATTGAGTCTCTTGTGAGGTTGGAGAGACGGTGGGGATAAAATTTCTCATTTTTAAAAATAAACCGTTCCTGGATGGATGGTGTTTGGTTAGAAACTTCCCTTTCTCTGCACTGCTCCTTGGTAAACTGCCATTTGCTAATTTATCACTCAATTAGACTTCCAGCAGCTGTGGTGTTGCACCTTATGAGATAGTTAGAAATGAGTGCCACTCATGAGTCATAAATTCTGAATAATGGCAGTGGTGTATTTCCAGCTGCCTGCCCAGAAGGAATGGATCTAATTTAATTAACTTAGTCGACTTTGACAGAAGGAGGCCGCACTTTCTGCACAGGAGCCGTAACATTATCCATTTTAATTTGACATTTCCTTCCCAACTTTCTGGCAGGTTGCATTGTCATGAGGAATATTTTATACCAGAGTTGCGAACATAGGAAGGTAGAAACTTAGAAAACAGGTGGAGGAGTAGGGCATTTGGCCCTTTGAGCCGACACCACCATTCAATATGATCATGGTTGCTCATGCATTTTCAGTATCCCACTCCCCCTTTCTCTCCATACCCCGTGACCCCCTTAGCCGCAAGAGTCACGTCCACCTCCCTCTTGAACACCCTGGAAAATCTCGGCAGGTCTGGCAGATCTGTAAGCAGAGAAGAGAGCCGATGTTTGAAATCTAGATGACCCTTTGTCATCTGGATTCGAAACATCAGCTCTTTTCTCTCCTTACAGATTGCTGCCAGACCTGCTGAGCTTTTCCAGCAGTTTCTCTTTTGGTTTCAGATTCCAGCAACTGCAGTAATTTTTAATCCCTCTTGAATATATCTAATGAACTGGCCCCTGTAGCTTTCTGTGGTAGAGAATTCCACAGGTTCGTAACTCTCTTGAGTGAGAAAGTTCTTCCTTATCTCAATCCTGAATGGCTTATCCCTTATTCTTAGACTGTGACCCTAGCTCTTCCCTAACACCAGAAACATTCTTCCCGCATCTCGTCCAGTCTCAACTGCATCTTGTACGTTTCTACGAGATTCCTTCTCATTTTCCTAAATTCCAGTAAGAACAGGCCCAGCCCAACCAGTCTCTCTTCATATGTCAGCCCTGCCATTCCGGGAATAAGTCTGGTGAACTTTCGCTGGACTCCCTCAATAGTAAGAACATCTTTCCTCAGACCAGGAAACCAGAACTGCACATAATATTCGAAGTATAGCATCACCAAGGCCAGGTATAACTGCAGCAGAACATCCCTACTCCTATACTCAACTCCTGAGGGTGGCACAGTTGTTAGCCTCACAGCGCCAGGGAGCCAGGTTCCATTCCTGGCTTGGGTCACTGTGGGGAGTGTGCACATTCTCCCTGTGCCTGCATGGGTTTCCTCCAATGATGTGCAGGTTAGGTGGATTAGCTGTGCTAAATTGACCCTTAGTGTCAGGGGGAATACCTGTGGTAAATGCATGGAGTTATGGGGATAGACCTGGGTGGGATTGTGATCGGTGCAATCCCAGTGACCGAATGACCCCCTTCTGCACCATAGGATTCTATGATCTTCTTGCTGTGAAGTTGAGAGATACTCCTCTATTGTATAAGGCTAGATATCTTTCTACGGGAGTCTGTGGGCAGGACTTTCTGGCTGCCCTCACCCCAAGACTGGAAAATCCCACCCGAGGTCAACAGACCTTAGTATGATCTGTGTCCTGCCCGCTACGATTCCTGTGGTGGATGGGATGGGGTAATTCCACCCCTGTGTGTCTTTATAATCTTATCAGATGTTCGTTGCTTCAATTTCCCTCTGTGCAATTGTTCCTGGTCTGCCTCTCATGAGATATAGAGTTGAGATTATTCTGGGTAAAGGTATCCGGCTTGATGAACTTTTAACACAAGGAATAAAATATTCATGAAACAAGAGAAATGAATGATATTACGCCATGTTAACAAAATCTCAATGCAGACATAAGAAAATGATTCAAATATTCACTATTCCTTCACTTCAACTGTATATTGACTGACATATTCAAACTTGGAAAGATTATATCCTGTATAATGTTGATTCTCTTCTGTAATATTCAAGGTGAGTATAAGATGCATTAACAGATGAACTGTGATCAGACAAACCACACTGTAAAATAAATGATAGATGTGACCCCAGCAGATTCCATGGATTCTTCAACAACCTACTCAGACTTTCATCACACTGTGAGACAATTAGCCTCACTGAAATGCTGTGTCTCTCCTTGGAATTTTTTCCAAAAGGCACTCCCACTCAGCTTGAACAAGAATCCAGCTCCGGGGTTACAGTCTCGCCTTTGGTTCTCTTCCTTCATTTCAAATCCCTTTGAGGGCTCACCTGTCCTGTTCCACCCTCACCAAGCTCATCCCATCTTCTGTAACTTCCATCAGTCCCACAGCCCTTTGCTTCTCCAATCCTTTCCCAATTTTAATCACATCAGCATTGGCAGCCATGCTTTTAGCTGCATAAGTCTCTGAGCTTTGAATTTATGTTCAAAACTTCTCTGTTTCTGTACCTTTTCCCCCTTCCTTCCCCTTAAAACTTACCACCAGGCCCAAGAATTTGCTCAAGGGAGCTGATAGCTCCTTCTTGGACTTGGTATCAAATCTTGTCTTATAATTTTTAAAGATTATTCTTTCAAGGGATGTGACAGTGCTAGCTAGATCATCCGTAGATGTCCTTGAGAAGGTGGTGGTGAGCTACCTTCTTGAACATCCGTAGCCCATGTGGTGTAGGGAAGGGAGTGCCAGGATTTTGCAGCCAATATATTTCCAAGTCAGGATGATGAGTGAACTTGCCTGCGATGGGGTTCCCAGGTATTTGCTATCCTTGACCTTCTCGGTGGTAGAGGTCGTGTGTTCGGAAGGTGCTGTCTAAGGAACCTTGGTGAGTTCCAACAGTGCATCTGGTAGATGGTACACATAGCTACCAATATGCATCAGTGGTGGAGGGAGTGAATGTTGAAGGAGGTGGATGAGATGTCAGTCAATTTTTTAGATATTCCTGTGAAAAGAATGTTGAACCATATTAAAGGTGTGGTATAAATGACTATTGTTGGGGGTGTGTGTAGAGAAGAAAAATTGGTTTCTTCTTGCTCTGTCCCTTTTTTAAGAATTCATTCCTGGGATGTGGGCATTACTGGCTGGGCCAGTATTTATTGCCCACCCTAATTGTCTGAAGGTAAGGAAGGTAGATTTCCTTCTCTGACGGACATTATTGAAGCAGATGGGTTTTTCCAACAATCGACAATGGTTTAATGGTCATCATAATTCCAGATATTTTTTATTGAATTCAAATTCCACCCACTTGCTGTGGCGGGATTCGAACTCGGGTCCCCAGAACTTTAGCTGAGTTTCTGGATTCATAGTCTAGTAAAAATACTAGTGGGTCATCATCCAGTGCTGATAGGTTGGCAAATGGACTGTGATTGGTAGATGGGTCGTCAAGGAGAATGCACCAGGGAGCAGTTAACAGCCAAGCCTTTGTTTAAAAATTCAGATCAAGCAGGTCAACTCTGGTCAGGGTACTAGGCCATCACCTCCCTTATAGCTGCCATGAATTGCCATGGCAACATCAGTTACCCAAAACCAATGACAAAGCAGCCAGATAGAAACTATGCCATTGTAAGACAGTTGTGAATTGCTGCTATTAGACTCCATTACTGGGTCAAATGGGAAGAATCGGTCACTTTTTCTCATTTGGATGATTTCCTCAGCAGCTGATCTGTGTAATCTTGTATGGAAGCCCCCCCTTCCCAACTCTATTTTAATATTTCTGTTTTTTGACTTGAGGCAGGGATTCCTCGGGACCTCCCAGTATGTCAAAGGGGGATGAGTAAAGACTAGATCGATGTGGCTCAGTGGTTAGCAGGACACCAGGGACTGGGGTTCGATTCCCAGCTTGGGTCACTGCCTGTGTGGAGTCTGCACATTCTTCCCGTGTCTGTGTGGGTTTCCTCCAGGTGCTCTGGTTTCTGCCACAGTCTGGAAAGACGTGCTGGTTAGGTGCATCGGCCGTGCTAAATTCTTTCTCAGTGTACCCGAACAGGTGCTGGAGTGTGGTGACTAGGGAATCTTCACAGTAACTCCATTGTAGTGTTAATGTAAGCATAATAAATGGGAACCTGAATTTGTGTGCCAGTATACAGGAGGATGTGAATAGGGAGGTCACGGATAAGGTTTCTAGGTCGCAGCAGTATAATGGCAAACGGGAGGGTGGTTTGAAGTGTGTATACTTTAATGCAAGGAGCATACGCAATAAAGTGGATGAACTTGCAGCCTGGATTGGTGCTTGGGACTTCAATGTTATGGCCATTTCAGAGACATGGATAGAGCAGAGGCAGAAATGGTTGTTGCAGGTTCCGGGGTTCAGATGTTTCAGTCAGAGCAGAGGTGGTGGTAGAAGAGGGGGAGGAGTGGCATTGTTAGTTAAGGACAGCATTACGGTGGCAGAAAAGACGTTTGATGTGGACTTGTCTGCTGAGGTAGTGTGGGCTGAGATTAGAAACAAGAAAGGAGAGGTCACACTGTTGGGAGTTTTTTATAGGCCTCCAAAAAGTTCCAGAGAAGTAGAGGAAGGGATTGCAAAGTTGATCTTGGATAGGTGTGAAAGTAACAGGGTAGTTGTAATGGGGGACTTTAACTTTTCTAATATCGATTGGAAAAGCCATAGTTCAAGTACGTTAGAGGGGTCAGTTTTTGTTCAATGTGTGCAGGAAGGTTTCATGACTCAGTATGTAGATAGGCCAACAAGAGGTGAGGCTGTATTGGATTTGGTACTGGGTAATGAACCAGACCAGGTGTTAGACTTGGAGGTGGATAAGCACTTTGGTGATAGTGACTACAATTCGGTTACGTTTAACTTAGTGATGGAAAGGGATGGGCACGTACCGAATAACAGTAGTTATAGCTGGGGGAAAGGTAATTATGAGGCTATTAGGAGAGATTTAGGATGCATAGGGTGGAGCAGGAAATTGCAGGGGCTGGGGACATCTGAAATGTGGAGCATATTTAAGGAACAGCTTCTGCATGTCCGTAATAAATATGTACCTGCCAGGCAGGGAGGAAGTGGTCGAGTGAGGGAACCATGGTGTACTAGGGAAGTTGAATCTCTGGTGAAGAGGAAGAAGGAGGCTTATATAATGATGAGACGTGAAGGCTCAGTTAGGGCAATGGAGAGCTATAAATTAGCCAGGAAGGAGCTAAAGAGGGAGTTGAGAAGAGCTAGGAGAGGACACGAGAAGACTTTGGCGGATAGGATTAAGGAGAATCCTAAGGCTTTTTACAGGTATATAAATAATAACAGATTGGTTAGGGCAAGATTAGGGCCAGTCAGAGATAGCAGTGGGAAGTTGTGCGTGGAGCCTAAGGAGATAGGAGAGACACTGAATGAGTATTTTTCGTCAGTATTCACGCAGGAGAAAGACAATGTTGTCGGGGAGAATACTGCGATACCCGGTTATAGACTGGGCAGGATTGAGGTTCATAAGGAGGAGGTGTTAGCGAATCTTGAGGGTATGAAAATTGATAAGTCCCTTGGGCCAGATGGGATTTACCCTAGGATTCTCTGGGAGGCTAGAGAGGAGATTGCAGAGCCTTTGGCTTTGATCTTCATGTCGTCGTTGGCTACAGGTATAGTGCCGGAAGACTGGAGGATGGCAAATGTTGTCCCTTTGTTCAAAAAGGGGAGTAGGGACCATCCTGGAAATTATAGACCGGTGAGCCTGACTTCTGTTGTGGGCAAGGTCTTGGAAAGAATTATAAGGGATAGGATTTATAAGCATCTAGAGAGAAATAAATTGATTAGGGATAGTCAGCACGGTTTTGTGAAGGGTAGGTCGTGCCTCACAAACCTTATTGAGTTTTTTGAGGAGGTGACCAAAGAGGTAGATAAGGGTAAGGCAGTTGATGTAGTGTATATGGATTTTAGCAAAGCGTTTGATAAGGTTCCCCATGGTAGGCTACTGCAGAAAGTGCAGATGCATGGGATTGAAGGTGATTTAGCAGTTTGGATTAGGAATTGGCTAGCTGATAGAAGACAGAGGGTGGTGGTTGATGGGAAATATTCAACCTGGAGTGCAGTTACAAGTGGTGTACCTCAAGGATCTGTTTTGGGGCCACTGCTGTTTGTCATTTTTATAAATGACCTAGATGAGGGTGTAGAGGGTTGGATTAGTAAATTTGCTGACGATACCAAAGTGGGGGGAGTTGTAGACAGCGAGGATGGATGTTACAGTTTGCAGAGGGACATAGATAGGTTGCAGAGCTGGGCAGTGAGGTGGCAAATGGAATTCAATATGGATAAGTGTGAGGTGATTCACTTTGGTAGGAATAACAGGTATATGAAATATAGGGCTAATGGAAGGACCCTTAATAGTGTTGTCGAGCAGAGGGATCTTGGGGTACAAGTACATAGCTCTTTGAAAGTTGGCACCCAGGTTGATAAAGTTGTTAAGAAGGCGTACGGTGTGTTAGCTTTTATTGGTAGAGGGATTGAATTTAGGAGCCGTGAGGTTATGTTACAACTGTACAAAACTCTGGTGCGGCCGCACTTGGAGTATTGCATACAGTTCTGGTCGCCGCATTATAAGAAAGATGTGGAAGCATTGGAAAGGGTGCAGAGGAGGTTTACCAGGATGTTGCCTGGTATGGTGGGAAGCCTTATGAGGAAAGGCTGAGGGACCTGAGGTTATTTTCATTAGAGAGAAGAAGGTCACGCGGTGACCTAATTGAGGCGTATAAGATGATCAGAGGACTGGATAGGGTGGGAGCCTTTTTCTTCAGATGGTGATGTCCAACACGAGGGGACATAACTTTAAATTAAGAGGTGGTAGTTATAGAACTTAGAACATAGAACATTACAGCACAGAACAGGCCCTTCGGCCTTCGATGTTGCGCCGACCAATATAAAAAGCAATGCCCCTCCAAACTAAACCATTCCCTTCTCTTCCATATACTTATCAACTAACCTCTTAAACGCCACCAAACTTGGCGCATCTACAACTGCTGCAGGCAGGGCATTCCACTCCCGAACCACCCTTTGGGTAAAGAACCTACCTCTGATATCCGTCCTATAACTATCACCCCTTAATTTAAAGCTGTGTCCCCTCGTGCTAGCTTTCTCCATCCTAGGAAAAAGGCTATCACTGTCCACCCTATCTAAACCTCTAATCATCTTATATGTTTCGATTAGGTCCCCTCTTAGCCGCCTCCTTTCTAACGAAAACAACCTCAAATCCCTCAGCCTCTCTTCATAAGACCTGCCCTCCATACCAGGCAACATCCTGGTAAACCTCCTCTGTACCCTCTCCAATGCCTCCACATCTTTCTTATAATGCGGGGACCAGAACTGCACACAATACTCCAAGTGCGGCCGCACTAGAGTTTTGTACAGTTGCAACATGACGTTGCGGCTCCGAAATTCAATCCCCCTACCAATAAAAGCTAAGACTCCATATGCCTTCTTAACAACCTTATCGACTTGATTGCCAACTTTCAGGGATCTATGCACATATACACCAAGATCCCTCTGTTCATCAACACTATTAAGAGTCCTACCATTAGCCCTATACTCTACACATTTATTATTCCTGCCAAAGTGAATTACCTCACACTTTTCCACATTAAACTCCATTTGCCACCTCTCGGCCCAGCTCTGCAACTTGTCCAAGTCTCTCTGCAAACTATAACACCCCTCTTCACTATCTACCACTCCACCGACTTTAGTGTCATCTGCAAATTTACTAATCCATCCTTCAATACCCTCATCCAGATCATTTATAAAAATTACAAACAGCAGGGGCCCCAAAACAGACCCCTGAGATACACCACTTGTCACCAAACTCCATGATGAATATCTCCCATCAACCACCACCCTCTGTCTTCTATCTGCTAGCCAATTCCTAACCCAATTAGCTAAATCACCCTCTATCCCATACATCTGCATTTTCTGCAGAAGTCTTCCATGGGCCACCTTATCAAACGCCTTACTAAAGTCCATATATACCACATCAACCGCCTTACCCCCATCCACCTCTTTAGTCACTTTTTCAAAAAACTCAATGAGGTTAGTAAGGCACGACCTACCTATAGGACGACCTATAGGACGGATGTCAGAAGCAGGTTCTTTACGCAGAGGGTGGTGAGGGCGTGGAATGCCCTGCTTGCAGCAGTTGTGGACTCACCTACTTTGGCAGCATTCAAATGGTCGGTGGATAGGCATATGGATGATATTGCAATAGTTTAGATTAGAGGGTCCACTGGCCGGCGCAACATCGAGGGCCGAAGGGCTTTTACTGCGCTGTAATGTTCTATGTTCTAAACAAATTTTAAAACTTTAATTGTAGCATCGGTTGGCACAGAAGGAGGCCATTCAGCCCATGGGTGTATGCTAACCCTCCTGAGGAGCTATCCAGTTATTCCGCCTCCCTTATTCTTTCTTCACATCCCTGCAATTTTTTGCTCCTTCGCATTCCTATCCAATGGCTAATGTTGGAGCCATTAACACATCAGCCAGTGTATTCCACATCTGAACCATTCTTGTGTTTAAAAAAAGCCTTTTATGTCAATCCTGGTTCTTCTGCCAATATTGGCTTGAATCGAGACATCAGGCTTCTGCGTGTTGAGTGCGGTTAGACAGGAACATCCAACTGCTTTGGAATCAGGAGGTAAAACAAACCGATTAATCACAAACTTACTTCATATTTTGATTGTGTCTTTTTGTGAAAGGTAATAACTCATTTCATATCCATCGGGAAATGATCTTTGTCATCTTGTGAAATTATGCCTGGAATTGATTTTTCCGTAGCTCCAAGCAAGACCGAGGCGATTTAATCTTTTTAACACGGAAGATCATTTGATCTGAACTGATATGAAAGATGGTACATGGAGGGCAATAAATTAATTATAGAATCGTACAGTGCACAAGAGACCCTTTGGCCCATCAAGTCTGCACTGACATGTGAGAAACATCTGACCTCCCACCTAATCCCATTTACTAGCACTTGGCCCATAGCCTTACATGCTGTGATGTGCTAAGTTCTCATCCAGATATTTTCTAAAGGATATGAAGCAACCCGACTCCAAGGCAATGCATTCCAGACCATCATCACCTCTGTGTAAAAACACTTTCCCTCCCCATAACTCCTATCCCTCATCTTGAACCTATATCCCCTTGTGGTTGATCCTTCAACTAAGGGGAACAGCAGCTCTTTATTCACACTGTCCATGTCTCTCATAATCTTGCACACCTCGATCAGGTTGCTGCCCCCTCAGTCTTCTCTGCTCCAACGAAACAACCCAAGCCTATCCAACCTCTTTTGGTAACTTAGATACTCCATCCTAGGCCGCATCCTGGTGAATCTCCTCTGCACCCTCTCCCCAGTGCAACCACATCCTTCCCATAATGTGGCGATCAGGAGTGCTCACAGTACTCTTACTGTGGCCTCACCAAGGTTCTGTACAACTTCAACTTGACTTCCCTGCTTTTGTAATCTTTATGTTTCGGTTAATAAAGGTCTCATTTATTAAATGCTTTTTCCGCCACTCTACTAACATGTCCTTCCACTACAGTTGCCATAGTCCCAGATGACCAGAGGCTGCTGTCCCCTTTGAGGTGGGGACAGCCGCCTAGTGGTGATTGTACCTGAGGATCGCCATACCCCAGGCTGGGAAGGCCGGGCCTTCATCGATAACTTCAGCCGGCTCAGGAATTGAACCTACGCTGTTGGCATTGCTTTGCATCACAAACCAGCCATCCGGCCAACTAGACTAACTGGACCCCTGTTATGTTTACCCTAATGTCTTTGCTCTATGTCCCTATTAATCAAGAATAACATCATGTCCTCTAGTAGTTGTTATAGAGTCATAGAGATTTACAGCATGGAACCAAGCCCTCCGGCCCAATTTGTCCATGCTGCTCTTTTTTTCTAAAACTCCTAAGCTAATCCCAGTTGTCCACATTTAGCCCATATCCCTCCATACCCATTGCACCTATGTAACTATCTAAATGCTTTTTAAAAGACAAAATTGTATCCCCCTCTACTACTACTTCTGGCAACTTGTTCCAGACACTCACCACCCTCTGTGTGAAAAAATTGTCCCTCTGGATACTTTCGTACCTCTCCCTTTTCACCTTAAACCTAAGCCCTCTAGTTTTAGACTCCCCTACCTTTGGGAAAAGATATTGACTATATCGCTGATCTGTGCCCCTCGTTATTTTATAAACTTCTACAAGATCACCTGTCAGAGAAAAAAGTCCCAGTCTACCCAGCTTCTCCTTATAACTCAATCTATCAACTCTTGGTAGCATCCTAGCAAATCTTTTTTGCACTCATTTTAGTTTAAAAATATCCTTTCTATAATAGGGTGACCAGAATTGCACATAGTATTCCAAATCTGGTCTTAACAATGTCTTGGACAACTTCAACAGACATTCCAACTCCTGTATTCAATGTTCTGACCAATGAAACTAAGCATGCCGAATGCCTTCTTCACCACTCTGTCCACCTGTGACTCCACTTTCAAGGAGCTATGGACTTATACCCCTAGATCTCTTTGTTCTGTAACTTTTCCCAGTGCTCTACTATTAACTGAGTAAGTCCTGCCCTGGTTAAATCTACCAAAATCATCTCGCATTTGTCTAAATTAAACTTCATCTGCCATTCATCAGCCCACTGGCCCAATTGATCAAGATTCCATTGCAATTGAAGATAACTTGCTTCACTGTCCACTATGCCACCAATCTTAATGACATCCGGAAACTTATTAACCATGCCTCCAATATTCTTATCCAAATCATTAATATAAATGACAAATAACATGGATCCAGCACTGATCTCTAAGGCACAAGTCTGGCCACAAACCTCCAGTTTGAAAAACAATTCTCTACAACCACCCTCTGGCTTCTCCCAAGAAACCAATTTTGTATCTGTTTCGATACCTCACCCTGGATCCCGTGAGATTTAACCTTATGCAACAATCTACCATGCGGTACCTTGTCAAAGGCCTTGCTAAAGTCCATGTAGACAACATCAACTGCACTGCCCTCATCTACCTTCTTGGTTACCCCTTCAAAAAAAACTCAGTCAAATTTATGAGACATGATTTTCCACTCGCAAAGCCGTGCTGACAGTCCTTAATCAGTTCCTGCATCTCTAAATACCTGTAGATCCTATCTCTCAAAATACCTTCCAACAACTTATCCACCACAGATGTGAGGCTCATTGGCCTGTAGTTCTCAGGCTTTTCCCTGCAGCCCTTTTTAAACAAAGGCATAACATTTGCCACTCTCCAATCTTCAGGCACCTCACCCGTGACTATCAATGATTCAATATCTCGGCTAGAGGACCCACAATGTATTGTAAAGCAATATATCTCGTGTTCAATCACATGATGGGCTGTGATGGCAACATCTCTCCTCCATGTTGGATTTCAACAACTCATCAATAAATCTGCGCCAAGTTGGTTCAAAACCAACAATGTGGCCTCTTAGCATCTTTTGTCTTGTTAGTACTACTGGTCAAAGATATAACAACAGTTTAAATTTGAATGGTGCTATTTAATCTGAAATGGACTAGTGCAAGTGAAGAGGGAGATTCTAAACTGAAATATGAAATATCATACAGATATGGTGGACAAGATTTTCCAGCTGTGCTCACCCCAAGACCAGAAAATCCCACCCGAGGTCAACAGATCTTTGCCTGGTCTGTTTCCCGCCCATTATGATTCCTGTGGTGGGCAGAACAGGAAAATTTCCACCCGGTGTTTCAAAGCCAGTCGTCCAAAGAAATAGACATTCCTGGGTGGCACAGTGGTTAGCACTGCTGCCTCACAGTGCCAGGGACCCAGGTTCAATTCCTGGCCGCGGGTCACTGTCTGCATGTTCTCCCCATGTCTGCGTGGGTTTCTTCCGAGTGCTCCGGTTTCCTCCCACACTCCAAAAGATGTGCAGGTTAGGTGGGTTGGCCATGCTAAATTGCCCCTTAATGTCAGGGGCATTTGCAGGATAAATATGAGTTACAGAATGGGACCTGGATGGGATTGTTATTGATGCAGGTTTGATGGGCCGAATGGCCTTCTTGTGCACTGTAGCGATTTTATGATTCTACGATTCTAATTATTCGTAGCTGTTTAGTAGGTTCTGCAGCCATTTGTCAAAACAATAGTATAAGCCTTGTAAGTAGTTGTCACTCCTGGCGAGTCTGACGTGTGCTGGACGCTTGAAGCTATAAAAGATTACAATGAAAGTCTGCCACAGCTAGGGGCTTGCAATTAATTCATGCCTGCTGTCCCCAGCTTGTTGACAATGTGGAAAAGAACCAGCCCGAACTCCTGTCTCATTGCCAAAATTATCAACAAATATCTCAGTGGCTAAGCAGTAACCTAGGCATCATTTACCAAAACCTGGCTTTCTCATCCATTGGACTGAGGACAATAAGGGGGCAGTATGGTGGCACAGTGTTTTAGCACTGCGCCAGGGACCCAGGTTCAATTCCGACCTTGAGCGACTGTCTGTGTGGAGTCTGCACGTTCTCCAAGAGTCTTGCATGGGTTTCTTCCGGGTGCTCCAATTTCCTCCCGTAGTCCAAAAATGTGCTGGTAAGTGTGGATTAGCCGCGCTAAATTACTCTTTAGTGTTCAAAGATGTGTAGTTGGGTGGATTGGCCATGCTAAATTGCCCCTTGGTGTCCCAAGATGTGCGGGTTGGGTGGCTTGGCCATGCTAAATATCTGGGGTTATGGGTATAGGAAGGAGAAGTGTGAACTTGGGCAAGATGGCCTTTTTGGAAAGTTGGCATAGACTCAATGGGCCAAATGGCCTCTTTCAGCACTGTAGGTTATGAAAGCTACTCCATATAAATGCAAAGCATCCTTTTAACTCGGCTATTACGAGAGCAGTGACCAGTTAAATTGTTTAAAGGATTTAGTACAAAGTAATTAGTGAATTTGTTCATTCCTCTCTTCCCTTTCCTTGTTATTCTTGGTGGTTTCACAATTCCTCAGCAGGAAGGTCTGTCCGTAAGTGAATGAAGTTTCTATTTATTTATCTGTGGGACGTGGGCAATGGTCTCCAGCTAACATTGTTCATTCCTAAGCTTTTTCTGTGATTATGTGTAAGCCTCCTTAACTAAAGGGACATTCGTGAACCAGATGGGTTTTTGCTACGAGGATTTCATTAGATTTTTAATTCCAGATTTTTTATGGAATTTAAATTTCACCATCTGTCGTGATCGGATTTGAACTTCGTTCCTCAGAGTATTATCCTGGGTCTCTGGATTACAAGTCCAGTGTTAAAATATTTTTTTAAAGTTTACTTATTAGTGTCACAAATAGGCTTACATTAACATTGCAATGAAGTTACGTTGAAAATTCCCTAGTTGCCACACCTCGTGCCTGTTTGGATACACTGAGGGAGAATTTAGCATGGCCAATACAGCTAACCAGCACGTCTTTCAGACTGCGGAAGGAAACTGGAACACCTTGAGGAAATCCATACAGACATGGGTGAGAATGTGCAGATCTGCATAGACAGTGACCCAAGCCAGGAATCGAACTCGGATCCCCAGCACTATGAGGCAATGGTGCTAACCACTGTGCCGCCATACCTGCACATCTTTGGATACTAAGAAGCAATTTAGCATGGTCAATTCAACTAATCTATGCATCTTTGGCACTAAGAGACAATTTAGCGTACTTAATCCAATCTACACACCTTTGGACTATGGGAGGAAACAGGAGCCTCTGGAGGAAACCCATGCACACACAGGGAGAAGGAACAAACACAGATAGTGACCCAAGCTGGGAATCGAACCCGGGTTTTTGGTGCTGTGGGGCGGCAGTGCTAACCACTGTGCCATTCTGTCATTGTCTGTTCCGGGGTGGGGTGGGGGGGGTTACTGTTCTTTGGATGATTAAACAGTGTGCAGTGACATCCCCCTATCAACATCTGTCTGAAATACAAGGACTTACCTGAAAATCCAGGCCAGTTTTAATGTGAAACTGCCCGGCGTTGAAATTGAGGAAAATGACTTGGGAATTTAGTGCAGGCAGTGACCTGAATTTGCAGATGATTTGAATTAAGTAGCTTGGAGTAAAGACTGGATTGTATTGTTCAAAATAATAACAGGTTACCGTTGCTTGCAAATGATGTGCTGCTTTGTGCTTGGCAATGTGAGATATGCCACATGAAAACTGTCCCCCTGTGATAGCAGGGTATATATAGATTGGCACTTTGGAGACATTCTAAGAGATCATAATCAAGGGGGAGGGGGGTGGACATGGCAGGAGAAGAGACTTTATCGAAGAACTGATTTGATTTGATTTCTAATTGTCATGTACTGAGGTATATTGAAGGCAGCACAGTGGTTAGCACTGCTTGCTCACAGCGCCAGACATCCAGGTTTGATTCCCAGCTTGGGTCACTATCCGTGTCGGCATGCATTTCCTCTCTGCGTTCCGGTTTCCTCCCACAGTCCAAAGATGTGCGGGTTAGGTGGACTGGCCGTGCTAAACTGCCCCTCAGTGTCAGGGTGACTAGCTAGAGTAAACGCATGGGGTTATGGGGGATAGGGCTTGGATGGGATTATGGTTGACTCGGTGGGTTGAATGGCCTGCTTCTGCACTGTAGGATTCCATGAAAAGTATTGTTTCTTGTGTGTTATACAGACAGAGCATACGATTCATAGCGTACATAGGGGAGAAGGAAAGGAGGTGCAGAATGTAGTGTTACAGCCATAGTTAGGATGTAGAGAAAGATCAACTTAATATAAGGTAGGTCCATTCAAAAATCTGATGGCAGCAGGGGAGAAGCTGGTACATGAGCTTATCAACAACAGCCCCTTATCCCCATAACCCCATGTATTTACCTTAGCTAGTGTCCCTGACACTAAGTGGCAATTTAGTATGGCCAATCACCCTAACCCGCACATCTTTGTTTCGCACTTTCTGCAAAATGTGCTGTGGAAGTTTTTGTTTGGCTTCTTTCTAAGTGTGAGGATTATGCAGCAGCTCTGACTGCCCAAAATAAACCTGGTTTCCAGGGCTAAATAGCAAGCTCCATCATTTGTGAGCGATCTCTAATTGGGACTTAATTATGCAAGTGCAAGTATGTTCTGAAAGTGGAACAGCTCCTGAGGGAATGCTACTAAAGACAAGATAACCTGCTGGGAATTTCAATACTCATTAGTAAGAATGACAGATGAGGTTTGTTTTGGTTGTAGGTTTTGGCAGGAGGAATTGAGAATCCCTTTTCACAATTCTGAGGTGCGTTAAGAACCTGCTCTGGGGACTCGGGTTCGACCAAAGAGTCCCAGACCAAATTTCGTCACGGTGAAATTTGAATTCAATAAAAATCTGGTATTCAATATTTAATGATGACCATGAGACTATTGTCGATTATCGGAAAAACCCACCTGGTTCACTAATGTCCCGTAGAGAAGGAAATCTGCCATCCTTACCTAGTCTGGCCTACATGAGACTCCAGATCCATAGTAATGGATAAAAAAAGATGGGCCAAATGGTCTCCTCCTGTGGTATAACGCTTTGTGATTCCCATGTTTCTAACAACTTATATTTATGTAACACCGGCAATGTAATATAATGTCCTAAAGTGCTTCATAACACCCTTATAATGCAACGCTTGACAGTGAGCCACATTGGACAACACGAGGGCAGATGTCCAAACGATTTCTCAAAGTAGTGGGGTTTGAAGAGCATTTCAAAGAAAGAAATAGAGGCAGGGCAGTGTCGGGAGGGAATTCTAGACCTTTGGGTCCAGGCAGCTGAAGGCAAGGCCACTAAAGTTGGAACAATTATAATTGGATATATTTATGAGACCAAAATTTAATGAACGTCGAGACCTCCGAGGTTAGGAACCGTCTGCCATATCCCAGTGGTGAAAATAATTTTCTCAGGTGCTGACCTGCTGCATGCTTTAACATATGAGTTAGGAGAAGGATAGGCCATTTGGCCCTTCGGATATGTTCTGCTTGGACACTAAGGGGCAATCTAGCATGGCCAATTCACTTAACCTGCACATCTTTAGACACCTTGGAGCAATTCAGCATGGCCAGTCGGCCTAACTTGCACATCTTCAGGCACTAAGGGGTAATTCAGCATGGCCAATCCACCTAACCAATTTAGTCTCTCCTCATGTGAGAGAACTGCCATCCCAGTAATCAGCCTGGTAAATGTTTGTTACACTCCCTGTATAGCAAGGACCTCCTTCCTCAGATGAGGACACCAAAACTGCACACAGTATCCAGATGTGGTCTCACCAATGCCCAATAAAATTGCAGTAAGACATCACCATCCTCTCTTGCTATGAAGGTCAACATACCATTTGCTTTCTTTGCTGCCTGCTACACCTGCAACTCACTTTTAGTGACTGATGCACGAGGACTCCAAGGTCTCATTGTGTGTCCACTTCACTCATTCAGGTAATAGTCTGTCTTCCTGTTATTGCTACCAAAATGGCTAACCTCACATTTATCCACATTATATTACATCTACCATACACTCAGCCTGTCCAAATCATGCTGAAACATCTCTGCATCTTCCTCACAGCTCACCCTCCCACCCAAGTTTGTATCATCTGCAAATTTGGAAATAATGCATTCAGCTCTCTTTCTTCCAAATCATCAATATATAATGTGTAACAGTTGGGCACAGATCCCTGCGGAACCCCACCAATCACTGACTATCGATCAGAAAAAGACCCATTTATGCCATTTTGTTTCCTTTGCTCTTTGTTCCTTAATTAAAGTAAACATTATTGCATCCTGCGCTGGGAAGTTGTTTAACTGGAGGATCCTTGAGTACTGCTCCATCTGAATTATAGTAAGAAGTCTCACAATACCATTTTCAAGTCCAACAGGTTTATTTGGAATCACGAGCTTTCGGAGCGTTGCTCCTTCATCAGATGAGTGGAGAGATAGGTTCACGAGGACGACATATTTGGGAAAGACACAACTGAAAGATAATTACAAGTTGAGGCCGTCCTCAACTGGGATCTTGTGTTCATGTCACACTACAAGTAACTTCCACCATTTGGCTTGGTCTTGCAAAATCCTGGCTTGAAATAATTCACGCTTGTGAATACCTCTCTCCACTTATACTTCCTGTACGTGCAAAGACTTGATTACCTGTAAAGACTCGCATTCCAACCGTTCTTCACATTCTGCAATTGTGCCTTTGTCTATATATGCTGTGTCTGTGAACCTACCTCTCCATTCACCTGATAAAGGAGCAGTGCTCCAAAAGTTCGTGATTCCAAACAAACCTATTGGACCTTAACCCAGTGTTGTAAGACTTCTGAGTGTGCTCATCCCAGTCCAGTGCCCTGGCATCCCCACATCATGGCAACTATCTGAATTGGAGGCCGTTCTCTCCTGCAGTTGAATGGTAGTCCTTTAGCACAGATTGATATGATAACCCTTTTCCAACTGATTAAACTTTATGCTTCCATCGGCCTTGAGCATACTATACCTCCACATTTATTCATTATTCTGGGGAAATGGGAAGCTCAAACGAAATGTCAAAGAATAATGATTATTTTTGACAAGTCGTAGTGACATTTTCTTGTGGGTCTGTTTGTGTGACAGAGAAAGCCCCAGGTTAAAACACTTGGCATGAGAAAGGGCAGTAATGTATATGAAAGGAAGCCAAGATAGTTTTAAATTGAATCAATCTGTTAGTTGGTCGTTTTGGCACAGTGGTTTCTATTGAGGAGCTACAGAAGAATTTTAAAGTAGGTACAAAGCACACTGATATCCATTGAACAAGTGTGGCTCAGTGCATAGCACTGCAGCCTCTGAGTCACAAGGTTCCAGGTTCAAGTCCCTCCAAAGCTTAAGTCTGAAAAAAATGCCTCTGCTCCAGTGCAGTGCTGAGGGAGTGCTGCATTGTTAGAGGTGCCATTGTTCTGTCTGCCTTAGATTTTTTTTATTCATTCATGAGGCATGGGTGTCACTGGCTGGCCATTATTTATTACTTATCCGTAGTTGCCCTGAGAGGGCAGTTGAGGGTCAACCACATTGCTATGGGAACATTCTCATGTAGGCCAGACTGGGTAAGGACGGCAGATTTCCTTCCCTAAAGGACATTAGTGAAGCAGATGGGTTTTTCCAACAATGGTTTCACGGTCATCAGTAAATTCTTAATTCCAGATCTTTTTTATTGAATTCAAATTCCACTATCTGCCGTGGTGGGATTCGAACCTGGGTCCCCAGAACATTAGTTATGTTTTTGGATTAACAGTCCAGCAACAATACCACAAGGCCATCGCCTTTCCTGGACATAGAAGATCCTGATGTGGAGGATATGTTGAGGAGTAATACTGTCCTGGCCAATATTTATATCTCCAATAAACATCACAAAGAACGGATTATGGCCATGGCCACAGTTTAATGAGGGAATATGGAATCCCTACAGTGCAGAAGTAGGCCATTCAACCCATTGAGTCAGCACTGTCTTTCTGACAGCACATTGTACTCAGGCCCATAAGGCACTTAAGGAAAACATTACTACAGAGAATTGGGGAATGCTGTAGCACAAAAGGAGGCCATTCGGCCCATTGTGCTTCCTTCCTGTTTTAGTTTAGGGCAGCACAGCGGCATAGTGGTTAGCACTGTTGCCACACAGCACCAGGGACCCGGGTTCAATTCCCACCTTGGATAACTGTCTCTGTAGAGTTTGCCTGTTCTCCCTGTGTCTGTGTGTGTGTTTCTTCCAGATGCTCTGGTTTCCTCCCACAGTCCACAAGTCTGTAGATTATAGATTAGGCCGTGATAAATTGATTGACCATGATAAATTGCCCCTTAGTGTCAAGGGGATTAGTAGTGAAAATACGTGGGGTTGTGGAGTAGGGCCTGGGTGGGATTGTTGTAGGTTCAGACCTGATGGGCTGAATGGACTCCTTCTGCACTGTTGGGATTCCATGATTCAATGGCTGTCTGTTTGGAGTCTGCACATTCTCCCCATGTCTGCGTGGGATTCCTTCGGGTGCTCCGGTTTCCTCCCACACTCTAAAGATGTGCAGGTTGATTACCGTGCTGAATTGCCCCATAGTGTCAGCGGATATAGCAGGATAAATATATGAAGTTACGGGGATAGGGGTCTGAATGAGATTGCTGCCGGTGTAGACTCGATGGGCTGAACGCCTTCTTTTGCCCTGCAGAGATTCTATTCTATCCGTCTGCCGGCATTGAGTGTTCTACATGTTGGCCGCCTTCCCCGGTGGCCTTGTGGTATAAGTCACTGAACTGGTGAGTAAGAAACCTGGAGCCAATGTTGTGGGGTTCCAGGTTCGAAACTTGCCAAGGTAGGTGGCTAAACTCGAGTTTTGAAGGTTCAACATGAAGTAAATCTCAAACCTTGGGAAACCACAGTGCCAATTTGCCTCAATTTCACACTATCGATGAACCTCACTGAAGATGAAAGAAAGACCCAGGTGGGAAATGGAAGGACATCAGTAGCTGTGGATGGGGGGAGTTTGATTCGGTTTGTAACTCTGTTGGGCAGAGCAAATCATCAAACTCGATTCAAGATCTTGATTTTAATGATGAGACCATATGACCTGCCCACAGCTATTTGAACTGCGCACTTTACTACCATGCATTGCTGCTGAGGACTCTACGTTTGGTAACTGTTAAATAATGGTGTAAGACAAACCAAAGTTGATACACTCAGCTGTGGAAACATTACTTTTACTATTAAAATACTTCTTTTTGTGTTTATAATTGGCAACAGGAATATAAATAACTTGCTCATTGTATGATGCCCAGGGCACCAGCGACTGAACCTCATTCAACTCTGAGAGTTATAGGGAGCAGCATATAAAAGGGGCAAATGTAAAATGCATAATAAAATAGTGACAGTAACAAACTGGTCATTTTGTGTTGCTTGCAATGGTAGCTGATTTGATTTATTATTGTCACATGTATTAGTATTCGGTGAAAAGTATTATTTTTTTGGGCACTATAAAGACAAAGCATATTGTATATAGAGTATGTAGGATAGAAGGAAAGAAGCTCGGGTGTAGAGAAGATCAACATAATGAGAGGTAGGTCCGTTCAAAAGTCTGACGGCAGCAGGGAAGAAGCTGTTCTTGAGTCAGTTGGTAGTGACCTCAGACTTTGGTATCTTTTTCCAAACGGAAGAAGGTGGAAGAGAGAATGTCCGGAGTGCGTGGGGTCCTGATTATGCTGCTTTTCCGAGGCAGCGGGAAGTGTAGACAGAGTCAGTGGATGGTTTGAGTGATAGACCCTTTGTAGTTTCTTGCCGTCTTGATCAGAGTTGGAACCAGACCAAGCTGTGACACATCTGGAAAGGATGCTTTCTGTGGTGAGCCTGTAAAAGTTGGTGTGAGTCGGAGTGGACATGCTGAATTTCCTGAGCCTCTGAAACCACTTAAAGACACGATGCACAGGACTATAGTTCTAGTGAATTGAACCTGGGTCCCTGGCGCTGTGAGGCAGCAGTGCTAACCACTGTACCACCTGTGTATGTATCAGTTGTTCCAAATAAAGGTACAGTAACCCTCATGGACTGAATGTTCAGTTCCAAAGAGATTAGATACATAAAAACTTCTTGGATACAATCACAAGATTAGAAGTTTGGAGGAGATATTCCAAAATGCAACATTTTCTTTATTTTTTTTGAATTAATTTGCAGGATACGGGCATCGCTGGTCAGGCCAGCATTTATTGCCTATCCCTAATTGCCCTTGAGAAGGTGGTGGTGAACTGCCATCATGAATCACTGCAGTCCCTGAGATGTAGGTGCACCTCCTGTGGCTCCAGGATCAGACTATTCAACCACTGCACAACTCTCCACCCTGGGGACGGAGCAAGTCATCCTCAGCCCTGAGGGACTGCCAGAGAAGAAGGAGGTACACCCGCAGTGCTGTCAGAATCATAGGATCCCTACAATGCAAAAGGAGGCCATTCAGCCCATCATGTCTGCACCGACATGTATTCATCCTGTTAGGGAAGAGAGTTTTCCGTGAAGAAGTTGTGCTCGCTGAAAGGGCTACCATGAGGAATTTGGATTTTTCTCATGGAACCCCTACAGTACAGAATGAGACCATTCAGCCCTTCACGCCTGCACTGACAACAATCCCAGCTAGGCCCCATCCCCAACACTAGCTAGTCCCCTGACACAAAGGGGCAAAATAACACGGCCAATGCACCTAATCTGCACATCTACACCTAACCTGCACGGGGGGATTTTCACAGTAACCTCATTGCAGTTGTAAGCCTATTGTGACAGATAAATAAACTTTTTCTTTGGAGCGTGGGAGGACACTGGAGCATCTGGAGGAAACCCCCGCAGGCATGGGGAGAATGTGCAAAACTCCACACAGATAGAGACCCAAGTCGGGAATTGAACCTGCGTCCCTGGAGCTGTGAGACAGCAGTGTTAATCACTGTGCCACCGTACTGCACAGGATCAGACAATTGTGGGGTATTGGAACCACTAATGTGTACCTAGGCCTAATCTTGTCTGTAATGAAGATATATTTGATGGGTTATAGCAGTCTTTGGTTGTTTTAAGTTCATGTGTAACATGCTGACATATCGAATGCTAGGCTCAACCTTCCGCTGAAGATTCCGAATGATGATGTGCATTTTCTTTTCTGGGGGGAAAAAGAGAACGGTTTTCAGAATGACAGAACGAATCCCGGTGAGTCAGCTTTGATTTAGCTGCTTTGCTGATGTGACTGCCAGTCACCAATCAGTATCACTCACGGTCCATTAAACCCAGCATCAGAGCTGCTGGAGAATTCCTTGTTCATCCCTGTCAACTTCAGAACATTCCTCTCAGCCAGACAGAAGATCATAGAATCCCTACAGGGCAGAAGGAGGCCGTTTGGCCCATCGCGTCTGCACTGACTACAACCCCACCCCGATCCTACTCCCATAACCCCACATATTTACCCCACTAACCCTCCCCAAAACTAGGGTCAGTTTCCCAATCAACCTAACCCACACATCTTTAGGCCGGAAACTGAAGCACCCGGAAAAAACCCACGCATGGATCTCTTCCTGGTTCTCAATGTTTGAGTACTTACTGGGAAATATTGTTGGCCACCTATGGGCCCCAGGATTCTCTGAAGCTGGCATCTGAGGAGCAGGGTAGTGGGTGTAAAAAGAGGCGATGATCCAGTGGGATGATGGCGAGACTATCAATCCGGAAACTTAACCGATGTTCTGTGGTCCGGGGTTCGAATCCTACCACGGCAGAAGGTGGAATTTGAATTCAATAGAAAATATTTGGAATTGAGAATTGTCAGTTGTCAATTGTTGGAAGAACCCATCGGATTCACTAATGTTCTTTAGGGAAGGAAATCTGCCGTCCTTTCCTGGCCTGGCCTACATGTGACTCCAGAGCCACAACAATGTGGTTGACTCTTGACCACCCTCCAAGGGCAACTAGGGATGGGCCATAAATGCTGGTCAGCCAGCGATGCCCATGTCGCATGAGTATCTAAAAAACCAATCTGTTAATTTCAAGTGGTGCTGTACTGTCACATCCCAGCCAAGTGGCTGATGTTTTTCTGAAAGCTCACACATAATACTTTTTGATCTTCCAGAAAAGTGGGAGGGCGCATGAACTATTGAACCAAAGAATTACTACAGTGTAGAAGTAGGCCATTCAGCCCATCATGTCTGCACTGAATTTCTGACACGGTATCTTCACGAGGCCCTCTCCTCAACCCTATCCCCCTCACCCCATACATTTCTCATGGCACAGTGGCTGAGTCACAGCACCAGGGACCCGGGTTCGATTCCTGGCTTTGAGTCACTGTCTATGTGGAGTTTGCACATTCTCCCAGTGTCTGCGTGGGTTTCCTCCAGGTGCCCTGGTTTCCTCCCACAGTCCAAAGATGTGCAAGTTACGTGGATTGGCCATGCTCAAGTGCCACTTAGTGTCAGGGAGACTAGCTAGGTTAAAGTATGGGGTTATGGGGATAGGGCTGGGTGGGATTGTAATCGGTGCAGATTCAATCTGCCGCATGGTCTCCTTCTGCACTATAGGATCCTGTAATTGTTTGAATCCACCTAGCTTGCACGTCTTTGGACTGAGAGAGGAAACCAGAGACCCCGGACACACACACACACTGGGGAAGAACGTGCAGACTCCACACAGATAGTCACCCAAGGCCAGAATTAAAACCAGACCCCTGACACCGTGAGGCAACAATGCTGACCCACTATGCCACTATTTTTATAAAATTTATTTGTTAGTGTCACCAATAGGCTTACCTTAACACTGCAATGAAGTTACTGTGAAAATCGCCTAGTTGCCACACTTTGGCGCCTGTTCGGGTACACTGAGGGAGAATTTAACATGGCCAATGCATCCAATAGTACGTCTTTTGGACTGTGGGAAGAAACCGGAGTACCCAGAGGAAACCCATGCAGACACGGGGAGGACGTGCAAACTCCACACAGAGACAGTGACCCAAGCTGGGAATTGAACCCGGGTCCCTGGTGCTATGAGGCTGCAGTGCTAACCATTCTGCTGCCTGTAAATCATGTTTCTTCATTGTATTGGGTAAGTGAAGGAGACCAAACTTTGAGTTCATGATTCCTCCGATCGGTAATGCAGTTTTATTTGATTTTAAGCCTCCACATGTCATTTTTTTTTACAAGTGTCCCAACCGCAGATTCATTTCCACCTCCTCTTGTAAGACTGATGGCTTAACTTGCACAGTAATTACTGGTGAGCAGTGGAATGTTTGCTGGAAACCTCACCGCAGAGTTGACTTCATTACTGACAATGATAGTGACCCTATGAGTACAACACAGTGGCAGTCAATCTTTCAAAGTTATACCAGTGCTTAATGTGCAGTGCGGCCTTGCATTCGAATGATTTTTGCACACCAGTAATTAAAAATGTTTGCCACTGTTCATCTGTTAGGTAGAGAATCCTTAAAAGTAAGTAATAGGAGCAAGAGTAGGCCATTTGGCCCCTCGAGGCTGCTCTGCCATTCTATAAGATAAAGGACTGATCTGACTGTGACCTCAGCTCCACTTTCCCATCCTCAGAACCCTTGAGCCCCTTATTATAGAATCATTCTTGGGAGTCATGGTTCAGGACTCTCTTAAGGTTAAGATACAGGTCTAGTTGGCAATTAAGAAGGCAAGTTCAATGTTTGCGTTCACTTCTAGGGGGCTAGAATACAAGAGCTGAGGCTGTGTAAGATTCTGGTCAGACCCCATTTGAAATATTGTGAGCAGTTTTGGGCCCTATATCTAAGGAGGGATGTGTTGGCCTTGGAGGGAGTCCAGAGAATGTTCACAAAAATGATCCCAGGATTGAAGGGTTTGTCATGTGAGGAGTCTGGGTCTGTACTCAATGGAGTTTAGAAAAATGAGGGGGGATCTATTGAAACTTACAGAATACTGAGAGGCCTGGATAGTGCGGTTGTAGAGAGGATGTTTCCACTAGTGGGAGAGACCAGAACTCGAGGGCACAGCCTCAGAGTGAAGGGAAGCTCCTTTAAAACAGAGGTGATTTCTTTAGCCAGGAGGTGGTGAATCTGTGGAACTCATTGCCTCAGAAGGCTGTGGAGGCCGAGTCATTGAGTGTCTTTAAGACAGAGCTAGATAGGTTCAGATTAATAATGGGATCAAGGGTTACAGGGAGAAAACAGGAGAATGGGGATGAAAATCATATCAGCAACAATTAAATGGCGGAGCAGATGGACAAATGGCCTAATTCTGCTCCTATATTTTATGGTCTAATCGGTGTAGAGCACTGACACTCTGACAGAATATCTTACCCAGCCCTCTCCCTGCTCTATCCCCATAACTCCAAACACATTTCCCATAGCTAATCATCTAACCTACAAATCTTGGGACATTCAGGGAAATTTAGCATGGCCAGTACAACCAGAAAAGGCCCTTTGGCCCATCAAGTCAGCACTGACAGTATCTACAACTAAATGCGCTCATCCCATTTCCCTACAGTCGTCCCATATCCTTAAATGTTACGATATTCCACGTGCTCACCTAAATATTTATTAAAGGTTGTAAGGTTTCCAGCCTCCATAACCTTCCCGGGCAGCGTATTCCAGATTCCCACCAGCCTCTGAGTGGAAAGATTATTTTCTCAAAACTCCTCTGAGTTTCCTGTCCCTTACTCTAAAACTATGCCCCCTTGCGATTGACTCCGCAACCAAAACAAAACAAAAGAGAAATTGTCTGGTCCAACCTTGAATATATTCAGTCACTATGTCTTCACTGTTCCATGAGGTTTCGAAAGACTCTCTGGGAGAGGAAATTCTTCCTGATCTCTGTCTTAAATGGGATTCCTCTCATTTTGAAACAATATCACCTTTTGTTTTAGATATTCCTAAAAATCTAAGGAAAGGGGAAACATTCTCTCAGTATCTACGATGCTCAGGCCCCTCAAGATTGTACATTTTTGATTAGATCCACCTTTTCATTCTGTGAAATTCCAATCAGCATTGGGCTACCTTGCTCAACTTTCTTCCTCTTAGGATAGCAACCTCTTCATCTCCAATTCAATCGAGTGAACCTTCTCCCAACTGCTTCCAGAGCAAGTAAAACCTCCCCTTAACTAAAGAGACCATGGGTGGAGATTTCCAGTTTCACCTGCCACAGGAATTGTAGTGGGCGGACACGGACCGTGCAAAGGTCCATTGGCCTTGGGGTTGGTCTAGTTGGAAAATCCTGCCTTGTAACTCGAGGTTTGGCCACACTAGTGCCCTAGAATAGTTGCAGTAAGACTCTCCTGCACTTGTACTCCATGTCTCTTGCGATAAAGGCCAAAAAGTCAAGAGCTATCAGCAACATTGTACAGTGAATGGTTTCAAATCGTGGGCTAAGCTAACAGTGAGCAGAAGGTGACAAACGTTTTGAATATCTTCTGAATAGGGTGGCATGCTGGCACAATGGTTAGCACTGCTACCTCTCAGTGCCAGGGACCCGGGTTCAGTTCCAGCCTCGGGCCACTGCCTGTGTGGAGTCTGCATGTTCTCCCCACGTCCGTGTGGGTTTCCTCCGAGTGCTCCGGTTTCCTCCCACAATCCGAAAGGTGTGCTGGTTAGGTGCATTGGCCGTGCTAAATTCTCCTTCTGCGTACCCAAACTGTAACTTCATTGCACTGTTACTGTAAGCCTATTTGTGGCACTAATAACTAATCTTAAAAAGCGTTCCCAAGGGGTAAGTAGCATGTCTCCTCAAGTCGGAGAATAAAACAGGAAAATGAACAATTTGAGTTGAAAATCCAAGACAAGGGGGAGAGATCTGAATCATTGGGAAATGCTTGATATTGTGGAGTGCCAAAGGGAGGGGATTTGCAGAGAATTGGTCATTCGCCCCATCGAGTCTGCTTCGTCATTCAATCGTGACTGATATGTTTCTCAAACTCATTCTCCTGCCTTTTCCCCATAATTTTTGATCCCCTTATTTAGCAAGAACCTACCTATCTCTGTCTTAGAGACACAGCCTTCTGCGGCAATGAACTCCATAGATTCACCATTCTCTGGCTGAATCTCCTTTAAGCTCCAGAATTAAAATAAAAACGCGGCTCTCGTTTTCCTCGATTAATTTTTTTCTCTCTCTTTTGCCTTTTCTAATGTTAATGAGGTCTGATAGGAAAAGGTTGGGAGCTGCTAATCAGTTGTTAGATAGTTGCTCATGACTCCCAAGGCCTGAGTTGCAGCCCCCTGACTTAAAGCATTGGGATTTCCATAATGACATTTGGTAAAATATTCCACGTGAAGGAAACACATAAGTAGAATCATGCGTATTTAGGGATGTTGTACTTAAGAGGGTGGCACAATGTCACAGTGCTTAGCGTTGTTGCCTCACAGCGCTAGGGACTTGGGTTTGAATCCCAGCCTTCGGTCACTGTCTGTGCAGACTCTGCACATTCTCCTTGTGCCTGTGTGGGTTTCCTCCGACTACTCCAGTTTCCTCCCACAGTCCAAAGATGTGCTTATTAGGTGGATTGACCAAGCCAAATTGCCCTTTATTGTCCAGCGATGTGTAAGTTAGGAGAAAAATACATGGGGTTGTGTGTTTGTGCTGATTACAGGGATTGTGCTAAATTGCCCCCTTCGTGTCAGAGATCCAGTGGAGGTAAATGCATGAGATTATGGGGTAGGGCCTGGGTGGGATTGTGGTCGATGCAGATTCGATGGACCAAATAGCCTCCTTCTGCACTGTAGGAATTCTATAATTTTATGATTCTATGACTTGCACTTATGGACAGTAACCATCACCAAGCATATAATCAGTGGGTTTTTCCAATTAGATCTGCGCTTAATGCAGTTACAATGAGTGGGTAGTGGTGGGGGGGAGGGAATGGTGTTTAAATTTTGCTTGCACAGGTTTGTAATGTTGGCAGCAAAGCAGTTCTATCGAAGAAGGTGAAAGGTGCATCATTTATATCTATAAATATGTTCTAGGCCTCTGGAAAATTAATTACCAAGGAAGGCAATGCGCCAGTGACAATCCCGCAGCTTTTCAGCTTCAGATTTTGGGGATATTGTTATGGGATTGTTATGGGATGGGCCTCCTACAGCTGAGGCCGGGCCACCTTCCTTCCCCGAGGCCGTGGAGTGGAGGATGGTTTATATACACCTGCCTGAGGAACAGGGAAGAAAGATGAGGTGGCTGAAAGAGCAAGGGTGACTCAGGAGATGGTTAGAAAGATTGGAGTTCAGGGATCAGGAAGGGAACTGTAACCCATGGAGAGACTGCAGAACGTCAGCAAGAGATAAAGAAAATTACAGCACAGGAACAGGCCTTCCAAGCCTGTACTGATCATCCTGCCCAAGTGAACCAAAACCTCCCATCCTTCCAGGGACCATATCCCTCTATTCCCATCCTATCATGTATTTGTCACATAAAAGTCCTACCATATCCGCTTCCACTACCTCCCTCGGCAGCAAGTTCCAGGCACCCACCACCCTCTGTGCAAAAAACAAAACTTGCCTCGTACATTTCCTTTAAACCTGGCCCCTCACACCTTAAACCTATGGCCCCTAATAATAGACCCTTCCACCCTAGGGAAAAGCTATTGATTTTCCACTCTGTTCATACCCTCATAATTTTGTTAATTACTGTCAGGTTGCCCCTTAATCTCCCGTCATTTTTGTGAGAACAAATTAAGTTTCTCCAACCTCTCCTCATAGCTAATGCCCTTCATATCAGACAACATTCTCGTACATCTCTTCAAAGCATCCACATCCTTCTGGTAGTGTGGCAACCAGAATTGAACACTGTATTCCAAGTGCAGCCTAATTAAGATTCTATAAAGCTGCAATATGACTTGCCAATTTTTAAACTCAGTGTCCCGGCTGATGAAGGCAAGCATGCCTTAAGCCTCCTTGACTACCTTCTCCACCTGCGTTGCCAATTGCAGTGACCTGTGTATCTGTACACCCAGATCCCTCTGCCTATCAATATTCTTAAGGGTTCTGCCATTGACTTTATATGCATTATCTGTATTAAATCTTCCAAAATGCATCACCCCACACTTATCCGGATTAAACTCCACCTGCCATCTCTCCACCCAGATGTATGCAGACAACCTAGAAAAAGATGTTAAACAAAGAAAGTTTTGTCCATTATCGTCATGTCCTGCTTTGATAATATGTAGATTGAGAGCATCTTAATGAATGAATCTGTCCCGTTGGCGTTTGTTATTTTGGCTAAATGGGGCTTACGTTCACCAAACTCCAACATAGGCCCAAAACAGGGCTCTCTCTGACTGTATCTCTCTGACTGTGTAAACAACTCTTTAACTGCAATGAGATGATTTTGCCTTTGGCCAACAAGTAATTCATCTCTGTCCCAGCGTCAACTGAATCTTTTTAATTACATGACTCGAAAGCCATTAATTTAAGGGAGATGCGATTGATGATTGCTACTCTGCTCGACGTTTATTATCAGCTTTGTGCTATAGCTGCCAAAATGTTTCTCCCAAATAATTTTTCATGGCTCCTCTCTCTCTCGTTATCTCTGGTTTCTAAGGAGGACCCATCCTCGTGATTTTTAATTCTGCCAATGCATAACTTTTTAAAAAATCCTTAATTAGGATTTCTCTTGGTTTTGTAAAGAGTGGTGTTTGCACCGCGAGGCGATGGCCTAGTGGTATTGTTGCTCGGTTATTAAGATGAAAACTCAGCTATTGTTCTGGGGACCCGGGTTCGAATCTTGCCGCTGGAATTTGTATTCAATAATAAAAAAAAATCACAGAATCCTTACAGTGCAGGAGAAGGCCTTTTGACCCATTGAGCCAGCACTGACAACAATCCCACTCAGGTCTTATCCCTGTAACCCCAAATAATTCCCCTGATACTAAGGGGCAATTCAGTGTGGCCAACCTAGCTTATCCACCCATCTTTGGAGTGTGGGAGGAAACCAGAGCACGGGGAGGAAACCCACACAGGCATGGGGAGAATGTGCAAACTCCACACAGACAGTGATCTGAGGCTGGGAATCGAACCCAGGTCCCTGGCGTCGTGAGGCACAGTGTGCCACCATGCTGCCCTATCTGGAATTATGAATCTACCGATGACCCTGAAACCATTGTCAATTGTCGAAGGTCTGTTAGTGTCCTTCAGGAGAAAGAAATTGGCCATCCTTACCCTGTGTGGCCTTTATGTCACTCCAGAGTCACAGCAATGTGGTTGACTCTCAACTGAATTCCAAGGGCACCTAGGAATGGGCAATAAATGGTGTCCCACGAATGAATAAGAAAATGTCTAACTCTGCCTATCTCTCAATATTGAAGTCTTGTTTCAATGTGGGATGGAATTGAACTGCGCAGACTCAGGAAGATTCAGTCTTTGGCCTGTGCTGAGGTGGGTGGTCTTAGTTAGAGTGGCATTGGTACAGAGGTGGTGGTATCTGGTGAGGAGGGGAGAGGGTTCTTTCAACATGACTGTCAGGAGGGGAACAATCATTCGCAGTTCCCATTCCTGATCCCTGTCCATTGACCCCGCTCCCCTTACTCCTGGTGGGAAGGTCACACACGCACACACATCATACACGGATTGGATGGCCATTGGTGTGATGTAGTCACTCATGAGACAGAGAGCGGACACTATCCAAGGTGGCATGTGAGTGGCCGATTTGAAAGGGGGGCAGCAGCGGAGCGAGTCTACCAGTTTGAGGGGGGAAATAGGGAGAAATTTGATGGGTGGTGCAATGGGTGGATGTGGAGAGGTATCATTCTAGCAGTGGAGGGGGTGCCTCAAGTGGGCATTAATTGTCCACCCCTGGGTCTCCCAGCCCTGGATTTAATCAGGGCAGGATGGTGGTCCCTTCTTGCTACCTTCCTGTTCAATTGCATTTCCCTCTTATCTCCAAACTCACCATAGGAAGAGAGGAGGGGAAAATCGAATGCAGTTTTGAATGTTTCATTCATAACAATCTAAATGTATCATTGCCACCATGGGAGACCTTCACCCTGTAATAGAACTGGGGGGCAGAACATGCTGGTGCATTGACTGCTCCTGTTATATTGGGCTCCATTTACTGATCAAAGCAAAATATCTCATAGAATCCCTACAGTGCCGAAGGAAGCCATTCGGCCCATCGAGTCTACACCAACCACAATCCCACCCAGCCCCTATCCCCGTAACCCCATGTATTTACCCTAGCTAGTTCACCTTGACACTCTTGGGGAAATTTAGCCTGGCCAATCCACCTAACCCGCACATCTTTGGAGTGTGGGAGGAAACCAGAGCACCCAGAAGAAGCACGCGCAGGGAGGGTGTGCAAACTCCGCATAGACAGTTACCCAAGGCTGGAATTGAAGCCGGGTCCCTGGCGCTGTAAGCTGGGGGGGCAGTGGGAGATTGGAGTGCAGGACTCAATTATACCACGCGTGCTTGGTAATGCGAGGTGACAAGGTGCTAACAAGACAACCATGTACCCCATTTGTTTTGGGGAGGGGGGGAGATAGACTTCAGGGACAGCTCGGGGAGAAGCTCTCTGGTAGTAGACTGGCAGCAGACATGGTGAAGGTGGCACGGGGCAGGTTAAAGACGATTGTCAGGCTGTTTCATACCTCGTTTTAAACACTAAACGCACCGAAATACGATGAGAAATGGGGACACTTCAATATTCCAGCGTGCTGACTTGCCTTCAGAGGGACATCATTGTGTCTCCCTGGGGGATGGGACTCAGGTGCAAGTTATTTATGGACACACTGTGATGTGTCAATAGATTTTCCTGTTTAGTTGTGATAGGTGGCACTCACAGAGCAGACGTGCTGAGATTGCCGTAGGGGTACAGTGTACGAGAAGCCACGTTACCATTGGGCAACGCTGCGATCTGCCTCTCGAGAGTAAAACTAACCTTATCTCCTGGAATCGATGCGTTGCCATGGAAACCTTTCGGAGCTAAGCAAAGTGACTGTAATAAATTGCTGTGTGCCAGTGCATTTATTTATGTATTCGTGTCACAAGTAGGCTTAGAGCGACACTGCAGTGAAGTTACTGTGAAAAACCCCTGAGTCGCCACAACACTGTTGGGGTAAAGTGAGGGAGAATTTAGCGCCTAACCAGCACACCTTTCGGACTGTGGGAGGAAACCGGAGCACCCGGAGGGAACCCACGCAGACACGGGGAGGACGTGTAGGCTCTGCACAGACAGTGACCCAAGCCGGGAATCGAACCCGGGTCCCTGGCATTGAGAGGCAGCAGTGCTAACCACTGTGCCATGGTGCTGCTTTGACACTATCGATATTGCCTGCGACATGGCACTCCCTTTCTGCTCTTTCTCTCTCTCTTTGTTATCTAAACTTCACTGAGTTCTTCCAGGCTGAGATTATCTGTTGAAGCTTAGACAGACTGAAATCCACCATTAGAACGTGGTGATTTCCGACTGTCATCTTGTGAGTGAATCCTATTCACATCCAGCACACACACAGCTAGTCACACACAACGCATTGTCGTTTGAATAAATATTTTCTCCTGGCGTTTTCCCCTCTCTTATAGAATCGTGTACAGCACAGGAGGAGGCCATTCGGCCCATGGAGTCAATGTTGGCTCTCTCTGTGGAGTGACCCTAGCTGTCACTCTCACTCTCCCATTCTAGTCCCACAACTCTGCAAATTCATTTCCTTCAAAAGCCCCTCCAGCTTGCCTTTGGAATCATCAATCATTTCCACCTTCATCACCCCACGTGGCCAACAAGTTCCAGTTCATTACCACTCGCTCGCTTACAAAAAGGCTCTCCCTCATGGTCGCCACCTGCGTCTCTTGTCCAAAGTCTTAAACCAATGACCCTTATTCCTTGTACTAACAGCTAATTTTAAGGCTGAAATTTTTCCTGTTGGCGGGGTCTTCCAGCCCTGCAGATGGCAATATCACCTCCCTCTCCTATGGTGGTGCATTCCCCGGTAATGTATGCACACAAAACTCTGTCGGCGTCGGCAGGACTGGAAGATCCCATTGCCACAGTGCAGGGCGGTACGGTGGCACAATGGTTAGCACTGCTACCTCACAGCGCCAGGGAGCCAGGTTCGATTCCAGCCTCGGGTCACTGTCTGTGTGGAGTTCATATGCCCTCCCTGTGTCCTGTTTTCTTCCACAGCCCAGAGATGTGCAGGTTAGGATCCTGTTGCTGGCCTCCATTGACTGATCAAGGCAAAATATCTCATAGAATCCCTACAGTGCAGAGGGAGGCCATTTGGCCCATCGAGTCTGAATGGACAATAATCTTACCAGGCCCTATTTCCGTAAGCCCACATGTTTACCATGCTAGCCCCCTGACACTTAGAGGCAATTTAACATGCCCAATCCTCCAAATTTGCACATCTTTGGACTGTGGGAGGAAATTGCAGAATCAGAGGAAACCCAAGCAGACATGGGGAGGATGTCCAGCTATTACACCACCTTACCTTGTGCCAAGTATGACTCCAACCAACGGAGAGTTTGCCCCCTGATACCCATTGATTCCAGTTTCATGAGGGCTTCTTGATGCCACACTCAGTTGAATGAGGCCTTGAAGTCAAGGGCAGTCACTCTCACCTCATCTCTGGAATTCAGCTTCAAGGCTAGAATGAAGTCAGGAGCTGAGTAGTTCTGACAGAACCCAAACTGGGTATGAGTGGGCAGGATGTTGCTAAGTAAGTGCCAATTGATAGAACTGTTGATGACCCCTTCATCACTTTACTGATGATTGACAGGAGGCTGTTGAGGTGGGAATCGGCTGCGTTTGTTCTGCTTTTGGTGTTGATGACAAGCAATGTGGTAATGATAATGAGACTGAATTTCTGTGGCATTGAGTCAGGCTCCGAGGAGATGGCCATTGCCTGTTGCTTGTATTGTGTGAATGTTATTACTCTTCACCAGTTAGAGCAAGCTGGAATTTGCCTGGGTTTGCTGTATGTGGGCGTAGACTGCTATATTAGCTAAGAGTACCAATGGATCTGAAACTGTGTGGTGTATAGAATACCAACAGTGCAGAAGAAGGCCTTTTGGCCCATCGAGTCTGCACTGACAACAATCCCATCCAGGTTCTATACCCACAACCTCTTGCATTTACCCGAGTTAGTTCCCCCTATCACTAAGGGGCAATTTAGCATGGCCAATCCCACTCATCTTTGGACTATGGGAGGAAACTGGAGCAACTGGTGGAAACCCACGCAGACATGGGGAGAATGTGCAAACTCTGCATAACATTGACCTGAGGCTGGAATTGAACCCGGATTCCTAGCACTGTTCGGCAACAGTGCTAACCACTATGCCACCCCAATAATAATTAACTAATAATTAAGGATGTAACATCTGAAAATTAGTGAACCCAGGACAGTATCCTGAGGAACTCCTGCAGCGATATCATGGGGTTGAAATGATTGACCTCCAACAACCTTCTTCCTTTACTCCAGACGTGACTCCAGCTTGAAGAACTTTCCCTTTGATCCCTTAAAGTCGGATTTACCAAGCCATCTTTGTGGCTAAGTAGGTGTAATGTTGCCTTGGTAACAAGGTCAGTGAGATCAAATGTCAGATGAGGTGCAAGAAAGGACGCAATTCCTTGTCTTGTCAGTTTGGATCTTGTTTGTCTCTCTTGTGGGGACCATGAATTGGATTCATTTGGATTTTGAATTTGCTTTTTTGAAAAAAAAACCTCTCATTTAGTCTTCAGAATGGACCCTGTGGTTAATGACGGCTGGCGTTGAGTGTTTCAGGCAGCACGGTGACACAGTGGCTTAGCACTGCTGCCTCACAGCGTCTGGGTTTGATTCTGACCACGGGTCACTGGCTGTGTGGAGTTTGCACATCCTCCCCGTGTCTACGTGGATTTCCTCCTGCAGTCCAAAGATGTGTGGGTTAGATTGAATGGCCATGGTAAATTGCTCCTTAACGTTAGGGGGATTAGTAGGGTAAGTATGTGGGGTTGTGGGAATAGGGCCTGGATGGAATTGTGGTCAGTGCAGGATCAATGGTCGAATTGGCCTCCTTCTAACTGTAGGAATTCTGTCATTACTGATGAAACCCATAATGAGCACTTCTGAGCAGATTATTAGTAAGTGGCAATTGTTATCATTAATTATGACACTGTTCAGCGTCGTAGAGTCAAAGAGGTTTACACATGGAAACAGGTCGTTCACTGCCACTTGTCCATGCCACCCATTTTTAAAAACTTTTTTAAGCTAGTCCTAATTGCCCACATTTGGCCCATATCCTTCTATATCTATCTTACCCATGTAACTGTCCAAATGCTTTTTAAAAGACAAAATTGTACCCGCCTCTGGCAGCTTGTCCCAGACTCTCACCGCCGTCTGTGTCAACAAATTACTCCTCTGGACATTTTTGTATCCCTCCCCTCTCCCCTTAAACCTATGCCCTCTAGTTCTAGACTCCCCTATCTTTGGAAAAAGATGTTGACTATCTATCTTATCTGTGCCCCTCATTATTTTATAGAACTGTATAACATCAGCCCAAAGTTTCTGCGCTCCAGGGAAAACATCCCAGTAAATCCAGCCTCTCCTTATCAGAGAATTCAGTAACTATAGAATCCCTAGAGTGCAAAGGAGGCCATTCGGCCCATCAAGTCTGCACCGATAACAATCCCACCAAGGCCCTATCCCTGCAACCCCACATATTTAGTCAGCTAATCCCCCTGACACTAAGGGTCAATTTACCATGGCCAATCAACCTAACCCATGCATCTTTGGACTGTGGGAGGAAACTAGAGCGTTCAGAGAAAACCCATGCAGATATAGGGAGAATATGCAAACTCCACACAAACAGTGACACAGGCCAGGAATCAAACCCGGGTCCCTGGCGCTGTGAAGCAGCAGTGCTAACCACTGTGCCACCCTGCCACCCTTATAACTCCAACCGTCAAGTCCCGATGGCATCCTAGTAAAAGTTGACTGGTTTTCTTGCTGACACTCTGGAGTAGGCTAATAGGGGGGGTAATCAGCCAGGTTACGTTTATAGACAGGACGTTCCTCAGCAGTTTTGAATATTGTTAGCCAGATGGCAGCATTGTAGTTGTTCGACAACAGCCTAGCTATATCTGGAGCCGGAGCTTTAAGCATTACAACCTTCCCCTTTGCTGCATCCAATGTGTTCAGCTGTTTCTTGACACATTCTGATGTGAACTAAATTAACTGAAAGCCGCCATCTGTGATGCTGGAGGAGTCTTATTCCCGGGATGGTGGGACTGACGTGCGAAGGGAGATTGAGTGGGTTAGGATTGTATTCATTGGAATTTAGAAGGATAAGAGGGATTTTTATAGAAACCACTGTGGCACTGGCATGTTGGCACAGTGGTTAGCACTGCTGACTCTCAGCGCCAGGGACCCAGATTCAATTCCGGCCTCAGGTCACTGTCTATGTAGAGTTTGCACATTCTCCCCGTGTGGGTTTTCCTCTGGGTATTCCCAATTCCTCCCACACAAAGATGTGCGGGTTAGGTGGATTGACCATGCTAACCTGTCCCTTAGTGTCGGGGGGTTTAGCAGGGTAAATATGTAAGATTAGGGGAATGGATGGGATTAAAGCTGGTACAGACTTGATGGGCCAAGTGGTCTCCGATACTGAAGAGATTCTATGACAGGACTAGTCAAGGCAGATGCAGGAAGGATGTCCCTGATGGTGGGAGTGGCCAGAGCCAGGGGATCACAGTCTGGGGATACGGGGTAGATTTCGGACAGAGATGAGGAAAATGTTCTCCGCTCATAGAGTGGTCAGCCTATGGAATTTGCTAACACAGAAAGCAGTTGAGGCCAAAACATTGTATGTTTACAGTATACGGCAGTTGGGGAAAGGGAATCATAGAATATGGGGAAGAGGTGGGGGAGAGATGGGGAAAGCTATTGAGTTGGATGATCAGCCAAGATCATACTGAATGGCCGAGCAGGCTCAAAGGGGCTGAATGGCCTCCTCCTGCTCCTATGGTTTACCTGGTGGCACTTCTGGCTGACGATGCTTACAAACGCTTTATCTACTGGACTGATGTTACTGGGCTCACCCATGATTGAGGATGGGGTTATTCATAGAGCTTCCTCCTTTGGGTGTTTAATTTCCCATCGCCAGGACTCAAGAAATCTAATCGGATCTCTTGGTTATGGGATCACTTGCTTTTTTCATCGCACACATGTAATCCTCTGATTTGCTGTTTCACCTAAGTTTTAGGCTTTTTTCCCCTGTTCTTTCATGAGAAACTGGCAAGGCCAGTTGCCCATTCGAATTGCCCTTGCTGGGCCCTTTCAGAGGGCAGTTAAATGTCAACCACATTGCTTTGTGTCTGGAATCACACGTAGGCTAGACTGAGTAAGGACAGCAGATTTTGTCTCCAAAGGACGTTAGTGAACCTTTTTTTTATTCATTCATGGGACATGGGCATCGCTGGCTGGGTCAGCTTTTATTACCCATCCCTAATTGCTTGAGGACAGTTAAGAATCAACCATACCGATGGCTTCGGAGTCACATGTAAGCCAGACCAGGTAAGGATGGCAGATTTCCTTCCCTTTAAAAACATTAGTGAACCAGTTGTATCTTTTTGACAATCAACAATGGTTTCATGGTCATCAGTAGATTCTTAATTCCAGATAACTTTTATTGAGTTCAAATTCCACCATCTGCCGTGGCAGGATTCGAACCCTGGCACCCAGAACACTGGCTGAGTTTTTGGATTAATCGTCTGACGTTAATGCCTCTAGGTCATTGCCTCCCCAGATGGGTTTTTACAACAATCAGCAATTCCTGGCCAACAATACTGAGGTTAAAGGCAGGATTCTGTGACCTTGCTCAGCCCGAGACTGGAAAATTCTACCCGAGGCCATCGGATCTTCCCGATTCCATGGCAGGCAGGGCGGTAGAATTCTGGTGAAGATTTCACTTCCAGATTTGTCAATTGCATTCATATTGAACCAAAAACCAAGGTGGGATTTGAACCCACTTCATCAGAGCGTTAACTCAGTCCTTTGGTTGTAACCCCAGTTACTGCTCTACTAATATCTCCACGTATGCCTGTTGGCGTGCTCTCCTGCATTCTTCAATAGAATAGGGTTGATCCGCTGACCTGGTAGCATGAGGGATATAGCAGGTTATGAGTTTACGGATTGCCATGGAATGCAATGCTGTTGCTACAGTTGGCCCACAGTGTCTCATTGCCTGGTTAGATTTCTTCTCAATCTAACCATTCAACATGGTGGCAATGACACAATGGATGGGCTTCAATGTGAAGATGGAACTTTGCTTCTACAACAACTGTGCACTGAGTACTTGAACCAATACTGTCATGGATAGACGTATCTTGAAGGAAGATTGGTGAGGTTGAGAGGGAAGTAGGTTTTTCCCTCTCACCATCTAGTCCAGGCTAGTGGCTCCCTCCTTCAGGGTTCAGTCATTCGTGGTGCTATTGAGCCACTCTTGGTGATGGGCACTGAAGACCCGCGCCCAGAGCAGCCTGGTGGCACAGTGATTAGCACTGCTGCCTCACAGTGCCAGGGACCTGGGTTTGATTCCTGGCTGGGGTCACTCTCTGTGCGGAGTCTGCATGTTCTCCTTATGTCAGTGTGGCTTTCCTCCAAGTGCTGTGATATGTCTGAAAGACGTGCTGGTTAGGTACCTTAGCCATGCTAAATTCTCCCTGCCCGAGTGTGGCGACCAGGGGGTTTTCACAGTAATTTCATTGCAGTTTTAATGCAAGCCTATCTTTTACACTAATAAGTAAACTTTAATACAGTGAAAATTTATTCCTTGCGTGCCATACAGGCAAAGCATACTGTTCATAGAGTACATGGGGGAAGAAGGAAAAGAGAGGGTGCAGAATACATGCGACAATAATAAATCAAATCAAATCACAACGGCACTGATTGGTTTGAGGGAATGCTATAATGGAGGAGGTGATCCAAAGATAGGGGGGTTAGATGAATTGGCCGTGCTAAATTGCCCCTTAGTGTCAGGGGGACTACCAAGGGTAAACGCATGGGGTTATAGGATAGGGCTGGGGTGGGATTGTGGTTGATGCAGACTTGATGGGCGGATTTTTTTTGGGGCATTGCTAGCTGGTTAGCATTTATTACCCATCCCTAGTTGCCCTTATTCAGAGGGCAGTTGGGAGTCAACCACATTGCTGTGGCTCTGGAGTCCATGTAGGCCAAACCAGGTAAGGATGGTGGATTTCCTTCCCTTAAGGACATTAGTGAACAAGATGGGTTCTTCTGACAATGGTTTCCTGATCATCAGTTGATTCTTAATTCCAGATTTATTTTTTAAGGAATTCAAATTCCACCATCTGCTGGGTCCCCAGAACATTAGCTGCATTTCTGGACTAATAGCCGAGTGATAATACTATTGGGCCATCGTTTCCCTATAATGGCCACCTTCTGCACTGTGTGATATTATGATTTTATGATTCAGTGTCCCAAAGATCGGTGTTGGGGCCACGACTGTAGCTTCAGATATGACGGACTTGCCTCTTAAACATTGTGTGATTTGCTCTCAAATAAATATCCATGCTGCAAACCTCTTCAAAGCTATGCAAATCGTTCCGGCCTGTATAGACTTGCCTCTGCCTGAGATCAACACAATCAGCCCTTTGATGTTCACTATTCATGCAATGTTTCATTGCCTGTGAGACAATAGGATCATTTGATGTACGAGGAAGGCAAAGCCGTTAGCTCAGGCAGGTTCATCCATTCAAAAAAAAACCCTGCGGTCCCATCATCATAATTTTTAACCAGTTTCTGAAATAATTCTGTTGGTGTAACCTGAAGCAGTGCCTCAACCAGCTGCTCAATCTGAATTTTTTTTTTACAAAGGCTTGGACATTAACTGCTCCCTGGTGCATTCTCCCTGGCGACCTACCTACCAATCAGAGTCCTCTTGCCAACCGATCAGCACTGGGCAATAGCCGGGTGATATTATCGCTAAACTCAGATTGATCCAGGAACTCAGTCAATGTTCTGGAGATGTGGGTTCGAATCCCACCACGGCAGATGGTGGAATTTGAATGTTAAAAAAATTAGGAATTTACTGATGATCATGAAACCGTTGTCAGAAAAAAGCCATCTGATTCAATTAGGGAAGGAAATCTGCCATCTTTATATGGTCTGGCCTACATGTGACTCCAGAACCATAGGAATATGGTTAACACTCAACTGCTGTCAAGCAATTAGGGATGGGCAATAAATGCTGGCCCAGCCAGTGATGGCTATGTCCATGAATTAATAAAAAAAAATTCTCCTCCATACAGTATAAATTGTTGTTCCCTTGACTGTTGATTTATTTTGTGTGGCTCTCCTGATGAGTACAAGATGAAAAGCTTTGATAGTATGGCTGTTTTCCCAGCAGTAGTTAGGTATAATTTTCTCCACTCGAACAGGTCCCTTGCATCAGTTATAAAAGTGGGGATTCCCAAACCATTTTATTTGAAGGAACCTTTTTCAAATTGATTAGTAATCACTGGATTCCTCCATCTAAAATATGATGGGATATCATACCTAGATAAATTCCGTAACTCCGTTTCTTTGAGTCTAAGCAGCATTGATGAACCAGTACTCCTGCATTTGAACTCCATCATCAGTAAGGTGGTCAAGGGTTATGAGGAGAAGGCAGGAGAGTCATAAAATCATAGAATCCTTATAGTGCAGAAGGAGGCCAGTTGGCCCATCGAGTCTGCACCAACTATAATCCCATCCAGGAACTGTTCCTGTAACTCCATGTATGTACCCTGCTAATCCCTCTAACTATAGGGTCAATTTAGCATGGCCAACCTACCTAACCCACACATCTTTGGACACTAAGGGGCAATTTAGCATGGCCAATCCACCTAATCTGCACAGCTTTGGACTGTGGGAGGAAACTGGAGCACTCAGAGGAATCCCACGCAGAACCGGAGAGAACGTGCAAACTCCACACAGAGAGTGACCCTAAGGCAGGAATTGAACCAGAGTCCTGGTGCTGTGAGGCAGCAGTGCTAACCACTGCGCTGCATCAGGTGAATGGACATGAGAATCAAACCAGCCATGATTGAATGGTGGAGCAGATTTGATGGGCCGAATGGCCTAATTCTGCTCCTATACCTTAGAGTCTTACCACCTAGAAGCAGCACTGAGTGAACCAGTGTGTATTCTGGATAGGGTACCAAGGATCCAGAGTGTAATCTGGATAGGATACGTCAGCGTCCATCACCAAGAGTGGCTCAGTAATGCGACTACTAACTGAGCTGGCTGAAATGTTGAAGGACATGGTGGCACAGTGGTTAGCACTGCTGCTTCACAGTGCCAGGGACCCGGGTTCAATTCCGGCCTCCGATGACTATGTGTAGAGTTTGCACATTCACTCCTGTGTCTGTGTGGGTTTCTCTGGGCGCTCCAGTTTTCTCCCATAGTCCAAAGATGTACGGGTTAGGTTGATTGACCATGATAAATTGTCCCTCAGTGTCAGTGAGATTAGCAGGGTAAATGCTTGGGGTTAAGGCGATAGGGATTGGGTGGGGTTGTTGCTGTTGCAGACTCGATGGGCCAAATGGCCTCCTGCACTGTAGGGATTCTGTGATTCAAATCTCTCGTGGTGAGTATTTTATTTTCAATCTCTAACTGCACACTGTGGCAATTTTCTACACTGACTAACAACCACCTTGTAGTTTTATTTGCAAATTTAGATATTTGCATTTAACTAGCGAATACCACTTATTTGCTCCCCACGTGTGCAGAGAGGGGGTAAGAGAGAATCGCAAAGTCAAGTTTGAGTTTTCGACCTGAACTCTGGCTATCCTGCTCGGCTCAGCAGAAGTTATTTGCGTTGCCACGGTGATTGATTCAGTGGAGGATTTATTTTTTTTGAAAGCAGATCAAAAATGTTCGGAGGGCTTTCTTTCATCTTCAGCCCGGAATATTCTTCTATCGGAATAGCAAAAATCAGAGGAGGACTTTGATTTATACAGAATCACAGAAGGATGGAGCACAGAAGTGAGGCCATTCGACCCTTTGTGGCTGTCAGTGCTGGCTCGTTGAAAGAACTATCCAAATTAGTCCAACTCCCCAACCAATTTTTTTTAACATCGCTTCAAGGCTTTTCTCTTCTGGGAGTTATTATTAAAACTGCTTTCAGATAGTGTGCCTCCAGATCATCATGACTTGTTGCGTTAAAAAAAAAGTTTCCTCTCGTCACCTCTGGTTCTTTTGCCAGCCCTTTTCAATCTGTATCCTCTGGAAACAGTCCCTCATTGCTTACCATGTTAAAACACCTCGTGCTTTGGACACCTCGATTTAATCTCTCCTAGATCTTCTCTGCTCTCAGGAATTGCACTTCCAGCCCCTCCACGATGGTGCAGTGGTTAGCGCTGCTGCCTCATAATGCCAAGGACACGGGTTCGATTCACAGCTTGGGTCACTGTCTGTGTGCAGCCTGCATGTTCTCCCTGTGTCTGCGAGGGTTCCCTCCAGGTGCTCAGCTTTCCTCTGAAGGACGTGCTAGTTAGGTATGTTGGCCATGTTAAATTCTCTATCAGTGTACCCGAACAGGCGGCGGGATTGTGGCAACTAGAGGATTTTCACAGTAACTTCATTGCAGTGTTAATGTAAGCCTATTTGTGACACTAATAAACTTTAACTTAAATATTTATTAGATTATTAGGTTTGGAGAAAGCAAGCAATTTGAGAAGTGAAGATCATAAGATACAGGAGCAGAATTAGACCATTCAGCCAATTGATTCAATCATGGCTGATAGGTTTCTCAACCCCATTCTCCTTCCTTTTCCCTGTAACCTTTGATCCCTTTAACAATCAAGATACCTAACTATCTCTGTCTTAATTATACCCAATGACCTGGCCTCCTTCTGTGACAATGAATTCCACAGATGCACCATTCACTGGCTATAGAAATTCCTCCTCATCCCAATTCTAAAGAGTTGTCCCTTTACTCTGAGGCTGTGCCCTTGGATCCTGGTCTCTCCTACTAATGGAAACATCTCCCTCATGTCTGCTCTATCCAGGCCTTTCACCATTCTGTAAATTTCAATGAGATTCCCCCCCCCCCCCCCCATCCTTCCAAAGTCCATCATGTACAGACCTGGAGTCCTCAAACGCTCCTTGAAGATGCGCGAGATTAGTGACAGAATGGCTGAATGAGTAAAGGGGTATTTTCCATAAAATCCACCTGGCTTACACATCCTTTCACTCCACTTTTAAAGGCCTTATTAAAGTGTGTCACCAATTTTAGTGATTTGTGTGCTTGTTCACCGAGATCACTTTCCTCCTCCACCCCATTCGGATTTCTATTTTGCAAGCCACATGGGATCGCCCCATTCCCCTGACAAAAATGGAATACCTCACGCTTAGCAACGTTGAAATCGGTTTGCCAATTAAATGTTCATTATTGTAAATTTATTCAGATTGTTTTGTAATTTGGGTGCCGTGCTGCCCAGTGTTGAGTGGCTATCGCCTGATTTAGGGACATTTGCAAATTTAGAAATTAGGCTTTCGATTCTGAACTCGAAATTGTTAATATTAATTGTAAACAGCAGGTGGTCCTGCAGTGATCCTTGTAGAACACCGCTTCTGTCACACTGAATAGCGACTCGTTACTCCCTGAACTTTGCTGACTTTTTAATTTGATTTATTATTGTCACATGTATTGGGATACAGTGAAAAATATCGTCATACAGACAAAGCATACTGCACATAGAGAAGGAAAGAGGGCAGAGGGTACAGGATACAGTCAGAGCTAGGGTGTAGTGAAAGATCAACTTAAGGTAAGGTAGTTCCATTCAGAAGTCTGACAGCAGCAGGAAACATGACCTCAGACTTTTGTATCTTTTCCAATGGAAGAAGGTGGAAGAGAGAATGTCCGGGGTGCATGGGGTCCTTGATTTTGCTGGGTGCATTTCTGAGGTAACAGGAAGCGTAGACAGAGTCATCGGATCGGAGGCTTGATTGCGTGATGGACTGGGCTATATTCACAACCCTTTGGAGTTTCTTGTGGTCTTGGTCAGAGCTGGAGGCAAAAGCAAGCTATGATTCTGTCTTGGCTATTCCTGCTCCTGCTTGACTCCGACCCTGCATGCTCCAATCTTATTCATTCATCTATTATCTTGACTCTATTGTCTATCAGAAATCTATCTGACTCCCCTCCGAATAGATTCAGTGACTCAGCATCCACTGTTCTCTAGGGAAGAGAATTCCATAGGCTAATGATGCTCTATTAATAGCTATTAGGTAATACAGAACTGCTGAAAAAAGAGTCTTGTTGTAGCTTTTTGGTTTATACTCAACAGGACAGATATGCAAGAACGCCAAATCTTAAAAGGGAGCAATAATTTATACTGCATTACAAATGCATTACATCAATTACAATTTTATCTGTTAGCTCTTGAAAGAATTCAACGAAATCCAGCAAGACTGAGCCTTTTGAAATCCATGTGGATCATTCATTCATGCTTCAGATGACTCCAATCCTTATCCCTCTCCCTCAGTTCATGTTGACGTCGCCCTCTCTCCATTCACTCTCCTCTCTGTTCAATTTCTTTGGATGTTTGCCAGTCTGTGTCCCTTTGAAGTCTGTTACTATCATCCTTTTTTAAAAGTTATGTTTCCAAATCTTGTACAATCTGCAAACCTTTGAAATTATTCCATTACATCAGTCTTTTTCCACATGGAGGACTTAGTGGATCTGGGAGTCACTAAGTACATCAGTTAGCAAAGCATTAAAGAGGAAGGATCCTGAGGCACTGGTGTTATAGCACAGAGATCGTCCCCTTTTTAAATGTAGCACCCAATCCCCCAAAGGGAATAGCTCACCTTGTAATCTGTTAAAAGTGTGTGGGATGGTGTAAACTGTCCTTCAGTAACATTTAGTGGGTAACTAATGGAAATACCTGACATTCAATTTAAAATGAGCACTTAACAATTTATTCATTTAACTACTGGGAACTTTAACTAAACAAGTAATATACTGAGTAAAATAAAATTATAATGGATTGCTGTTCAAATAAATACAATGCCCATTCATTGAGAGAAAAATATGAGAATTTTGTCACTCTCAAAAAAAATACAACCAGGTTTTGTGTCTTTCATAATCTTCTGGCGTTTCTAGGTTGATTTCACTGTCTGTAAGTTCTTTCTGATTTGGTACCTTCTACTGGTTAGATGGTGCGTTCTCTTAAGACATATATAAAGCTGACACAATGGAGAGCTGAGAAGTCTTACCTCTTGGCAAATGGCATTTGTTCTTTCCCCCTTGAGGCTTGAGAGGTGGTGTAATTGCTTTTTAACCTGTTTTCCCCCTTTGTGCTCTCTTTTATACCTGTGACGACCTATCAATTTTCCTACAATGGGATTGGTCTGATGTTGCCAATGCCATCAAATTCAAATCTTATAGGTTTTTGGTATCTGAGTATCTGCTTTAAATTGAAAGGCTGAATTCAAAAACATTCAAATGCCTGAAACCTGTTACCAAGGCAATCCTATTACCTGGCCTTTGATATAAATGCTTCAGTCTGGGACTCTGTTTGCACCTGCATTTTAAATTTCCAAAACACCAGCTGTTAAAGGGGCTACGGAATGTTTTTTTCTCTCCAGCATTTTTATACTCTTTATATCTTTACCAACATAAAATTCCAACTCACTGTCTCACCCACTCGCCCGCCCACCCACCCGCCCCCACCCACTCGCCCGCCCACCCACTCGCCTGCCCACCCACTCGCCCCGCCCACCCACTCGCCCGCCCGCCCACATCGCCCGCCCGCCCACTCGCCCGCCCGCCCACTCGCCCGCCCACCCAGTCGCCCACTCACCCCACCCCACTCACCCACCCACTCACTCACTCACCCACTCACCCGCATGCCCCTCGCCCGCCCACTCACTCCCTCACCCACCCACCCACCCACTCACTCGCTCGCCCGCCCGCTCGCTCGCTCACTCACTCGCTCACTCGTTTATTTACTCACTCTATTCACTCCCTCACCCTCACTCCTTCCTTAATATCTTTCTGCCTCACCAGTGACACATTGAATTTTATAAAGTTGCTGTATTTATGAGATATATATGCATGAAATCTGTTGCAGATATTTAGGACTAGTAACCACAAGTATTAGTATCCATTTAGCGATGTGTTCAAGGACTGCCAATCAACTTCCCTGGCATTGAACAGTTTTAATTTTAAGTGAAGTGTCTCATTCCTTTAGGTTGTGTATTGTTTCAGGAGATTTTTAAACTATCAATGTTGAAATATTCTTTTTGCAACTTTTTTCTGTCTCCTCTCAATCTCTTTCTGCACCAAATTGTTCTTTCTCTCTATTCCCTTCCCTTTCAGTAACTCCTCAATCCTCCCGCTGTGTATTTCTAATCCTTAAACCTCATTGGCCAAGGAAATAATCTGATTGGTTTTCCTACCCATTCATGTCCTACATGCCTCATTTTCTGGGGAACACTGTCGCCAACCCATGAACCATCTGGGCAAGACCTTTGTATCTAAAAGATGTAGGACAGTTCCAACTAGCAGGCAGATGTTTGTCTACCTTACTGATGCAAAAATCTCACTGAGCGATCCTGTGTATGCTTAGCACTGTTTGTTCCAGTCTATGCAAATACTTCATTTTAAGATATTTCTGCCTATGCAACTAACTCTGCTAACTTGACTACATGTAGAATCAGAAGGCTAAAGGTTAGCTAAAAAAATTGACTGCATTCCTGAAGGGTACACAATGCAGGCAAACAAGCTTTACATAATGGCAGCTGCAAGAATTGTTTTTTTTAAGACAGAGACAGCCTGAGATAAAAAAAAATTCATAACAAGAGAAAGGTTGAAATGTAGTTTGAATTTTACTGTGTGTTTTTCAGTTTGTTTTTGAGGTCAGGTCAGTATAGGGGCTGGCAGTAGAAGCCAGATTCCAAACTTGCTTTTTACTTTCACTTCTGTCAGTGTTAAGTTCTGTTCAATAAAACCATTTTAAAACTCATGTCAGTGTTGGCCTATTCAAATAAATGAATGGATTCTAACACTCACAGCGCCAGGGACCTGGATTTGATTCCCATCTCGGGTCACTGACTGTTTGGAGTCTGCACGTTCTCCCCATGTCTACGTGGGTTTCTTCTGGATGCTCCAGTTTCCTCCCACAGTCCGAAAGACGTGCTGGTTCGCTGCATTGGCCATGCTAATTCTCCCTCAGTGTACCCAAACAGGAGTTTAGTGACTAGAGGATTTTCAGAGTAACTTCACTGCGGTGTTAATGTAAGCCGAATTGCGACGCTAATAAATAAACTTGAACTTTTAATTGTCCAAGCTAAGAGTTTGGAATACCGGAGACATGGGGAGAGGGGATTTTCTGGTCGTGTTCACCCCAAGACTGGAAAATCCTGCCCAAGATCAATGGACCTTTACACAGTCCGTGTTGCACCTGCTACAATTCCTGTGGTGTGTGGGATGGGAAAATTCCGGCCCTGTTGTGTGACATTTCGCCGTGGATAGGAGAGGGTGTCCTGGATTGCCTTACCGTACTGATCTACCTCCACAAATGGCTGTTCTTCCACAAGATCTTCACTCTGCTCTGATTATCGCCATTAAAGCGATGTTACCTTCAGCCGTAAGGATTGAAACTGGCACTTGTTCTCAAAAAAGAGACGATTAGGAGTTTTACAAAAGGGAATCGGTAATCAGATGGGGGAGAAGTATCTTATCCAACAGCACAATAGGGGAATCAAAGCTGGGTTTAAGCCATGAATAATGGATTCGGAATAGGTTGCTACCTAATGCAATAAATAATGTATCTGCTGAGCCAAACGAAAGGGAATTGGGATTATTTTCTGACTGCAGAGTGAGTCATTTTATTTTTTGGAAAAACATCATGACTGGGCATATGGGCAAAGCCTGGATGTAGTGCCAGTCCCTTGCCTGCCTTCTAGCCCAGGCTGGTGAGCTGCCTCCCTGAGCCACTGCTGCTCCTGCAGTGAGGGCAGTTCAACAACACGGCTCGGAAGGCAGTTCCATCCAATTTGGCCCTACAGTGGAATGGTGTTTCTGAGTCACAATGGAGTGGCACAGTGGTTAGCACTGCTGCCTCACAGCAACAGGGACCCTGGTTCGATTTCTGGCTTGGGTCACTGTCTGTGTGGGGTCTGCACGTTCTCGCCGTATTTGCGTAGGCTTCCTCCGAGCGTTCTGCTTTTTTCCCACAGTCCAGGGACATGCGGGTTTGGTGGATCGGCCACGTTAAATTGTTCCTTTGTGTCAGGAGGACTAACTGGGGTAAATGCATTGGGTTGTGGGGATAGGACCTCGGTGGGATTGTGATTGGTATAGACTCAATAGGTCAAATGGCCTCCTTCGGCATTGTAGGATTCTATGATAAGTCACTTAAAAGATAACAAGGAGGCTCTGGTTAAAGGTCTTTGTCCAACCTGAAACTGAACTGGTCCCATTTGCCTGCATTTGGCCCCTATCCCTCTAAACATTTCCCATCCATGTACACTTCCAAATGTCTTTTAAGTGTTATAATTGTACCCGTTTTTACCACTTCCTCTAGCAGCTCATGCCATATTTGCACATCCTCTGTGTGAAAATGTTGCCCCTCGGGTCCCTTTCCCCTCTCACCTCAAACCTATGTGCTCTGTAAGTTCTTTCCAATTTAGTACCTTTCAGACTCCTCTATCCTAGGGAAAAAACCTTGGCTAGTCACTTTATCAATGCCCCTCATGATTTTATAAACCTCTATAAGGTCACCTCTACACTCCAGAGAGAAAACCCTTTCCAACCTCTCCTTATAATTCAAACCTTCCAGATCTGGTAACAGCCTTGTAAGTCTTTTTTTTTGCACTCTTTCCAGTTTAATAACATCCTTCCTATAGCAGGGTAACCAGAATTGTACACAATACTCCAAATGTGGCCTTACCAATGTCTTGCACAGTTGTAACATAACATTCCAACTCTGATCTGACTGATGAAGGCCAGCCGCTTTCTTCTCCACCAAGTCTACTTGTGACGCCACTTTCAAGGAACTATGTACCTGTTGCCCATGCCACATTTAAAATATTTCAGTTTACTTAAAGAAAAATATTTGTAATTGGGAGGCAGTACAGAGGAGGCTTACTCTGATAATCCCTAGGTGTGGAGGGACTGCCATATGAAAGATTAAACAGGTTGGATCTGTACTTCTTGGACTTCAGTAGGATTAGAGATGACATGATTGAAACACCTAAGATTCTTTGGGGATTGGATATGGTAAATGTTGAGAGGAAGTTTCCACTTGTGGGAACAGAATAAGAGGGTGTTTACTTATGATGGATTTGAGGAAGAATTTCTTCTCTCAAGCATGGTGAATCTTTGGAGATTGACTCCCTGAGCATTTCAAAGGCTGAGATCGATAGGTTTTTAATGGGAATTAAGGATCAGGGAGAGGAGGCAGGAAAGTGGACTTAGTGAGTGTTAAATCTACCATGATCTTATTACATGGTGGAGCAGGCTCGAAGGGCTGTATGGCCTACTCCAGCTCCTATTTCCTATGGTGTCCTTTTTGGCGGTGTTTGCGAGCTCCTCTTGAAGATAATGGCGGGAGTAGGGGAAGAAGGGGTGGATGAGATTGGAGCAGTTCAGAGGAGATTCACTAGATTGATTGCAGAGATGAGGGGTTTGCTGTTTGAAGAGAGATTGAACAGTTTAGGCCTACACTCTCTGAAATTGAGAAGAATGAGGGGAGACAAATTGAGGTATTCAAGATAATAAAAGATATGGATAAAGTAGACAGGGAGCGGATACTTCCTCTTATGGGGCAGTTTAGGGCGATAAGTCATAGTTTTAGGTTGGGGATAGCAAATTTAAAACAAAGTTGAGGAGAAACTACTTCTCCCAAAGGGTGAGACTATGGAATTCGCTAACCCAAAGTGCGGTGGATAGTGGGACATTGAGTAAATTTAAGGAGGAATTAGATTTTTAATTAGTAATGGGTTGAAGGATTATGGGGAAAAGGCAGGAAAATGGGGATCAGGAGCAGATCAGTCATGATTTGAATGGCAGAGCAGACTTGATAGGCCGAATGGCCTAATTCTGTTCCGATATCTTATGAATTTATGAAATACTCCCGCCCGGTGAGACGAGATGGATGGTAAGAGTGGATAGTTGAAACGGTGTCTCCACTTCCTCTGGGAATGGACCGAATCGGATTCACCGTGGCAACCGCAGGCCTGAGCTCCTGGGGAATCCTTCAGCCCTGTTCAGTGAAGTCTAATCAATAGGGAAAGAGTAGTTGACATGCCCAGGTGTGGAAGAGCTGGCAAATGTTCATTCTGTTAATCGAGTGAAACCTCTTTCTTATGTGCTCACAGCTAACAAAACTGGAAAAACAGCAGCAACGGAAGGAGAAAACAAGAACTAAAGCACCTTCTGAGTACACCAAGGAGAAAAGTGCCTCACGCAGTAAAGATGACCCCAGTGCTAGCAGCGGTGCCGACGGGGATGTTTCGTCAGAAAGAGAGCCCTAATGTTTCAGCGTAGAACACTGGTATGTATGTACTATTTCACTGCGGAGGCGATGGCCCAGTGGTGTTATCACTAGACCCAGCTAATGTTCTGGGAACCTGGGTTCGAATCCCGCTGTGGCAGACGGTGGAATTTGAATTCAATAATAAATACCTCGAATTAAGAATCTATTGATGACCATGAAACCATTGCCGATTGTTGGAAAATCCTCATCTGTTTCACTAATGTCCTTTAGGGAAGGAAATCTTACCCGTTCTGGCCTACATGTGACTCCAGAGCCACAGCAATGTGGTTAACTCTTAACATAGAACTTTACAGCGCAGTACAGGTCCTTCGGCCCTCAATGTTGCGCCGACCTGCGAAACCAATCTGAAGCCCACACTATTCCAATATCATCCATATGTTTATCCAATGATCATTTAAATGCCCGTAATGTTGGCGAGTCCACTAATTGCCCTCAGGCAACTGGGTTGGACAATAAATGCTATCCAGCCAGCGATGCCAATGTTCTACGAATAAAAAGGATTGGGTAACTCCTGGTTTAATTCCATTCTGCACTCGATTAGCCCATTTCACCCTGCCTGAACGTGATGTCCGGTTTAGTGTTTGAACCATAATGGGCGAATTTGGGGACATTTTTTCTATTTTCGATGGTGAGCAGTGCAGACTAGCCAGGATTTATCGCTCATCCTTCCTCCCTCAGTAGTTTGTTCGAGTGATGGTTATCTGCTGGGGTTTGGTTCCACAGGCTCCGAATGTCCAACTATTCATTATTCAGAGAGTTACAGAAGCCACCCAATCAGTCCTGTCCGCCCTGCTGTACCTCTGTAACCCCTCCTGGGGCTCATCTATCTTTGTTTCAAAGTCATTTATTGTCTCCATCCCTCGCTGGCAGTGATCATTGCCACTGACAAAACATTTCTCCATCCACCACCCATCCAAACCCCCCTCCCCCTCCCCTCCAACACATTTCTTCTCCAAAATCTTAAATCTGTATTCCCCATCCCACTTCTGACAAACTTTATTAGGGGCAGCACAGTGTTAGCACTGCTACCTTACAGCACCGGAGACCTGGGTTCAATTCTCTACTATCTGTGTGGAGTCCGCATGTTCTCCCTGTATCTGCATGGGTTTTCTCCAGCTTTCTCCCACAGTCTGAAAGACATGCTGGTTAGGTGCATTGGTCATACCAAATTCTCCCTCAGTGTATCCGAACAGACACCGTAGTGTGGCGGTTAGGGGATTTTCACAGTAACTTCATTGCAGTGCTAATGCAAGCTTACTTGTGATGCTAATAAATAAACTTTGTCTTTGTGCCCTCAGCTAAGGGGTAGATTTGCTTTATCATAAAATCCCTACAATGCGGAAGGGCCATTCAGCCCATTGAGACTGCACCAAAAACAATCCGACCCGACCTCTGTCCCCATAGCCCCATGTATTTATCCTTCTAATCACCCTAACCTACACACCTTGGGACACTAAGAGAGAATTTAGCATGGCCAACCTACCTGACCCACACATCTCTGGACTGTGGGAGGAAACTAGAGCACCTGGAGGAAGCCCGTGCAGACATGGGGAGAATGTGCAAGCTGCACATAGACAGTGACCCAACCTGTGTCCCTGGTGCTGTGAGGCAGCAAAGCTAACAACTGTACCAAACCTTTATCCAGGTCTATCCAAATCTTGTACACTTCAGTCAAATTTCCCTTCATATGATCAGTGTCCACTGGCCTTTTTGTTGCAAGTGGCTCCACAGTCGAGTTTCATCTCATTCTCAAGCCGAGACGCAGGAGGCAGTGAGCAGACCATAACCTGTGTCTCTACCTGATTCTTCATCTCTGTCGCAGCACCAAAGCTGGGCAGGGTGACTCGATTATAAACCATCGCTGGTCAGTTCACTTGGTGCAGGCTAGAAACTGACGCTAAACCAGGCTTCAATGATCTCAGATTCATTACAGCACAGAAAGAGGCCATTTGACCCCTCGTGTGCTCGCTCTCCGAATGAGCAATTCAACTAGACCCCCAGTTACCCTGCATCCTCTTCCTTCTCATATCATAATCACAAGAACGAGGAGGCCATTCAGCCCCTCGAGCCTGCTCCGCTATTCAATACAATCATGGCGGATCTCATCTCGGCCTCAACTCCACTTCCCTGTCTGTTCTCCATAACCTACAATCCGTAACTAATTAAATATCTATCTATCTCCTCCTTAAGTTTACTCAATGTCCCGGCATCCAACACACTCTGGGGGAGTGAATTCCACAGATTTTTTAAAAATTCATTTGTGGGATATGGGTGTCGCTGGCTGGCCAGCATTTATTGTCCATCCCTAATTGCCCTTGAGAAGGTGGCAGTGAGCTGCCTTCTTGAATCGCTGCAGTCCATGTTCTGTTGAGGCACAATGCCATTAGAGAGGGAATTCCAGGATTTTGACCCAGCGATTGTGAAGGAATGGCGATATATTTCCAAGTTAGGATGGTGAGTGGCTTGGAGAGGAATTGCAGGTGGTGGTGTTCCCATGTATTTGCTGCTCTTGTCCTTCTAGATGGAAGTGATCATGAGTTTGGAAGCTGCTGTCTAAGGATCTTTGGTGAATTGCTGCAGTGCATCTTGTAGATAGTACACAGTGTTGCAACTGAGCATCAGTGGTGAAGGGAGTGAATGTTTGCAGATGTGGTGCCAATCAAGCGGAGATGCTTTGTCCTGGACGGTGTCGAGCTTCTTGAGTGTTGTAGGAGCTGCACTCATCCAGGCAAATGGGGAGTATTCCATCACGCTCCTGACTTGTGCCTTGTAGATGGTGGATAAGCTCTGGGGAGTCTGGAGCTGAGTTACTTGCCTCAGTATTCCCAGCCTTTGAGAGAAGTAATTTTTCCTCCTCACTGTTTTAAATCTGTTTCCCTTTATTCTAAAACTATGACCTCTTGTTCTCGATTGCCCACATGAGGAAACAGCCTCGCCATGACTACCTTGTCAATCCCCCTTATCACCTTGTACACCTCAATTAGATTTCCTCTAAACTAGATTTAAGTCCAATCTCTCTTGTGAGCCTCATCTTTGGAATCAATCGCGAGAACCTCTTGTAGCAGACGCTGGCGGGGGTTAAGAGGCTTAATTCTGGCTCCAGACCGGGGAGAGAATTTCCTGATCTATGTTGCTTACAAACCAAGTAGGTGGCACAGTGCCGCTGCCACACAGCACCAGGACCCAGATTCAGTTCCAGTCTCCACTGTCTGTGTGGAGTTTGCGCATTCTCCCCAGCCCTGCGTGGTTTTCCTTGGAGTTCCCCGGTTTCCTTCCATTGTCCAAAGATGTGCGAGGTGAGGTTGTCTGGTCATGCTAAATTGACCCTAGTTTTCAAGCAAGGTAATCGTGTGGAGTTACGCAAATAGGGTCTGGGTGGGATTATGATCGGTACAGATTGAATGGGCTGAGTGGCCTCCTTCTGTGCTGTAGGACTCAATGTATCTACGAAAGGTGTGCTTCCTTTGTTTCTGACTCCAACCTTCCTCGTGTGGGTGCCAGAATATTCTTCGTATTTTGCATTTAGCTGGTTTGTGTTGCAAAGAGTGAGTAATACAAGCCGCGGGAGTCTCCCCAGCGGGTTCACCAGTTGTGTAAATCTCACGCCCTGACACATCTTTGCCTGTGCGTGTTATTCTGTCGGTTCTCGTCAGCACTCGAGCACTGTGTCGCTCGTGGGCACCCATCTGGATCAACAACAATTAAATCATCTTCGACTGGTAATATTGCTTTGAGTCAAAGCCCTTTGGTTTTGGAATTAATGGAGTCTACGGATTCTCATCAGCCTGTCCTTTAATAAACAGGAACTCTTTATTTACAAGAAAGTTTGGCTTTGGTATTCTGGATTTCTTTATTCAATCCTACAGTGCAGAAGGAGGCCATTTGGCCCATTGAGTCTGTACCGACCACAATCACACCCAGGCCTAATCCCTGTAAACCCAGGCATTTAACCTACTAGTCCCCCTGACACTAATGGACATTTAGCATAGGCAATCCACCTAATCGCTAATGGCCAAGTCACCTTCCTGGCCTTATTAGGCAAGTGTTGCCAACAGGTCAGGATTGGTGAACTGATTCTGCTCTTTGTCCCACTTCTGAGTTGGTTACAGCATAATTTGGATCTAAAAATAAGGTAACATTGCCCATACAACCTATAGACTTAACTTGTAAAGCACAGTGCAACAAATAAAGCAGCATGTTTCCTTAGTAAAGAGTATTGTGTTGGGGTGGATTTTTCTCAGAAAGATTCTCAGTGTCAAATGAGCAGAGAAACCTCTTGTTTTCTCACCTGTTTATTCAGCAAGGTAGATAATTTATGGCACTCTCTACGATACGGAGGCCGTAATGTGATTCTTGCCAGTGGGGGTGGGGTTTCAGCTCACCCGAGAAGCCGGCTGCTGCGGTCCAGGGGCGCCATTGCACATGTGCTCTGATTGCCCAGTATCCTGTGTACACACAGTGGGGGCGATTCTCCCATCCCGCTGCTTTGATTTTTTTAGTGCAGCAGGCCGGGAGCTTTAAACAGGGCCGAATTATTATGATTCGTGCTGAGCATCCAGCCCCAAGCGGGAGGATTTCCAATACTGTCAGCTCTGCGTCAGAAATGGGCGAGGGGCAAAGGTGAGGCAGTCTTTATGAATAACCTCAGCCGGTGCGGGAATTGAACCCATGCTCTACATCACTAAACAGTGTCCAGCCAACTGAGCATTGTGCATCCATGACACATCTCTGCTGTAGAAGCTTCTCAACAAAAGCAGTTTGTTTACCATTCTTTCTGTCCTACAATTCCCTGTCTTGAGAGTGGTCCATTTTGATTTGAAAAGGACGTGTTTTAGGTCACCTTGCAAATATAAGTTTAAAGTTTATTTATTGGTCACAAGTGGGCTTACGTTCACACCGCAATGCAGTTACTGTGAAAATCTCCTAGGCTGCTGTACAGGTACACTGAGGGAGAATGACCAGCGCATCTTTCAGACTGTAGGAGAAACCAGTGAACCCGAGGGAAATCCACGCAGACACGGGGAGAATGTGCAGACTCCATCCAGACAGTGACCCGAGCAGGGAATTGAACCCAGGTTGCTGGCGCTGTGAGGCAGCAGTGCTAACCACTGTGCTACTGTGCCACCCTATAACACCACAGCTGGGTATAAAATGGAGACAAACTCCATCGTGCCGTGTAGAGTCAGTTCTGAAAGAAGCCTTGCTGAAAGATTTATCTTTTAAATTAATTTAGTGTAAGGGGGTTGGCATTTATTAATCGCAAATTGTTTTACAATCCTTTTTCATGATTTTTGTGGAAGTGATTCCTTAATAAAGTGATTTGTCTTTAACGTAAGTAATTACGGTGACCTGTACAGTATTTATCCCTGTGGCATTTCCTCTTCCCATGCACTGCATGCACATTAATCTGCTGGCTGTGTAATTAAAGGTGAGATTGCTTGTCAAAAGGGCATGTGTTCAGGTCCAGTGACATTTGGACTGAAGATTTTTCCAGCCTTGCAGTACCCATTGGCTAAATTTGAAACTTTAGAGCTCAAATTGCTGAACCATTGTGTCCCCACAGTGAAGGAGGCCATTCAGCCCAATGAGTCTGCACCCACTCTCCGAAACAGCATTTTACCCTGGCCCACCCAAATATTCACTGTCCTCTCATAAACCTATGCATTTACTATGGTCAATCCACCTAACCTGCACATCATTGGACACTAAGGAGCAATTTAACGTGGCCAATCCACCTAACCTGCACATCTTTGGACATTAAGAGGCAACTTAGCATGGCCAATCCATCTAACCTATACATCTTTAGACACTAAGGGACAATTTAGCATGGCCAATCCACCTAATCTGCACATCTTTGGACACTCGGGCAATTTAGCATGGCCAATCCACCTAACCTGCACATCTTTGGACTGTGAGAGGAAATTGGAGCACCTGGAGGAAACCCATGCAGACATGGGAAGAATGTGCAAACTCCACATAAAGTCACCCAAGCCTGGAATTGAACCCGGGTCCCTGTTGCTGTGAGGCAGCAGTGTTAACCACTGTGGCACGGTGCTGCTGGCCACTTCAACTAGATCTGAGAGTGTTCCATGGAAGTTTGGAGATTGGGGTAGGTGGGGAGCGGGGGTGTCTGTTGTGGCAGTATTCTTTACCCCCTGGAGATGTGTTGCCTGCTAACTGATGAGGAATTTAGGCAGTGGTGGGCTTTCAGAAGTGAGTCACCTGCAAAGAACTCTATCCCAAAACAAGGGCCTATTTTTCTTCAGCGGAAGAAAACAGGACCAGGGAATAGACAGGCGAGTATTTGAGGAAGCTGGGGTTGGTGAGGGGATGAGTGGTTTGCGGGTGGGGGTTGTAATCTCATAGAGGTTTACAGCAGTTTACAGCCCTTCGGCCCAACTTGTCCATGCCGCCCCTTTTCTTTTACCACTAAGCTAGTCCCAATTGCCCGCATGTGGCCCATATCCCTCTATGCCCATCTTACCCATGTAACTGTCCAAATGCTTTCTAAAAGACAAAATTGTACCCACCTCTACTACTATCTCTGGCAGCTCATTCCAGACACCCACCACCCGTTGTGTGAAAAAATTGCCCCTCTGGACACTTTTGTATCTCTCACCTCTTAGTTTAAACTTAAGCCTTCTAATCTTAGATTCCCATGCCTTTGGAAAAGATATCAACTATTTAGCTGATCTATGTCCCTCATTATGTTATAGACTTCTATAAGATTACCCCTCAAATTCCTACTTTCCAGGGCAAAAGACTCCAGGTCTATCCAGCCTCTCCTTATAACTCAAACCATCAAGTCCTGGTAGCATCCTAGTAAATCTTTTCTGCAGTCTTTCAAGCTTAATAATATCCTTTCTATAATAAAGTGGCCAGAAATATACACAGTATTCCAAGTGTGGCCTTGCCAATGTCTTATACAACTTTAACAAGATGTTCCAACATGTTGTTAAAGATGTATTCAATGTCCTGACCAATGAAACCAACCATACCGAATTCCTTCTTCACCACTCTGTCCACCGGTGACTCCACTTACAAGGATCTATGGGGTAAAATTGACATATTGACATGGAAGTCTTCCAGTAAAAATAGGATTTGCACACGTTTGCAGTGTCATTACCACAAATCCTGGGCACAATTTTTCGGATGATGGGCCTTTTGTTAGCTGAAGAGAAAGCAGGGAATGCATTCCTACCCATTCCTGCTGCCTCACAATCTTTGAACATTTGTTAATTGGGTTGAGTGAGAGGCCTTCACCCCGCCACAACTCAGGAAGAAGTCCTTCCTCATGAGCTCCGGAACCTCAGCAGCGCCAGGTTTATGCGGTGGCCACGGCTGGGACTGCAGACAAAACCTGAAACGGAAGTGGTGGTGGAGGCTGGATTGGAGATAAATCCAGGCTATCGGCGGGGCCTAGCGGTCAGGTTACAGTGAAGCGAGTGAGTTAATGGGTGACTTTCCTCATCTTATCTTTGATTTAGCCATTTCTGGATCTGCATATTATACTACTGTGCAGCACAATTGACAATTCCAGAAGTGCCTCTGATCCCAGAAAGTCTTTACGTGCCCAATACATTGGTAAACAATAGCAAAACCCAGAGATTGAACAGAAGGGCAGCACAGTGATTAGCACTGTTGCCTCACAGCGCCAGGGATCCAGGTTCGATTCCCAGCCTTGGGTGACTGTTTGTATGAAGTTTGCACATTCTCCCCATGTCTGCATGGGTTTCTTATGGGTGCCCACAGTGCAAAGATGATAGGTGGATTGGCCATTCTAAATTGTCCTTTAGTGTCCAAAGATGTGTAGGTTAGAAGGATTGGCCATGCTAAATTGCCCCTTAGTATCCAAAGATGGATTGGCCATGCTAAATTGATCCTCATTTGCCAAAGATGTGCAGGTTAGGTGAATTGGCTAAATTTCTCTTAGTGCCCAATGACGTGTAGTTTAGATGGAATAATCATGCTAAATTGTCCCTTAATGTCCAAAGACGTGTAGGTTAGATTTGTGGGGTAAATACTTAGGGTTTCAGGGACCTAGGTGGGACACTCTGTTGGAGATTTGCTGCAGACCCAATGGGCTGAATGGCCTCTTTATGCACTGCCGGGATTCTATGATTTTATGTCTCTATGAGAATTCTATTGCGATTATAGTTCAGTTTAATGGGGAGGACCACTCACTTTCGGTCTATCCTTCTGGACTGCGGACGATGGATTGAAGATGTAGAGCGGAACTTACCCTGTGTGCCTGCCACAGGAATTGTAGTGGGCGGGGATGGACCATGCAAAGGTCCATTGACCTGAAGCAGAATTTTCCAGTCTTGCGGTGAGCACAGCTGGAAAATCCTGCCCAGAGAGTATGTAGAATCTTGCCATAAATTAATGGGAAATATATTAAATATATATTAAAGGGGTGAGTGGACGATACGCACTGTGACAATGTATTATCAACATTTTACAGAGTTTGTCCTCACAGATATTCTGGTAAAGACATTTCCCTGAGCTTTAAATACAATTAGTTCCCTCCAAATATTTGTTCTCCTCTTTCTGTAATTATGTCATATTTCTGCTGGTTTGGATCTAACTTATTTAGTTTAGTCCCCATGTCCAAGGCTTCTGAGCACGGAGCGGTCCAGTAAAATATTCTTGCTGTTTTTCACCCGTTTAAACTGTGTCCGAACAAAAGACTTCAAAAGACCAGGTGCCTTATTTCAATAGGTAGGCTGCCATTTTGTAGTATTCGGGCATCGAGAAGACAGGGCCCCACGTGGCTTAGAAAATGGCTTGAAAATAAAAAGCCCGCTCATTAGAACGACACAGTAAGAAGTCTCAAAATACCAGCTTAAAGTCCAACAGGTTTACTTGGTAGCAAAAGCCACTAACTTTAGGAGTACTTGCTGCTCCTTCATGAGGTGAGTGGAAGTTCTATTCACAAACAGGGCATATAAAGGCACAAACTCAATTTACAAAACATGGTTGGGATGCGAGTCTTTACAGGTAATTGAGTCTCAAAGGTACAGACAATGTGAGTGGAGAGAGCGTTAAACGCACCGAAAGCTAGTGGTTTTTGCTACCAAGTAAACCTGTTGGACTTTAACCTATTATTATGAGATTTCTTACTGTGCTTACCCCAGCCCAACACCGGCATCTTCACATCATTAGAATGACAACAGTGACGGTGTATATTTATATAACATCTTAAAGGTAAGAATCTGTCCCCCAAGTCACTACACGGTGACACAGTGGTTCGCAGTGTTGCCACACAGCACCAGGACCTGAGTTCAATTCCAGCCTTAGGTCGCTGTCTGGGTGGAGTTTGCACATTGTCCCCGTGTCTATGTGGGTTTCGTCCGGGTACTCCGGTTTTCTCCCACACTCCAAAGATGTGAGAGTTAGGTTGGGTGGATTGACCACACTAAAATTGACCCTTAGTGTCAGGGGGATTAGCAGTGTAAATACATGGGGGTTACAGGAATAGGGACCAGGTAGGATTATAGTCAGTGCAGACTTGATGGGCCAAATGGCCTTCTTCTGCACTGTAGGATTCTATGATTTATGACATCAAAAGCAAAATTTGATACATAAGGAGTTACGAAGGCAGATAACCAAACCATCATCCCAATATCTAAGAAAAACCAAGCTGTGTGCCTTAATGACTATTGGCCAGTGGCTCTGACATCCTTCATTATGAAGTGCTTTGAAAGGCCAGTAATGTGTGAGCCGATTCCAGCTACCTGGATCCACTGCAGTTTGTCTACCACAACAGGCCCACAACAGACGTGTGGTCCCAAGATGTGTAGGTTAGGTGGATTGGCCGTGCTAAATTGCCCCTTAGTGCCCTCGGATGTTTAGATTAGGTGGATTAGCCATGATAAATGTGTGTGGTTACAGGGATAGGGTTGGGGAAAAGGGGCTGGGTAAAATACTCTGTCAGTGAGTCAGTGCAGATTCAAAGGGCTGAATGGCTCTTTCTGCACTGTAGGGATTCTGGGATTACATTTTAAGGATTTGATAGGCAGATTTTTGGTGTCTTTGTTTTTGGGCAGTGGGTAGGAAAATGGAGCTAAAATTGAAGATCGGTCATGGTTGATTTGAATGGTGGAGAAGATTTAATGGCTCTTGGTCTAGTCTTGCTCTGAGCTCTCGTGTTTAGGCCTCTTCTCCAGGCCTTCCCTTCCAACTGTTCTTATGTCAAAGTCAATTTAAGCTTCCAGAGGTGGATTGGGAAAGGATGGAGACCTGAGTTACTTCCTGATACCTCTTCATGTTATCTTTTCCCTTTTAATATCAAGCAGCCTGAAGAATACTCAAAGACAACAGTTTGAGTCAAATCTTGCCCTCGCGAAGGTTAATTTTCCACACTTACCTTTGAACGTTTCTGCAACCCATGGAGCGTGAGTCTAGTACAAGTCAGTGTGCGTCTGTCCCCGAAATGTCATCCCGTTTTCCCTCTGTGGAATAAATTAAAGCGAATATTTGATCTGTCAGCTGCCCAGTCCGTGACCTGACCTCAGGATTGATGAAATGAAATGATTTTTTCGTGGTCTGACTCATTGTTAATGTCACTGAGAGGGAGATGAAAGAGTTCCCTGCATATTCCTGACCAACACTTATTTCAAGAGGAGATGGGGACTGAGCGAAATGAATAATTCATTCCAAACCTTTGCTTTAGACTCCGCTGTCCCAACCTGCCTCAAGAGCTAAATATATCTTTCAATCCCTTTGACTTTAATCCCCAATTTCTACAGATGCACCATAGAAAGCATCCTTTCTGAGTTTCATCACAGTTTGGTATGGTTTCTGCTCTGCCCAAGACTACAAGGACGTACAAACGATCGTGAACGAAGCCCAGTCCATCACCCAAACCCTTCTCCCATCTATTGACTCTGTCTACACTTCCTGCTGCCTCGGAAAAACAGCCAGCATAATCAAGGACCCCACGCATCCTGGACATTTCCTTTTCCTCCTCCTTCCATCAGGAAAAAGATACAAAATCTGAGGTCAGGCACCAACCCGCTCAAGAATAGCTCCTTCCCTGCTGCCATCAGACTTCTGAATGGACCTACCTCGCGTTAAGTTGATCTTTCGCTGCCCCCTAGCTATGACTGTAACACTACATTCTGCACTTTCTCCTTTCCTTCTCTATGAACGGTATACTTCTTCTGTATAGCGTATGAGAAACAATACTTTTTATGCAAATACATTGGCAATAATAAATCCAAGCAAATCAAATTGCTGCACGCTGATCACTTTAAATCTTGTTGCACTTGAGTAAGTCCAAATGAACAGTGGAAATCTAGCATGGATTTGTGTCCAGAATTTGATAACTAGGATCGATAATCTGAATGCTTGAATATAGAAAGGTAGAATCCCTACCGTGCAGAAGGAGGCCATTTGGCCCATTGAGACTACATCTACTCTCTGATAGAGTATCTTATCCAGATTCTATCCCTGTACTCCCTGCCCTCAAAAATGGTCTAGCAAGCAATTCAGTTCAAGGGCAACTAGAGATGGGCAATAAATGTTGGCTGTACCAGTGACTCCCACATCCCATGAATGAATAAATTTGATTTGATTTGTCATGTATTGAAAAGCGTTTCTTGCGTGCTTTACAGACAAAGCATTATGATCATAGACTACATAGAGGAGAAGAAAACAAGAGAGTGCAGAATTTAACAATTAGGGTGAAGAGAGCAATCAGCTTAATATAAAGTAGGTCCATTCGAAAGTCTGATGGCAGCAGAGAAGAAGCTGTTCTTGAGTAGGTTGATTGTGACTTTCATATCTTTTTCTCTACGGAAGAAGGTGGACGAGAGAGTGTCCAAGGTGTGTGGGGTTTTTAATTATACTGGCTGCTTTTCCAAGGCAGTGGGAAGTGTAAACAGAGCCAATGGAGGCTGGTTTGGACTGGACTATGCTCACACCCCTTTGTAGTTACTTGCGGGTCTTGGTCAGAGCAGGAGCCATACCAAGCTGTGACGCAACCATAAAGAATACTTTCTATGATGTGTCTGTAAAAATTGATGAGAGCAGACATGCTGAATCTCCTTAGCTTCCTGCAGAGTGCAGGCATTGGTGGGCTATTTTAATATAGCTCTGGTGTGGAGGGAAAACTGTAATTGATGATATGAATGGTTTTTTATACAAGTATAAAATGTTAAGCCAGCGGTTGCATTCTTTTAAGTACTCCTGATTAAGTATGAGATACCTACATTCACTGATATCTTTTTCTTCTTCCAAAATCAACTGCAGGTTTTAAGAGACTTTCCTTTGGTGACACTGCACTGGATGATGGATTTACGGAATATTCAGACTGCATTGACCTCCGCTTTCGAGATCAGATGTGGATAGTATTACAAAAGAGAAACAAACCAAAGAGTGACCCAGCTCTTGAATTCTGAAATGTAGTTAATGAATAAACCTGTGCAGGATTGAGCCCCGTGAATCCTTAACAACAATCGCCTCTGTGATTTCATTTCAAAATACCTTCCGAAACACACAACATACTGAAGGGGGTGCAGCAGGAGATTCACTAGGTTGAGTCCGGAGTTGAGAGGGTTGGCTTGTGAGGAGAGACTGAGTAGACAAGGGCTATATCCATTGGAATTCAGAAGAATGAAGGGTGATCTTAGAGACATATAAGATTATGAAAGGAATAGATGAGATAGAAGCAGGGAAGTTGTTTACACTGGGCAGTGAAACTAGAACTAGGGGACATGGCCTCAAAATAAGAGAGCAGGTTTAGGATTGAGTTGAGGAGGAACTTCTTCATCGAAAGGGTTGTGAATCTGTGGAATTCCCCATCCAGTGAAGCAGTTGAGGCTATCTCATTAGATGTTTTTAAGGCAAGGATAGATAAATTTTTGAACAGTAAAGAAATTAAGGGTTATGGTGAGCGGGCGGGTAAGTGGAGTTGAGTCCACTAAAAGATTAGCCATGATCTTGTTGAATGGTGGAGAAGGCTCAAGGGGCCAAATGGCCTATTCCTGCTCCTAGTTCTTATGTTCTTATACAAGGGCAGAAATTGGGCCGAATCATTCTCCCTCCTTTCCCCATAACCTTTGATCCCTTGCAATCAAGAACCTATCCATCTCTGTTTCTCTCTATTGCTGTCTGGGGCAGCACATTTCCACAGTAGTGAGCAATGCTGCCTCACAGCACCAGAGACCTGAATTCAATTCCCAGCTCAGGTCACTGTCTGTGCGGAGTCTGCACGCTCTTCCCGTGTCTGCACGAGTTTCCTCCAGATGCTCTGGTTTCCTCCCACAGTCTGAAAATGTGCTGGTTGGGTGCATTGGTCATGTGAAATTCTCCCTCAGTGTACCCGAACAGGTGCTGGCGTGTGGCGACAAAGAGATTTTCTCAGGAACTTCACTGTAAGCCTACTAATGGAAACATCTTCCCTATGTCCACTCTATCCAGGCCTTTCAGTATTCTGTAAGCTTCAATGAGAATCCCTTCATCCTTGTAAATTCCATGAAGTATGGATCCAGAGTGTTCAAACACTCCTTATGCGTCAAGCTTTTCATTCTTGGGATCATCCTCGTGAACCTTCTCTGGACCCTCTACAGGGCGAGCACATTCTTCCTTAGATAACAGAGCCAAAATTGTTCACAATACATTCCATGAGGAGTTGACTGAGGTGGTTCCCGCATTTGATGTCCCTATTATAACACAACATTGGATTGGACGTAGAGCCATTTGGGGCATGTACTGCAGGCTATGGGGCACAGTTAAGAGTAACTGTGACCAGACTTGGTAACCAGCCTGAAACCCAGCCTAAAAGATTCGGGACTAGTCATCTGACTGGTCATTAAATGTTGCAACAACATATTCAGTTACGCTTTGCTACCTGTGAAAAATTCAGTCATTTTCTAGCATGAGATCAGTGTTGAGAAAACATCACCTAAAGCAAGCTCCTGTTTTCCCTTCAATTACTGAAGCAAATTATTATCTAAATGGAACGCAGTTTGAAAATGGACCCAAGCAGAGGGATCTGGTTGCCTTTGTTCATGAATCGCAGAAAATTGGTACGCATGTAATAAGAAAGGCAAATAGCATGTTGGCACTTTTGCAAGGTATATGTGGAACAGGTGGGGAGGTGGATTTGAGACCAGGGAGAGATCAACTATGATCCGATTGAACGGTGGAGCAAGCTCGAAGGGCTGAATTTACCTACTTCTGCTTTGAGTTGCTGTGTTCCTTAATGCAATTGCACATGATAGGATTATATTAAGATTTGGATATTCTTGTGCTTAAAAAAATAGAGTTTGGAGAACTTGAGGAAACAGAATTCCCCATTAATAGTCTCAACAGTTCTCCATAGCCCCTCATCTTTTTTGCTCCAATTCCTCGTGTTTTTGCTGCCCTGTGTGACGTGGTTTACATAGCATTATGGGAACCATGTCACACAGGGTTGATACGATTCCCACAATGCTACGTGAATCACGTCAACCCCCTGCGAGCTATTGAAGAGATTTAAAGATGCAGAATAAGCAGGAAATTCAAAAGGGGAAATCAGTTTAAAGAATCACTCGCCAAGCGAATCAAAAAAAAAGGGAAGTGAGTTTTTAAATAATGGGTCAAATTTACAAGGTAAGGTGTATTATTCAAATACTTTTATATTCACAAATAATAAATCTTTACTGCACAAAGTAAAAGTTAAAAGCAGATGTTCACAAAACAATACAAAAGGTTGTGAATGTAGCCAATCCATCGCACAAATCAATCCATTGACTCTGTCTACATTTCCCACCGACTTGGCAAAGCAGCCAGCATAATTAAGGACCCTATGCAACCCCGGACATCCTCTCTTCCATCTTTTTCCTTGGGGAAAAAGATACAAAAGTCTGAGCTCATGTACCAACCGACTCAAGAACAGCGTTCCCCTGCTGCCGTGGCACTTTTGAATGGACCTACCTCGCATTAAATTGATCTTTCTCTAAACCCTAGCTATGACTGTAACACTACATTTTGCACTCTGTTCTTTCCTTCTCTATGAATGGTATGCTTTGTCTGCAAATCGCGCAAGAAACAGTACTTTTCACTGTATACTAATACATGTAACAATAATAAGTCAAATCAAAAATTTAAAAAAAAATCACAATTATGTCAGAGCAGAAGGAGACCATTTGGCTTATCATGTCTGTACTAGCTCACTAAACGAGCATTGTGAGTTAATGCATTCCCCTGCCTTTTCCCTGTAGCCCTGCACACTGTTTCCATTCAAATAATCATCTAACACTTTCTTGAATGCTTTGATTGAACCTGCCTCTCCCACACTTCCAGACAGTGCTTTCCAGACCCAACCACTCACTGGATGAAAATGTTTTTTCCCTGTATCACATTTGCCACGTTCACAAATTATTTTAAATCTGTGCTCTCCTGTTCTCGATCCTTTTAACAATTAGGAACAGTTTCTCCCTATCTACTCTGTCCAGACTCCTCATGATTTTGAACATCCCGTTCAAATCTCCTCTCAGCTTTCCTCTGTCCAAGAAGAACAGTCCCAGTTCTCAAACAGGAAAATGCTGGAAAATCTCAGCAGGTCTGACAGCATCTGTGAAGAGGGAATAGATCCAATGTTTCGGGACTTGGGAGTCATTGTTCAAGATTCTCTTAAGGTTAAAGTGCAGGTTCAGTTGGCAGTTAGGAAGGCAAATGCAATGTTAGCATTCATGTCGAGAGGGCTAGAATACAAGAGCAGGATGTACTTCTGAGGCTGTATAAGGGTCTGGTCAGACCCCCTTTGGAGTATTGTGAGCAGTTTTGGGGCCATATATAAGGAACGATGTGCTGGCCTTGGTAAGGATCCAGAGGAGATTCACAAGAATGATCCCTGGAATGAAGAGCTTGTCGTATGAGGAACGGCTGAGGACTCTGTGTCTGTATTTGAAGTTTAGCAGGATGAGGGGGATCTTATTGAAACTTACAGGATACTGCGAGGCCTGGAAAGAGTGGAGGTGGAGAGGATGTTTCCACCAGAAGGAGAGACTAGAACCAGAGAGCACAACCTCAGGCTAAAGGGACAATCATTTAAAACAGAGATGAGGAGGAATTTCTTCAGCCAGAAGGTGGTGAATCTATGGAACTCTTTGCCGCAGAAGGCTGTGGAGACCAGGTCATTGAGTGTCTTTTAAGATAGGTTGTTGATTAATAAGAGGATCAGGAGGTATGAAGAAAAGGCAAGAGAATGGGTCTGAGGAAAGTATCAGCCATGTTTGAATGATGGAGTAGACTTGATGGGCCGAGTGACCTAGTTCTGTTCCTATGTCTTGTGGTCTTATAAAAGGTTATGTAGACTTGAAACTTTGGCTCCATTTTCTCTCCACAGAGGCTGTCAGATCCGCTGAGGCTTTCCAGCATTTTGCTTCAGAATCTAGCATGTGCAACATTTTGCATTTATCTCAGTTTCAATCCTCAATGTATTCTCATAACTGCAGTTTCTCATCCCTGGGACTATTCTTGTAAATCTCTACTGCATTCTCTCTAGTGCGTCCACATCCTTCCTATACTGTGGACAAAACTGGATACTGTGTTCCAGCTGAAGTCTAACTATTGTCTTGCATAAGTTCAGCATAAACTCCTTGTTTTTATATTCTATGCCCCTATTAATAAAGCCCAGAATACTTTATGCTTTCTTACCTTCTCTTCACCGGCTCTATCTCTTCAATAGTCCAAGCACATATACACTCAGCTCCTTCTTCCCCTTTAGGAATTTTACCTCTCATATTAAATTGTGTTCTTCATAACAAAATGCATCACCTCTCACTTTTCTGCATTTATCTGCCATCTATCTGCCCACTCCATCAGCTTGCTGATGTCCTTTTAAAGTTTGACACTGTCCTTCAGGTTTATAACAGTGCCCCAATGTTAAAAAAAAACTAATTTCAGTGGCATTTTCCAGAATTTCAAAATTTATGACAAAAATTGTTTTTAAACTTTGTTAACTCATCAGATAGATCAAAAAAACATGCCCCCTGTATAAAGCAAGGTACCAAAAACTGCAGATTGTCACTTAATAGTGTGTGTGATATTATCATTGATGGAGTGTGAAATATCATTACACCGAGGCAGTGTGGAATATTGTCATTACACCGAGTGAGTGTGGAATATCATTACACTGAGGGAGTGTGGAATATCATTACACCGAGGGAATGTGGAATATCATTACACTGAGCGAGTGTGGAATATTGCCATTACACTGAGGGAGTGTGGAATATTGTCATTACACCGAGGGAGTGTGGAATATCATTACACTGAGGAAGTGTGGAATATTGTCATTATACTGGGGGTGTGTGGAATATTGTCATTATACTGAGGGAGTGTGGAATATTGTCATTACACTGAGGGAGTGTGGAATATTGTCATTACACTGAGGGAGTGTGGGATATTGTCATTACACCGAGGGAGTGTGGAATATTGTCATTATACTGAGGGAGTGTGGAATATTGTCATTACACCGAGGGAGTGTGGAATATTGTCATTATACTGAGGGAGTGTGGAATATTGTCATTACACTGAGGGAGTGTGGAATATTGTCATTACACTGAGGGAGTGTCGGATATTGTCATTACACTGAGGGACTGTGGAATATTGTCATTATACTGGGGGTGTGTGGAATATTGTCATTATACTGGGGGTGTGTGGAATATTGTCATTATACTGAGGGAGTGTGGAATATTGTCATTACACTGAGGGAGTGTGGAATATTGTCATTATACTGGGGGTGTGTGGAATATTGTCATTATACTGAGGGAGTGTGGAATATTGTCATTACACCGAGTGAGTGTGGAATATTGTCATTACACCGAGTGAGTGTGGAATATTGTCATTACACCGAGGGAGTGTGGAATATTGTCATTACACCGAGTGTGGAATATCATTACACTGAGGGAGTGTGGAATATTGTCATTATACTGGGGGTGTGTGGAATATTGTCATTATACTGAGGGAGTGTGGAATATTGTCATTACGCCGAGGGAGTGTGGAATATTGTCATTATACTGAGGGTGTGTGGAATATTGTCATTACACCGAGGGAGTGTGGAATATTGTCATTACATTGAGGGAGTGTGGAATATTGTCATTACACTGAGGGAGTGTGGAATATTGTCATTATACTGAGGGAGTGTGGAATATTGTCATTATACTGGGGGTGTGTGGAATATTGTCATTATACTGAGGGAGTGTGGAATATTGTCATTATACTGGGGGTGTGTGGAATATTGTCATTACACCGAGGAAGTGTGGAATATTGTCATTATACTGAGGGAGTGTGGAATATTGTCATTACATTGAGGGTGTGTGGAATATTGTCATTACACTGAGGGAGTGTGGAATATTGTCATTACACTGAGGGAGTGTGGAATATTGTCATTATACTGAGGGAGTGTGGAATATTGTCATTACACTGAGGGAGTGTGGAATATTGTCATTACACTGAGGGAGTGTGGAATATTGTCATTATACTGAGGGAGTGTGGAATATTGTCATTATACTGGGGGTGTGTGGAATATTGTCATTATACTGAGGGAGTGTGGAATATTGTCATTATACTGAGGGAGTGTGGAATATTGTCATTATACTGAGTAGTGTGGAATATTGTCATTACACTGAGGGAGTGTGGAATATTGTCATTACACCGAGGGAGTGTGGAATATTGTCATTACACCGAGGGAGTGTGGATATTGTCATTATACTGAGGGAGTGTGGAATATGTCATTATACTGGGGGTGTGTGGAATATTGTCATTATACTGAGGGAGTGTGGAATATTGTCATTACACTGAGGGAGTGTGGAATATTGTCATTATACTGAGGAGTGGAATATGTCATTACACTGAGGGAGTGTGGAATATTGTCATTACAGAGGGATGGAATATTGCAAAAAATCAAGGGGGTGTAATATTGTCAGTGATTATACTGAGGGAGTGTGGAATATTGTCATTATACTGGGGGTGTGTGGAATATTGTCATTATACTGAGGGAGTGTGGAATATTGTCATTATACTGAGGGAGTGTGGAATATTGTCATTATACTGAGGGTGTGTGGAATATTGTCATTACACCGAGGGAGTGTGGAATATTGTCATTATACTGAGGGAGTGTGGAATATTGTCATTACACTGAGGGTGTGTGGAATATTGTCATTACACTGAGGGAGTGTGGAATATTGTCATTACACTGAGGGAGTGTGGAATATTGTCATTATACTGAGGGTGTGTGGAATATTGTCATTATACTGAGGGAGTGTGGAATATTGTCATTACACTGAGGGAGTGTGGAATATTGTCATTATACTGAGGGAGTGTGGAATATTGTCATTATACTGAGGGAGTGTGGAATATTGTCATTATACTGAGGGAGTGTGGAATATTGTCATTATACTGAGGGAGTGTGGAATATTGTCATTATACTGAGGGAGTGTGGAATATTGTCATTATACTGAGGGAGTGTGGAATATTGTCATTACACTGAGGGAGTGTGGAATATTGTCATTACACTGAGGGAGTGTGGAATATTGTCATTACACCGAGGGAGTGTGGAATATTGTCATTATACTGAGGGAGTGTGGAATATTGTCATTACACTGAGGGAGTGTGGAATATTGTCATTACACCGAGGGAGTGTGGAATATTGTCATTACACTGAGGGAGTGTGGAATATTGTCATTACACCGAGGGAGTGTGGAATATTGTCATTATACTGAGGGAGTGTGGAATATTGTCATTACACTGAGGGAGTGTGGAATATTGTCATTATACTGAGGGAGTGTGGAATATTGTCATTATACTGAGGGAGTGTGGAATATTGTCATTATACTGAGGGAGTGTGGAATATTGTCATTATACTGGGGGTGTGTGGAATATTGTCATTATACTGAGGGAGTGTGGAATATTGTCATTACACTGAGGGAGTGTGGAATATTGTCATTATACTGAGGGAGTGTGGAATATTGTCATTATACTGAGGGAGTGTGGAATATTGTCATTACACAGGGAGTGTGGAATATTGTCTATATACTGAGGAGTGTGGAATATTGTCATTACACTGAGGGAGTGTGGAATATTGTCATTATACTGAGGGAGTGTGGAATATTGTCATTATACTGAGGGAGTGTGGAATATTGTCATTATACTGAGGGAGTGTGGAATATTGTCATTACGGGGTGTGAATATTCATAACGAGGGAGTGTGAATATGTATTATACTGAGGGAGTGTGGAATATTGTCATTACACTGAGGAGTGTGGAATATTGTCATTATACTGGGGGTGTGTGGAATATTGTCATTACACTGAGGGAGTGTGGAATATTGTCATTATACTGAGGAGTGTGGAATATTGTCATTACACTGAGGGAGTGTGGAATATTGTCATTATACTGAGGGAGTGTGGAATATTGTCATTATACTGAGGGTGTGTGGAATATTGTCATTACACGGAGGGAGTGTGGAATATTGTCATTACACTGAGGGAGTGTGGAATATTGTCATTACACCGAGTGAGTGTGGAATATTGTCATTACACCGAGGGAGTGTGGAATATTGTCATTACACTGAGGGAGTGTGGAACATTGTCATTATACTGAGGGAGTGTGGAATATTGTCATTACACTGAGGGAGTGTGGAATTGTGACCACAATTCGGTTACGTTCACCTTAGTGATGGACAGGGATAGGCATGAAGCTGGGGGCTGTAGTTATAGCTGGGGGAAGGGTAATTATGAGGACATCAGGAGAGAATTAGGGTGCGTAGATTGGACTAGGGAACTACAGGGACTGGGAACATCTGGAATGTGGTGCTTATTCAAGGAGCAGCTGCTGAGAGTCCTTGATAAGTATGTCCCTGTCAGGCAGGGAGGAAATGGACGAGTAAGAGAGCCTGGTGTACGAAAAGAGTTGATTTGCTGGTTAAGAAGAAAAAGGAGGCTTATGTCAGGATGAGGCTTGAAGGCTCAGGTAGTGCAATGGATAGCTATAGATTAGCTAGGAAGGAGGTAAAAAGTGAATTGAGGAGAGCTAAGAGGGGACACGAGAAGATGTTGGCTGATAGGATTAAGGAGAATCCTAAAGCTTTCTTTCGATATGTTAAGAATAGAAGATTGGTTAGGGCAAGATTAGGGCCAGTCATAGACAGCAGTGGGAAGTTGTGCGTGGAGCCTGAAGAGATTGGAGAGGCACTGAATAAATATTTCTCTTCGGTATTCACGCAGAGTGCTGGAAATGTAGGTGGAGAGCACTGAGGTACAGGGTTGCAAATGGGGAGTATTGTAGTAGATAGGGAGGATGTGGTTAGAAATTCTCGAGGGTTTGAAGTTGGATAAGTCCCCTGGGCCGGACGGGATTTACCCTAGGATTCTCTGGGAGGCAAGAGAGGAGATTGCAGAGCCTCTGGCTCTGATCTTCAGGTCCTCGTTGGTTACGGGTGTGGTTCCGGAGGACTGGAGGATGGCGAATGTGGTCCCATGTTTTAAGAAGGGGAAGAGAGACCTTCCTGGGAATTATAGGCCAGTGAGTCTTACTTCTGTGGTGGGCAAGGTATTGGAGAGAATTATTAGGGATAGGATTTATAGTTATTTAGAGAGAAATGAATTGATTGGGGATAGTCAGCATGGTTTCGTGAAGGGTAGGTCATGCCTTACTAACCTCATTGAGTTTTTTGAGAAAGTGACCAAAGAGGTGGATGGGGGTAAGGCGGTTGATATAGTATATATGGACTTTAGTAAGGCGTTTGATAAGGGGCCCATGGAAGACTTCTACAGAAAATGCATATGTGTGGA